>OY759209.1:34112906-34745302 GCA_963662105.1 Meiosimyza platycephala | reverse complement strand
GACCGCTCTTTTTGATCATTCAACAGTCAACTACAAAAATTTTTGTGGTTGAGTGACAGTCAGCGGCCATTTTTGTTTTTGAATGATAGTGTGTACCAAAAAGCGTCATTCAAGCGGTATAATTCAAGCAAAGAACTTCTAGCGAAAAGGTAGATGCGGAAAGTGATTTCTTGAACGATTTCATAGGTTGCTACGAAATGCAACGTTGTCTCTGGGACATAACTAGCCCAGAGTACTTGCTACGCGATGTAAAAAAAATGCATATGACGAATTATTAAGAGTCATGAAAAAATATAAGAAAATTAGTTCATTTGAGTATGTCAAAAGAAAACTAAATACAATTCGGTCGACCTACAGACGGGAGTTAAAAAAAAAGAAGCAATCGGAGTCTTCTGGTGCCGGTTATGAGAATCTGTACCAACCAAAAATATGGTGGTTCGACTCATGCAAATTCCTGCAAAGATATGAAAAACCAATTGGAGGAATATTAACATTGTCGGATGAGTATATTTTTATAATTTATTGTGCAAATGAAATAATATTTAATTTAGAATGTCCCATTGCCATGGCACTTGGCCTTCATTGTTGAAGTAATGATAACATGCTTCTCGAACATTTTTCGCTTCTTGGTAAGATGCGTCTACTTTGGTGGCTTGTAAAGGTACCAAAGGCGAGTTGTCAAAATCTTTGCCGCGCAAAACAGTTCCTAAATTTTCATTCACCATTATGGAACGTGTCGCGTATTCCTTTCTATTATATTTTACTAGCAAATCCCGGCGCGCGTTGCTACGCCTCAACAAATAAAATGTAGTGTTGTTTTTTTAATTTGGACTATATATGGGAGGGCGTAGCACTGCCCACTTTTCCAAACCAAACTATGCTAAGAAAATTTTACAGACTAAAATAAACATATGTACCAAATCTCATTCATCTGCGTCAAATAATTGCAGAGATGTAAAAAAGTAATTTTTCTCATATAGAGGTGTGGCACCGCCCACTTTTTTATTAAATCTTATTTATGTCTCTACTTTTTATATATGTACCAAGTTTCATTCAACTGCATCAAATAGTTGATAAGATATGATGAATTATAAATTTTTTTATATGGGGAGGCGTGGCATCGCCCATTTTATCCAAACCAAACTATGCTACGAACCTTCCCCGGACCATAAGAAACATATGTGCCAAATCTTTCGGCGATCGGTTGGACGGTTTAGGAGTCCATTAGCAACAGACACGGGCACATTTTACATTGAGCTTTATACCTATATAGATAGATTAAAAAATTGTGTAGATAGCAACATGTCAATATAACTTTACCTGGTGTTTTTGGATCCAAAAACATTGGTTTTTGGAAAACACCAAATCTTGCAGAAAGTTGCCAAAAGCGTTCTCCACAACGCGCCTTGTACTAAGCCTATAGTTGAATATTTTCTGTTAAATTTGTGGAGGATTCTGGCTTCATCAAATTTTTTGACAAGGGAAACACGTCATCTGCTATGAAGACATATGGAGTTTGATAAGCGACTCCTGGAAGTGGCTGTGGACCCAACAAATTAAGCTCCCCATTTAGAAAGCGTTGCCAAAATTTTGTGTAAAACATTACACCACCATCTGAAACTCGTCCATTTGTTCCAACATCCACCATGATGAACTCGTAGTTGCCACTAAGCACAGCATTAAAACAATATTAAAAAAAATTCTTGTAGTTGCAATACATCGATCCCGTGTTAGCTGGTTTGCGTTTGGCGACGTGCTTTCCGTCAATGGATCCCAAACAGTGGAAGAAATTCCATTTCTTTCCAAAATTTAGTGCAACATTTCTCCATTCGCTCTCAGATGTCGGCATCTATAATAAATAAATAATTTGTTCATTATTATATCATATATGAAATATTATTTACGTTTTATTATAAAACTAATTTTATATAATTTTCATTTCAGGTCCATGACATCAGCTCTTGTGAACAAGCTATTGACGCCAGCATATGTGAACCGCCATCTAAAATTAAAAAATCCAATAAAGAAGAAGATGTGGTGGATGTGGCCAATGTCCTATTTGCAAAAAGAAAGCGACAGCTTTGAATATTTGGGGCTAGCTTGGTCTGCAAAATTGCGTAAAATGCAACCAACACAAAGTAGACTAGCGGAGAAGTTATTTTCCTAGGTGAATCGGAAATGCTTACATTGGACACCACTGTTCAAAGAAGACCAACGTCGACTGTTAGAAGTAGTTCCCTTTCACGAAGCTCTACACCACACGAAAGATCAGCAGACAGGAATTTTCGTAGCATCAGCCAACTTTCAGCAAATTATTATACAAATACCTGCAGTGCGCCATCCACACCGCAAGAATTGTCGCTACCAACTGAAACGATTTTTGTATCATCTATGCAGGACCCGATTAATCGTATTATAGAGGAAGAACAAATTGAAGAATTGGATGAATACGGAAGCATTGAGTGTACTAATATAAGGGATTATATCTATACTTTGAAAGATTAAAAACCTATTGCAAATGCGTATACTAAGAGATTGAATTTATATTTTTAAAGAATAAAAATGCGTTGAAAACTTGCCTTTATAAAATCTTTTAACGCTGTGATCAAAGCCTGACAAGTCTCCAAAACAATTTCACCCACAGTGCTCCTACCCATTAAACAGCTGTTACTCAAATCTCGAAAATTTCGCCCAGTTGCCAAAAACCGCAGTGTCACAGCTAATCGCTCATGCGCACTTATCGCTTCTCTCATTCTTGTGTCCTCCTTTTTTATGAGTGGAGTTATAAGTTTGAGCAAATAATTGTAGTTTTCACTGGACATCCTAAAATAGTTCTTGAAGTCCATGGGCTCAGAGTCTTTAACTTCTTTTAAAATATTGATGTGCGAATATTTTTTTCTGGTGGCAATCCATCTCTTTACCCATTTGCTCCTTTTTTAGAAGAATTCTTTTTTTGAGATAGCGCGATGATTAGCAATGCGCACCCAATTTTATTATTCCTCATGTTTATGTTTCAAATGTTTCATATATACGTTTCAAATTTCACAACTTGAATGCCGGTTTGAGTATCGAACATGAATGATAGTTTGACCGCTGCAAAGAATCATTCAAAACTGATGAATTTTTGAATGACGAACATGATCGCTAGTGTGTACCGCCAAAATTTGAAAATACACTTATGTAAAGATAAAATAATTTTCTTGTTGACAAAATTAGTACGTATAGTTTGACATTTTCGGAACTCCAAAATAAAAGCGAAAGAGGCTGTTGGATAACCCACACTTCTTATTAGGTTCGCAGTCTATAGTGTGCATTGGGTCCAAGGAGAATTGAGAGACCATATTAATGCCGATTTTTTCCATATCTGAGTATTGATCACGAAATCTGAGGACATGATGATTTGGATGAAGTCACATTTTGAAGTCCTGGTCAGTTCAGTTTTCTCCACTTTGTTCACTAAAAACAGTAACTCGTTCAACCATCAAGTGCGTTATGTCCTACACAGCCAGTAACAAATGCTCTAGCTGGGGCGTCGCATATAAAAGCTCTTTATGTTTATGTTTATTTAGTCTTTAGAATACATGTTCTTTACAGACTAGATATAAAAGTAAAAATAACTTAAGTAACTAGAATAACAAAATTTATATCTTATATAGGGTGTTTTTTTTAGAGGTATAGAACTTTAAAATGGAATAAAACAAAGATGAATTTTTTAAATAGACATGAAAATTACTTTATTCGAAAGATAATCTTCTGGCATTATAATTTAAATATGACTTCTGGCATATGAACGCCACGGCTAGCTCGGACGTAGTCTAAAATGGAGGTCCAATTTTCAAGGTATATCGCGAATTACGCGAGTAATGTTGGCTTCGAAGTATTGAATCGTAGCTGGCTTATCGACGCATACTTTTGGCTTCACATAACCCCAAAAAAAAAAATTAAGGTGTGATATCACAAGATCTAGGCGGCCTTCTTGACTTCATAATTGCAAAAATCATGTGAATTTTGAGTGAAAATAAAGTTGAAATTTTAGTGACTATAATAAATTTGCACAATTTGGACGCGTTGTTCATGCGTCAACCTGTTCATGATGAAATGGCAAACCAAACTGAATATAAATGACATTAGAGTTGCCAGATTTGACCACAAAATCCCAGTTTTATCTCTATTCGAAAAACAAACCTCTAAAAAAAACACCCTTTATAAACTATTCAACAAATTTTTAAAGCAATTGGTTGAAAAAGCAAAATCTAAATTATTGTTGCCCACAATCAAAGAATTATATAGAGCTAAAGCTCTAGTTAATGGCTCATTAAGAGCATAGTTTGTTCTAGAAACTGGATTGCAAACAAATCGCAATGTCGCAACATTCTTGAAGGTATATTAAAATTAATATATTGCAATAAAGGCGGACAGTCTATCGAACCTGAGATAAGACCATGAATAAAAGTAAGAGATTGAATCTTACGTCTAGTTTCAAGAGATTTTATGCCTAAAAGTAAGCAACGCGATTCGTAAGAAGGCAATGAAGTTTCAAAATTTATGGATCTAAGCGCAAATCTGGTAAATGATTTTTGAACTTTTTCAATTCTAAAAGAAGAAGTGCTGAAAAACGGACTCCACACGAATGACGCATATTCCAATCGCGACCTTACAAACGAGTTATACAAAACCTTAATGGTATGAGGATCTGCAAACTCTGAACTATTCCTACGCACAAAGGCAAGTAGAGAATAGGCTTTCGGAATAATATAATTAATGTGTTCGATAAACGTAAATTTCGAATCAAAAATAACACCAAGATCACGATTAGAGTCAATTAACCTTAGCGGTAGGCCAGCCAAAAAATAGGAAGTATTAATGATATTCCTAGACTTAGAAAAAGTAAGTGAAAAACATTTGGATATATTCAAAGGCAAACCATTTAGAACACTCCAATTATAAATATCATTAAGATAACTCTGCAGTAGGGTAGAATCACTCAAACTGGAAATTTTACTAAAAAGCTTTAAATCATCAGCATAAAGCAAAAATTGAGCAAAACGAAAGCATTTACATAAATCGTTAATAAACAATATGAAAAATATTGGACCAAGGATACTGCCTTGCGGAACCCCAGATGAAGCAAAATACTGATATGATTTAACATTATTTATTTCTACATAGCAAATTCTATCTAGCAGGTAGGATTGAATCCAATTCAAAAAAGTGGAATGGCAACCCATTTTCGCAAGTTTTGTAATTAAGGCATTATGACAGACTTTGTCAAATGCTTTAGAAAAATCAGTATATGTAGATGCAGTCAACTTGATACCCACTTTCAAACGACGAAACATAATATTTTGAAAAAAGTGCTAAATTTGTCACGGTGGAGCGACCAGCAAAGAAACCATGCTGTTGAATACATATATGATTTTTAACCATGAAAAATAACTTATTCTTCACGATACTTTCAAAAAGTTTCGATACATTAGATAACTTAGAAATAGGCCTATAATTAGAAATGTTATTTTTAATTCCACTTTTAAAAACAGGCGTTATAGATGCAATTTTCCAGCATTGAATAAAGACCCCTTCAGACAGAGATTTATTAAAAATCAAGGACAATGGTTTAGACAAAACATGTGCGCACTTTTTAAGTAATATAGACGCAATACCATCAATATCAGTCTTTACCGAACTTTTCATATTAGATATAACACTATAAACTTCAAACTCAGTAACTTCCATAGCACCAAGATCCAAAAAAGAACTAATATTCTTCAAACTAGAGTCATTAGACCAATCAATTACATCATCAAAATTCGATTTAAAATAGTCAGCAAAAAGGTTCACAGTATCTTCAATTAGCAAAGAGTTCTTTCCCTTATAATTCATAGATGTTGGAATACATGAACCATCTTTTTTTGATAGAATAAAATTCCAAAATGATTTAGGATTCTTTTTGACATTACTTTCACACCTCAAGATATATTGCTTATATAGAAATTTATTATAAAAATTAAATTGCCTCAAATAATGAATATATTTAAATTTGAATTCAATATTATTAGTAGATTTGAACAATTTCATAAATTTATTTCGCAAATTTTTTATTTTTTTTAGATTTTTAGTGTACCAAGGTAACTTATATACTCTTGGTGACACACGAGGGATATGGTCGCTACAAACTTTAAATAATTCAGATTTAAAAATTTCAAAAGAAGTTGCGACATTCTTACTCCTGAAAAGAATATTCCAGTCAATCCGATTGAACATAATATTTAAATTTTCATAATTACACAATCTAAAATTGAAATAATTTATTGGAGGTTGAAGATTTGTAAATTCATAAAATTCAGTTTCAATAACAAGTGGAATGTGATGCATATTAGATGGAGCAACAGGACAAAAACATTCACTTAAATTGGTTTTAAAGTTTTTAGATACAAAAACTAAATCTAGAATTCTATTTAAGCTATTAAATATAGAGTTTATTTGCATTAAGTCCATACTAAATAAGCTATCAATAAAATTTATCTCATACAATTGATTGATATTAGAAGGCAGCAGTTCATTGTTAAATTGATTCCAAACGATTTTACTCAAGTTAAAATCACCAACAACACATAGGTGATTATCATTATATTATATTTTCAACATGAGCTGTATAGATATCATCACCACTATTTTGAGGAATATAAGACGCGCAGATATAAAGCGATCCCTTAGGATTATTTATTACGATACATAATTGATCTAATAAAGAATCAGAATTCTGCAACAAATAAACATTTGAACACAAGTATCGCTTAACAGCTATGAGAACACCACCACCACGATTCAATCCAGTTTTGACTGCATCTCTATCCTTTCGGTAGACTTGGTACAAATTCAAATTAAAAAATTCAGCATCAAAGAAATCAGGGTTCAACCATGTTTCAACAAATACAAAAACGTCGAAGTCTCCTTGAGAAGTCCAATTAAAAATTGCAGAAGACTTAGTCCTCATTCCAGATAAATTATGAAAGTACAACTTAAGCTTTTTAAGATGAATACCATTTGTTGGAGCAGCAGCAACTACTTTTCTTTTGTAATTCACTCCCCTTTTTTGAAAATTTATGAAAGGCCTCACTTTTACATTCTCTTGCCAAAGAGAAACATCCAGAATATTAGTATAAAATTGTTCAGAAACACCAAGCTTAAAATTTATACTCTTAATATTGTCTTGTGCAGCACCTTTCTTTACAAGTTTAAAACATGCAAAGTGACCTTTATCAATATTGGTGTATTTATTAGCATACGCAATAATGTCATCTTCAGAAACGTTTGGTTTAAAAGAGGCCAAGTGTACAAATTTTTTACGTACAATAACATCCAAGTCACCACTTACTTTTTGACCAACAACAAATTTGTGTTTATTTATTAATTTCTTTTCTTTATTTACTGTGATCCATGGACTTTTATTCTCAGAGTTCTCATTAACATTTTGGGGAATATTAAGAGTAAAACCATCAACAGCAGCAACATTAGCAATGTTCTTATCATTCGCACAATTCACATTAAGAGAATCAACACTTATAACAGCGGCAGCATCACCCATGCTTGTAGTTAAGCCAGTTGACAAAAAAACAGGTGAGAGCAAAGTAGAAGTAGCATTAGCAGCAGAAACGGCAGCAGCATAAGAAATCGGTGCTTGCAGAGATTCTGAAGCCTGCGAATGATGGGAGACAGCATTAGACGGCGAAATCGCAGCAGTAGCCGCAGCAGCGGCAGCATGAGATGTAGAAGCATTACAATCATCTGTAACAACAACAGTGTCATCAAAACAAAGATCAACTAAGACAGATGACGGCGGAACTGCATTAAGAGAAAGCATGTGATTGCTCTTCGAGAGCGGAGCAAGTTTATTATTTCTTGTTTTAGGGCTATTCAAAACACCACCAAAATTATTTTTCAAAAGTTTAACATCTTGTGCTAGAAGAGCAAGTGCAGAAGAGACATCATTGTTACTAAGTTGAGGCTTCAACGAATGTAACTCCAATTGCAAGTCATCAATTTTTTCAACAAGCACTTTTTTATCATCTTTTAAAGAGATTATCAAAGATAACGCGCGCGCATTTTCAGCTCTAAGAGCAACGATTTCATCGAAAACTAATTGCAAAGTAATGTCTTGTTTATTGAAATTTTGCAAAACAGGTTTTACTTGCTATTGTTGCACTAATTGAGCATTAGATAACGACATAATAGAGACCGAGTTCTAACGAATTTTCTGAGGCGAACGAATAGAGTTTCGGCGAACTACCGAGCAATTTTTACAACGATAAGAATTATTTGATTTTTGCAAATATTCTAAATCAGCTGGTAAAATGTTTATGCAAACCAAGTGAAAAAGTTCATTGCACTTAGCACACTGCGTTGATGTCTGACCTCGATCAACCTTTTGTCCACATTCACATGGCATAGCATATGAAACAAAAATAAGAGTAAAATTAAAATCAAATTTGATAAATCACAGAGTAAACTCAAAACACATCCGCACCGTATGAGATTTAAGACGAACTCCTACCTCAATAGATATTTGTTTGTCTTCATAAATAAGACCAATCCTTGATAAAACTTTCAGATCGTTTACAAAATCGTGAAGAAACGAGTTTATATCGAAGGGCTTTCCAACCCCATAAAAAACATTTACTAAAAAAAGACCATCGGTTTCTAAATTAATTGTTCTGGCCAAAATTGGCCACAAATCCTTACTACTGCTCTTAAATAATGGTACGTTATCAATACCCATATCTAATTCAATTATATCGGTATTCTTAAGCAAATCTTCTAATTTTAAAAGTTGAAATTGCAAACCAAAGTGGAAGTACTCACCAGTCACCACGAATAACTGTGCAAAAATCCTGGAATTAGTTCAATTGATTCCAGAGATTAATTAATTAATTAATTAAAACGATTAGAGTTTGCTCAGCAACATATCAATCAACCAGAAAGTTTCTGGGAAGGTGTTTTGTGGTCCGACGAAACAAAAATGAATTTATTTGGGTCCGCTAGAAAACAAATGGTTTGGAGAAAGCCTATTAAGGAATTAGAAAAAATGCACATAAATTCAACAATAAAGCACGGATGAGGTTGTCTGATGTTGTGGGGCTGATAGCTTCAAATGGTTGTGAAAATTTTAAATTCTTTGGAGTGGAAGTGATGTACCTTAATATTCTGCAGAGAAATATGAAGAGCTCCGCCATAAAATTAAAATTACCTGGGAATTATTACTTTCAACAAGATAACGATCCGAAGCACACATCTCATTTAGTGCGCGAAGGGTTGATATATAATGCCCTGAAGTAGCTTAAAACTCCTCCGCAATCGCCCGATCTTATCCTAATCGAGTATTTATGGCATGAAGATAAAATGAGACCAAGAAAAAGGCATTTTTTGAACAAAAAAATGCTTAAATCAAAAATCAAAGAAGTTTGGATTAGTATTCCGTCATATTTCACAGAAAAACTGGTAAAATCTATGCCTCGCGGTTGCAAGCTATCGCATATGCTCAAGGATTCAGCACAAAATACTTGAGCTTGAGTTTGCATTAATTTTGTAGTATCTTGGCAGGATTTAGAATACTATTTATTTATTTTCTTTCATATGTAAGCTCAATTTTGTGCCTAAAAATAAGAGCGTGAAGTTAAATATGATATTTAACTAGCAAAGACACAAACCATCTAACTTAACAGAGCATTAACAGAGAAATGTTAAGACGACGCAGATTGCGATTTGGATAGGAACAAAATAGAATTGTCCAGCATTCCAAATTAATCAGGGTGCAGGAACCGGTCTACGAGGACTACATAGAACATAAGACACTATTTTCAAAGATACAAAATATTGATGCTGTGTTTGTTTCTTAGTAATAGAAATTGTCCTGTTAAACTCCTGATTTTAATTGCAAAAACCCAACATTGTCATCTGGCCAGTGACCAGTCGTTTTTGACTGTACTCCAACCGCAATAAAAGAGTTCGATAGAACACGGAACCACGTTTAAAACGACATATCACGTTAGTGCGGCTTCAGAACTTTGGCATATGAATCTCTATGTCAAAAATGGTGATTTTTTGGGTGAAAACCTAACATGGTCAACTGGCCACTGACCAGTAATTTTTGACTGTGCTCCAACCGGACTAAGTGGGTTCGATAGAACACGGAACCACGTTTAAAACGATATATCACGTTAGTAGGGCTTCTAAATTTTGGCATATGAATCTCTATGTCAAAATTGGTGATTTTTTGGGTGAAAACCTAACATGGTCAACTGGCCACTGACCAGTAATTTTTGACTGTGCTCCAACCGGACTAAGTGGGTTCGATAGAACACGGAACCACGTTTAAAACGATATATCACGTTAGTAGGGCTTCTAAATTTTGGCATATGAATATTTATGTCAAAAATGGTGATTTTTTGGGTGAAAACCTAAAATGGTCAACTGGCCACTGACCAGTAATTTTTGACTGTGCTCCAACCGGACTAAGTGGGTTCGATAGAACATGGAACCACGTTTAAAACGACATATCACGTTAGTGGGGCTTCTGAATTTCAGCATGTGAATATATATGCCAAAATTGGTGATTTTTTTTAGTGAAAACCTATAAAAGAAAAATTCCATACTTAACAACAGTCAAAACAAAATAAAACAAAATTAAGTTTGAAAATTCAGATTTCTGTAGGAACAAAATGTTAGCGAACCTTTAATAAATAGGATTTAACATTATGTTGTTTAATAACAATAATTCTAATAATAAATAAAGGATTATGTTTTTAAAAATTGTTATTCATAACTTTTGTGGGCTGAAACTGCAGTCAAATGTCTTCCGACAGATGAAGTTTTTGAGGAAAATGTGATTCAGGTTTAAATTTCGATTTTGTGAGTATGCTTAAAAAGTTCTTCATTGTAATCCTGATGAGCTAATTCCTCCGAAATTTGTATTCAACCTGTGGTAAAATGCTCGTTTTCTCTTGAATATTACCGCATCAATTATTTTAATGAAAACTGTGTGTAATATGATCATTCTCATGATCATTGAAATTTATAGCGCATGTCTGGTAAGGTAACTTTAGTTCCATTTCCATTTTTATCGAAAAAACTTTCACAATGTAAAATCTTTAAAACAGAGAAATTAAAGGTAGAAAAATTAGCATATATATCAAGATACTTTAAAAGAATCCAACATATCGGGTCTACCTTGAATGAATTTTCCAGGTTCTGTAATATCATTTTCGACCAGGCTGGATTGTGATAAAATACTTTGATTTGGAGCTTCAGGACATAAACCTTATGAAACAAAGCTTATCTGTTCAGGTAGAAAATCTAATGCAAAGCTTTATAAAAAATTAAGTTACTATATATGTATGTATGTATTGATTTATTGAAATAAAATAAAATTTGAAGCAAACCGTTTGATAGTCTCAATGACTCTATACCTTCCAAATAGTTTTTATCTAAATCTCTCTTAAACTTCACAACCTAAAACTTTAAAAACCTTAGTACCTGCATAAAAAACATATAAACTCTTGTGTATTCAAATTAATATCAAAGTCTTTATAGTAGTTTAAGATACAACGATCGTCAACCTTTCTTTTGCACTTGCAGCACTCTGCCATATTGTTACTTTTATTTGTTTCGCAATGAAAACAGGTCTGTTGGTCTTTTGGTATGAAATCTATTAAAAGGGTCTTAATTTCTTTTCTATAGTCCGTAGGATTCTTTAAATTTATTAATGGTTTATTCATTAAAATGGCTGCTGCAAATTGGCACACATGTACCCCACAATTGTAGGAGTCTATCTGAAGGTCGTGACTTATTTCGGAATGGCTAGAAGTTGCAAAATTTGAAAAAATCTTTTAAATAAACTAATGCCTGTTCTTTCCTCTCTACCTAAAGGATCTATATATGAAAATGATTTTTTTTCAAAATTAATTATAACTAGCCATTAGGCTATTGTGGATAATAGGAACAAGAATTATTTTTTTATCGTTAAGCTGAAATATTGATCCCAAATCAATTCTAGACAGGTCCTCATAAAAGAAAAGAGTCTCACCTTGACTACACGACGTCACAAAAATATCACTTCTATTCATTTTACTAACTAATATATGTATATATATTTCAATACTTACTTACTTACTTGGGTGGCCATAACAACCCGTTACCGGGTTACGGCCGACCTCAAAAGCTCTCTCCAGGCGCCTCTGCTTCGCGCGCGCCTTCTCCAATCAGGCACACCAAGCGTGGATAGGGTTTCTTCGGCTTGGTCTTTCCATCGGAGGCATGGTCTTCCTCTCCGTCGTCGCCCAGCGGCTTCCGCATCAAACACCTTTTTCGCCGGAGCTTCTTCGTCCATACGCACAACATGTCCCAGCCAGCGCAGACGTAGGATAGTGATGCGCTTGACTATGTCGATGTCATTGTAGAGCTCGTACAGTTCATGGTTCATTCGAATACGGTAGTCGTCGCCGACGCGAACAGGACCGAAGATTTTGCGAAGAATTTTTCTCTCAAACACCCCAAGTGTGGCTGCATCGGTCTGCGACACAACCCATGCTTCTGCACCGTAGAGTAGCACGGGTAAGATGAGCGTCTTGTAGAGTGTCAGTTTTGTCGGGCGAGAGAGGTCTCTACTACTCAATTGCTTACTGAGACCGTAGTAACACCTATTAGCAAGAGTGAGTCTTCGCTTTATCTCCAAGCTGATATCGTTTTGAGTATTCACGGCGGTGCCAAGGTAGGTGAATTCCTTGACAACTTCGAAAGTATAGCTGTTCGCAGCAATGTTGGATCCAATGCGCCGCGTCTCCCTGCTTGTGGACAGCATATACTTTGTTTTGCCCTCGTTCACCGTCAAACCCACCTTCGCTGATTCTTTTTCGATAGCAGAAAATGCAGCAGTAACATCTCGCTTACAACGTCCAATGATATCAATATCATCGGCATATGCAAGGAGCTGGACACTTTTGTAGAAAATAGTGCCATTACGATGAACACTGGCTTTTCGCAACACCCCTTCTATCAAAAAGTTGAAGAGGTTGCAGGATAGTGGATCGCCTTGTCTGAAACCTCGTTCGGTATCAAATGGTTCGGAGAGGTCCGTTCCTACCCTGACGGAGCTGGATGTGTTGCTCAACGTCATTCTGCAAAGCCGCACTAGCTTCGCAGGTATACCGAACTCAGACATGGTGGCATACAGGCAATCCCGTATCGGGCTATCGAAAGCAGCCTTAAAATCGATAAAAAGATGATGGGTATCGATCTGTTTTTCGTGGGTTTTTTCCAGGATTTGACGTAGTGTGAAGATCTGGTCTATGGTGGACTTACCAGGTCTAAAGCCGCACTGATAAGGCCCAATCAGTGTGTTGGCGAACGGCTTAAGTCTTTCACACAGTACGGTCGACAGGACCTTGTATGAGATGGCAAGAAGACTGATTCCCCGGTAGTTTGCGCAAATTGTAGGGTCACCTTTCTTCAGTATAGGACAAAGGACACTGAGATTCCAATCGTCGGGTATGCTTTCTGCTAGCCATATTTTGCAGATGAGTTGATGCATGCACCCTATCAGCTCATCGCCACCGGTCTTGAACAATTCAGCAGGCAGGCCGTCAGCACCGGCCGCTTTGTTGTTCTTAAGTCGCTGTATCGCAACTCGTACCGCGTCATGGCTAGGTGGTGGTACGTCCACACCATCGTCGTTGATTGGTGGCATCGGGTTAGTTTCTCCAAAGGCGGGATTGGTGGAGTCATCGCCAGCAAGCAGCTTGGAAAAGTGTTCCCTCCATAATCTCAGTGTACCTTGCGTATCCGTAACCAGATTTCCGTGTTCATCTTTACAGGTAGATGCTCCGGGCTTGAAACCTTGGGTCAGACGCTTGACTTGTTGGTAAAATTTTCGAGCATCATTCCTGCCTCGTAGCACTTCGAGTTTCTCACGCTCACGCCTTTCCTGCTCTCGTTTCTTGCGTCTGAAAAGGCGCCTCTCTTCCTTTCTCTTTTCCCGGTAGTTTTCGCGTACGGCTCGCGTTGCGGCTGACTGCAGTGTTCTTTTGTATGCGGCGTTTTTCACTGCAGTAGCTTCGCGACACTCCTGGTCATACCATTGATTTCGCGGAGGTGGGCGTCGGAAACCAATTACTTCCTCAGCGGCAGAGCGCATGGAGCGGGAAATATGCGCCCAAAGTCCACCGGCATCATCGGGTAGAGAGTCAGGTTGAAGGAGCAGTTCTGAGAGGTGAGCGGAATAGGCTTCGGCCGTCCGATGTGATTGCAGTTTAGCGACGTCCAGCTTTCGTTGCATACCAGAGCGTACATCCTTTGCATTGCACAGCCGCATGCGTATCTTGGCTGCAACAAGATAGTGATCGGAGTCAATATTGACTCCACGGAACGTACGAACGTCTAGCACGCTGGAAGCATGCCTTCCGTCGATCACAACATGATCGATTTGGTTTTGTGTTTTCTGATCAGGGGACAGCCAAGTGGCCTTGTGGATGTCGAGGTGTTGAAATCTGGTGCTACTTACTACCATGTTTCGCGCCGCGGCGAAGTCAATCAGCCGTAGACCGTTGTTTGAGGTGGTCTCATGGAGGCTGAACTGACCGACAGTGGGGCCAAATATACCTTCTCTTCCGACCTTTCCGTTGAAATCCCCGAGTACAATCTTAACATCGTGGGCCGGGCAGCGGTCATATACTTCCTCGAGTCTCGCGTAGAAGGCATCTTTGACAACATCGTCCTTTTCCTCCGTCGGGGCGTGCGCGCAAATCAAGCTGATGTTAAAGAATCGAGCTTTGACGCGGATCGTAGCCAACCTTTCGTTCACAGGTGTAAACCTGGAGATATGGTGGCGAAGTCTCTTGCTTACAACGAATCCGCATCCTAATTCGCGCCTCTCCGCATGGCAGCTGTAGTAGATATCGCAACTTGTTTGGTTAGAGCAACCTTGTCCTATCCATCTTATTTCCTGGATGGCGGTGATATCAGCCTTAATTTTTTTGAGGGCATCCGCCAATTCGATAGAGGCACCTTCCCTATTGAGGGTCCGGATATTCCAGGTGCATATCCTTAAATCATAGTCCTTTTTTCGTTTGCAGTGGTCGTCAACATTGAGGGGTTCTTTATCCGAGGCTTTTTTAGTTTTCATTGGATTCTTTTTTTTACGTGGCGGGTACCAAACCCTGCGCACAACCCATTTTACTTCCAGGGAGGACGCGCTGCACACATTCGCTCACTATCTCAGCGGATGCAGAGATAGCTACCCAGATGGAGCCAGCGGGGAGGCTGTGTGTCAACTTGCTAATGGTTGGCTCAGAGATCGCTCTGGCAATCCCCAGGTGGAAAGCAGTCAGAAACTTTACTCTGATCAACCAAAAGCCAATCCATCCATATATTTCAATAACATTATTATAAAGTTCCGCCGCATCGTCAAGTGATACTAACTCTACAAGGTCTAATGTTCCACATCTCATGACAGTATCTGAATATATTGAATTAAATATATAACTGTAGTCAGCGATGTGAAACCTTATGCTCCTTAAATTTCTAGGTAGTTTTTTTAAACTATAATAATCTAATTTATTTTGTATGAAAAAGTCAGTTCCTTCTCTTTTGAAAAAAAATTTTTCAGATTGTGCCTGAACTAGGTTTATTCTATTCTTATCTTTTGTTGGAACTCTCTCCCACTTGTCCTCTAACAAATCAGGTACTTCAGAGTTACCTGTTTTATGGTCAAGTCTTGTTGTAATTGAATTGTCTATTGATGAATTATCAAAATATAATCCCTCCAGCTCACATAGCTTAGCTTGCAAATACATAGCCGAAATTCGGACATATTCTGTCGGACGGACATTTTTTTGCCTTCCAGCAAGAAAACTTTTTCTTTAGCGAAGTACCCTTCAACCGGTCCATTGGATATTCTTGTCTTGTCAGCCGTTTCAACATGAAAACCCAATATATTTGTCCAAAGAGGAGCATAAGGACAGTATTTATTTAAAATGTGTTCAGCAAAAGATGGCTCAAAGTACTCATTAGTAAAGTCTTGGCACATGGTTTGCTCTTTAACCTTATTGAAAATACTACAGCACTTTAAGTAAAATGGACTGCCATTATATATTCTATCTGTCGGTAAAGTAGCATATTTTTTCTGTGACATGTCTAGCTCTACGAGTTGTCCCTCATTTTCACCTAAACTATTCAACTTTTTTAAAATTTCAAGGGCTTTGCACACCTCTCCACCTTTAGATGGAGATAGAAGAATAGTGCAGATGGATTGAAACCATATGAAAAAATCTTTCATGAAGCTTATGTTTATGGCTAAACCCACATTTCTTTTTAAAAAACTTTTAAGAACGTCATTTTTGTTGTGTAACCCGTCAATATCCTTTAAAACAATTTTTAGGTAATGACTACAACAAACTTGAATTATAACAAAATTTACTTTTGTCTTATTTCTTTTATGAAGATTCAAGCAAAATTTGTAGCATGCTCCTAAATATTGCTTTAAGGAATGAATTCCGAAATTCTTATTAAAAACCCTAATACATGCATTCATACTAGCTAAGCTCCAGTCAAGGCAGATTCGTCTAGCTATTGGCCAAGTAATGTTATTTGCTATGCAGAAAACTTTGAGACTAAGCAAAAACCGTTCTATATCTTCTGAATAATGGCTGCAAATAAGAGCCTCAGCTATTGGGAGAAGTATTCCCGACTTGTCTGCTTCTTCTTTTATATGTAGCACTAAACTATATAAAAAAACTCGTTTGGAATCTCGTTCCGTCTTTTCCACTATTCCCCCTGTTGCGTCCATAAAAATTGTGTTCCTACTTTTCTTCAGAAGAAGCTTTGACTTTTTTTGTATTGTATTAAGTACGTCTTTTGTCCATAAATAAACTTCCTGTGGCTCACTAACCTTCTGTACAAAAGAGTTCCAATTTTTGTCGCGTCGCATCTTAATTAAATCAATAAACTTGTCTTGATCTCTATCAAACTGACGGTTTGCTTCAGACTTAATTTTCCTAGCGACTTCGAGTGTGGTTACGCCTTGTTTGTTGCCAAGTTTTCGCAACTCTTTGCTTTGTTGACGTAGCTTTTCGTCTCGCCAGTTTGAAGGGTATTGGCGCAAAATTTCGCTTTTTGCAACTTTACGTTGAACTGCTCGTAACTGTTGCACTTTTTTTATGTTTGATGGGTGCTGTATTTCTTTCTTGTCCGAGAAAATTAGCACCTCTGTATCAATTTCTGAGCAGTGAAGCACAAACTTTAGTTTTTTACAACCGAAATTTTGGTATATGCACTTGGCGTAAAACCGCATACAAGTTCTTTTGGTATTTTTACCGAAGCTGGTGAAATTTATTGGGCATATGTTATTTATTTCTTTATATTTTTCTCTAATTACATCCTCTGAACCTTTTGGAAAATTCTCAGGATTATTAATTAAGAGTTGTTCTTCTCTTGTTAGCTTGAAGCTACCATCTTGGTGGCAAAAAACTATATAATGTTTGGGATCTATTTGAGCTTTTTTTATTTTTATTAGGTTACAAACTTGGTTAGGTTTCATATCCTTTGTATTTTTGCGTAACTTTTTAAACTCGTCAACATTTATTGATTTGGAAGTTATATCAATATTGTTTTCACTCTTGTCAGTTATGGACTTTTCTAATTTAATACTAGTTTTGGTTGAGCAAAGTGGAATATTTTCTTTGAATAGACTCTGTGAAATAAAGGAACTGTCGTCAATTTTTTTAATGCTTACAATAGTCCCTATTGGCAATGTTTCGTTGTAATCAGTTGAAATGAGTTCGAGTGCAGAAGTTTCAAATAAGTCTAAGTTTATGTTGTCAGTATTGATGGACGAAGTTAAGTTTGCAGTCAAGTTGAGAGTTTGGTTATTCCATATCGCAGTTTGGTAGACTTCAGTTACTGAATTAAAAAATTCGTCCTCTTTTTCTTCTAAGCACCATGTTCTAAATACCTCGAACTCTTGTTCAAATTTGCATCGTCTCTCTATCTAAAATGGAAAATGTAAAGTGTGAAAACAATACAATTATATTTTTTAGACCTAGGAACTAAATTACTATTTACTTTTGTGTTAGTATTTCCATACGAACATTTACTATTTAAAGTTCCGTCACTGAAAATTCACAGAAAATTTTCAAAATTGCTGTTAAAGTGCCCAAATTGTACATTCACTATTTCAACTTAAATGTTTTCATCAAAACTGCTTAAATGAAAGATATTTCTAACATTTCGAGCTTGTCGAATTTGAGCATAGAATTTATAAAGTTCAATGGGCAGAAAACATACTAACCAATAAAACTTTGCATTCTTTTCGAATCATTGAGATTACAAGTTTCGATCTTTTCACAAATGACAATGCACATTGTGCCTGAACTGAGAAAAAGTTCGACTAAAATTGATAAAAATAAGTATTTGCTCGGTGGATATGATAATCACGATTAAAATTCCGTAAAATTATAAATCGGAGCTGCTCCTTTCTTTAAGAAATCGGCATTTCTTTTTTTCATGATGTGTTTTTTGTGTTATTCGCAATTTTTCATTAAAAAATTATTTTGTGTCAGGCTAGAAAGTAGTAAAAAATATTGAAATACTGAAATGCCGATTTCGGTGTAAATATATACGTTACCGGCTAAACTAGTTATTATGCTAAACTAATCACGTTACGCCTAAAGATGTGCAATGAAATTTTAATGCAAAAGGACTGTGGTTAGTGAAGTCTACGACATTAGCAAAGTCAGACAACAAAATTTGTCAATTTCATTGTATACTTGGCAAGTGGTAAGTGAGGGTAATTGGGCGGCTTACGGCCGCGGTTCAGGAATTACATCCTCTAACATGTCCAACAGCGATTTCGCTGCGGTTCGGTCTGTAATATGTGCAACACTGGCTTCGCTACTCACAGTGCTTTTACATTAAAATTAAATTGCATACTTTCCGGCCTTCAAATTAACTAGTTTGGCTTAGGAATAACTTTTTTATCCTAAAAACTAGTCTGTATAGTGCATTGAATTTCCACTACACTATTGCTTCCATTACCACTTAATAGTAAACTGCTATTATTAAAACTTCATTACCGCTAAATGTTTAGTGTTAGAAGAAATCAAATTCCACTATCACTATAAAATTATTGGTAATATAGTTCGAACCCACTCCCACTTAATATTTATTGATATTGAAAGTAAAAATTCCACTACCACCAAGCATATCATCGTATAATATTGGAATAGAACTAACCTATTAAAAAATTTGGTGGAGAATATTATTGAAATTTTTCTTTCATGAAATTTTTCAATGGAAACTCAAATTTGTTTTATGTTCCGATACACCACATAAAAAATTAAATTTGTTTTTATTTACATAAAATTTTAAAAATATTTTCTAGAAAATATTTTAAAAATATAGTAGAGTTTAAAAAAAATGCAATTTCCAGTAAAAAAAACTTCATTAAGAACAGTTTCAATTAAATTCTCCACAAAATTATTTTGTGCTTGTGGAAAAGATAGCCACTGCATTTTTGTTAGGTGATTTTATTTTCATCACCAATGAAGCCATAATTGAATTTTAAGGATCTCGGAATACTGACTGAAAAAAAGAGATGTAGTAAACTAGTGAAGTAGTTTTCGAGATCTTTAGTGTTGCAATTCGAATGTCAAATTTTTGTAAAATATTAGTCTATTGAAATTTTACAAAATTTTTACCGAACCTTGGCTTTTGGAAAGTTAAATGGGGGTCTTTCATCCCCGAAACCCGACCTTTATACTCACACTGACTCACTACACATAAAAAAAAAAACATGTGTACAGTTCACAGGTGGCCGAAGAGAAAGCTTTAGAATACTAAACTGCGATAGAATGAGACGAAAATGTTTGTTAAAATGATAAAAATTGACCGGATCTAGAATAGCTACACAGACCTTTGAATCCAATTGGCTGAAAACATAATTAAATTAAAAACTTTCTGGCTTGGTTTTTGAAATCGCAATGTTTTTTGAAGTGCAACTTCTTTAGTGAGGGGTGATTTGAAAATTAAATGTGTATAATGAAACGCAAAACGTGACACTATCTCTTCAGTCGGGATCTAGAATATCTACAGCAATAAATGATATATCCAAATAAAAAATTAAAGTACTTGTAGAGCAGAATGCCTGAAAACTATCAGATTCGAGATCGGATAACCAAAGGCTGAGATATAAGCGTGGAAAGATTTCCAATTTTTTAAATTTTTTCTCACATACACTTATTTTATCCTATTGCTTTTAATATTTTAATAACAACAACGAATAATTGGGAAACAATAACAATTGAGAGAGGCTAGTAGCCTCGCTATGGCAAGGCATTGGTAGTTGATCAGTGCATTGCTTAAAAAAAAAATTCCAAAAATAGGAAATCTTTCCACGCTTATATCTCAGCTTTTGGTTTACCGAACTCAAAGCTGATAGTTTTAATACACTCTGCTCCATAAGTACTTTAATGTGATAATATATAGCCAAGCCAGAAAGTTTTTTATTCCATTATTTTTTCAGCCAATTGGATTCAATGGTCTATTTATGACCATATCGACAAGCTCTTGTGCTAATTAATAACTATCGAAAATTAAGGAGAGAAAAAATTTGAAGACAAATTGTGTATTGCGAAGGTATTTTTAGAAAAATATTATTTCCAAAATTATTTTTGATTACTTCCATTTTGGGCACTTTGACAATAATATTGAGAATGTTCCCCACTGACAGTTATTAAAATGCGATTTCAAAGTTAATTTTTTTCTTTTAATAAGTCAAAAATTTTGTTCAACCATTATACTGCCGTCATAAGCGAAATAGGCGTATCTCAAAAAAAACTCGTTTCGAGATAATTAATGTTTTGTTTATGTCAATTTGTTGAAATACATGTAAAATTGAGAAATAGGTTCTTTTCTTAGGTTTGAACTAAGATTGCGGCATTAGACGTAGTTCATTAGATGCGTAATTTCTTAAGCTATCCGATGCCATAAGAATCTCGAATATCAATTTTTTTGAGATACGCCTAATTTGCTTCTGACGGCAGTATAGATGCCGCAGTTCATATGAGACTTCTGAATCTGTTCACAAAAAAAAAACCTTTTCTATATTTTTATGATAAAAAAGTGTGAGTCCTCGAAATTTAGAACAGCAACAGCAATAGCCTCACATTGGTCAAACATGTTCCCACTAAAGTTGAAAAAAATCTTTTTTTTAAATCCTTATTCATTTCAGAAAAGGAAGATATTTTTTAAAACTTAAATGGTAATTAAGACGTAAAAAAGTCTTTTTTTTCTAAAATACTTTTAAGACAAAAATTAAAAACTCACTGCTCTTTTCTGAATAGTCAACACACGTTTTCTGTTTTTCTTCGTATCCTTAGTCGCCTTCGGGTATATCGACTTAACTGTTTCTCTACATTTATTGAAACTTTCGAATATCAAATGAAAATAATCACTTTCACAATCATATCCTTGAAGCTTTTTACTGTCAAAATCAGTTTTCTCATGCAATTTTAAAATTGCCAGTTTTGTAAAATAATTACAATGCAAATTATTAACTTTAACCATTTTTATATTCAAATATTGTTTTTATTTTTTAACTCAGCGCACTTAAATTTCCAAAAAAATTACAGAAGCACCACGGTCGAAGTTTTAGCTTTGAGTGTCAACGAAAACTCTTCGATCGTTAAAAATACCTTCTGTCGACAAAATTTCAAAAATTATACTTGTAATTGTGGGTGTAAAAAAGAAAACCTTTTTCTTATTGGTGAGAGACACCAATAAATAAATAAAAAATAACAAGAAATAGAACAGTTATTTCTTGTACGAAAAAGTTCTAAGGAATTTTTAAGCTTCTATAGTGTACCTTTAAAAAAAACTATAAAATTTACCTAACCGCAATAACAGAAATGACTATTTATTATATGTACTTAATAGGATGTACTACCCACATAATCGCTAGAAAGGGGTTAAACGTATTAAATACGAACTACCTGAAAATGCACTCAGAGACAGGTAGTCCTGAATTTTTCTAGTTTAATCCAAACTTTATTACTTAAAAACTTACTCATTCAGTAAATATACAAACCTCATTAAATATAAGATACCTGAAACTATGCTTCACTTCAATGATTATTGCACGTGTACAAAATCTTGAATGGTCAGTGTGCAGATTAAAAAACTGGGTTTTCACCAAAAAAATCACCAATTTTGGCATAGAGACTCATATGCTGAAACTCAGAAGCCGCACTAACGTGATATGTTGTTTAAACGTGGTTTCGTGTTCTATCGAACCCACTTAGTCCGGTTGGAGCACAGTCAAAAATTACTGGTCAGTGGCCAGTTTACCATGTTAGGTTTTCACCCAAAAAATCACCATTTTTGACATAGAGATTCATATGCCAAAATTCAGAAGTCCCACTATAGTGTTATGTCGTTTTAAACGTGGTTCCGTGTTCCATCGAACCCACTTAGTCCGGTTGGAGCACAGTTAAAAATTACTGGTCAGTGGCTAGTTGACCATGTTAGGTTTTCACCCAAAAAATCACCATTTTTGACATAGAGATTCATATGCCAAAATTCAGAAGTCCCACTATAGTGATATGTCGTTTTAAACGTGGTTCCGTGTTCCATCGAACCCACGTAGTCCGGTTGGAGCACAGTCAAAAATTACTGGTCAGTGGCCAGTTGACCATGTTATGTTTTCACCCAAAAAATCACCAATTTTGACATAGAGATTCATATGCCAAAATTCAGAAGCACCACTAACGTGATATGTCGTTTTAAGCGTGGTTCCGTGTTCTATCGAACCCACTTAGTCCGGTTGGAGCACAGTTAAAAATTACTGGTCAGTGGCCAGTTGACCATGTTAGGTTTTCACCCAAAAAATCACCATTTTTGACATAGAGATTCATATGCCAAAATTCAGAAGTCCCACTATAGTGATATGTCGTTTTAAACGTGGTTCCGTGTTCCATCGAACCCACGTAGTCCGGTTGGAGCACAGTCAAAAATTACTGGTCAGTGGCCAGTTGACCATGTTATGTTTTCACCCAAAAAATCACCAATTTTGACATAGAGATTCATATGCCAAAATTCAGAAGCCGCACTAACGTGATATGTTGTTTTAAACGTGATTCCGTGTTCTATCGAACCCACTTAGTCCGGTTGGAGCACAGTTAAAAATTACTGGTCAGTGGCCAGTTGACCATTTTAGGTTTTCACCCAAAAAATCACCATTTTTGACATAGAGATTCATATGCCAAAATTCAGAAGCCCCACTAACGTGATATGTCGTTTTAAACGTGGTTCCGTGTTCTATCGAACCCACTTAGTCCGGTTGGAGCACAGTCAAAAATTACTGGTCAGTGGCCAGTTGACCATGTTGGGTTTTTGCAATTAAAATCAGGAGTTTAACAGGACAATTTCTATTACTAAGAAACAAACACAGCATCAATATTTTGTATCTTTGAAAATAGTGTCTTATGTTCTATGTAGTCCTCGTAGACCGGTTCCTGCACCCTGATTAATTTGGAAATGCTGGACAATTCTATTTTGTTCCTATCCAAATCGCCATCTGCGTAGTCTTAACATTTCTCTGTTTATGCTCTGTTAAGGCTCTGTTAAGTTAGATGGTTTGTGTCTTTGCTAGTTAAATATCATATTTAACTTCACGCTCTTCCTAAAAATTAAGTATGGTTTTTATTTTGCTATAAGAAAAAAGTTTGTTTGTGAATTAAGTTTTTGTTTTGTTACTTACTATTGTGAATGAAATGCTTACGTTTCGAACTGCATTTTTTTTAATAAAATTAAATTTTTTTTGTCAATACAAACAATAATGTGTTTTAATGAAGCCTGTATGCTCAATTTTGTGAGCAACTGTATGTGTTTCGGAACACATTTTCATTTGACAGCTGATTTCACAACGATTTATTTTCCTTGAAAATAGTATAAGAAAGCCAGCATAGATCTAGAACTTGCTTCGTTATTGAATCATGAATTCATTCAAAGTCTTAAAAGCTGTAGTAAATGTACTTCAACCCATTAAAGTATTTATTGAAACCTACCTACTCTAGGGTGTTTATTTTCAAAGTTTTGGTGAAAGATTTTATTTTTTTTTTCCTATATTTTAGCATGAGGAATAAAAATAGTTTTCCCAATATTTGAGCTTCCTAGCACAAACCTGTAAACGGCGCGGGCAGAGTTTATGTCCGATTTCGTTGAAATTTTACGTTAGGTTGCCTTAGGTGCAAAGGTATAGGGTATTTTATTTGTATGGGAGATGCCACCCACTGTTGTCAAATCACATCCACATTTTTCATGTAGCTGAAAATGTGGACAAAATTCACCCGAAGGGGATTTTTTTTTATTTTAAAAATTTGCAGTCCTGTCAGCCTATGTTTTAGCATTAGACCCGAAGGGAATACCCCATTTGGCGAATTTTGGTAAGAAAAAAAGTGCATCTAATGGGTCACTAATTGGTCATAATTGGTTAGTTAGTTGGAACAATTAGTCAGCAAGAGTAAAGTTTCAAGGTCATCTGCATATTTTGGCACCCCATCTAGCTAATTTCGAAATAAAAACATATGCATCTAATAGGTCACTAATTGGTCATAATTGGTCAGTTATTCCGAATAATTGGTCAGTTTTTTAAAGCGTTTGAAAAATTTCAAGGTCATATTCATATTTTGACACCCCATCTAGCTAATTTCGAAATAAAAACATATGCATCTAATAGGTCACTAATTGGTCAGTTAGTCCGATTAATTGATCAGTACATACCGAGGAGGATTTAAAATCAATATCGATTGAATCTAAAAAGAAAAATTATGGACTTTACTTCCAGGACCAGCGAAATATTCCTTTCATGTATAACAATTTAGATTCAAAAATTACTGTTAAAGAAATTAATATTCTTAAGAATGGAAATACTCGCCGACCTTTTTTGTATAATGGAATTTATTATTACATTAAAAATACGTGTCCATTCGGCTCTATAATTCAAACATTAGCGACAGTTGCAGTAGATGATTGTTCATATAACAGCTTTGTTGAAATATCTTCAAACAGGATAATGGAATTTGTTAAGCTTTTTATGAAAGCAGACAAAATGAATAACGTTTATAAACAGCGCGGAACACTTCTTATAGTTATTAATAACAAAATTGTTATTCCAAAAGAAGAGAACTGCACTCTATTTCTACGTGTGCTCAATTTGGAAAGTTCACCTGCATTTATATGGCCCAAATGCTTTCCGAACGTACCAAGTGCTTTTGAAAATTTTCATTGCAAAAAATGTGGAACGTACGCAGATGAGGTCAGCACCATATGGTTAAGAAATCAAAAAGAAATATGTGAAGGTGGATATAAGACATTGCTGCAATATTTGCAAGAGCAACCAATGAATTATGAATCCTTATGTCGCCAATGTCACCAGCAGTGTATGGTTAACAAAGTGTATAACCATCACATATTTGTAGAGCTGGAGTTACAGTCAGATATAAACTCAAGGCAATGCAAATTGTCTATTTTTGAAATGCAATCAGTGTTCACTGCGTGCAATAATATCACATATAGGTAAAAAAATGTTCGATCATTATTTTTAATATGATATCTATTTAAAATGTGGGGCATTTCAGGCGAAGCGGACAATGAAAATAATGTGAGGTCGTGCAATTTGCTTATATTCCGGTTAATTATACATCTAGTAGACATATGTAAGTGCGCCATTTTTGAACGCTGTAATTGGAATCAAGGAATTTATAATAAAATATAGACAATATTGCTTTAACTAGTAAAAAGGATGTCCTTTTTAATTTTTTAGTCAAGTTCGAATTATAAATTTTTTTATGTATAGAAAACCGGAGGTAAAAATTTCAAATCAAATTTTCAGTAGCTTCGACATAACATTTTTTAATTATTTAATTTTTTGAAAAAAGCCTTAAGTACTAGGCTGATTGAGAAGTCCCGGGCCTAACAAAGAAAAACACATTTTTTTCGGAAAATTTGATTTTATTCTTCAATATAATCGCCGTTTAGCTCAATACAATGAGTATAGCGGGCCTCGAGCATTTTGATGCCTTTCTTGTAGTAGTCGGCAATGAACTCTTCATTCGAGTGAAAGCGCTTACCAGCGAGCCATCTTTTAAAGTTTGGAAAAAGATAATAGTCGCTGGGTGGGGCAGCAATTCGTATTGCAATTCCTTCAATTTTGCCATTGCTTTAAATCACCGACACGATGTTGCTTTTGACCAATTGTCAGCAAACGCGGCACCCATCGCGCGAGTTATATCTTTTTAATTGATATGAGAATAAAACTCACAAGCTTTAGCTTATGTTATCTTTATTAGGTGAATCTCAAGACTAATTTTATATATTCTTAATTCTCAAAGTATTCGTTCAAATTCAGTTGGCCTTGAAATGCAAAATATGCTACTAAGCAGATTGTGCATTTGGGAACTCAACTGAAATGACACCGTCTGCTATGCAATAGCGTAGACAAAGCGATAACGATATTGCATAGAAGAATATAAGTTTTTACTTACATATATATATATGTGCGTAACTCGCGCACATCTTTTTCATTTCGAAATGCTCATGCTGAATATTGAAAATACTACCGATCGACAACTTCATTATGTCTGCTAGCTCTCCCCCTTTCACTTTGTGGTCTTTCAAAAGGATCAGATGGATTTCCTTGATCTTTTCTAAAGTGGTAGCCTCATTTGGCCGGCCCGAACGTGGTTCATCACTGGTGCTCGTACGACCCAGTTTAAATTCAGCAAACCATCTATAAGCAGTTGTTTTCGACGGAGCAGATGTGCTGTGATGTTTTTAGAGCCATTTAAATGTTCGCTTCTCGTTTTTTCCGATCACAAAGCAATTTTTTATCAAAATGCGAAATTCACTTTGTTTCATAGTTAAAAAAAACACTGAGGTGATGCACTTTGGACAGCTGTGAAAACCAAAATGAAATTTCACATGTAGCCTTTTGAAGGATAGGTGCTATCAAAAATAATAAGGATTTGATATTTGTGGCGCTCTCTCTATGTCAGGCCCGGGACTTTTCAATCAGCCTAGTATGTACAATGAAACGTTTAGTATGAACTTTGAATAGTATTTTGATAATTATAATATAGTATAGTTCAATAGTATAGTTCAATTTATAATTTGGTACAAAACCATAGATCTACCTTTTTCAATATCCACTTCCTGTGATCTTTTTCAAATTTGTTCTCTCTGACGAGTCTTCGATTCATTATCTGTCTGACAAATCAGAGTATTTAATAGTGTTGGGAACTATCGAGTGATTTCTACAATCGATAGTTAGTAACTGAATGATTTTGACTATCGAATGATTTTTTTCACTCGTTCGTTCACTCATTTAATTTTAATTCAGTGTTGGTTACTATCAATTTGGTTTACTGAATGTCAGCAAGTAAATAGTTTACTGTTAAAATCCATCAATTTTTTAATAATTTTGCATAATTTATGCATTTATTTAATATAATAATACTAACTACAGTGCAACTATGATTTAATTTAAATTTTTTGCTTAATAGCATATTTGTATTTGAGGAAAAATATTACTCTTAATAACTCAATAACAAAACTTAATAACAAAAATAAAATAATGAAACATTCAGTTGTATAAAAAAAACTTAAAGAAAAATCATTAAGGGTATTCCTCTAAACGCGAAAACTCGAAAGCATGGAAACCTCGAAAGTTTTCGAGCTTGTTTAAGGGAACACCCCAATCTATGCAAACGAATGAGAAACGCCATTTGTTGCCTAAAAATACCTAACTCGTGTCTTTTTACTTCCAAACGTAGTTAAATATGAGCGTGAAAATGAGAGAAATCAACATGTGTCTTAGTTGTCAATCAAAAAAATTAAATAAAAAAACTTTAATTTGTTAAAAAAATAATTTTTTGGGATTAATTTTAAACCATTCTTCTTGATTATAGATGGATCGATTTGAATCTTTTTCACACTAATATTATAGCTTAATAAATTACTTATCAACTGATACCTATATTGTTTAAATAGAAACATAAAATTACTTAACTGAATCAAAATAAAAAGTTTGTAACGAATTAAAATTTGTTTTGAAAATCGAAAAATCGTCGTAATTTAATTTTCGTTTTCGACACTTTTTTATCTTTTTGAGAACAATTGCGCTCTTCTCGCTCATATTATTCATTTTCCAACTTTCGAGGCTACTTTCGCATCAAATTTGCCTCGAAAGTTTTCGAGAGTTGCGTAAACTTTTTTTCATACAAATTATTTTCGAGGCTCGAAAATGTTTTCGAGTTTTCGAGGCTTTTCGAGTTTTCAGGAATACCCTTAATAAATAAAGATTGCCGCCGACAATTCGTAAGAATCTCTTATTTCGATATAAATTCAGTCATTGAGTGATTTGAAGTAAGTGATTTTTGTAAATCACACAAAGAACTATTTATTCGATAGTTGCGCTGTAGTTGAATATTTTCTATGAGTGAATCGTGAACTGCTATGGAATGAATGAAAACAAATAGACTATCGAATAACTCGATAGTTTTTATTCTATAGTTCCCATCGCTAGTATTTAAGGAGATTAATTGGGGAGAAGTAATGCAATGACTGTATAGTAAATTGATTGAAACACACTTTTACAGGCGCGGATTCAAGGGAGGGGTCACGGGGGTCATGACCCCCCCAAAACACACCACATTTCAAAAAATAGAGCTGAACCAATATTTTGTAAACAAAAAAATCAAAACGAACAAAACCTAGTTTTTGCAAACTTAAAAACCGGAAACTAACTAAACGACCAAAATTAACTTACTTTTTTGCACTCTGAAAAAATTGGATTCAAAAAATGACGGAATCAACAAAATTAACTAATTTTCTTACATGGCCTACTCTAGGGATGGCCAGCTGCGGTGCCCAAGAGTCGACAGCGCGCTGACGTTTACAACAAACATTTCGCGCTAGTATGTGTACAAATGTGTGAAGGAATTCCAGCAAAAAAAAATGAAAATAAATGTGTTTTGTCTTTTCCACGTATAGAAAAAATGACCCAGTAGAAATTCGTGCATCACTGATGTTAATAAATAAAGATAAATGTTGGCATATAAAATAATTGTATTTTTATTTAACAACAAAAAGAAAACATTTCATAAATCTTATACATATTATGTATACATATGTATGTTGTACAAACATATTAACATAGTTTACTTAAAATAAGACTTTCAATATCTGGTTCAATATTTTGTGAAGACGCCAGACGCAATATCGGTGACTATTTTTCCATGAAATTGAATTTTTTTACAACAATTAAATAAAATTTCAATACATGCTTAAAAAATTGCCTTTCGCATAAATAATGTTTTGTTTGCATTTGTTTTGTTTTTGCACGTTTGATTTCGACTGGGTTTCTCGCATATTCAATTTTCATGCGAATCAGCGCATAGAAATCAGCAACTGCACGGCGGGCCGAATGATGCCCCGAAACGGGCAATGTGACTGCGGGAGGGTAAATGGCCAACACTAGCCTACTCAATCAAATGCTGTCGCATAAGCTTATTTTATGTTTATTGCGTAGACGTAAATGCAATGACAGAACAAAAACAAATAAACGAAATTCTACAGACCAAAAAAAAAAAACCTTTTGACAACTAAACTACGATTGAGTAAGACTTGAATCTTCTATATAAAATTCAGTTTTTGTCTGTCTTTTATGGATTTTGCTGAAATTTTTATAGTATGTTAATATCGATTAGGCGGGTGTCATAGGCTATAAAATTTTTATTTAAGGTGGCCTTCATACAAACATATTTTTAAATAGCATTTTGAGAAAGTTAACTGAATTGATTCACATGGAATTTAGACGACGTATCGTCTATATTGAGAGGCAAAGGCATAGATGCATAGCTTTTTATTTAGGGTTCATATTCAGGGTGGCTCTCATACAAAAATATTTTTAAAAAGTCATTTTCACGAAGACCGGTTAACCGATTCACACGGAATTCACACCACGTAGCTTTTATATCATGAGACATAGCTTAGGCTACAACATTTTTATTTAGGATATTTTTAAAATAGCATTTTCACAAAAACCACTTAATCGATTCACATGGAATTTACACCATGTGTTTTTTATATTAAGAGACATAGCTTGGCTATAAAACTTTTATTAAGGGTCCTTTCGATATCACAATAAATAAATCACAAGAACAATCTTTGAATGTAATTGGACTAAATTTGGAAAAGCCTTGTTTTGCACATAGTCAGTTATATGTGGGACTTTCATTAGTTAGAAATCCAAATAATTTATATATGATATTTACACTCCAAATAATAAATCTAAAAACATTGTATACGAAAAAACATTGAACTGAATTAACTTTACATCATTTAAAAAAAAAAGTTTGACTCTGCTTTTTATTTTATTGAAATAAAAAAAAGGCGCATCGCACAGGGTAATGCTAGTATTTATTAAAAAAATTGATGGCATCAATAATAGTAGTTAATGCAGCAAATGATATATCAAATTAAAGTACTCAAGTGGACTAAAACTATCAGCTTTGAGATCGGCCAACCAAAAAATGAGATATAAGCCTGGAAAGAATTGATATTTTTTTAAATTCACTGATTAACCAAAGCCAGGCTGATCCCGTCAACTGTTATCATTTTCATAAAAGATTTTCGTCTCAATCTTTCGCAGTTTAGTTTTCTGAAGGTTTCAGTTCTACCACGTGTGAACTGCACACATGTTTTTTTTATATAAACAGTTTATAATTTTATATGAACAATAAATTTATATGTATATGAACGTAATGAATTTTCAAGAAAACAAATTGGACAAGTTTTTGCATAAGGTTATTCTGACTTTGTCTTTTATTCATTGAAGAAATTCGGTTTGCTTTGTTTATTTGGTTATTCTTGTCATTTTTGATTTTTTTCTATCCTGTGACCCCTTCCGGAAAAAAATTCTAGATCTGCGCCTGCCCTTTTAGCATTATTGTATGGTCTGTTATCAGCAGACAAGGTATTGAGCGTTTGTAAATTGTAGAGGACAAAACGAGACAAGGCCAATTTATTACGGTCTTCGACACATATCATAGGCTTCCCCAAGTTGAAGATAAGTAACTTTTTGCTTATAGATGAACCTATCCTTGCTACAAAGATAAAAAAGAATCACGAAATACCAAGAATATAAACAAATTAAGGTTTTGAAATGGCATGGGAACAATTCAGACCTGAATCTTATAGAAAACCTTTGGGAGCTACTAAAGAGAGAAATTTCCAGGAATCTCATGATCAAAAAGCGGCAATTCATGAAGTTTTCAATTGAACTGTGGCGCAGAAGTGAAGAAATAAAATAAAAATTAGTTGGAATGTATATAAACTATGCCTAGAAGAGCTAAAGAGATCATTGCTGCAAAAGGATGTTGAGCAAAATTTTGGACATATTTTTCTACAATTAATTTTATTTCTATAAATACTAACAGGAACACCTAATTTGTATTTTTATTTTATCAATAAGACCTCTTAGAAACAAGTAAACAAAGATATTTGGACATTTTTTTTTACTTTCATGCTTTTTTCATGGTGTAAGTTAAAAAAATGTGTTTTTTATGTAGTGGCTCTATTAATATCATCACCCACTGTATCAGCTTTACAAAAAAATTCAAAATAAATGGACTACGAATTCGATGTGAAGTTGAAAAATAAGAGCAATTATCAAACTTATTTCCTTTTTATGAAAGACTAGGTGTCCCGGCCACGCGTTGCTGTGGCTCATTTGACATTTAATAACAGTTAAAACAAGTAACTTTGACTCTTTAATACAGTCAAATTAAAATTAACTAATAAATGTAGGTATAATGGTTAAAAAAATATTAGCAATCTGTAAACTCACTGGAATGAAAATGTTACACAAAAATTTAAAAGTGATTGGTAAAGAGTTTCGTAGAATCAATATTGAGCAGAAACCAATATAGAGTTGTAAACGTCTTCGAGAAAATGATATATAAGAAATATTTTTGTATGAGAGCCACCTTTAATAGCCTTAGCCATGCCTCTTAATATAAAAGACACGTGGTGTAAATCCCATGTGAATAGGTTTAATGCTATTTTCAAAATATTTTTGTATGACGGCTACCCTAAATATGGACCCAAGACAAAAGTTGTGTAGCCTAAGCTATGGCTCAGAATATAAAAGCTACTTGGTGTAAATTTGGTGTAAATCGATTAACCGGTCTTTGTGAAAGTGGTCTTTTAAAAATAATTTTATATTATAGCCACCCTAAATATGAAACCTATATAAAAGTTTTATAGCCTTAGCCATGCCTCTTAATATAAAAGACACGTGGTGTAAATTCCATGTGAATCGATTGATCGGTCTTTGTGAAAATGCTTTTTTAAAAATATATTTGTATCAGGATCACCCTAAATATGCACCCCAAGTAAAATTTTTATAGCCTTAGCTATGCCTCTTAAAATGTTTTTTTAAAAATATGTTTGCATGAGGACCACCCTAAATACATATGTACTATAAGCAAAAGTTTTGTAGCTTAAGCAAAGAAGTATGTATGTATAAAAGAACTATGTACATTCCGAGCAATGTCGATAATTGGAACGAACTTCTACGTGGCGAACGACAGAATTACTGTCTTACAACCAGGGGAAATGTGATTTTGACTTATTTTCTGCTCTGCCATTTTGTATTTTAGTAGGATTTTCTATTTTATTTATTTTAATTTATATGAAGTTTTTTGAATATCTTCCGCCATTTTTTATTTACATTTTACAAATAAATAATTAATTATTTTACATTTGAGCTGCATTTGAGAAAATTCATTTTTATTGCTACCACGCAACCAGCAAACCCAGAAACAGGATTTTTATTTTGACTTCTCCAAAAGAACAAATTTGCAACCGATCCCGCGTAATTTGCATTGCTGTTTCTTTTTGTATTCAGAAAAATTCAGTCGAAAAATCCTAGCAAAATGAGTGCATTTGTTGTTGTTTCTTTGTAGCTTACAACCGACCCCGTCGTTTGTATTGTTGTTGCTTTTTTTCAGCCGAAAAATTCAGATGAAAATTGGCACATTTATGTTCCTGTTGTTTGCTTGTATGTGTTTCATATTTTGCTATTTGTCGCAACCAGAATTTTTTGCCAAGGGGGCTTTAATCTAACGAAATTAATCACTTATATTTTCTTGTTTTACTTGAAACAAATCATTAGTTTACACAAGTTAATACCTGAATAAATTAAATATGAATAGTTTAATCACTAGCACTGATTCGGCATTAAAAAAAACACGAAAATCAAATTTAGTAAGACAAAAAAATTAAACTTTCTTTAAAATTAACAAAGAGAGTAAATAAAAATGTCAAAATACACTGCCACTGCCGACGAGCTAGTTTTATTTGGACTTAAACCTATGCAAATTCAAAAATATTTATGTTGGGGGCTTCAGGCTCCTTAATCCCTTGATCAACTATATGCGTTTTCAGTTCAAACTGAAAAATAAAAATAACATTCATCTTGTTTGATTTGCTGAGCGTCTGCTTCAAACAAAAATTCTTTTGTCTTACAGCTTGAATTGAAATTATTTTACAATAATCAAAATATTCTTCAATAAAGATTATATTAATTTGTCCTATCAAAATTTGACAGCTAAATCTGGTTCTGCAGCTGTCAAAAAATGTTTCTACTCAATTTATTTGCTTACATTTTGCATTGAATTTTGACTAGAAGCCCCAATTTTCAAAGTTATCGTCATTTGAACTTTGTTAAATTTAAAAAAAAAAGTTTCTAAAAAGACTTTTTTTCAAACTACCGATATTTCCTTGACAAATAGCACAATTTATTAAGTTTTTTTTTTTTTTGAAAATTTTCACAGTTTAATGGATTTTATGAAAAAGCCCAAAATAAAATGTTTTGCGGGAGAGATTGTTTGTATCGTAAGCCAGATGTTTTTTTTTTCAAATCAATAAATTTTTAAGCGCATCAGTTTTTTTCCCTTTAAATTTTTTCATCACCACGGAATGGTTTAAACTGCATTTTTATATTTACTAGAGACCCTTCTCCACATTCCACAAAATTCAAAATTTACAGTTCATTGAAATGAAATTTCTTTTTATAATTTTAACAGACAAAGTTCAAATGACGATAACTTTGAAAATAAGGGTTTTTCAGTGAAATAAAAAAATATGGGTCCATTTGAAGTGAACGTAGAATCATATCTGTAAATTTCAAGAAAATCGATGAGATTTTGGGGGCCTGTCTTAATCGATTTGAAAAATAATGTGCCAGAATTAAAAAAAAAACGTTATTTATTTCTTTGCTGACACTCCTACACGTCGTTCGATCACTCTAAAAATTTGGGAGCATAGCTAATTTTTGATGATGAATCGATTACTGCAATATTTTTTTCAACAAAATGTCCCGTTAGATGGGCTCCAGAACAAAAAGTATTCGTCTGATTCAAAATAATCGTTTTTATTTCTTTGCTGACGCTCCAGCACGTCTTTCGATCTCGCTGAAAATTTGCATACGTCAGTTGTGTTTGACAATGAATCGAGATCTATTATGCTTTTTCGAAAAAATTGTACCATTAGATAGGCTCCAGTGTAAAACTATACAGTTTTCATATATAACTGCTATTTGGGGACCTAGGAATTCATTTTAAAATTAAAAAAATTATATTTCCTGACTTGTCTTTCTTGCCTATTTCATTATTTGGGTCTGGAATTGGGTTTTAAAATTCGTCCATACATTTCCATACAGCCTAATGAATAGAACAAAATTCAATATGAACGAAAATTGGAACAAAGATATGCGATCGAGTATAGTCTCCTATTTCAGTTTCGCTCGTAATTGATTAGAATTTCTTCTGTGGATGTTAACTTCCTGTGCATTATCTTCCTGTGTATCAATTAGGTCATCGGCAGTTTCGTCTGCAGTTTGTCAGCTGCCAACTAATCTAAGTCAAAAATAGAAGATACAAATCGTCATATAAAATCAAAAAAGCCCTAACTTACATTTTGAAAATTTTACAGGAGAAGCAAAAAACTTTCTAAAATGAAAAATAAACCAAAATCTTTCAACATTTTTTCAGGTTAAGCTAATTTTTTATTAAAGAATTAGTATTTGAAAAAAAAAATTCCAGTTTTCTATTACTTACAGAGATATGAAGCTTACGCCTTTGAGAATTAGTTTTTTCTAAAACCGAAAAGGGCATAAGACAAATTAAAAAATGGTTTTGGTAATTTTTAGGAAATGTTTTTTAATTTTCTTCATAATTAATAATTAATAATTAATTATTTTTTGCACTTCGATGTGGAAGAATGGCATATTCCTCTTTGATGTTTGTTTTAAAATAAATAGTTCCAGACGGATCATTCCCAATGCTCGAATTTTGTTGACGGTGGGATCTCAGTTTTTTTTCCTGTAAATAATTTTTAATTGTATTAACAGGTCATAAATATTTGCAATAATAATTTTACCTGGACGAATAGAAGAGTAAAGTTTAGGATGAGAGTCATAATCCAAAAAAAAAAAATAATGCGTTAGGTCAGGGGTTCTTAAACTTACGTAGTCCGAGGACCCCTTATCGAGCTAATTTTTTTTTGCGGACCCCATCCCAACCCTAGACATTTCACGTCGATCTTAGCTTAATTTCTGGCTCAATAATGACAAAGACACTCAGGCTTGCCAACCGTTGTCAAACTCAACCAGACATAAAATGTTCGGTCATCTGACGAGATTAAGAACGAAGATTTTTTTTTGCTTTAATTTTTTCGGTTTTTAAAGGTCTTTTCAACACTATTTATGTCCGGTTTTTGAAGATGCAAAAGTTGACAAGCCTGCAGACACTACTTTCTAATAAATATTGATACTTATACCATATATCTCTCTGTATTTAGCATTTATAGAGGCAAACATTTTTTATTAGGATTTTCATGTAATTAAAATACAAAATGAATAAAAATTGTGGAAAAGTAAGAGAATTAAAAAAGTTTCAAGTTAAAAAATGTACATTAAACTCAGACAAATATTTCTTGCTCAAAATAAAGCCTAAAAAATAATTTGTTTTTTTTATATCTTTTTAATAAAGAATATAATAATAATAATAAAGCTTATAATGAAAATTATTTTTTTTGGTGACTCTTGGTTATTTTATAAGCAAAATTTGTTATATTTTCTCGTGTAGAAGTTTTTACTTAATGAGATGGATGATGTTGTTTTCTTGAAACCAAATCTACAATTTCGGGCTCTATATTCGAAAGTTTTATTCTCAGGTCTGCTTCTACATTAAGCTGGTTTCTATATTTTGATTTTATATATATTAGTACCAAAAAAGTCTATTCACACAAATACATGGAATCAAGTTTTGGAGGGCCTTATTTGCAAATGCAAGGTAATCGGATTTTAGGAGTAACTAAAAGTTAGTTGCTCTAATGTCGGTAATTGCTTAGCATTACTATAACATGTGTGTTGAATGGATCCCTGATCCAGTCGTTGTCAGAATCAGGACAGGGTAAATACTCCCGGAAGTTGCTTTTTAGAGGCATTAACCCATTCCTAGCCACTGTACCTGCTTGGGTACAGCACATTCAAATAGCTGTAAATTCAACCAAAAAAAAAAAATTTGCAAAATTTATCCACATAAACAATGAAGGGAAAACGACTACACTTTTTTTAAATATTTTGCTTTGTTTTGATACTTCATCGTCGATTTAGCGTAATTTGAAAAAATCAGTGTTCATTAGTCTTCGTTGGAAGCGTTTTGTGTAAAAATTTAAAAAGTTTGCACTTGATTTGCAAAGCAAAACACTTGAATTTTCATAGTTTTAACGAGTTGAATGAAAAAAATTACAAAAAATTTAAAGAATGCTCATATATTCTGCCGTTGTCCCAGTTTTGGAACAGGCTCAAAAACCTACTGATTGAAATTTTTTTTTATTTTTTTTCATATTTTATAAGCATTTTATGTCATTCTCATAAAAACGAAATTCACATAGTCGATGATTTTTGATTTTGAAATGTCTTGGCTCATAATGGGTTAAGTATTCGACAAAATGCAGCCGCCTGTCATTATCGAGATCTTTATTAGAAAATTCTATAAATTCGCTGAGTTTTGGAAAAGACTCATACACATATTTTGAATGCGTTTTTTTTTTATAATCGCTTCTATTTTATCTTCAACTTTAAATTTATTTGAACCTGCACCTTGTAGGCTCAAAATGAATTTATAAAAACTGATTATGTTGTCAAACAGTGCGAAGAGTTGAAACTGTTTGGTGCTGGGTATTCAGGGTTTGAACAAAAGTAAATGAACACTTTGTTTTTTAAAAATATGTGCAATCATTCAAAAAGGCATGGCCATGTAAAATTTCTAATAAATGAGTTATTTGAATAAAGCGAAAAGTTTGATGATGTAAAATTATTGATGTCAAAATTGTTTCGCGGACCTCTGGAATAGTTCCGCGGAACCCCAGGGGTCCGTGGACCACAGTTTAAGAATCGCTGCGTTAGGTGATGAGATTTAAGTGGAAATGGAGACTTTCTGGAATCCTTAACATACTGAAGCGAATGTGTTGAATCACATTCAATTTGGGTATGTCCAACTATTAAATATTTTTGCTTTAGTGTAATGTTTCTTGCAATGCATAAGGATGGCAATGCGTTTGACAATATTGAATTGCGGTTTTGATGAAAGCAGCCATCAGAATATATTATAATATGGTGAATATCTGGTGACTGAAGTAAACAATTTTTTAAGTATTTTATAATACATGTTGTGAAAGTTGACGCTACAAGATTCCCTTCAGATTCATCCCAGATATAATTGTCAGATTCATGAGTAATAATATTATAAATAGTGAAATTATGTACTTGTATTTTCATTTTATAATATGAGGCACTTGCGTTTGTTTGGGGAATCAATTTTACTGCTTGCATAATAATGAACACATTTTAGACTTGGCATTTTCGACATCGTTTGCCTTTTCTGTTCTCATGTCATCAATTTCTGATCCATGACTGTTATATTGATCCTCAGATATGTTTTTTGCTTCATATGATACACAAGCATCACACATATCATTCCTTGGTTTAAATAAGGAAATGTTTTGTTCTTTTATTGTAAGCATTAAGTTTGGATACGATACTGCTGAAATTTCATCATCATTGTTATTAACGCATTCTTCACAATATAATTTATAAATTTGACTGTATGATTTAACATCTGTTTGCAAATAAAGTTTGTTGGTATATTGCCTACGATAATGGGAATCAATTTTCGGAATATCGTTTACCCAATTTTTTAAAAAGTTAAGACGCTTCTCGTATTTTTTTTCATTAATCGAAGTTTTTCTTTTTGGCAGTACTTTATCTAATTGCGCGTTATTTAAAATGTTTGCATCTACCCAATTTCTTATCATTTTTTCATTTATTCCAAGAGTTGACATAAACATTTGCCTGCAAACTTGGATACGAGTCGCCTTAGCTTTTAAATAATAACATTTAGATATCGATCGCTTCGAAAATATTTTACGATTTCGTGCCTTTTCTTTTACTTCTACTTGACTTGTTATATATACCTTTTTTGCTTCCCACGATTTGCTCCAAAATCGATCAAATATTTCTTGGCGTACATTTTCAGCAAATTGGGAGCAATGACGCAATGAACTCTTTTCGCAATATTTAGACTGACATCTTAACCCCATTTTTTGAGACTTTTTTTCGCACACAATTCCTTTATTAATTCCTTTATACATTTTGCCAGTCATTCGGTCATTGTAATTTGAGTATTTTTTATTCACTGAATTATTTAAATTAAAATTAGTTTCAAAAACCATTTTTATTTAATACACTTTAAACGAAATTTTTTTATTATACTTTGATAAAACGTCAAGTTGAACTTCGTTTTTCTCTTCTTCACACCCAAAAACAAACGAAAACTAACTTTTAATAAAAAAAAATTAAAAAAATGCCTTTCTTCTCTTGTGTTTATTACATACATACATATGTATTTATTTTTTATCGAAAGGCGTAAGTTGCATTTTTGTTTTAGAAATTTTTTGCGCATGCACTTAGGGCTTTTAGAATTTTGTTGATAAGATCGTTATTTTTAATTGTATGAGTGTAAAATTTTTCAGGAACATGTATTTTGAAACTGTGCATTATAATCAATATAAAAGTTGATTTTGAATTTTTTGTAACTTAGGGCTTTTTTGATTTCATATGGCGAAATGTTTGGCACGTTACCGTTTTTTTAATTGGGTGTTCGGTTCCCCTGTAGGCCTATCTCACCCATCATGGAAAAATGATTGTAAACATATTAAAAAATTTTTAAGAAAAAAAGATTTTTGCGACTGATTATTTTTATTATAATTAAACATTATTTAATCGAACTTACAGTCAAATTTTAACAAAGACCAATATTGTAAATTTTTACTTATTGATCAAATGCATTTGAAATTTACAATAGTGGTCCTTGCTAAAATTTGACTGTAAGTTCGATTAAATAATGTTTAATTATATTAAAAAATTATATATAAAATTTATTTAACTAAAGAAATACAGATATTCTGAACAAATATAAATAACATAAAGAAATATACATAAATAAAATTTAAGCCAACAACAAGTGACTAGCAAAATGTGGAAAAAAGTCCCTGCAAAACTGCAGAAAAAATTATAAGAGGATATGTTATAAAAGCAAGCGCATTGCATCCATCACACCCTTTTACGCAAGTTCTTGGCATGTTTCTTGTCTGTAAATATATCTTTAGTTAGCTTTTTTGTCACAATAATAGTTTTAATAAAAACTGATATTGTATCTGAAAAAATACAAAAAGAAAAATTAGTAAATATATTATTAGAATTTATAAAATTTTTTACAAATCCTGCTTGTATCCAATTGAAAGCAAAATTTACCGCAAATTTATAAAAATTGTGAGTGGTGAACATCAATATTAAACTTGACAGCTCTGTAGGTTGCCATTTGTTATAATTTTACCAAAAAAACTTAAATCTATTGATTATCAATTAAAAAATCAACAAGAGATCGTTTATCTTATTTCTTAATTTAATTCAATTTTTTCTTAAATTTTTGCTAATAGTCGTAATATTTTGACAAATTCAAAAAAAAAAAACTTAAGTACATATATTTCAAATTTGGAATAAAACACCCAAAGTGGTAAAGCCATATTTCAAATAGTCACCACACCCGGGTCAGTTTCTAAATGAACCAAAAACAAAAAATCTAATATTGCATTGGTATTACAATTCTGCCGAGAGTTTCATTTCTTTTCATATTCTTTGTCTGAGGTGCCATGGAAATGCCAAGCTCTTAACACATATTTTTTGCGTAGCTTATTGCGCCGTTTGTCAATTCCTCTCGTTTCTCTATCAGTACCGTCTGCAAAGCGGTTACTTTCTGAACGCAGTTTTTTATGTCGAGTCCCTTTGTTTGTAAATATTTATGTGCATCGTTCACTTCAAGAAGCACAGGTGTCCAGAGTCCCAAGAAACAAAGAAAGAAAAATGACTGCTTCGTAACTAGTAAAGCTACTGCGTATGTTCTTGTGTTTAAACTTTCATCTGTCTCTGTCAATTTTTCTAGAGAGACCAAAATGTCTTTGTAATGATGCCATGTCATATTTACGGTATCGCCTCTTGCGCTCCACCGCGTATCCTGAACCCTTCTGCCAGTAGCTGCTATCAGAGCTTCCCAACGATGTGTGAACATAGAAAAAAATTAATAACAACGTTCCAAAGTACCGAAGAACGTTACTGAACTCGCATCAACTGCGGCAGCATGTAAGCAAACCAAGTTTAAAGAATGATTTGAGCAAGGTACTAACTCAACTTTGGGATTTACTTCTTTTATTCTATGATGAACTCCTGAATGCCTTCCAAACGTTACAGCTGCATTATCATATGCTTGGCCTCTACAGTTCATTATATCGAGACCATCAGCTTCAAGCTTGCTTAAGATCATGTTTGAAATTCTTCCAGCAGCTTTATTTTTTGTTTCAATGAAATCTATAAGAGATTCCACTACTTTTACTTCTTGGTTTCCAATCACCACATATCTTAAAACCTGACTTGTTTGATCTTTGTGAGAAATATCCGGAGTGCTGTTGAATATAATTGAGAAATATTTACTATTTTTATGTTGGCGAACTTTATCTCCCAAAATTGCAATGAACTCGTTTTGAATTTCTGGTGACATGTAAGAGACTGAAATTTTGCTACTCACTTTTGATCTTACAAGATGCTCACAAAGTACAGGATAATACTTTTGCAATTAAATGCACCAATTCTAAAAAGTTGCCTCTATTAGCGCTGGCATCGTTTTCTCTATGATCACGTAAGGCCAAATTTCCTTCACAAGAAATCTTATTATGTCAAGCATTCTGATAAGAATTTCTTGCCATATTTTTGTCTCTTTCGCCACAAGGCTTTGCTCTTCTTTGTCAATAATATGTCCTTTTTAAGTCTGGTTTCTAATTCCTTCGATTTGCAATAATTTTGGTTGTGTAGAGCACTTGATTCGTGACTTGAAACCTTAGTATTTAGTTTCGACGAACTATTAAACCCAACAGATGAGCAAAACTTTGATCCATTCGGACAACGACAAACAAACTAACGACATCAATTACAGCTCCACTAATGTTTCCACACCAATCATAATGAGAATAGTTGAATCTTCGATCATCAACCAAGCAACTCAAAATGTTATACTTGTATTTATTATTCCCATTGTTTGATAGCCAATTGGGTACTTTCGTTGTTTTTAAGGAATCACATTTTTCTCGAAACACTTTTATATCTTCATCTATGCCTATATTTTTGCCAATCAAATAATCACGTGCAAAAAATTGTTTTCTTGTGTGTTTAATAATTTTTAAATCGCGACAAAACCTTTGGTAAGCGATGTATATCTTCAAATTTGTTCGAAATGGAAATCCATAGTCCATGGCTCATACGATATATGTATCCAAACCTTTGATATATTTTACAACATCCTCCACGCGTGCGCGTATGAATTTATTCCAGGACAAAAAACAAATCGCAAGCAACTTCCCAACAGTCGGTCGATTTGGGGGATTGTATAGTTTATTTTCATACAGCGTTTGAAGCTGCTGCTCAACTTTTACGATTTCGTAATAATTTTCATTTGGTACATAAATATCATAATACCAAAATATCTGTGGATTTATGAAATGTGTCACAGAAACCTCCTTTTCCATTTTAATATTAAAATATAAAATTTACTTTATTTTTTAAATCTAAAAAAAAAAACACAAAAAACACTTGTGTATGTCGGGCAATTCTTTGATACTGTTTAGCTTCTGTTTTTTTATAAGTATGCTTTGCTTTTTTTTCGTCAAGTTTTTTTCAAAATTTGATCAGTGATGTTAACGAAGGGGATTTTTGCAAAAAAAAGGGAAAAAATTTTGTTTAAGCCATTATTGCCCAACCGGTAATTTTGCTTACCAAATGAAATTTGGTATGGAGGTGTCGGTTACTATAAGCTTTGAAATTAATTGGATTTCGACGGGATTTCACTTTTCGATTTTTTTAACATTTTCCATATTTTTTCGACTTTTTGAACGTCATTCAATTTTTTTAGAGTTATTCAACTTCCTTCATTTGTTTCCACGTTTTTCAACCTCTTTCAACTTTGCCCGTCCAAAACCATACCTATTTTATATTTTTCGGCCAAGGCTCTATGCGCAATTTATTGGGAATCTTTTTTTTACACAGAAAACGATATGTCAAAGATTTTTTGTACCAACGATGCGATCTGGAGAAATACAATAGATTTCCAATCGATTGCGCATAGTGACGTGGTCGAAAAATATAAAAGAGGTATGGTTTCGAACGGGCAAATAGGAAGTATGTCAGATTTTCTATCATTTTTTCACATTCGTATCAATGAATCAATACTCAAATTTGTGGCGATTTTCTGATTTACAATTTACACACATATTTCACATCATACTGAGTCTGTAAAAAATAATAACCAACCACGAATATACCTCGAAGTTGATATTTTTTTTAATTAAAAGAAATAATACTCTAAAATCATTTCGAAAATGCACAAAAATCATACAAATCGACCCACTGACACGCCTTCCCATGGTCCGGTTTGGGTGAAATTTTGGCACAAAGGCTTCATTGGCTCAATGTATGTTTTCAGGCCTGAGCAGCAGAAATTTGACGGCATTTAATTTTTCCATACGCTTTTGAACCAGCCTAATGTTCATATGTATGTATATAATTTTCAAATTACACCAGAGTGATTTTATATTTTTCGGTTATCATTCGGAAAATCATTCTGATGAATTTTGGCAAGAGTTTTATATTTTATTGATATGAAGTCTTTTCTTCGACAATATCACCACGACGTGTCTCCAATTAATTCATTTTAGAGAGAATGAATTGAGCTTTCTAACATGTTAATAAAATTATAAGTCAATATCGCAATTTTTGAAAAACAAAACGGTTTAATTTAGATTAAGTAGTACGATAAATATCCGGCAAGAAAATAGGGAAATGATAAACAAAAAAAGATTTATCTTGCCTGTTGTGCATAACATGCAAGAGATCCTTAGGGTAGGGTTGGGCAAAAAAAAAATATCGAAATATTTAGTATAGATTCTATACTATAGAAATTGACACAATAGATGTAGCTGCTGCAACGAAGACGAAGAAAAACTATTTGGTGCTGATCCCGATCGTTAAAAATCTTTGCATCATCATCCAAAGCCTTCATGCTCAAAATAGCTGTGAAGTAATTTTCCGTAATAAACCCTTAAATATTTACGTTACTCAACGTTCGAAATGCTGTGGTATCCCTATGGACCAATCTTGGCCTCAATGTGGGTACTAAGCCGCCTGTCTATACTAACCCTACCTTCCATGGCCAACACTTCGAGAAGAAATTTTTCATGCATCGGAAAAATTTCAAGAGTAAAAAATACGGTCTTTCATGTTGTCACCTGTTTAGTCGAGAATATGAGCATAAAAATGTTAAGTACAAACAAAATAAGACAATTCTATCCAATCCTAACTACCCAACATTTGTCGCCTTCGAAAATCTACTGCTGTAGGCATAAGGCTCATTTGCTGTACCCTTAATCAAACGCTGCATAACTTCAAAAATACTTCAAGACATCTCTTTATCCAGTATTAGTCAAAGATATCTTAATATTTAAATGTGGTTATAAAAAATTACAGACTTTCAAATTACTCAAAAATATCACCAGTTGCTTACTTTTGTTTTGACTTTGCCTACTCGTCTCTTCGTAAAATTATGCTTATAAATCAGTAAGCAATAGCAAGACAATTTAAAGATAAGTCAAAGTTATTTAATGAGTCAAAATATAACCTTAAAATTTTCCAAGAGTAACTGATAAGACAAGGGTTTTTTGGTGGCAGTTCAATTTGTATAAAAAGAATTTAAAGTGTGAAAACGGCAACAGCGTTTTAAAAGAAAAAGTAAAATTTTCGCATATAAAATGAATTATAAAACATAAATGTGCGAAATGTAAAAGTAATAATAGTTAGATAATCGCAGCAGATCTATCTCTACCCAACAATATCGACCTATGATGGGTGACTTCTTTTTGATAGTGACCACTTTACAAATCACCATTTATACCACCGAATTCAAAAGAGATTGTGACAGCTGCATCCATCAATGATTTCGTTGCAATGACAGTGCCGGAATTGATTGGAAAGAGTGGCTGCTGCTCCTATGAGTGCTTCCTACGAAGTTTTTATGTCTTTCAATATGACTTCGTTTCATTTTTATATTCACGGTTGATTCCAAAAAAAGCATTTTCATTTGCAAACAATTTTAAGCGTTATGAAAGATATACCAGGTTAGGCAGTTGAAATGATCTATTTTAGAAATGAAAAATATCGGTTATTTTTCAACTTTTTTTATTTTTGATTTTTCTGCGTAAAAGAAGAATAAATATCCAAAGTTTGTTTATTGATTACTCATCTGGAATATACCCGCCCTTGGCCCTGGCTACAGCTTTTAGACGCTTATCGTCCAGCGGTTTTATGTCGGGAGACTGCGACGGCTAAAGTTCGTGCTTTATGAACGATGAAACGGTTTTTTCAAGCAATTTCTGAATTTCACTGGCTTTATGCAACGGCGCTGAGTCCTGCTGGAATCTCTTGCGCTCGAAACTGAAATTTTGGGGTGCACATGGTAGCAGGTCAGACTCGAACAAATTCTTCCGATTAATTTGTTCAATTATTTTGACCTCAATGCGCCCCATCAGTAGAAAAACGTATGGAGACTAGCCATTTTTGATCACTGACGCCCATACCACAATTTGTTCATCTCCTTGCCGTTGAGTGACTTGTATCTCATCTGAATGGTCGCTGTAACGTCTCTTTAGCCACACCCAATCATTTTCTTTGTTGAAAAACGGCACGATGCAGAATGTTTTCTCGTCCGAAAACACCAAATTGGGCAACTCGTGACTGCGGCGCAAGCGTATGAGTCTCTCGTTCTTTTGAGGCGCTAGTCTCGTTGCAATGCAGTATGGTCCTGCGACTTGAATCTTTTGAAAGGCTTGGTATCGAACTTGTTTTTCAGAAAATGGCGTCTGCTTCGATTGCCTACTTCCATCTTGATTGCCATTTGAGCTGCATTGTGCTCAGATTTTCCTTTCAATCGTTTTCGCACAAATTCGACGTTTACTCGCCCAGTTGCAGTGCATCACCGGCCACGAACGTAGATTTTTTTATTGCCGAAGGTCTCCTTGAAACGTTTGATGGTACGGCTGATAAAAATATCATTCAATTTTGCTTTCGGCGGATGATGACGTATCTCGACGTTTTTTGCCTTCCGAATGAAGGCCAATCACCAAATTTCTTTTTATTTCCAAGCCATACATCTTGAAAACGTTTTAAATTATACCTAAATGTCATGAAAATAAAATTCGATCGCAAATTTTGGCTTTTTATCAATTATTAAATTTTGATAAGTCATCTATATCAAAATGTTTCTGTCATTTGACAGACAATATATCAAGGAATTACCATTTTGAAATTAAACGTTGTGCGATGAAAGGTTTGGAAAGGACAGCTATGTGAACATAACCTATCAGTTCAAGTGCCTAACCTGGTAAACTCTCAGTACCTCTCTTTTACACGTTCACGATGTACGCGATTGATCTGTCTACATCTATCTGTCTTCCTCCAGACCAGGGGTTCTTAAACTTATGTAGTCCGAGGACCCCTTATCGAGCTAAACTCTTTCTGCGGACCCCATCCCAACCCTAGATATTTGACGTCGTTCTAAGCATAGTTTCGTAAATGGGGATCATGTACGCAAATTATACGGACATAATCCCCATTTTCGGTATGGGGGTTAAGTCCAAAAAATTTTCAGACATTATCCCCAGAAAATAGTGGACATAATCCCCAAAGCTGATGCGAACATAATCCCCATCACAATAATTTTGTTGTTGGCAACTATAGTAATTCTACACAAGTGTTAGGGTAAGTGGGCGGCCTACGGCCGCAGCTCAGAATTTAAAAATCCTAAAAATCTAACATCCGGCTTCGCCGGAATATAACCGAAAAAAAAATACGGACATAAGACCCAAAACAGTTTGCATTAATTAAATTTTTAGGACACATGGGGTTACCGAAGATGGCGATTATGTCCGAATAATTTGCGGACATATTCCCCATTTACGAAATGGGGATTTTGTCCGAGGGGGCTATGTCCGGTAACCGTCAAACTCAACCAGACATAAAATGTCCAGTTATTTGACGAGGTTAAGGAACGAAGTATTTTTATTTTACTTTAATTTTTCCGGTTCTTAAAGATCCAATAGTTGACAAGCCTGCAGAAACTACTTTTTAATAAATATTGATACTTATCCCATATATCTCCGTATTTTAACAAATCTTGTGCATTTAAAGAGGCAAACATTTTTAATTAGGATTTTAATGTAAATACACAAATTCACAAAATTCAAAAATCTTCAAAAATTGCGTTACGTAACACTTGAACGGCTTCTTATTTGCAAGTGCAGGGTAATCGGATTTTAGGAGTAACCGAAAGTTAGCTAGTTCAATTATATTGAACTTAAGTGTCAAAGTATCGCAAGAGATAACCACGAGCATATCTTGCTCTAATGTCGATAATTGCTTAGCATTACTAACATCTATATTGAATGGAACCCTGATCGAGTCGGTGCCAGTATCAAGACAGGGAAAATACTTCAGGAAGCTGGTTTTTAGAGGCATTAAATGTTCGAGAAAAAGCAGCCACGTTTCATTGACGATCTCTTTATTAGAAAATTCTATAAAATCGCTCAGTGTTGGAAAAGACATTTTTCAGTGCGTTTTGACCATAATTCGATTTTTTTATAATCGCTTCTATTTTATTTTGAACTTTAAATTTATTTGAAGCTGCACCTTGTAGGCTCATTGAAATTTACAAAATTTGATGATGTTGTCAAACAGTGGGAAGAGTGGAAACAGTTACGTACTAGGCATCCCGGCAATGGCCATGTAGAATTTTTAGTAAATGAGTTATTTGAATATAGCGAAAAGTTTGATGATGTAAAATTATTGATGTCAAAATTGTTTCGCGGACCCCTAGAATGACTTCGCGGACCCCCAGGGGTCCGCGGACCACAGTTTAAGAATCGCTGCTCCAGACGATGGTGCTTCATGTTAAGTATTTCAAAATTATATTTATTTTTATAAACATTTCCATCTGAGTGTGTTTTATTGGTGTGCATTACGTTACAAGTGGCGATGTTAGCCCGAAAAACTAAAGAACTTTTATAAACATCAATACTTACATTTTTATTTTTTTAGTATTTTAAGAGCTAATTAAGAAAAAAAATACAATTCAAAACCAAAAAAAAGGGCACCAATTTCCAGGTTAAATTGTTCCATTTGTTATCTTTGTCATGTTTGTCGAATAAAAAAATAGCATTGATCAATAAGTAAAAATTTACAATATTGGTCTTTGCTGAATGTCTGTAAGTTCATAATGTTTAAATATAAACAGAAAAAATAATAGGAATGTGGCCATCAGAAGTTAAGTAAACATTACCATTTTAATTAACATGAGCTTTTTGAACTAAAATTAGACTTCTGCAAGGATATATAAAATATAAAGTATACGTTAGGTAACATGAAGGTTTTTTTTTATCCTAAAGCTTAAAGCTAAGCAATAAATTAACTTTTAAGGTATTTAAATTAAAGCTAAGCAAATTACCTGCGGCAACAAGGAATAACAGCTAAAGTCGAGTTAAGAAAAATGGAGATAAGGTTGAGTTATGGCCTTTTTTCAATTACTTCTGCATGAAATTTAATTTTTGTTCTTATGCGATTATTTTAAATCTATTAAGACCTAAATAATGCGTGGAATTGCTTTCAGAACTAAAGGAAAATTAGCCTTAATTCAACCTTAACTACATTTTTCTTAACTCGACTTTAGCTGTTATTCCTTGTTGTCACAGTTATAATAATAGCGCCAATTATTTAAAAATTTTTCAAAAAAATCCATTTGATGCGTCAAGTTCCTCAAATGGAGTATCAAGTAAATTGGGGTGGCGTCCTGTCAAAGCGAGCAAACGCGTTTTTGTCATAACAGAGATGATGTAGCTTTTCACGGTTGTATTTATTTGAGTTTAACAAGATAAGTTAAGATAAGATAAGATGGTTAAGCTAGGACCACACGATTGCTTTTACAATTGGATACAGAACCACCTTTAAACAAAAATATAATATCGAAATTCGATAGTCGAAATATACAATCGATTATTGATATATCAAAATAAAAAACATCGCCGATATCTTTCGAAAAAAATATCGCGAATATCGATAATCGATATTTTTTGCACAAGCCTACCTTAGGGAAACATTTAATTGGAGCAGAACATTATTTATTACAAAAATGATTTGAATAATTGTAATTTACGATTAATAATTTACATTTAAATTTCCTTGCTAATTTGGCTTTAAAATATTTGTTATGTAATTTGCCTTTATTTGCACACACCCACACACACATACATGTATTCATTTTGACATTTCATAATTTCAGTATACTAGTTTTTCATTGAAAAAAATTCTATTCTTATTTTGGACCAAAACAAAGGTGGCAACCCACATTTGGGACGGGATTCGGCATGGCAACCCTATATATTTTATTATAGATCATCGAGGTCTATCATTTGGCATACATTTCAAGCTACGATCTTAAACCATAAACTTTTTTCCAAAAAAAGTTTGCTCAAAAAACAGGTGGCATCCCACATTTGGGACGGGATTCGACAAGATTACTCGAAATATTTTTTTTAAGGCTCATCAAGATCTATCATTTGCCATGCATATCGAGCTGAAATCTTGAACCATAAACATTTTTCCGAAAAATCTTGGCCCAAAAAAAGGTGGCAACCCATGTTTGGGACTGGATTCGGCAAAGCAACCCTATATATTATATTTAGGCTCTTCAAGTTCTATCATTTGACATACTTTTCAAGCTGTAATCTCATACACTTTTTATTAAAAAAAAAATGGCCCAAAAAACGGGTGACAACCCATATTTAGGACAGGCTTTGCAAGGTAACCCTATGTATGTTTAGGTTCATAGAGCTCTATCATTTGACTTACATTTCAAGCTGTAATATTATACACTCGACTTTTTTACAGCCTTAATTGAGTTAGAACAATTTTTCTGGAAATATTTTTAAAGAACATGATAATGACACCAATAGCAGCCTATGTCGATAAATTTGCTTTCTCGCTGTTAAACATGGGACGCCTCAGAGGTTTTACACATTCTGGCTGTTTTTTATTTCTTTTATTTTGCGTAATGAGTAACAGTTAATTGTTAATTTTTTTTCAGTGAAGCCGATATTTTTGTAACAACCATTTAAGCATATTAATTGCCCTTATCCAAATCGAATTGCATTGAAACACCGTCAATACGTAATAGGTTTTCAATTAAGCATGTGCATCTCTTCGTTAAACGAAAAATCAGTTATGTTCCAACCTCAGTTTGTGGCAAACAATCCAATGTAGCTAATCAAATGACACATGCAGACATCTTGATTTCGTAAACTTTTATGTGGCTCACTCTGATCTAGGTAGAGCGTTGTACAGTGTAACCATACAATACCAGGACGCTCATGCTCATCCAAAGTTTATGAGTAAAATCAATCGAACGATAATTTGATATTTTTATCAACCCTAACGAGTTGACTTCGTATGTAGAAATGATCGACTGATGCCAGTTGACAGGATATTTGATTTAATGGCGAATGGATGTCATTTTAACCGGATTCTACTGTATTTTAAATGTAGGATGTCTACAGGCCTCCTTGGGAGCTAGTGGGTTAAAAAAATATTTTTGTATGAAAACCACCCTAAATACAAGTTTTATAGCCTAAGCTATGCCTATTAATATAAGAGACACGTGGTGTTAAGTCCATGTGAATCGATTAAGTGATTTTTGTGAATATTCTATTAAAAATATTTTTGTATGAGGGCCACCCTAAATAAAAAATTTGCCTAAGCTATGCCTTTTAATATAAAAGCTACGTGGTGTAAATTCGGTGTGAATCGATTGTCCGGTCTTTGTGAAAATGATACTTAAAAAATATTTTTGCATAAGGGTCACCCTAAATAAAAGTTTTATAGCCTATGACACCCGCCTGATCGATACCAACATACTGTAAAAATTTAATTAAAATCGGCCGGATAGTAACCGCGTTCATAAAAGACAGACTGACAGACATACCGACAGACAGACAGAGAAAAACTGAATTTTATATAGTAGATAACTTTGTATGAATGTTCGTAAAATAAATTATGTATAAGGTGTAAAAGTCTCGCTCGTATTTTGTCAGCTTTTTATTAATGTTTGAACACAACAGCGGGTGAGACATTGTTCCGTCACTCATATGACGGAAGATAATGCATACGATGTGGTGTCTCCCCATGTCATTGCTGTTATATTCGTCGTTGGCAATTACGTGGAGGATGTGTTGATCACTACTGATTAGTTAGACACACTTCAAAGGCAAAATAAAACTTGTATCTGAGGAATTAGAAGCAGTTTATACACATTAACTTGACACACGCATATAAATATACGTATGTACAGTATTTATGTATACAGTAGTTTGAAAAAAGAAAAAATTGTTGGACAATCTGAGTCCAATTACATCCATGGAGACGATAATAGGATGCCTATAAATGAATGCTGGAAAGCTTTTTACAATATATGTATGTATAAGACGTTTGGCTAATTGGATTTTTCGCATTACAGATCTCAATCTTATCTTATTATTCATAACGAGAAAGAGTGGTAACAATGTATTTTAACTTTTTGTTTGAACCTCGAGTTTGAACGACGAGTATCTTTATTCTCAAGTTTGACTATTACAGAAGGAGGTTTTCGATTGATCAAGAATCAAGAGATATAGAAGCAAAGAATTATTGGTATTAAGTTAAAACGAGTTAACTCTATTTATATTGTTTTTAAAATATTGATGTTAAAAGTTTTAATAGCGTATACGGAATGGAGATAAATGGTAAAGAAAATCTATAATTATGTGGAATTGTTCGCTAATAATGTCTAATTTGTATAAAGAATTAAACTTTAATTAAAAATAAATCGAATGACAAGTTTATCTCAATTTTGCTCAAAAATGGAGTTGACTCATTTTGCCTTAGTGCCACAGATATAATAACATCATCACAGCCATAACCATCTTGGATCATTACCACTTTCTCCAAGCAACTTCCCAGAATATGCCATACCAGTAAAAATGACCCAAAGGTAACATAATTTTAGCAAACATCTCTGATTAGATTTTTAAGGGCTGTTATTAATAAGTCAAAATACAATTTGGATTAATCCAAGCTCTTAAATGTCGTTCATAAATTTTTTGGAGTGATAGATAGACGCGCAATCTCAAAAAGGATGTAAAACTTCTAAGTTTTTCGAGGTTGTACTCTACATATATATAAATAACAAATCACAAATAGGAAATAAACAAAAATTTTAAGAAAATGTGCAAAGAATAACTTTTTGAGGCTGCTTTATCATCAAATTTTCCTCAAAAGTTATCGATGCTTGCATATACTTTGCTTCATAAAATGTTTTTTCTAGGATCGATATGTTGTGCTTCATAAATAAAAATTTGTTAAAATATCCGTAATATTTTTTTTTTCACTTGCATCCCGATATGTGCCCTAGTACTCTTCCCATGTAGATAGAATCACAAGCAATGAAGATATTTTTTGTACATCAAACAATCTAAGCCAACTCCAACTCACTTGAAATGTAAATAATTTTTAGTAGCCCACCAAGATAGCATTTGGGGTAAGGTCGTATACATAAAATTGATTTTGATTCAGAGAAGAATGCTATTTTATAACTTTATTGTTTTTTAGACCTAACGTTCTAGAAATCTTTGGGAATGCTTAAAATCCGATAATTTCCTAATTTTCGAGTATATCCTCAGTCAAAAAAAAATATTTTTAGGGTTGCTACCAGAGCTGCAAAATTGTTATTTTTCGAAAATTGATTAAAAAAATTAAGAAAATTGAATTTTTTATCAAAAAAATTTTTTAGGGTAGATAAAATATAAAATTTTGAATTGCACCAAAGGTCGAAAATAGCAATTTCCGAGCTGAATCTATCAACTGGCGAATACAAATTTTGTATTTTGATCCACTCTAAAAAATTCCTTTGCTCCAATCGATAAGTATAGCTTTTGCACATACCTTAGGTCGGCTTCGAACCTTGAAAAGCACCAAAAGGGTCGAAAACGGTACCGATCTTTCTCTATCAATTGGAACAAAAAAAAATTTACAAATATGGGTCAAAAACGGTCCTTTGCAGGGTCCGGCGATACTTGTCCAAATCGATTTTCGACCTTTCCCCATCGATTGCAACAAAAAAAAATTTCCAGAAATTGGGTCATAAACGAGTGTCATGGTCCGGGTTCGAAAACAGTCCTTTCAAGGGTCCGGAGCCATCTTAAGTAATGTCCAAAATACATTTTCGACCTTTCCCCATCGATTGGAGCACAACAAACCCTTTGTTTCATAAGTAGCTCACGCAACACTCATTCACTCACTCATACCATAGGAAACGAAATGAAATTTCGATTTTCACTAGAAATGATTGTGAAACACACTCACATTCACAGACTTCGCCATGAGACGGGATGGTAGCTTATTTCACAAAATATGTTGTGATCGGTGAATCTGTGTGAATCTTCAGATTCCCCTATTATGGCTGAAATATGGCTAGTCTTTCCCATAACTGAAGGTTATCACCATTTAGATACTGATAAGAATCACATATGGCTTCCCCTTATGGAAAATCCATCTAATCGGAAAATTTTTGGTATAATCGGTGGCCAAATGTTCCCTTAGTATATTCTTATATAAAAAATTTGAATGTGTGGGTTGCCAGGGCAACAAACAAGCAAACAAACAAAAAAAACATCAAAACAAGTCTTCGGTTCGCAAACGGAACACTCTTTCAAAGGCCTGAATTTTTTAAGTATGATTATTTAAAGCGATGAATCTAAGTTCAACGTACTTGGGAGCGATGTTAGTATCTATGTGCAACATACTTCACTCAAAGAATAAATCGTATTCTAAAAGTCAGTCCTTTGAAAAAGTGTTCCGTTTGCGAACCGAAGACTTGTTTTGATGTTTTTTTGTTTGTTTGTTTGTTTGTTGCCCTGGCAACCCATAAAATCAAATTTTTTATATAGGAATATCTAAGGGAACATTTGGCCACCGATTGCACCAAAAATTTTTCGCTTAGATGGATTTTCCAGCTTGATAATGGTCCAAAACATTTATCTCCACTTGTCAAATCTTGGCTCGACACACAATCCACCAAGATTCTGAAGTGGCCACCTCAAAGTTCCGACTTAAATTCTATAGAGAACTTATGAGGCATAATCAAACAGGTAGTAGCAGCACGAAAACCCGCGAGAAAAGCAGCTTGTAGCAAGTTAATCAAGAGAATTGGCATAAAATTACTCCAGACCAATGTACGTTAGTATTGAAGGAGCTCGACTAAGTTTTCTTCGCTGACATCAAAAAGAATGTCTCGTGGAAACATACGCTGCTTTTCACGATTATTTACTACGTTAAGCTGAGTTTAAAAATGCATGTCCTGGACATGCTGCACGGAAAAAACACCAGCTCAAATTTTATTAACAATTAATAGGAGCATATAAAAATTTAAAGCTGAAGACAAATATTACTCTTTTACAGTAATAAAAAAAAATCATTATTAAAAATTCTATTCTACATACTTTGTAATTATTTTCATTTAACATTTTTTATTAAGTGCATATTAAAAATAATTTTCTTCATTTTATTTATTACCTAAAATGTTTGAAATTATACCAAGAATTTATTAAATTTTAATAAATTGCGACATTAGAATTTTTACATATTTCATATTGTAATATATGATTCCCGCTTTATAATTTATAAAAAGTAGTTATAGAAAAATTATTTCAAGATTAGTAATTTTTATTATATTGAATTTTATTTCTCTTTTGTTTTTAATTTGTACTATGTTTGAGTTCTTAACAGGTTTATGCAATAAAATAAACATATAATGCTTGCCAAACTCTTACTAATTGACTTAGAAGTAATTTGTTGAACAGATACGGGGTCGGGAAAGCGGAAACGGAAACTCGCTGGCCGTCCCAATTCTGTTCAACACATTACTGATGAGTCTTCCTAACAGAAGACTAGTATAACTAGCTTTAGCTCTACAGAGCCAAAACTCTATTGTAGCGTTTTATAACCCCACCTATGATTCAATTGAATACAAAATTAAAAGATTATGTATGTACATAACTGATATAAAAATTTTAAAAATCAATTTCAGTTCCTATTATTTCATTATAAAAACTTTATAACGTACTTTTTAAAAATATTATTTTTTTAAATGAAAAAATAGTACAGTCCTTTTAAAATATAATAAATTATTGTAGAAATTTTAATATCTACATTGTAAAAATTCAAAACTTGCATTCGAAAAATTGATGCCTACTTAGTTACAATTTTTATATTATGCTTAGTAATTTTTAATAAAAACACGAACGGTTTCTAAATTACTAAAAATACTACTGTTTTTTCTTAAATTTTGATTAATATTTACAAGAATTTCGAGTTTCGTTATTTCCGTGTATCATGATGCGATGGCTTTTGTTCGAAAACACTGTAAACAATTTAATTTTATCTCATTTACGTGAAATCATAAATAGCCAGAAGTAACTGAAAATATCGAAAAGCTACCAAGGATCTCAAGGAATCACCGACACGATGTTGCATTTGACCAATTGTCAGCAAACGCGGCACCCATCACGCGCACATCTTTTTCATTTCGAAATGCTCATGCAAAATATTGAAAATACTACCGATCGACAACTTCATTATGTCTGCTAGCTCTCTCACTTTCACTTTGTGGTCATTCAAAAGGATCAGATTGGTTTTCTTGATATTTTCTGAAGTAGTAGCCTCATTTGGCCGGCCCGAACGTGGTGCATCACTGGTGCTCGTACGACCCATTTTAAATTCAGCAAACCATCTGTAAATAGTTGTTTTCGACGGAGCAGATGTGCTGTGATGTTTTTAGAGCCATTTAAATGTTCGCTTCTTGTTTTTTCCGATCACAAAGCAATGTTTTATCAAAATGCGGAATTCACTTTGTTCCATAGTTAAAAAAAAAACACAGATGTGATGCACTTTGGACTTTGAAAACCAAACTACTTGACAGATGTTAATGAAATTTCACATGTAGCCTTTTGAAGGATAGAAATAATAAGGATTCGATATTTGTGGCGCCCTCTCTGTGTCAGGCCCGGGACTTTTCAATCAGCCTAGTAAGACCAGAGTTAATAGCGAGAGTTTTTAAACAAAAACTTAAGGAGTTTATTGGGCTCGACCCCGCTGGCACCCCATCTGGCAAATTTTGATAAAAAAAAATGCATCTAATAGGTCACTAATTGGTCAGTTAGTCCGATTAATTGGTCAGCAAGAGTAAATTTTTTACAAATATTTTTATAAGTTTCAAGGTCATCTGTATATTTTGCCCTTATTAGGTCGCGAATTAGTCATAATTTGTCAGTTAGTTCGATTAATTGATCAGCAAGCGTAAATTTTTTAAAGCGTTTAGAAAAATTTCAAGGTCATCTGCATATTTTGGCACGGTGACAGGTAATAAGGTCAGCGGTTATTGCGCTTTCTCAAAGCGTCATAGTATCAAGCAAAAAAGCGAAATAATGTCATATTACTCTGATGTAAAATTGCTGTGGTTAGTAAACTCGCTTTCGAAAGCGAAATAAGGTCAATTGACGTTATTAACGCTGACCTTATTACATGACAGGTGCCAAAATATGCAGATGACCTTGACCTCTTTCAGTTGAAAATACATGCAGATATAGGGACTACTCACTACTTTTGTGGACATCCCCATATTTAAATAGTCAGCAAAACAATTTAAAAATAAACTAGTTGTGCTTATAAACAAGTCAATGACAAGCTAGCTAATAGTTGGATCAATTCTCTGCAGGGTACTTTCAATTGTCGCCTAGTGTATGTAGGTAAGTATAATATATGTAGGTACCCTGTAGGGAAATAAACTAGTTAAAGTCTAGTTGAAAAACTTGTTTTTTATACACCACAACTGGTTGAACGATCGATTTATTTTGTTTGAGAGAACTGTTTATTTTAACATTATGTTGTCCTAGGCACAAGTCAATTGTCCGCCTCTGCATATCTTTTCAACTAGTTTCGATGAACTACTTTTTAAACCAGTTCTGATAAACTACTTTTTAAACCAGTATAGGCAAACTACTTCCTAAAGCAGTTTTGATAAACTACTTTTTAAACCAGTTGTGGGTAACTACTTACTAGACCAGTAGTGGGTAACTACTTTCGGAACTATTCTTCAAAAAAAAACTAGTTGATATATGGTAAAATTAGTTTGCACACCAATTAATTATTCAATTGAATTGAATTAAATTGTATTCTTTATTGAGAACAATAACAATAAATAATAATGAATAATATAATAAATTTACATCAGTTCTTTGTTTTCACATTTTACGACTGTAATGTGTGGCCTGCCGTTACATTTACAATACTACCACGTTGACTTGAGTTTTTTTTTAAATAATAGATTGCGGATCATTATGATTGCTTCATTTAACGAAAGTATACACTTAAAACTAAACTTAAACATAAACAAAGCCATAATTAGAATAGAGTAACTAGGATTAATAATTAACGAATAAACCAAATGTAATTATTTGAACGTAAAAATAAAGAGATAAAATGAGAAGATGCGCAACCACGAGGCAAAACAGTAGTATACAAGTTTCAAGTTTTATTATTGAGGTAGATACTATAGGTAAAAATAGTATTGGTTTTTTAAATTAATTTGCATTTTTTTTTTCCACGCAAACTTTGTGGAAGTGCCTTTTTTTTGTGACTTGAAGAGCCGGACGCAAGCATTTATCAGCATCGTCTGCTTCGATCGCTTCTGCAAAATACAAAATATGTAAAATTTATGAAATATTTTACTTTGAATTCATTGAACATACCTTTTAGTACTTCGTACACATTAAGAAAATCTTTTAGGCGCTTCTTTCCATGAGTTCCATCTAAATTAAACTCTAATATCAATGCTTGAACCAGTACTTCGGTTATGTTTTTTTTTTGAATTATTCTTCAACAGAGACTTTACTGACTTAATCTGTGAAATATGTATTAAAGTTATATTCAAAGTCAAAGCATATAAAGAAACCAATTAATACTAACATAAAAATTTTTGTTCTCATCGTTAATTTTGTTATTGATGTCTTTAAGGTCTTCTTCGCTTTTTATTGGGAAGTCTCTTTTTAGCGAATTCGAATTGGACTCTTGACGAACGAGGCTTTTAATCAAAATAGTTTGAGTCGCCAAAGTTTCCATTACGACTTCATTTTGTCTTTTAGTTTCCTCGTCTTTTTTTTATCATTTCTATTGGACAATAAATTTACTTGTGTTTTATGAATGTATGGAAAATATTACTTTATCTTACCAGTAAGCTTTAAAAATTTGGCATCGAAATACTCTTTCATTCTATGACAGTTTGAGCAAGAGTTTGCTGTATTTTGATCTGGAAGTGTTTACAATTTATTCATTATTAAATCAAATTAATAACATTGCATAAACTATGGTATATATTACTTACATTGAGAAGATTCATCCTCCATAAAATTCTTTTTGCTTGAAAGCATTGTGAAGACTTTTTTTATTAATTTGCTGTAGTTATTTATTATGTTGTTTATAGTTTATATGTAAGTTATTGGTTTATAAAAAAAATAAAGGTTTAATTTAAGATCGACCATGCAAAATTGGAACAATTACAAATTTACCTTCATGAGGCAAACACATTACTTTGCCTTCTATGTCTTCTACCTCGAACTGTTCTTCGAAACCTGAAGGGTTTGAATCCGTAAGACATATGCCCAAAGAGGTATTGGAGTCACAAAGCTCTTTGAAGAAACTTTCAATAATATTTAACCTTTGTCCTCGAACGAAAGACTTTTCTTTTATTTCAAAACTCTCAATTTTAAAAATTACCTGTGGGCGTATGCAACAATAATTGTTCGGACTTTTTGAACTATAAAAATATTCATTATGCGTAATGCTTATCACTTTTTGATTAATTTTTTTGTATTGAAATTTGGTTGGTTGAGACATTATTTCCTCATGCTTCATTCTATTATATATTTGCTGTAAAATTTTTGACGGTTTCTTAACATATTTTTTTAAGACTTGTAAATAGTTTTCAAATCCGTAGCTTGAGAAATTAGGTAGAGCACCAAATTGCTTTACGCAATCACCTAAATGCAACAATCCATGTACGTTATATGAATAAATTGTCATATTTTGTTTATTTTTTTCCATTTTTTTGAAATATTTTTCCCTCAAACATAAACATTTGGAAACAAACTGGTTGATCTCTGCATATTTTTTAAACTACTTTTACAACTAGTTAAAAATAAGCTACTTTAAAAATTAGTGAATATCGTCAACCAGTTTATTTGAGTCCGACAGGGTAAGTATAATATACTATATACTATACTACTATATATACATACATACATATTCACATTTATTACTTACGACACTTATAACTCTTTTTGATATGTTTTATTGACAAGTGTATTTCTTACTGCCCCATGATCTTGCTTAAGATATAAAGTTTCAATTCAAGTATGACCACAATTACATCAATGGTAATAAATGGTGTTTTCGGGATATGAATGTGACATTAGACTTATTTTAAAACTTATTGAAAAATTACCGTGATTCGAACTCCGTTTAAGCTTTTCGCATTCGAACCTTCGAACATTTTTTTTGTGGGTCAACAGTGATACAATTCGAATATTTTTATCACTCTTGGAACTTATATCAAATTTTCAAACATATGTAGATATTTAAATTTTCACTCACGGTAGGCTTTTCTGTAGAAATACCCATATGAAGAAAAAATTGTACATTAGCTTGTTGTTTAAAGGCCCCCTTAAATTTTTATGAGGAATTTTTTTTTCCTAAGGCTGAACGAAAAAATTCTACATATAAGTCGTTTGTTCGGTGTGTAAATTTTTTCACAAAATTTAACAAAAATGCTCCATAAGGGGGCTAAAAATCGGAGCTGGAGGGGTAGAGCAAATCCAGGGCGTCACTTCACCAAAACCTTAGGGGAGGGGGGGGGCGAGAATTATAATTCCACCACTATTATATGGTTTTATTGAATTCATTAAAAATAACTAGTACCAGATCTTTGGGGGTGGGGGGGGCAATGCCCTTCCCAGCCCTACCGAATTGACGCCACTGAGCAAATAAAAAAAATGTTTGCCTTTTCATGAGGGACAATTTTGTTTCAGAAATTTAATAAAAAAAATAATAAGGTGTGCAGTTCACACATGGTAGAAGTGAAACCTTAATTACCACAATATAAATGACGTAACTCGTCTTACTATACCACAAATGGATCTCAACTCACACCAAAAACCACAGGTATGTACATATGTGCTTGTGAAAGCAGATTGGACCATGCTAATTCAGTTACAATTGTGGTTATTTGCATTTCTCCATTCAATAAATACAGTTAGTTACCATAAGTCACAAGTGTCATTTGCTGAAATTTAATACATGGAGTCTGAGTAATAAAATTACATAAGTATGTAGGGGAAAGTGGGACAAAGCGGTATGCTTAACGGGAAAACGAAGTTTTCACAAAAATAGAACAAATTTTTTTCTCACAATTAAACATGTAAGTTATTAGTTCGATCTATATTGAATCTATTAGGCTCATTATTTTCTCAACAGAAGATGCTTATTATTACGATGCAAAAAAAAAGTACGTTTCTACCGCTTTGCCTCACGGGTGGGGTAAAACGGTATACAAAGTGCAATACCACTCCGCCGCCATGACCTATGTTAAGGTTGGTAAGTTGCGCTCCCGCGGTCGCGAGCTATGAAACATGTCATCATTCATCCCGCCATGCAGTTTCTGATCTCTTGCGCTGGTTCCTTTGTAAAATAAATATGCAAGAGACCCAGTCGGAATCAAACGTCCAAAAACAAAACAAATGTGCGCAAATGAATTGCGCAATTCCAGTTGTGAAACTTTCAGGTCAAATACATTATTTCTGCGCAAGGCAATTTTTGACGCATGTATTATTGTCTTGTAAAAAAAATGTGAGACTAAAAAACCTGCTCTTGTGTGCATCAGTGTTGTAAAAAAATACTAATTTTCGTGGAAAAATAGTTTTAATTCTCGGAAAAGTACTTTTTGTTGCACTCATTTAATATGTTTAGAATGTTGTTATTTCAACTTCATCTGAATAGAGGATCTTCCATATACAGAAAAAAGTTGAAATAACAAAATTCCAAACATATTAAATGAGTGCTTACGGGTTTTCAAAATTCATCAGTTTTGAGAAGGTATTCTTTTGCAAATTTCACCATCTTGATTGTGTTAATTGGGCTAATAAATGGCTTTTTTCTTGCAATTCTACGATTAAAATCGTTCTTATGTAACACACTACATACAGTGTTCAAGCATACATCCTTTCCTTATTCGGAGATATTTGATTTTTTTTGCAGTTTTGAACGGACATTTTTTAATTTCGTCTAAAATGCTGCGTTGTAATCTTCTATTAAGCTTTTTTCCCTGCCCATCTTTGGACTTGCAAGTAAATCTAAAGTCTTCACGGTACCTTTTTATGATTTCGTGGACAGTCGAATGACTTTCTGAGACTAATTCACCAATTTCCTGAACAGTTTTCCCTCTCCATGTAATTTTACAATAACCTGGCATGCTTGCTTTCCTTTTGGAGCCATTGCTGATAATACGCGTTGTAATAAATATAATTTCTAACACTGAATGTAACTAACAGATGCAAAGTAAAGCAACGTAAAACAAAATACTCAAAATAATCCTTTATAAAAAAAAATATCGACTAGTTTTTCACTACTTGTCCGATTATTCGTTGAGCAAGTAAAAGTGAGTTGTTCATTCTTTATAATTTCTAAAAAATTATGGTTAGGTTTTTTTAATTTTTTTTCTTGTTGTATGAATAGAGGATTAAGGATGAATTGAATGGCATTCCAATTTTTTTGAAGTTCCAATTGGTTCGTAATTTTTTATATAATTTTTAAATTAATTTAATTAATTAATTTAAATTTGTCCGATTATGCGTTGGAGCCACTGTATATAGTTAAGAAGCTGTGGTGCAGCAAGAGACCCGCAATATTTCAGACATATTAAGCTGGCATAGCACATTCGTCACACTCAAGTGTGAATGTAGTAATAAAGATAAACACATTAATCGCTATTTTATTACCGCATAAAAAATTTTATCGCCAAAACATTTTATGAGATACAGAGTGTGTGCCACCAAGATTGACAAGCCAGCACACCCCGTTGATTAAATGTTTTTCAAATACAGAATCCATGAAAACGATCAGTCGCAATTTCTTACTAACGAATTAATAAGTTTAAACGTAATTTGGGACTTTTTTTTTGTGTATGTATGTGCTGGCTTGTTACTCAAGCTGACACACCCTGGTGATTAAATGTTTTTCAAATACAAAATGCATAGAAACGATTAGTGGCTATTTGTTACTAACGAAATAATTAGTTTAAACGTAATATGGGCTCCACTCCGCTAGCACCTCATCTGGCGTATTTTGACAAAAAAAAAGTGCATCTAATAGGTCACAAATTGTTCATAATTGGTCAGTTAATCCGAATAACTGGTCAGCAAGAGTACATTTTTTAAAGCGTTTTCAAAAATTTCAAGGTCATCTGCATATTTTGGCACCTCATCTGGCGAAGATAATTACGTACTTTTTGACCCAATTGTCACAGGGGGTGGGGGTTGCGGGGTTAGTTTACAAGGGGTACTCTGAACATAATTCCTAAGATTTAGCCGTCGGTCACCTCTTGAAAAATTTTTATGATATATCCAACAACTAGTTTGCCAGCCACAGTAATTTTACATAGGAGAAGGGGTAAGTGGGCGATCTGCGGCCGCAGCTCAGGATTTAAAACCCCCAAAAATCCAACACAACGCGGATCAGTCTAGGAATTAGCCGTCGGCAACTCCTTTAAAAAAATTATGAAGCGCTGAAATTTCTGGTTAACGTCGATGACGCAGGCCGCTCACTTAACCCTACTCTTATGTAAAATTACTGTGGCTAGCAAACTAGGTATTGGATATTTTATAGACTGATCCGCAGCCGAAGGCCTCCGCGAAGCCGGTGTTGGATTTTTATGAGTTTGGGTCAAATTCATTGTAGTATAGTTTACGTTAATATAAAATAGATTCAAAAAAATAAATAATTCATAAATTCGATAAAATGGTTAAAATTAATAAGATTTGAAGAAATTAGTATTTACCATAGTCGCGTAACCTTTGTTTGCAATTACGCGACACAGCGCCGATGCATAGAGTTGACCAGATTTTCACATTTTGCTGCAGGTATTGAATTCCAAGCAACCTGTACCACCTCCCAAAGTTGCAAATTACTTGTGGCATTGGAATGAGCCACTGTTTTTTTTTTTCATTTTCAATGGGGTTTAGGTCTGGTGACTGTGCGTGCCATTCCATGACCTGAACTTTGTTAGTCTGAAACCATTTTTGCGCGAGCTTGCTTGTGTGCTTTGGGTCATTGCCCTGCTGGAAGACCCAAAGCAGTGGCACTTCTTCGCAGGCATATGGAAGCATAGTCTCCGCCATCATTTTCACGTATAAGTGTCTATCCATCATTTGTTGGATCCAGTAAATTGGTCATACTCCATAAAATGAGAAGTATGCCCAAACCATAATATTGTATCCACCATGTTTAACGGTTTTTGGTTTTGAACTTCGGGTTGTATTCGGAGGTTGGCGGTCGTCTAACATATTGGCGTGAACCCTTTCCACCATATGCACGTTTTTTGATTCATCTGACCACAAGATGTTCCTCCGTTTTTCTTCAAATGTTCCTTTGCGAATTTTATACTTCTTGCCATATGTTTTTTTGTTAGTGGGGGTACTTTCCTTGGACTACGAGCTACCAGGTTATATTCTCGCAAGCATCTGGGGATTGTTTCGACACTAGCTTCCACATGTAGCTAATCTTTTATTTCTGTAGCAGCTGCAAATTGGTTTTTCTTCGAGTATCTCATCACGCGCTCAATCAATTTTGGTGACATTGCAAGATGCCGTCTACGTTTTTCAGCTTGCTGGCGATATTTTAAGGCATTACATATCTTCATCGGAGAGCAACCAATAATACTTTGGACTTCTGCGTACGGCTTACGTCGAGAAATTAATTTTTTGATAAGATCACGCTGATCATTCGTAGAGTGCTCACCTCATCCCATTGCTGAACAAAATTCAATTAAATTTTTATTAAAAACTTAACTAAATTAAAAGAAAAATGCAATATGTACTTACTATTTTGTAAACTATTAATACAAGTATTTTATCACACTTAAATTTTTTAGTAAGACCTCTGCGAACTCTACTATGAATTTGATCGACTAAATAACGAGTACAATTGGAAAATGTTAAATTATAACAACAACAAAAAAATTCTGCGAACATAACGGGACAAATTTTCATGTGCTATCTCTATATACTCAACGGGATCTTACAGTGAAACCTTAAATAAAAAACGAAAAAGTAAAATACGACGGTTTATACTTATTGAATAATATCACTACTATTATTTTGACCGCAACTGTATGTAATAATGTCAAACGATCCTCATAAGAAGGAAAGTTTAAAAAGTCAATTAAATATGAGCCTTTGAGAGAAAAACGAATAAAATTGGCTGGCGAACTCTAAGTGAGCACGCACAATTGTGTTATATAAAGCCACCGTAACTAAAAGGCTGTCGAATTGTTTTGTCCACCTCTTACTAAAGCCAAGCAGAGATAAGGATATTTTACAAATTTAATTAGTATGCTCATTAAAAAACAATTTAGCAGCAAATTGTATGCCTAAATCTTTTACTAAATCGACATGACAAATATTCTAATTTAAAGTCCTATTCTACAAGTTTTTAATGAACAGGAGCGACCGAAGTTGGCTTACTTTTAGGACATTGGACGTCGAATGGGATAGAATGATTCCTCCGAAACCTTATTTGATATGAATGATCAGATAAATAAGATTCAATCCAGCTAACAAAACTTAAAGGAAATTCAAGCTTCATGAATTTAAACCAAATCGAATTATGTGGTAATTTCTCAAATGAAGACAGTGTAGATGCAGTCAACTTGCCAACCATAGTCTAAAGAGCTTTATGCATAATAAGTGAAATCGAGGAGCTTAGAAACTGTATATCTGCCATAAACAAAATCATGCTAACGAGTTGTTATGACTTCACTGCAGCACACCTTAACTTGATCATATACGATCCTTTCAAAAAGTTTTGGTATTGATGACAACTTAGTTACGGGCCTATAGTTTGAAACATAATTTTTTCAACCTTTCTTGAAAATGGGGCTTATGTATGAGTTTGTCCAAAGTTTGAAAGAAAAGCTTTTCTAAAAGATTTATTAAATAAAAAATTGATGGGCACAGAGTCGCAATTAACTAATACTGTGGCCGGAAGGTCCGGTGCTGAAGTCATCATCAAGATATGAAATTTTTTTCTCTTCAGTAGAAGATGATTCTTAAAGAAATGTATATACATAGATACATATGTACATCAATTATAAAACGGTTTGTTAAAAAAAAAAACCGACTATCTATTGTATTTCACCTATATTAGACCCTCCATAGATTCCATTCGCCACCGGTGTAACGTAGGGTGTTTAACCCTTTTCTATAGGTATTACAACGGGATGTGTTCTACGGAGATTCGGAAACTGATTCCATCAGTTCGGATTTTCTCTCGAAGCACTCGGGCGTCGTATTCCTTTTGCGTCACGCCGATGCTCAACAGAACATCACACTTTCATGATAATTTGTTCCTTGGCCGTAGGATTAAGGTATGGAACAGCCTTGCCTGCGAATGTTTTCTCCGGCAGCTGTGACATCGGTAAATTCAAGATGAATGTTCACCGACACTACTCCATCTATCCCCCTTCCCCCAAGGCTGTCTTAAACTATGCTGGGGCCTTGGGCACACAAAAATGTGGGGCCCTTTTGGAAAGTAAAGAAAGTGAATTATACTAACGTTTTTCTACTATGATCTTTTAACATATTTATTATAGATAATCAAATATATAATATAATATGTCATTAATGATATTAGTATGCTGCTGGTTTTTTAGTTACGATTATGATAATGGTTTCTTTCGGGAATTCTATTGAGCAAAATCTTCTATTATATCCTCAAAGTCAATTTTTTGAAAGATGTCACTTTCTATTTCTATGAACATAATTGATAAATTTCTTAGTCGTTCTTGCAACATTTTTGTTCGCAATTCATTTTTTATTCTCTTGAGCTGCGAAATGAACGCTCTCCACTACAATTGGTAACCATTAGGCAAAGGAATATTCTTGTAGCAACTTCAACGTTTGGAAAAGTTTCTTCTAATTTATCTGACTTTATTAGGTCATGTTAGGTTGAGATATTTAAATCCGCTGATTGCCTTTCTATGTTTTTTAAATATTGGCTTAAAACAGTCTATTTTGAGCTCATATGCATTAATGTCTTCATGATAAAATTCAGCAAATTCTTTCCATTTTTTGGTCAACTTGCCAGATTCGATTGTTGTTAACTGACAAAGAAAACTAAAACGATTATCAATTTTTTGGTATGCTGCCGATTGTTTTTCAAATGTGTATTTAATGTGTCTATTATGGGAATGAAAGTATCTACACGAAACTTTTCCTTGCCTCAACTGTGCAGTCTCTGATGATCCTTCAAAAAATAGTAATGCATGTGCTGCGAATTCTTTTTCTTTCAAATTAATCTTTGCAGTCAGCATCTGGATTTTTTTCTTTAGCAGTCGTTTCGTACTGATCAAAATTGTTACGTGCGTTTTTGACATAACTGATCAAAGATTCGTAATGTTTTGTTAAACTTAAATTTGTTTTATTCATAATTCCCAAAAGATCATTCCATATTTGCGTTAGAAGAGCAATCTCAAATTTTCCTATATTTTTTGCTAGGCTTTGGGCTTCGTTTCTAGTGTCTTCTGGTTGATTGATGTCATTTGCGATTGAGGACAATGCTTCAGAAATATTTAAGTAACCATTTTGCAATGCATTAATAGAATTGGCACGTGCAGACCATTTAGTTTCTGAAAGAGACTTCAGGACTCTATTTGCACCTGATATTCGGGAGGCCTTGTGATCAGTCCCATGGAAACCAGGAATTTTCCATATAAAATTTCTGATTTTTTCAGTTACATTGATTGCGTCAATTTCTTCTCGTTATTCTAGTATATAAAATTCTCAACTAACGTCAGAATTGAAATTAAAAAATTATTAATTACTGAAACGTTCACCATTCAAATACCCGAGTGAAAAATCGCTGATTAATTATTTTCATACCTTTTTATATCACGGTGGGCTTTAACCACGTTTAAATGACAAGTTGAGTTACTACACAAATTTGAATGGGGAATAATTTGGGATGTTATTTATAGTCAATATACATCAAAAGGAAAAAAACTCTTAGAGCTTTTTTTTTAATTCCATATTTATTGCTTTTTAGTAATATTACACACGTATGAAATACGTGCAACTCACGTATGAAATTTAAAAAACATCCGATTTCGCTCAAACAACCTCTCGATATGGGGCACCATTTGTAAAGTTGTCATATTTTACTAAGGCCTTTTTCACCTTCGCAAATAAAGGTCTTAAGGTCTAGAAGCTTAAAATTATTTTTTGTTGACATAAAAAAAAAATTGATGTCCATAACTTTAAACTTAGATTTGTGGGCTTTTAGAACGAAAATTTTTAAAACGGTCCAAATACGGCTATATTCAGACCAAAATATGCCTCTTTCTCAGGACTCCGACCACCTAGAGAGTTGAAACTTGGACTGTGGTGCTACCTAATAAAGTTCTTTGACATGAACAAAATCGGAAACTTTTTAAATTGCATACGTTTTACACATGTACAGTAAATATGGATTTAAAAAAAGCTCTAAGGATTTCTTATGTTTTTCATATATCGACTCCAAATTACGTCCCAAATAATCCCCAATTAAAGTTTTTTTAGTAACTCACACTTTTATTAAAAGTTGGTCACCGTAACGTATTCAGTATATTATGTTTTTCTTCTTGCTTTAACAATTATATCTAACAGTTTAGTAAACCTATCCAAATTGATTTTATTTTGTCTTACTTTTACCTTTTTTTTTGACTTAAATTAAGCCAAAACCAAGCCAAGTTTAGACTTGAATATGACTTTTTTGTCTTAAATCGATCCTTACTAACAATAAGCCAAATAACTCAAAATCAAGTCAAATGTTATGGAAGTTTTATACTCCTAAAAGAAAAAAGTTTGACTGGATTTTGTCTTTTGATCAAATAAAATCGACATAATTTTGACTTAAATTTTAAGATAAAAGAAAGTTTTTATTTTCGACCCGGGTACTCACTGTTACTGTGCCCGACAGAAATGTTTCGAAAATAAACGTGAGAGAAATTGTCATTCCTTCGGGGCCCCCTGAGAATGGGGGACCTGGGCACGGGCCCCGTGTTCCCTTATGGTAAAGACGGTACTGCCTTCCACAGGGTCGGATTACCGCCTACGCCAACAACGCCGTGCCGTAGGGCGGTAGCATCCGAGGGGACGGCAAAATGGTAGTCAAATATATCTTAATTTGCTAATGTTTTTGAAACTCACAAATGATGACCTTTTTTTTATTTAGTGAATGAAAGTAAATATATGTAGGAGATTTGAATGTATAGATGGAATTTTTGGAAGTTTCTTGGCAATATATTTACTTTTGCTAGAGTTTTTGAAGGTGAGAAGTGAGGACCAACATTTTTTTGGTACTTCTGCCTCCTTATAAGGAGCGGCAGTAGATGTTTGCGTGCGTGCCGCAATTTTCGTAATCCAGCCCTACCCTTCCCTCTATGTTTCCACCAACTCTGTAGTAGCTAAACTCTATTATTATTATTATTATTAACTCTTCAAACCCACACAGTACATTGCACTTATAGGGAGCACATCCTCTGAACGTTGGATTATGCTTAAAAAAAAAATAAAGCGTACTCAATCAATGATATTTTTATAACAATAATATAAGAAAATTTCAAGAATAAATTTTTAATCGACAGTTCATTCAAAAAAGTTTAGATTTGAGAGTCAAATTTTCCATAAAGGAAAATTATTTTCAACCGTTTTCAGACTTATGTACGTAAGTAAATGTTTTAAAAATCGAAGTTCTTGCTTACAATTTTTTTCTTCCGGAATTTAATTATTATTAAAAATATTTAAGTTATACGAACATACATGGCTATAAATTTTTGGATTAAATTTTAATACTTTTGGGCATACATACAGTATCTACTCATTGAATTACGGACGGTGAAAAAATATTAAAATATTCTCAGTGTTCCTCAAATAAAATAAATTCCCTGAATTTTTTTTGTTTTTTTTTTTAAACATGTAGGGGAAGGCGGGGCAAAGTAGTACACGGGGAAAAGCGGTACAAAGGTATATTCAGGGCCGGCCTTACTTTAGAGGCACACTAGGCCAGTGCCTAGGGCGGCACGATTTTAAGGGCGGCAAATATTGGGAACTTTGAAATATTTTTTTTTGTAATTTTTTAAATTTATTTACACAGGGGGAAAAAAAGTTGTAAATACTGGGATTGTGTGCACAAAATTACCTAAAAATGTTAACAAGCAAAAAAAAAAAACAAAAACAAAATAAGTCCCACTTTTGATATTAGAAAACTTTTTTCTATATTTACTAGTGAAGAGGGGCGGCAATTTCTGACTGGCCTAAAGGCGGCAGATTTCTAAATCCGGGCCTGGGTATATTTATCCTTACATTATAACGTCATCTAATGTAATTATAAGGAAATTGTTTTTGAGTAGTGCTCTTGTAACTGCCAGGTTATAGCGACATTTCGACCATCCGTTTTCGAGATCCACGAAGTTCATCAAAATGAGTGCAGCCGATGTAAGATTCGAGGATTTTCGACTTAAGTAAATTCATTTCATATGAATAATTTAAAAAACATCGTAGTATATATTAATGACATTCATTTTTATTGACAACGATTTGTGTATGTTGATAAATTTTTGTTTCGCGAGTCTGTATGTTTACACAGTTCATGGCGGCAGAGTGGTATTGCACTTCGTATACCGCTTTACCCCACCCGTGATACGTACTTTCTTTTTGCATCGTAATAATAAACATCTTCTGTTAAGAAAATAATAAGGCTAATTACCTTAATAGAGTCAATATAGATCGAACTAACTTACATGTTTAATTGTGCGAATAATTCTTCTTTTTTTGTGAAAACTTTGTTTTCCCGTTAGGCCTTTGCTCCACCTTCCCCTACATATTCTGGATATTTTTATAGAGTTTTTTAAAAAAAAATTTAATATTTAGTATTTCCACCTCTGGATTTAAGCACTTCATTTATTCTGCTCGGCATACTTTATATATGTCACCGGCCAAACAAGTTCTTAGGATAAACTAGTTTTTCCTAGTTTATTTGAAGGCCTAAAAGTATGCAATTTAATTTTAATGTAAAAGTACTGTGAATAGCGAAGCCAGTGTTGCACATATTATAGACTGATCCGCGGCTAAGCCGCTGTTAGACATATTAGAGGATGTAAATCCTGAACCGCGGCCGTAGACCGCCCAATTACCCTCACTCACGACTTGCCCAGTATACAATGAAATTGCCAAATTTTGTAGTCTGACTTTGCTGCTGTCGTAGACTTCACTAACCACAGTGCTCTTGCATCAAAATTTCATTGCACATCTTTAGGCTTAACGGAACTAGCTTGGCTTCAAAACGAATTTGGCCGGTAAGAGAGTGTAAATTCCTCTCGCCGTCATGGAGGATGAATCCATACTCTCACTGATCAAACGTCAGAACAGGGGCGTCAAGGCGGGCGACTGGGAAATCGTCAGGGACAAATCAATGGACAAGGGGAACGCCAAGGATCTCTGGGTTAAGAGTAGCCCAGCATCTGAGCAACTACTCCGTTCCTTGAAATAGAGAATTCGCTTCGGCATTGGCTATGACACAATGGCCATTGCCGACAAGAAGAAGGAGAGCAGCGATCGCCCGGAACATTCTCAAGGTAGTGCAAATTAATTTGCATCACTGTAGAGCAGCGACGGACGATTTGCTGCTGTTTATGGAGGAGGGTGATATCGACGTGGCCCCGGTTCAGAAGCCCTGGCTCTTAGGAGGTAGGTTTCAGGAATTGGGTTCGGGTCGATATAAACTCATCTCCCCCAAAAGGGAAGGTAGGATTAGATCCTGTATTTTAGCTAAGCGTAACATTAATATTTTTCTTCTACCTAACTACAGTAACGAGAACTTGACCGTGACAATGTGCGAGAGTTAGCACAACCAAATTAAATGGAATATAAACACAAGATCGACAATCCAAATAATGCTGATCTTGTTAAACGTGACAACGTATTATGTTCCCAGCTACATTGTTTATGCTATGTTCCCAGCTACATTGTTTATGCTAACATCAGCATATCCGTTCCCTTAGCTTATCTGTATGTATGTACGTATGGTTGTAGCGTATGTGTATTTTAGGTAGCTGTTAAGTTAGAATTAAGAAAAAGAGAAACAATAAAAGGAGACTTTATTTGACAATCAAACAAGCAGCACATAGTGCTCTGTAGATTTATTTAAATTCGTATTTGATATAAAGTTTAATTCGAGCAGAGGGGGCCATATCTGATCCTCTCATCAGCATACTTGCCCTACGAGGAGCGAGAGCCGCCTAGCGAAGCACTCAAAAGTTTGGTCCAATGGGCCAAAAACAAGAGGCTTAACATGGTCATCGGCTGTGATGCGAACGATCACCACAGCATCTGGGGCAGTTTAGATACCAACAGCAGAGGTGAGTCTCTTTTTGAATATTTACTGTCCACTAATCTTGTTGTATGCAATAGGGGTAATCATCCTACATTTTATAATAGGATTTGGGAACAGGTAGTTGACATTACTTTAGTGACAAATTCTGATACTCTTAGGGTTGACGACTGAATGATATCTACAGAATGCTCTTTCTCAGATCATTACAGGATACTATTCAGTATAAATTTTAAGAGTGGGGCACAAATCGCATATAGGAACTCGGCAAGGACTAACTGGCAAAAGTTCAAAAAATTTATGAGTGAGTTTTCTGCTCCGAACCTCGAGCGGAAAGTTAACTCCATGTATCTAGAGCGAGCGGTCAATAAACTCACCGGCAAGCTGAATGAAGCTTTTCGGAAGTCATGCCTTTTAAGCCACTCTACGAAACGAAACCACACACCATGGTGGAATTCAAATCTTGGGCGGTTGAGGACTGAAACTAGAAGGCTTTTTAATCGAGCGAAAGTGACTAGGGAAAGTCAGGATTGGGACAAATATCGTCAAAGTTTCAACACTTTCAAAAGTGAAATTAGGGTGGCAAAAAGGGCTTCATGGGCTGAGTTCTGTGAGGGCATGGAGGAAACGAGTGAAGCCGCAAGGCTCCGTAAAATTCTGTCCAAGAGTCCAAGCACTCCCGGTCTTCTGGTAAAACCGGATGGTGTATACACGGAAAGCAGTAAAAATCTCTTGAGCTCCTCATGAAGACCCACATTCCTGAGTGTGTGATCGCGGCTTCGAGTGGTTCAAAAACAATCCCCTACTCGAGCATGACCAACAATCACATAACTGGGTTTATCATAGAATTAACAAGCGAATCGAAAATTTTCTGGGCAGTACAATCCTTCAAACCGTTCAAATCTGCGGGACCAGATGGTATTCTACCAGCAATGCTGCAAAAATCCTTGCCTTCCATCATACCTTGGTTCACTAGGATCTTCAGGGGTGTATAGCCTTGGGGTATATTCCTAGGGAATGGAGAGAAGTTAGGGTCGTCTTTATCTCGAAGGCGGGAAAGGCGAATCATAGTTCTGCCAAGGACTACAGGCCAATTTGTCTATCGTCGTTTATATTAAAAACACTAGAAAGACTGAAAGGTCTTCACGTGGAAAGCATTCTAAATGAGCACAACTTCAGTAAGGCGCAACACGCATACCTGAAAGAAAGGTCTGTAGACTCTGCTTTGCATGAGGTCATTAGCTTCGTTGAAACTGGTTTACATGTAAGAATATGTTCTAGGTGCTTTTCTGGATATAGAGGGTGCTTTTAACAACGTGGAATTAAGGTCAATTAGTACCGCATTGAAACGCATAGGGGTAAATAGCAAAATAACTCTGTGAGTCACAGGGTCATTAGCTTCACCCTGGGGATATCAAGGAGCAGGAAAGCAGTTAAGAGAGGTACTCCACAGGGCGGCATTATATCACCACTCCTGTGGAATCTTGTCATTAATGAAATATTATGCTCGCTGGAAAGATCGATGATTAAGGTGGTTGCTTACGCAGATCAGAGAACTGTAGCGGTGCACCGCAACCATAAGAATACTCCATACATACTTATACATACATATTTTTCATATCCAAATATTCAAAAACAACGCAAAAAAATGATGCTGTTGTTTGCACCCATGTCTCCTTTGTACCTATCCTAATACGATTACGCCAATACCTTTCACTCTTGTCTTTACTCACTTTTGTACTCGCGCAGAGAGCGACTGCAAACAGTTTGTGAGAGTAAAAACCACTACCAAATTTTTGCGACACATTGACACTTGGGTAATCTTTTTTTTGCATATTTTGGTTTTATGTGTGCTCTGCACGATCACTTAAATCGCGGTGGCCGAAATACTTACACTCAAATTCGGCTTGCGGTGAACTTTTGCCTATGAAAGATGTCAAGCGCTAAGAATACAAAATACAGTAGACGTCCAATATAATGAACTAATTAATGCACGGGTCAGTCGCAATATCGTAAAAATCGTTATATTGAAGTGTATTTTATTATCGAAACCGGCTTTTATTAACGCATTTACTCGTATAAAAGTTAAGTTAGATTTTGGAATGCTATATTGACTTGCGATCAACTTCACTGGTAATAAGAAGTTATTTCAGTTCAACAGCTAATGTTGAATTAAACAATGTTCGTTATTTGAAATAGTGAACATGTTTAGCGTTCCTAATTTTGAAACATCAATGGAAAATTCCAATTTGAAAAACCGTTCATTAGATTGTTTTTAATGCTTCAGTGCAAGTTTACTTAAGTATAAAAACACATACAGTCGTGTCTGGATATAGTGAACTAATTTTTTCAAAGCCTGTCCACAGGATCAAGGTTGTTCACTATATCAAGGTTGACATTTGATGTTGAAATACTCGTTTTATTTGCTCAAAATACACACTTGTATATGTAAATGAGTTAATTAGAATAAATTTGTAAGAAAATAGAAATTTACATGTATCATTGTTATATCATTCTGTATCATTGTTACATGTAGTACGGGAGGCAGCGTTGAATTTTGCGAAGCAGTTTCCTCCCGCTTAATTTTTTTTGCAAATGATAGTTTATGTATAGCTGATGATCGAAATAAGCGTCAGCCAGCAGACTAGTGGTGGGCCTGGTTGTGAGAGGCCGACAAATAAATTTTTGCGCAATAACTCTAAAAGTAAACCACAAATGGAAAAATATATTGAGACTAATGTTGTAGAGGATATGAAAACACATCGATTTTATGCCTGAAATATTTCCGTATTACAAGATTTGACCCACTTTTCATAGTTTTAAAATTATTCATGACCATCTCCATTTTCGATAAAATACGGTTTTTATTGAAAGTCTTAAATTAACATTACTTGTTTGAATCTGAGGACCGCATTTTTCGTCCCAAATAAATATTTTTGCTCAAAATTACAGAAATTACCGGAAACTTTAAAACGGTGAAAAGTGGGCCAAATATTGTCGTTTGGAAACTTTTTTGGTATAAAATTGATGTTCTTTATTCCCTCTTAATATATTTTTCTACTTGTGGCTTACTTTTCGAGTTATTGCGCAAAACTATTTTTGTCGGCCTCTCACAACCAGGCCCACAACTAGTCTGCTGGCTGACGCTTATTTCGATCATCGGCTATACATAAACTATCATTTACTAAAAAAATTAAGCGGGAGGAAATTGCTTCAAAAAATTCAACGGTGCCTCCCGTACTAATATGTTTATTGAAAGAGTTCGCGAATAGATGTTTGCTTCTTGCATTCATAAATTGACTTTTGGACCGCTTCTTCGCGTAAAAGTAAAAATGTTGGTGTTCACTATATTACTTGATTCACTATATAGGGTGTTCACTGTATCCAGAGACGACTGTATATTCAATAAATAGCAAAATTCATCAGAAAAGATTTACCGTTAATTATGAGCAGGAAGCTTCTACGCACAAACAAGAAAAAACAATGATGTGATTGGCTATCTGCATACATATGCGGTGTTTTCGGTACTGGATCTTTGCTTCGCTAATCATCACATTGCTTTCGGCAATGTATTCTGATAATTTCTTGTACATGCATTATTTTTGTTGTTCGCGCGAAGTATGAATACGTCTGCCGAAAGTGACAAAAAGAATGTGTGATGAAAACTAAAGCAGAAACCGCATACGTCTCACTTGAGTTTAAAAGTTATTCAGTCATAGCAATACAAAAATCTTTATGGGTATAAAGACTGCATAGACAAAAAAGTATGCGGTTGCGATCACACCGCTTTTAAGGTGAGTATACTTAGAGTCACAAAAATAGGCACTCGTGCCGTTCTCTGACGCAGATGATGTCGTCATACTGATAAAGGGAACGTTTATTTCTACGAACTGATGGAGCCACCTTTAAGGAAACTGCGAGTTTGGGCAAATAGGAACGGACTTGGTATCAATCCAAGCAAGACTGAACTAGTTTTGTTTACAAGGAAATATAAAATACCACTGTTTAAACTGCCAACGTTAAATGGTACCACACTGGCTCTCGCCAAAGAAGCGAAATATCTCGGAGTCATTCTGGATTCTAAGCTATCATGGAAGAGGAACGTGGATGAAAGGGCTAGAAAGGCAATTAGCGCTTTCTACATATGTAACAGAACATTTGTGAAAAAATTGTGTGCAAACCCGTACATAGTACACTGGATGTACACGGCGGTCATCAGACCTATTTTATCTCACGGAGCGCTGGTATGGTGAATCCTGCCAACACCAAGTCACTACTTGACAAGCTTCGTAGGGTACAGAGACTAGCCTGCCTTGGTATAACAGGAGCAGTGAGATCGTTACCACAGGCGGGTCTGGAAATTATAATGCATTTTCTGCCTATTGACCTATACATCAGGAATATGGCGGCAAAAGGGATTCTTAGGTTAAAAGAATCCAACAAGCTTCAAAACTCTGAGGGTAACTCTGCCTCACGGTAAGCGACTACCGAATATCAATACTTGACTTTGATACTGCCTACAACATCAACTTTCCAACAAGAGAAGATTGTAACTCAGGCACCGTTCTGGAAGGGAAGGGGCTAACCATCTTCACAGATGGATCCAAGATGGAGTTCGGCGCAGGAGCGGGTGTGTACTCGGATAATATGGGTATGGAGATGTCTTTTAGACTACCCAACTATTGCAGCGTTTTTCAAGCTGAAGTCTCTACCATAGACCAAGCCCCACAGGTAATACGGAACAGGGAGCTTACTCCCTCTATCATTACCATATGTGTGGACCAGTGTTGGCATGTGACAAATGTCGCGCGACATTTACGACCTACAGTCACATTTGTAACATTTACGACAGTTTACGACGTGTGACTGTCGTAAACCTAAAAATCCATGTCACATGCCAACACTGGTGTGGACAGTCAGGCAGCAATCAAAGCACTGAACGCCAAAATAGTGAAGTCTAGGTGTGTAGAGCACTGCAGGGAATCACTACGTTCAATCCGACAGCATGCTATAGAGCTCTGCTGGGTATCTCCGGAAATGAGAAAGCTGACGAATGTGCCAGAATAGGATCAGAACAACCAGAGAATCAACAAGTGGTAGCCCTTAAGATACCATTGGCCGAACTACACTATCGGATAGAGGACATAATCAAGAAACAAACGAACAGAAGGTGGAACCTTACCGCCGGATGCAGAACATCTCGAATCATGTGGCCTAAATTGAATCTGGGAAGGATGCAATCTCTTAAGATTCAGAAGAGGAGAGCTTAGGACTGTTGTAGGAGTACTGACGGGGCACTGTGTTATTGGCCCTGTGGCCGCCAGATATGGTACTCCTTTCAGAGATTTGTGCAGGAGATGCGGAGATGAAGAATAGGACGAGACGGTTAAACACCTGCTCTGCGAATGCCCTGGGCTAATGAGGAGACGAATCAAATATTTTGGTTCTGCGTTCTTTGTTGGTCTTGAGGAACTAGCTGAGTGGGAACTCACCAGTATCCTCAACTTCACCAAGGCATCTGGTGGTTCGCCATTCAATAGAACTTTTTCAAAGGAGAAGGAGGCGAACATTTTGTATATATATGTAGGGTATCACAATGGACAAACTGCCTCCGAGTGCATCTTGCTATGCAAGCAACCCTTTTAACCTAACCTAACCTAACCTAACTTATACAATAAATTATCATTTCCTTTAAAAATGGGTCACTATTCCACACATCACAAATATGTTCTTTTAATTGAGCCATGGTGTTATATCGTCGCACTTCGTTCCATTATGGTTTTCTGCACAATTTTTTGGTCTTTTTTTGAAGTTTTTTTGTTTTCTTGTACAATTTTGACGATTATTTGGGGAAAATTTAAAAAAACAGTACACATATTCACACTTTTAGCGATGTTTATCACAGAGGACTTCGATATTTCAATAAGTTTAGATATTACGGTGTAGCTTGACCTTTTTCAACAGCCACCCTTGACCTTTGAGCATCAGAAATATCCTTTATTTTACCCAGAGTGTCAGTTTTTCAAAAATAACGGTTCTCGCTTATAAAATAGCTGTTTTGGTAGCATAGTGGTGTAATTTTGAAGAAACTATCAAGTGACTTTTCTTCACCTTATCTTCTGAACATGTTAAGAATCATAAAACATACAAAAAACAAAACCCAATAGAGAAAAGTACACAAATGATCAATTATATCAAATTACAAACACAACATTATTTTGATACATACTATTTTGGCAGCTACCACATTCACATAGACGTTATGTAGATACTAAAGGCCAGCATGAACGCATTCCCTTCTTCGTCTACAGTAGGGCACACTATTTCATTAAACACTGCATTACTGAAATAAGCAAGCAATAGAGAATGAAGTAAAATGAGAACATAATAGAGAACAAAACATTTACAGTTCTAGTTGCATTGAAGTAAATTCGCGCGTTACATTCTATTCTCTTCTTCGACTACAATGCCAGTTTCAGCAAACAAAAACAAAATATGAATGTCAAAAAACTTACCGAATATAGTAAATAAAAGGAATGCTTTGAATGGTTTGATATGTTACTAAGCATTTCAGACTGTATCAACGCTAGTTTACAAAATGAAAGAAAAAAAAAAATGTTTGCAGTTGTTACTATTTTTTGTTACGCAAATGGGCTGCTGAACTCAAAAATTACACTTAAAAATTTGTGTATGAATATGATTTCGAGATGAATTTTAGATTTTTTTGCAGGTGGTCTAACATTTACGTACAAATTTCGATTTCACATTTACTATAACGTTTCACAGAAAACTCATTCTGAGTTAATTCATGAAGTTATTTACAGGTAAAAGTCTTAATAAATATTGAATGATAGGTAAACATAAAACTACCTGTTATTAGCTAACTCAAATCATAGAACGTAATGAAGTCATTTTAAAAAATTGGGAAATTTTTATATAAAGGTTCGTGTAATAAAAACACAACCCGTTGATGACTATTGTTGTGTTGCAATAAAATTAACCTCAAACAGGTCAAGGCCTTACGGAGGGTTCGACATTGTTGAAGCATATTTACAGGTATTCCACATCAATAGGGGCTTACCTTTTCCTGTTAGTTAGTAAGTCATAAAGCTTCGCTAGGTAAAAAAATTCAAGTGCACCTAGAAGAGGGCATTTTCGAAGAACAGTAAAAATTACTCAAATCCAGGTCAAATTCAGAAACTAATAAATTCAAAAACTCTATGATTTCGCGCATAAAAATGTTATATAAGTATACATGTTTTGAAAACAATGAATAGAATAAAGTAAGTGCTTGAGCTGAAAGTCAAATTTTTAAGCCGCTACATATAAAATTTTTATAAATATTGGAACTATAACTAAGAGTTCTTTTTAAAGATGGAGTTTACCGATGTAAGTATATTTTTACAAACTTAAACGCTATACGCCTGCAGAAATTGGAGTCAAATAACTTAAAAAACTTATAAATATGTCCACTCTGAACTTTTTTGGTGTTTTTTATTTATATGAACTTTTTGAGTTACTTGATATTAGTTTTTGGCTGAATAGAGCGCTCTTAACTCAAAGCTGGAAGTATAAGGTTAAGTAAAATATTTTCTATATATTAAAAATAGAACGAAACAAATGTGCCGAATATAAGTGATAGCAGCTTATTAAATAATGCAGCAATTAAATCAAAAGATCTCAGTGGCGAGTTTAAGATTAACGATAAAAGAGGCCGTAGCAAAGTGTGGAATACATTTGGAAAAATTCAAAATGAGTCAGGTGATGAGATTCCGAATGTAGTAATTTGTAGAAGTTGTTTGAACATTTACAAATACAATCAAAAGACAACATCAAACTTGGTGAAATATAAATGTTATATAGCATCAACAATTCAAAATAGTGATGCTATTGCAAAAATTGATGTAGACGCGGAGACAAAATCAAAGGCAATATATACTTTTACCGAATGGACAATAGAAAATTGCAGGCCATTTAAAATAATTGAAGATTCTGGCCTAAAAAAAGTAGCTGAGCTCTTGATATCAATTGGTGCAAAAGAAGAAAAAAATGTTAATGTTGAAAGCCTCTTACCTCATCCTACAACCATTTCCCGAAACGTTTCAAAAATTTACAACACATACTTTCATAAAATAAAATCTGAAATAGCATTAGTTAAAAATATTGGATATGGTCTCACGTCAGATCTTTGGACAGATGATTTCTTAAAAACATCATATATTGCCTTTACCATTCACTACATAAAGGATGGAAATTTGGTAAACAGACTTCTAGGGATGAAATCTATGGAAGATGAAAAATGTACAAGTAAATAATAATTTCAAACTGAGCCATATACAATTTATGAATCTTTATTTCAATATTAACAATTTTAGGTGAAAATATTACATCTAAAGTTCAAAAATTATTAAAAACATTTGATTTGGTCTTTGATGAAAAAGCTATTATGGTCACTGATAGAGGTTCAAATGTGGTTGCTGCCTTTCGCAACTATAATCATGTATATTACATTGACCATTTACTAAACAATATATTGCAAAAGTCGATGAAAGAAATTTTTGATGTTGCAGAGTTATGCAAATTGTGCACTAAGCTCGTAAAATATTTGAAGGCATCAGGCATCAATTCAACACTCAGAAATACATTGAAAAGTTTTTCACCTACTCGCTGGAATACCATGTATTATGTGTTTGTTTCAGTTGAGAGAAATTGGGCAGAAATAGTTAATATTTTGCAGGAAAAAAATGAGCTTAATAGAATACATAATATAAATTTAAACTACATAAGTGCCATTATTAAAATTTTAGAACCGTTTGAAGAAACTTTTAAGAAATTGGAAGGTGAAAACTATGCGACGATTCATCTAACATATATCTATGTCCATCGTTTGAAGAAAATATGTGCCATTGATCCCGCGGATTTAGAAATTATAAAGGAATTAAAAAAATCATTGAGCGGCTATATAGACACAGTTGTGTTGAAAAATTTAACAATATTTCACAAAGTTGGGTTATTTCTTTTTCCACCTGCAAATAAATTAATTCAGTTCACGGAAAGTGATAAAAAATTAATAAAAGACGAGTGTAAGCACATTATGGAAAGTTACCTAGTAGAAGAGCCTGAGTCGGAAAATAAATGCAACCTGAAATCAGATTTTTTCAAACACAATAGTGAACTCTTTTCTGATTTTGTTCAACAACCAACAAATTTGAATTCAGTTGATCAAATCAAAAAAGAGATCTTAATTTACGAGGGCGTAAATACCATTTTTTATGATGACTTTAATGTATTGCAGTGGTGGGAACTGCACAAAAAAGAATTTCCTTTATTATATAAGACAAAATCTTAGCAACGCCCGCAAGTAGTGCATCTTCCGAAAGAGTATTTTCCGCAGCACGAAATTTGATTTCAGAAAAAAGATGCAGCATTGCTTCAAATGATGCTTCCATAAACCAAATAATGTTTTTACATTCGAATATCCATAAAACTATTTTGCAAAAGGAACTTATTAATTTTAAAAATTAATCTTTCCAATAATTAGTTAATAAGGCATATACATACATGAATTAGTAGATTTTTATATTTGTTGTTTCTTATATGAATTACATGTTAGTTTTATTTTATTACGCAATGTTATGATATTTTTAAGTTGCTTCATTGAAATAAATTTATTTGAACATGAAATATTGTATTTTTTGACATTGAATAAATGAATTAATTACACATTACTCAATTCAATTTTTTTCCCATGTACCTTACCAGCTCCTTAATCTGTTTACTGAAAGAATAAAAACACCCTAATGTAGATATGTAAGTATGTACATGTGTCAAAGTTGTAGCAAATCAAAGTAATAGTAAAAAAATTCAGGATAAGCAGCCATAATTTGGTTTGACTATGCTCATTGTATACTAGTATATTTGCTATACACCACAACATTTGCTGTACACCTTCATTGAACAATATATTCAAACACTTTGTTTGTAGTGAAAATTATTCTAATGAGTAAAATGATTGAATATTTTTGTTCTCTCTTTTGTTTGTTTTCGTACTAACAAGGGATGATTTCCGAACAAATACAGATGCTTTACAAGCAGTGAATGGAGTGAAGTGAGTGTTTGATCTGCAATAGAATGTTTTGAAATGCATTTCAAACCATTTCCTGCAGACTTTTAGTAGATACCAACTTTAGGTTTTATAATAACGGTTAACACCCCCTATACATGTTTCAATAAAAAAAATTGAAAAATTCCGTGGTTCTAATTTTATTCGATACTAAATAGAAAATTTCCAAAATTTTTCCATCGTCCCTAATTCAATGAGTAGATACTGTATATATATGACTAAACCAGAATTGTATTAAAATTTAATACTGTCTCAGTATTAAAATTTAATACTCGTTTTTATTAAGATTTAAATAAAAAAATTTCATTTCGAATGGGATTCGAACCGGGCTTCCTTTTAATACAATGGTTGCATGCGCAGCTTAACGCCATCAGCCACCGTAGTGTTATTGAAATGAAAGTTCAATATTGAAGTATTAAAATATAATACAGGATGGTTTAAAAATCAAATATAATACTTATGTATTAAAATTTATTACAAAATTTATTTATTATTATTATTTATTACAAAATTTTGTAATCCATTCCAAAGGAATCAATATAATCAAAATTGTGTCAAAATCTTTGTAATATTTCGCTTTTATTAAAATTTATTCCAAGATTTCTAACGTTGTACAGAAGTACATACATATCGGTCATTCTTTTAATAAACGCACACTTTTTCTTTTCGACGTTTGTGAAGAAATTTTGAAACGAAATATCTCAAAAAACTGTAAGAGATAGGATGAAAAACCATTTAATCATTTTTGTTAAGAAATACTATAACTTTATAAAAAAATTAAAATAAATTTGTTAAAACATTAATTTTTTTAATTAAAAAAATTTTTCTGAAAATTTTTTCAATATAACACATTTTGTTTTTTTTAATTTTCTTATATGTTCTTCCTCAATCAATCTTAAGAATGCATGTGTTTTCATATCGTAATTCCCGCCATAACGTTGGAAACTACGAATTTTTTACTGATGACACTCACCATGTTTTTTCAACATAAAATTCGATATAAATTTTTTTTTTTTTGTAATGTTATTTGCAATCAATCCTAAGAATGAATCTGCATGAATCTTTGGAAGATATGAGTTTTTTATAAAGGCGCGCATCAGTCTAAGTCAGAGTTCGTAAATACTCATTATTGAGGAGAAATATTTCACTCCTCATCCTCAATACAATCCAATTCAAGAGTATTCAATTTTGAATTTTTCATTTATGAGAAAAAAATAAGGAGCGCTCAATCGCTTAATATTATGAGTGAAAAACTGTTACTTTTTTCTCTTTCATATTTATCGCTCACTGAATATGATCTTCCAAAAAAACGCAATGAGAGATACATACTTTTTTTTTACTCGCCCATTCTTCTCACTTTTATATTCTTGCAATGATAAATTCAATTCAACAATAACAAATCTGCATTGAGCGCTCATGATAAGAAATTTGAAAAACTCTTCTTTTCGCTCGCTCAATTCTATTAAAATTTTTTTTTTGTTACTATTTACTCTAACAGTAAATTATATTTTATTTATACTTTTAAGTCAAAACGTTACATTTATTTTCAGTCAACTTCAAATATTTTGAATGAAATACAAAAACCGTTAAATGAATTTATCATTTGAATACTCACGAGCGATAAGAATTATGCTCCTCACATCATCTCAAAACGAAAGGGATGAAAATAAAACGAGACGCATCAAAACTATGTTCACTCGTTTTTTATTTATCAGCGAAAAAATAAACAAATAGAGTGAATGCTTATTTGATGCGCACTTGAGTTTTTAAAATGAAAAGATAAATAAAGAATGATAAGTAAAATGAGCAGAAGCGTATTTTGAGTGCTCTACGAACTCAGGTCTAAGTGTATGAATTGTATGATAATTTCCAAAGTTATGTCGGGAATTTCGATTTGAATGCAGATACATTCTTAGGATTGATAAAAACAAAAACAAGAAATAAAACAAAAAAAAAATTATGTCGAATTTTATGTTTAAAAAACATGTTGCGTGCCATCAGTATAAATTCGTAGTTTCCAAAGTTATGGCGGGAATACCGATATGAAAGCACATGCTTTCTTAGAGTTTATTGGGGAATAACAAATAAAAATATAAAAAAAGGGGTTATATTGAAAATATTTTGAGAAAAATTTTTTTAATTAAAAAAATTAATGTTCTAACAAATTTATTTAAATTTTTGAAATTTTTTTTATAAAGTTATAGTATTTCTTAACAAAAATGATTAAATGGTTTTTCATTCTATCTCCTATGTTTTTGAGATATTTCGTTTCAAAAGATGTTCACAAACGTCAAAAAAACAAAGTGTGCGTTTATTAAAAGAATGACCGATATACAGACATATGTACGTACCAAAAATATTGAACATCGCTTTATACATATGTTTTTCTCAGCACAATTTTTTTTAAAAGAAATCACGCTCATGTTATTCGTCAGGTACGGCCCATTATCATTGCATATATGCACTATATTGCCCCCAGAAACGAAAAGGGCGTATCTCAAAAAAACGCGTTTCGAGATAATTGATGTTTTGTTAATGTCAATTTGTTAAAATAAAAAAAAAATTGTGATAGAGGAAATTCTCTGATTTTCTATAGTTTTGAACTAAGATACTGACATTTGGTGCAGTCCATTAGATGCGTAATGTCTTAAGCTATCCGATGCCATAAGAATCACGAATATGATTTTTTGAGATACGTGTATCTCGCTTCTGAGGCCAGTATAGAGCATAGCATGATAGAAATTTTGTAAAGAAGACCGTGATAGCGGAATTGCGACTCTTTTACAAATTTTTCATATAACATCTGCCTACTATCATTAAAATTTGAATAAATTCTTGTTACACAACGGATTATGAGCGCTAATTAACATAGCGACTGTTGCGTGGAAAATTTATGACACCTTCGCTTAGTTCACACTATCAATAATACAAATACGAGAACCACTGTGAAGTGCAATTCTAATTATTAACATCGTAATGATCATGTCAAAATGTTCAAATGATCTACACTTGAAGTTTCGAAAGCAAATAGCACGTGTTACATGGAACAACAACAACAACAGCCACAACAAGAACCAGCACACAGTGATTCAAGTTAATGAATTGTTTGTATTTGGTCAGATTTATGATCCTCATTCATCAGCTGACTGCTTTAAAATTAATTTTCTGGTTTTAAAAATTTACGATAATGTACATATGTACATATATATGTGTATTAACATATGTATGTAGGTGTAGATAAATATTCACACACACACACAAACAATTAGGTTTAATTACGTCGACATTGACTTTGTTTTTCCGTTGCTCCAATCCATTTGAAGGTCATCGAAGAGGGCCTATATTCTGTTGCTTACTGAATGAATGATCGTCAAGTTGATCAACACTTGATGATCGCCGCTTGTCTCCGGCTTTTCGTCGCTTGCACTGATAAGCGTTAACTTTTTTAAGTAGCTTTGTTTTGTTTTTCATTTGTTTATTTTGCATCGTTTTCCCTTTGTGTCTGTATTAGACCAGTGCTGTGTGCGTGGGTATCAGAATGTTTTGCGCAAATTGTCACCAGCCAGTCATTCAGCGGTTTGTTCGTCGAGCACAGCTTCGAAGTTCTCACAGACGTTCAATTCAAGTGATTCTGCGTCTGCCTGTGGCGAGTGAGTGAGTGATCGGGTCAGCTCTTTGTTGTTGTCCGTCGTGAACTTTATAACTTCCCGTATTATAAATTGAAGCAATGAACGCGAATTTCACACCCCTTTGAAAAACTCAATAGATTTTGTTTTTCATAGTTCGTTCATAGATCTTCAAGAATTCTAATCCAGTGTTTATTTTTTTAATAAAACAATTTATTTATGTATATAGTTAATATCAATTTTTGAAGTGCTTTACTAATTTGCACATTAGTTTTGTGTGCAAACAAATCCATTGTATGTACTAGAAATATCGTTTAAATTTTATTCTAAAATGAAGTGCTATAAATCGTCATACTTTATGTGGTAAGAAGGTGATAAACACTCAACGTGTTTTAAGTGCTTATTGGGGAGTAAATAATTGCATTACGATATTTTGTAAATGAATCTCACAAGCAACGTAAGTGGTTTGTATGAAAGATTATATTCAGTTCGATAAGAAAAATATCGCAGAGTGCTTTAATTTAATAACCCCTATCATTTCCGCGATCTTTTCGTTGGCTTCTTTGTTTATTTTATACTAATTTACATCGTATTCTGTAACAACGTCATCTTCTGAAAAACAATCACTGTGTACAAAAGTTAACCAATTACATATTTCATCGCAAATGTCATGACCATTTAAGAGAACATAAAGCTTGACAAACAGTCCTACATTCCTTAAATAAATAGATAAATACATAGTCTCCTTTATAGAAATATCGTTATTGTATATGCATTGCATATACATACATATATACATACACACATATGCATCTGTATATGTACATATATTAGAGCGGTTCAAAAAAAAAATGTTTGATGTGTCAGTGGATTACAATAGCCCTATATGTCTAGACAAAGCAACTCATAAGGATTTTCATCAATTTTGAAAACTGGATTGCCGCCGCCTGTTTTAAGTTTTCGGAAATATGGATTTAAAAAATGGTGCAAGCTAAAGAGGTTATCAAATTTTGCAACAAAGTGGGTATGCTTTTCGAACTATTATCGATCGAGGAATTCGAATCCATGATCAGTTTTTCTTCTTCTTCTTTTTTTCTTATAAAAAAATTTAAAATTGCCCGGACAAAATTTTAAAAAAAGCCGATTTTCTACTTTCAAGTTTCAAAATCTTGATTTTACCACCGATCTAGTGGTACATTATTTTTAATGTACCTTTATTTGCTTAAGAGAAAACCGTAAACCGCATACCAATATCTTCTTTCAAAACCAAGATACAGTGAAAGCTTGTTAATCCGAAAGCGTGTAATACGAATTATCCAGTAATCCGAATTGAATTTATGACGCGTTACGTATTCTATAGTCCGCATTGATTGAAGCTCTGTAAACCGAATCTTAATTTTTTTCTTATTTTTCTGTTTTTTTATTGCTGTGTCTAGGTTTGCAAAGTTTTTTTTGACGAAACCAAGAATGAAATTTAAAAAACCAACAGGACATCATTGAGATTCAGAGCCTACTATGATTGAAATTGCATATGTATGTACATAAGTACATGTGTAATAATTGTATCTTATTGCGTTTAGTTATTGATTGGCATTGTACGCAAAAACCTCAATTTAAATTTCGTGTAATATGGCCAAAAAACGTGCAAGAATTACGAAATAAAGCATTAGAAGCATGTGCAGTGAAAGAGCAGCAAACCTACATCACAAATTTTATTAAAAAATATAATACATATGTACATATTTAATTTGTAAAATGCGTTATATTTTTTCTTTTTGATAAATAAAAATAAAATTATATTTGTTTTGAAATCTTGACTTGTATTTTCGAATATAGAGTTATTTCAAATATGTATTATACATAAAAACATCCTATCCAGCAATCCGAATATATCGTTTATCCGAATTAGGGTCTGCAATCATTAATTCGGATTAACGAGCTTTCACTGTAGCTGCATTTTTCTAAATTAATAGACCTGAAATTTTTCGATTCGGCGTTGAAATATTGACAAAAATTTTTTTTTTAGAAAAAAGAAGAAGATCGATAATAGCTGTTTAGAACAAAAAAAAATTTTGAATCAGCTTAATTTGTATATCGGTCATTCTTTTATTAAACGCACACTTTGTATTTTTTGACGTTTTTGAACATTTTTTGAAACCAAATATCTGAAAAACTATAGGAGATAGGATGAAAAATCATTTAATCATTTTTGTTTAGAATTACTATAACTTTACAAAAAAATTAAATAAATTTGTGTTAACATTATTATTTAACTAAAAAAATTTTTCTCAAAATATTTTCACTATAACACCTTTTGTTTTTTTTGATTTTTGTATATGTTATTTCTCAATTAATCTTAAGAATGCATGTGCTCTCATATCGAAATTCCTGCCATAACTTTGGAAACTACGATTTTTTTACTGATGCCGCTCATCATGTTTTTTCTACATAAAATTCGACATAATATTTTTTTTTGTTTTTTTTTTTTGTAATTTTTATTTCAATCAATCCAAAGAATGAATCTGCATTCAAATCAAAATTTTCTCCATAGCTTTGGAAAATATGAGTTTTTCATGAAGACGCGCATCAGTCTAATTGTATGAATTGTATGATATTTTCCAAAGTTATGTCGGAAATTTCGTTTTGAATGCAAATACATTCTTAGCATTGATTGCAAATAACTTTACAAAAAACAAAAACAAAAAATTAAGCAAAAAAAAAATTTTATGTCGAATTTCATGTTAAAAAAACTTGTTACGTGTCATCAGTAAAAAATTCGTAGTTTCCAAATTTATGGCGGGAATTTCGATATGAAAGCACATGCATTCTTAGGATTAATTGAGAAATAACATATAAAAAAATCAAAAAAAACAAAAGGTGTTATATTGAAAATATTTTGAGGAAAATTTTTTTAATTAAGAAAATTAATGTTTGAACAAATTTATTTAAATTTTTTAAATTTTTTTTATAAAGCTAGAGAATTTCTTAACAAAAATGATTAAATGATTTTGTATCCAACTCCTTAGTTTCTGAGACATATCGTTTCAAAAAATGCTCAAAAACGTCAATAACGACAAAGTGTGCGTTTATTAAAAGAATGGCCGATATATGTCAACGCCGAAATGAAAAATTTCAGGTCTATTAATTTAGAAAAATGCAGATATCTTGGTTTTGAAAGAAGATATTGATATGCAATTTACGGTTTTCTCTTAAGCAAATAAAGGCTCATTAAAAATAATGAACCACTAGATCGGCGGTAAAATGTTATATCATGAGTTTGCAACTTGAAAGTAGAAAATCGTAATTTTTTAATTTTTGTCCGGGCAATTTCCAATTTTTTATAAGAAAAAAAGAAGAAGAAAAACTGATCATGGATTCGAAATCCTCGATCGATAATAATTCGAGAAGAATACCCACTTTGTTGAAAATTTGATAACCTCTTTAGCTTGCACCATTTTTTAAATCAATATTTTCGAAAACTTAAAACAGGCGGCGGCAATCCAGTTTTCAAAATTGATGAAAATCCTTATGGGTTGTTTTGTCTGGACATATAGGGCTATTGTAATCCACTGACACATCGTGAAAAAATATACACACACCTCACCTAACCTCAACTTAAAGTCATACAAATATACTGATACTGAGACTGGTGTTTGTGCTTTCTCATGGATATCTAAATAATAAATTTTCTGAAACGAATATACGCGCATATGTACATTAGGGTGGTCCTTAAAAAAAAAAAATATGGACGCCACCTCAATTGGTTCGAAATACAGTACAGTCGTGCAAATCCAGACACTCGCTAATCCGGACTTCCCAGAAATCTGGACATCGCTACGATTCGTACATTTTTGAAATTTTATCTCTACAATTCGGACAAAACTAAGTCAAAGTATGTTTTGGGTAGCAAATAGACTGTCGCTGCCACGAACATGTCAACTTTGATTTTTTGAAATTTATTTCATTAGGTTACGGGGCTCTTTTTGAGTACATTTTCATACTCGTATGTTTTTGCGGGCATGTTGTTTATTTAAAATTTGTGGATTTTTTTCATTCATTTTATTCTTTACTCATATGATTGCATCTTCTTTATAAAAACATAAAAAGTGAATGAAATACAATCATATACGCCTCAAATATGCATTCTACATATAACTTATATAACAATTATTGAGCTTTCTGTATTCCGGACAAATCCAGTTAACCGGACATACCCCGAAACTTTATGTGTCCGGATTAGCGAGTCAGTACTGTAGGATAAAAAATTTTAGGATTTTTTTAAAACTTTTATCTTTAACCCTTATTGAGCCTATTTCAATGTAAATTTTGGCCTAAGCAGCCATTTTTTTTAAATAATGTGGTTTTGAAGTCTAAAAAAAGAATACAGTAGTTCACGGATAAATGCTTTTATGAAAATGTCGGTATTTGAACGGTATTTATCCGAGAAGCCCATTTATAAAAATCTCAGGTAAATGAGTTACTGACGCATTTATAGGAATTCTCACCACTTTACGACGCACTTGTTTTCAATATACAGTAGAATCTCTGTAAGTCGAACTTGAAGGGAGACGCCAAAAAATTCGAGTTATAGAGTTTTCGACTTACATATGGAGGACTTCGGCTGAAGCGAATTTTGTCAGGAAATGTTCGGCTTGTAGAGGTTAAGATTTGTTCCAACTAATTTTGAGTTAGAGTGGTAAAATAAATAAATATCCTACTTATAAAGGTGTAAAACATTTTTATTTGCAAGTTAAATGAAACGTAACATTATGTGTTTTCTATAAAAAAAATCAACATATCAACATAAAGTCGAAATCTTATTTTTCTTCGAGCTACAGAGGGAATTCGTTTCAAATAATCGAGTTGTAAGGGTTGTAAAATTAAACATTGCTATGTTTGAGATGCAGAGGTCAAATTTATTTTTTCCGGTCTTAGAGAGAAAATATGTACTGAATTTACTTGTAGGGACTCACTAATTATTCGACTTATAGAGGAGTCAGATTACGAGCAATTGAGGTTTTGGGGCTTGAAGGGAAGGGAATGCAAAATTTTTTTGAGTTTGGGAGGTTTTCGACTTAAAGAGGTTCCACTATATGTACATGTGAACTTGTAGTCATTATGAACAAATTATACTTTAATGAATATAAGACAGAAAAATGAAATATAAGTTGCAAAATGTACATACTACCATACATTATATATGAATGTATGTATGTTCGTTTGATGAAACTTTTAAGTATAAAACAAACAGCTCTGTAAAATACATATTAAATTTTAGATTGTCCCAAAAACACAAATAAAGAAATTACTTCTCGGTGAGCACACCGATATTTACATATAGCACTTGAACTTCCTTCGTATCGCCAGAAAAGCTTTCAACAGAGCGCTCGTCAAGAAATGTGTAATCACGGTTGCCACAGTTGGTACATTTGTACCAAACTGGTACATTTATTTTCATTTGGTACACTGGTACATTGTTTTCTGATTTGGTACATTTTGTCAATGAATGGTATGAAACAAAAATTTCCTACAACTTCATAGTAAAATTACAAAATCCTTAGTTTTAGTTGTGCGATACTTTGACCAGCAGTCATGTAATGTTAAAGACCGTTTTTTGTCTCTAATTGAATTGGCACAGAGTGATTCAGAAGGAATATATCAAGCACTTAAAAAATATTTTTCGAACAATAATATACCATTAAAAAACTAAATCGGCTTTGCTACTGATGGATCCAACACAATGGCTGGAAACCTTAATGGTTTAAGAACTAAATTTAAAAAAGATATTGATCTTTTTTATATTAAATGCACGTGCCATTCTCTACACTTATGTTGCAGCTATGCATCTAAAAAGCTTCCAGATGAAATTGAACAGCTTTGCCGCTATATTGATAAATTTTTTGCATTCAGCTCCAACCTGATAAACGGCTTCAAAGAATTTCAAGATTACTGTAACGTGCCACCTCATAACGTTTAAGGAATTACTTTAATAAGATAGCTTTCATTAGAAAATGTTATTTCACGGATTTCTTGGTAGGAAATCAATATTTCAACAGAAAAACTGAAAAAAAAAAATTGTTTTAATAGGTTAAAAAAGTGTACAATATATTGTACAAATTCCGCCAATGCTAATGTACAAATAAATAATTTGGTCAATATATTGTACAAAATTCAAGAAGGGTTGTAGTTATTTTTATATATTTTCCGCGGCCTACGATGAAAACAATGTGTTATTGTTCTGCTTTGTATGGGTTTTTGAATATTTTAAGTTTACAGAAATAATTTTACCATGAGTTTACGCAAATAAGGTTTATGAGCATAAATAATAATGAATTTTTGGACATGATTGAAGCAGATTTAGAGACAGAAGCAGATGAAAATGGGGAACAAGCAGAAATTGTGTAAGTTGCCGACATTGATTCCGATGATGAGATTCTTATAGATTCTCTCATATAAAGTAATAAATCTAACGAACAAATTTACGATACGGATTCTCAATAGCAATTTTTGTGCACTTGAGTAAAATATTGGCAAATTCCGGTCATAATCCGTACTTCTGCAACTTTTTTAACTCTTCCAACTTTTAAACCTTCCATAAATTTTCTGGAATCTAAAATTTGAGTTTTTATTCTTTTTAAGCTGTACCTTTGATGAATTGTAATATCTATGTTTGCGTTTTTCAATAAAAAACATTAAAAATATGTAATGATTTTCTTAAATTTTTACTCCCTTGATGCAGTTTGGTCAATATATTGTACAAATTTCCCAAAGGTCTATAGCCTTTCCCAAAAACTTTTTATTATAATTTTTTGTGTTTTATTGCTAATTAAACTTAAATCTGTGAGAATAAGACAAGAACAATTTTTTTTGACTCGAGATGAAAAAGTTAATAAGAAAGGGTTAATAACGATTTCGTACATAAAATTGATTGCTTGGAAAATTTTGAACTCAGCGATGAAAAACAGTTCTTGAAAACTAAGCAAATTTTTATTGGCATAAAAGCAGAAAAATTCTTAGAATCAGATAACTTCTCTGATGCGCAAAGAATAATTGTTAAGCAAACAATTCGGAACTTTTATATAGAATTTTTAAGACAAATTCAAAACAGAATTGATTTTGGTAGGCAAGATTTGAATGATTTAATTAATATAACACCCAGTCAATTTTTTTGGAAAATGGAACTGGTATATTACCATTAATAAACCGTTTAATCACTTAATCGAATGTGATCACGATACCATCGTTACTCAGTGGAAACTACAGCTTTCAAAAAAAATATTATTTTTTGCACAGACTTTGCTCAGTTTTGGGAAAAAGTGAGTTCCATAAAGAATGGAGTCGGGGAACCTAGTTTTAATGAACTTGTGAGTTTTGTGAATTGCTTAATGTGCCTTCCACACAGCTCAGCAGCAGCTGAAAGAAAATTTTTTAACTTAAGCCTCATAAAAACCAAGTTAAGAAATAAACTCGAGTTTAAAACACTTAACAACATTATACTAAAGAATTACACGACGACCGCAATGACTTGCATTTTGTATGGTCGCCCAACGAATTTTTTTAGTATGATATCCAAATGACAAAAATTTTTTTCGGTTATTAAAAAAAGTTTACTTTAAGTGACACCTCTCCAATTTCCTTGAAAGTTTAGTATGTGGCAGAGCTCAGTAAGATGACCAGGAATATATGCATATGTTGGATAGAAATGCCTCCTTCGCATTTTTTTTTAGCTTGAAGATCGCATTCTTCATTTTAGTATATTCAGTACTTGCTGAACACACTAAAATTTCAAAAAAATTAGAGAGGTGTTAACGTCTAATTTTTTCTTCATGGAGCTCACTTTTCCCAACACTGCAGTTTGACTTATTTTCCGCTTACAAAAATATGAAAGCCAAATGAAATTTCTCATTGAAAAGTTTTAATTAGAGTTCGATCATAGCCATTAGTAACACTAGCTTACATCCATTTGGCTTTTAAGGTGCCACTATTTTTTTCCCCCTTTAAGTTTGTACCTGTGAACTGTGTTAATAAAAGTAATAATTAAAAAAATATTGGCACATTTTTTTCCTATTTTGTACATTTTCTTACCAAATTTGGTACAAAAAAAAAGTTAAGTGGCAACCATGTGTGTAATATCAAAAAAGCTACAAAAGCAATTGCATGTGAAGGAAGAAGGAATGTGTGTGTGCACTGTGTTTATGTTTTGCTATGATTTTTAACTGGTCAATGCAGAATATAAAATATAGTGTGCTTGCAGACTATTGAACGTCGGCTAAAAAAGCTTACTGATGAAGTGACGTAGCGTCATGGAAACTGGTATAAGCAGCTCGTTGAACATTTTTTGTACCTTTTATGCATTTTGCGATTGTAATTTTTTGTTGTTTTTTTGTACTAATACTACTGAAAAAACAGCTCTGTAAAATACATATTAAATTTTACATTATTCCAAAAACACACGATTCTTTTCTTGAAAAAAGTCTAGTATTAAAAGCAATTGAAGCACGATTTTATTGAAATTTTAGCCAATTTATATATATTTCCAGAGTAGAAAAAGTTCATTGGTGCATTTAACCGAGAAATTTTGCTAAAACTACTCAAATTTTGACCAAATTTATGGCCCACTTATGAGTAAAATGCATTTAACCGGGATGCATTTAAAAGAAAAATTTGTACACAATGTATACAGAACCCATGCAACCGTTTTATTTTGAAATCACTTATGCGTGAAATGCACTTAAGCGGGAAGCATTTATCCGTGAACTACTGTATATTACAAATACATGTCACTAGGATCTAGTTTCCGAGATATAGTTATGTAAAGTTGCGGTAATAGATTTTCTAAAAATCTATATACAGTAGAATCCGGTTATAGCGACTCCGCATATAACGACAACCCGGTTATTGCGACTTATTCGTACCCATAACTTTGGTCCCCATACAAGCTTCTATGGAATTCAGTCCGCTTATAACGACAATCCGGTTATGGCAACACATTTTCAAAAATGTTATCTCTTTATAACGACATTTTGGATTATTTAATAATGTTTGGCCAAACTTACGAAGAGCATTTTCTGACGACCAAATTTTTAACGCCGATGAAACGGAGATAATTTTTCAATTAAACTAGTCGGTGAAGGGGAAGATGGGGTGTTCTGCCTCGAAATTTGGGATAACAAATTGGTAATTTTGTTTAGAAACGTCCAAACTATAGATTAAAAATGGTTTCAGATGTGTGCACTTTGTTTGAAATTTCCGGCATCTGAGAACGTCTAAAACCAGAAAATTTAAAGAATGCCTCATAAATCGCTTTTAAATTTAAGGATTTCGTCCTCATTCAGTATTTGGTCAACATTAATAAACTCTTTTAGTCTTATTGATATTTCCTCTATTTGTGCTTCATTAGTTATTCAATGGGAATGACATGAAAAATATGATGTCCTCTACTTTTGAAATATCTTTAAATCGTCTAACAAACTCATTTCGTAGAAGAGTTATCTTATCAGCACATTGATTATATTCAGATGGCATTTTATCTTTAGACTTAGCTAGCATGTTTTCGAACTGTTTTAAATCGCCCGTTCTCAATTCCGCTTCTAAGAGAGAAAGTTTATCTTTGATTTATTCACGGCGCTAACCATTTTAGTCAATGTTTCGTTCTTCCCTTGAAGTCGTAAATTTAATCATTTAGTTTTCCTGTATTTTTAGAGAGAAAAGCAAGAACCCATGATAAGTGAGTATACGATTTAATAGTTATTGCCATAAACTTCTTCACTTCAGGTAAAAAACCAAAGGATCTATTTAAAAACTTAGCACGGCTTAGTCATCTAACACCAGTGTGCAATAGTAATTCCTCAGGATCATTCTTCAAGCAATGCTCTGAATTTTCATACAGACCGGCGACTGGAAATGACAACGCTGGCGACCAGTAGATCGCGGTCTACCGTTTGGCCACCCGTGGTCTACAATATGTTCCTCCAGATGTTGCTTGGCGAAATTAAGTCTGCGTGCTACATTATTTTTTTTAGAAGAGGTATCTTACGTGGACTTCGGACATAAAGATTATGTTCGCGTAGCCGTCTGCTAACGGTATGAAAACCACATGATAATTTGAGGTGGTCTAAGTATCTACTTTCCACCTTTTCTTTCAAATTTATCTTTATGACTCTTATTGCATTGAGTATCATGGTTGCTGAACAACCAATAGTTTCTTCCACTTCTTATGAAATTTTGAATCATTTCACGTTTTTCGTGAGTACAGTGCACACCTCGTTCTACTAAAGTTGAAAAAATAATTTTATTTTCATTTTGCCAGCATAAATATTAAATAAAGCAATAAAACTTACTTTCTATTTAAAAAAAAAAATATAATCTTCTTTGCCATAAAAAAAGTTTGTGATTTTATTTACTGTGCACTACTATTTCACTGCTCGCTTAAAAATGACACATACAGCAATGCCTACTGCTTTAAAAAAACCCGTTACGATTTAACTGTTTAAAATTTGCACAGATGTAGATGATAAAGTAGAGATGATAATCGAAATCAATTTCGTTTTAAGTATAAAAAAAACAGAATTCATATAGCAAGTGTGCACTACTATATCACTGCCCGCAACGTATACATATGTATATTTACCACTGTAGTAATTTCATAAGTGGATTGCTGTTTCGTCGAACTTAACTGAGCTGTTTTATTTTTTCTAAATTCATGATTATTTCTGAAATATTTTCCTTTTAACGTAAGAAAAAATCTTGGATGGGTATTTTGTTGTGCAACAAATTCCAAAAATACAAGTTCCCCAATTTCAACATTATTGGTATTTTCAAAAAAAAATGAAAATCGTCTAGACTCTAGAGTAGCGTTGGTCATTTACCCTCCCGCGGTCACAATCTATGAAACGTGCCATCATTCGTCCCGCCGTGCAGTTGCTGATTTCTATGCGCTGATTCGTGTGAAAATTGACTAGGCAAGAAACCCAAACAAAAAAAAAAAATGCAAACAAAAACATTTTTTATGCGAAAGGCAATTTTTTAAGCATGTATTATTGGCTTGTATTATTTAATTGTTGTAAAAAAATTAATTTTCATTGAAAAATAGTTTAGTTTTAAGTACTCTGTTAATATGTTTGTATAACGTACATATGTTTACATAATATGAATAAGAATTAAGCAATGTTTTCTTTTTGTTGTTAAATAAAAATACAATTATTTTATATGCCAACATTTATCTTTATTTATTAACATCAGTGATGCACGAATTTCTACTGGGTAATGTTTTCTTTACCTGGAAAAGACAAAACACATTTATACTCATGTTTTTTTTCCATGGAATTTCTTCACACATTTGTACACATACTAGCGCGAAGTGTTTGTTGTAAACGTCAGCGCTCTGTTGACTTTTGGGCACCGCAGTTGGCCATCCCTACTCTAGAGGGATATACAGTCTGTCAAGTAATTGTTGGCAAAATAAATAATGCAATACAATTTTCACTTTAATATTGAATTAAAATAAGAAATACATATAATTTTTGAAATTTTTTTTTTATTCTAATCTTTTACTCATTCCTCATTAGAAAACAACAAAATAATTATTTGTTAAAAACAAAAACAAAAGTTTATGGAACATTAATGAAAACAATAGTCATATCATGGTGTCAAATAATTGTTGGCAAAATGCAAGGAACATATGAATAAACTAAAAAACTGATAAGAAAAAGTTCAATAATTGCTATTTCCACCACGAACACCAATCACCAATCAATTGTAAATCATGTCCTTCCGGTATTTTTTTGTCCACTCCTCCTTAATAACTCTTATTTGAGCATTTTTATTTGTTGGAACCCTTTTTGGACCTTTTTTTTAAGTGTGTCCATTAAATTTCAATTTGGTTCATCATATCACTTTACTTCAATTATACAGCACCCAGGAGCTGCAGAAGAGTGATTTGGGCTTAGGATCAATGTCCTGAAAAGACAAACATAAAAATGGTATTTTGAAGTTCTACTAGATGTGTTCGTCCGTACACTTTTCACGGGCGTTGACGGTGAGCACTAGACTTTTATAATATATTAGTTATGTTTAGGTTATAATTTTACCTTTTTTCACACTTAATCTTTTGTTTCTTTTCTTTTTTTTTAATAAAAACACACTTCACTTTTTTTCTTTTTCACTAAGTTTTTAATTTTAACTTATTTTCACTTTCACTACTTTATGAAAATTGTCTTTTAATCTAACAAGCTGCAGCTACTGCGAAGATCAATAAACCAAGATGACAATAGTCACGTTGGTAAACATATACACAGTGGCGGATCTAGAATTTTCTTAAAAACATACATTGATTGAATTTTTCAACGAGCAGTATTTATATTTTTTGGTAGCTTTATAAAACATCAAGTTTCTTTTCTACCTAATCAGTAGTCCAGTCGAGGGTTTCAAGACGGTGAAGTTTCTTCTGGCAAAATAATCCAACAATCAGCTGAGCTGATATCGATTTCGTTATGAATATTTCCCAGAGCCAATCCATTCAAGCGATCTTCTGTCATTGTTTGATATTTAAATGTAACAATTTAATTTGTACTTTTTTTTGCCCTACTTATAATGCCCTGCTAAAAGGGGTATCATTGTTTGTACTTTAACATTCTCTTTTGTAACTTTTTTATTCTTCACATATGTATACACACGCATATAGAATTTTTGAACAGTTATTTTTAAGTCTGCTCATATTTTTTGTTACAGTAAAAATTGAATTAATAAAGGAAAAAGAGCTGTTTTTGTTTAACGAAAAATAAGCAAGGTTGTTGAATTTTTTTATGACTGTGTTACAGTCCATTTTCTGCTTGAAGAACAAAACGAAATTATCTAACAGTCATTGTACGATTTCAACCGTTTTAACACAGAAAAACTTCGTTCTGGTGTTTAATTTTCTCGACATGTTTGCAGAGATTTGTAGTGTCGGATCTTGTAATTTGCGACTGAGCGTCCATATTGGAGCATTAACAATTTTCAAAATATGCAAGATACTACGAAATCGGAGCTTGCTATCAAATCTGAAAATATCAACGCATTCATGCTTTTCTACCCATGTAGTCGCACACAATGTATTTAACTATTTTTTTTTCTGGACTCCTTTCGGAAATTTTATCATTTCATAGTTGTGCTGTTTTAGATGAATTCGAAAATAATTTGACACTGATGAAACTGTGATGATGATTTGCCTTCGCACGAATTCAGAGAGAGACTGAAACAATGAATGTAAAATGCTAAAGGTTGGTCTTCAGATATCAAAACCTGAAATCCGTTCATTTTTCCAGCCATATTCGATCCTCGAGGCAAGTTTCTTATAAATAAATCCAATGATGTCAATTCACTTATTATGGCTCATTTAATAGTAAGTGCCTCAGTCGATATGATGTGAGTGAATCCCAAAAAATCTTCTCGTATGATGCATTCGTCAAAGTCCACGTAACGAATGCATACAGTTAATAATTCTTTTTACTGGCATCAGTTGTTCAATCGCATAAAATTGTATAAAATTTGGCATTTTTTATTTTTGAAACAATCTTTGATCGTATTTGGACAACCACTAATATCATTCTGTTTGGTTTTACCGATTAAAGTACAATTTCGAGGCGCTGTGTCCATATGAAATTTTAAACCATGATCATCGGCATCTAAACGAAATACAAATAGTGATCGGAATACTCCTGCATAGTTTTGACAATTGAACCTAGTCGCTTCCGATTGTTCTCAATTATTTCCTTCTCTTTGTCATTGAGTAATACTTACGTCTATAGATGTTAAATATCTGTTTTCAATATTTTGATTAAATGCTTTTTCTTGACAAAAAAAAGTTGATGACTAAGCGTGCTATGGCGATTTAGTTCATCGATCGCTTTTTTATATTTTGTCAAAGGAGCAGTAACTAAGGTCTGCCTGAATAAATAGATAATGAAATATGTACTGAATAATGAAATTTAAAGCTGGCAAACTGGTGTTTTGAGAAATGCAAAATGTCGGATCCAATATGGAAGCCGGAAGCCGTAGAAAATTCTAGCGTCCAGCAAAAAAGGGTTGTAAAAATAAAAATTCGCAACTCATTGGGTCGTTTCTTGGCTCAAATTGTAGATGATGGACGCTCTTATAAATCTGGCGTGATAGGTTGACAAAGCTCAACCTGGCGGATCTAATATGGCAATCAAAAATCCAGTATGGTGGCCAAGTTTTTGAAATTTGGTATACGACGGATTTGAGAGTTACTAATTACAAATCCAAGGTCAAATTTGCCAAACTCAAAACGGAGGATGGCGGACGAAGTTTTTCAAAATCATCTGATGTGTACGAAATTTGTTATACATGGGTTTTGGGGTCGCTGATAAGAATCTAGGGAGAAATTTTCAAAATTATCAAATTTAAGATGGTGGATATCAAATGGCGGATATACATTTTAAAAATCAACCGATTTGTACCAAATTTGGAATACGAGGGTTTTGGAGGTCACTGATCACGAAACCAAGGTCAGATTTTTCAAATTCAAAATAGTGGACCCAATATAGCGGAAACTCAATAACCCAATACACTGTTGGGGAATAGAATAAAAAGTCTAGGACTTTTTTTGTTTAAAAATGCTTTAATCTTATGAAAAAAAATAAAAAAATTTAAGTTGAAACAAAGTTATTTAATTTTTTTATATGCATATGTAGCTAAAGCATTTCTAAACAAAAATGATTATATGATTTTGATGATGGTTGAATTTGGGTTGAATCAAAAATCAAAGTCAAGATATATAATTAAATTACCTACTTACTAATTTTGTTAATTGTTAACTCACTTTTTCAATTGGTACAGTAGTTTCAGCGAATATTTGAATCCGAAAAAATAGATCGTGTAAAAAAAGCGTGTCTGTATATACAAACATACTTGATTGAAATTGCTAGAAGCAGCATTTGGTGCCTCGGAACTGCTCTAGTTAACCTCATAACACAATTCAAAGCCGCGCCAAGGTCTGCCTCATGTGGCATGACGATATTTTCTTTGCCTGTACCAAACTCAAACTTATAGCAAAAGCCCAAGCTACCACGTAGGACATAAAATTTATATCCCCATTTATGAGGTTTGTTTGGAACGTATCTCTTCATACGTAGAGCAAATCTGTTTATCAACAGACAGGAACTGCTCCGTAGGAACTTCAGAGAAATTGTTGTTTAGCTCTTCAACAATGAGTCTTATTTTTAATAGCCGATCGTGGTGAGGATGCGAAGTAGGAAAATGGTTTTCATTATTATTGAAGTGTACAGAGCGTCTGATTTCTTCAAACCTTTTCTGTGACATTACATTTTGAATTGCCGTTAGTTCAATATTGTTTGCCCAGTATTTGGTTACCCTGGCCATGCGTACAATGGACATAAAAAATATAAAACCAACAAATTGGCGAATTTCCAATGCAGTGAAATTAAGGTGAGTATTAGGGTCTTTCAGATGGCCATAAATATTTGTTTCATCCCTTATTTTATCAAATAATGATTTGGGGAAAAAGTAAAAAAAAATTGTATCGGCGATGAAAGTTCCATTATTTCAGGAGGCAAGTCAGTGCTCGCATGGAACGTCAGCTTTCTTTCATTGAAAGCTAAACAACGTTTTCTCCAAATTAGTTTGCTTCTCTACTCCCTTATAATTGGCATGCTTTGATTGGTACTCTCACCTGTGTTTGGGTAGCTTTCATCACCCTCGGCATTCACAATTTCATTTTGTGACTCAATTGGACTGTGACCTCGGGACTCTTCACACTCATCTTCTGTTTGCTGGCATTTTCTCCACCTAAACGGAATTCTCATAATACTACCACTAAAGTACATCAATCAAAAAATGTCAATTAAATATATACATATATATACAAAATGAATATATTTACCTTTCGAATGACTTCGAACTTTTATAAAATAATTCACTTTGAGTACTCCAAATAATTGCAAAAGAAATTGCGCTCTCCACCTAAAATTCACAAGCTACGAAATTGGCGGGAAAAATTAACATGTGTCAAAAATCCGAAAGCATTCAATGTGTCAGCGCAAAATATTAGAAAACGAATGATGTACAGCTACATCAATGCATCTCGGTAGCTTTTTATAATATACACCTATCCCTCGTTTTACACGGTAGATGCGTTCCTGAAAAACCGTGTAATTCAAAAAAATTATGTTTATATTGAAAAACCGTGTAAAACGAAAACGACTATAAATAAGCTGTTTTTTTTAGACATTTATTGAACACAAAATATGACTATATAAATAAAATATAAAAATATCATTTAAACCATAGAAAACATAAAAATATTTAAATTTATTTGTAAAATGAAAAAAAAAACATAAAAAATCTATTTCAAAGAAAAAAAAATATTGGAAAAATAATAACTATAAATAATACTTTCCTTGCTAATTTTAAACAAATTTAATTGCTATCACTTTCAACGATGAGTCTTCTTTTACGAAATTGTATTATTAGTCATTTTCTACATAATTTTTTTTTAATTTTGATTTTAAAAACCGTGTGACATCGAAAACGTGCAAAACAAGTAGCGTGTAAAACGAGGGATAGGTGTACATTATGAAGTAAGTCAGCTTAAACGGTATAATGCAGACACACATCACCGCCGTACGAAGGGTTAAAATCGAATTGTGAAATAACTTCGTTTTTATAAAGAATATGTAGAGTAAACGTATGGGCATGAATAAACAAGTAATGCCTTCTATGGGATTTCAGTGCAATTATTGAAGAAACTTAAATTTTAGAATAAAAGATATGACTAAATGTGATAGTATTACGCAAAAAACTGTGTTTTTTTAAAAATATGGAGTTAGACCACTATTATATTGAGCGACACATACATATAAGTTATTTGCTTTGCGTCAAATTTCAGTTTGCGTCTCTACTGGTGAATCTAGTTAGCGACGCAAGTCGGGGCCCTGGTGTATATTATTTTCACGAAGACCGGTCAATCGATTCACATGGAATTTATACCACGCGCATTTTATATTAAGCTATATTATGTAGGGTTCATATTTAGGGTGGTCCTCACACAAACATATTTTAAAAATAAAATTTTCTGGAAGACCGCTTAATTGATTCTCATGGAACTTACACCACGTGGCTGTTATATTTAGAGGCACATACTTAGGATGGCCCACATACAAAAGTATTTTTAAATAGAATTTTCACGAAGATTTCATAATTGTTTTTTAAATGTTTCTAATGGTCTATGTAAGGTTTTTGCAAAGTTTGGTTTAGAAAATTGGGCAGTGACATGCCCTCCAAAATCAAGTACTGGACGCAGATGAATGGGACTTGATATAAAACGTACGGGCAAAATATGTTTCACTGGAAAAATGAGCTGTTTCGAAAGATTTGGCGCATATGTTTCTTATGGTCTGGAGGTTCGTAACATAGTGCAGCAAGTCAAGAAAACTTCTAACGTCAGTGCTGCCCGCAAACTATCACGCCTTCCGCACAACCCCTATAACCAATATCCTGACGGAAATAGGACTGCCAACTATAAAAAATAGACTTCCACAATTAAATAATTAAATTTTAGATACAGCTCTTACAAACTTGCTCAAAAGGAAAAAAACCCAAAAAAGAAATCAGGTTTGCAAAGAATACTTAGCAAAAATAGCAAAACACCTTAGTATTGAAGCGGGCTAAAAGCACCCCCGTGAACACTTGGTGCAGACTCAATCATACTCGATCTGACAAAGCATCATAAAGAATATACTATTCACGATATATTCATTTAAAGTGATTTTAAAATTCGCACCAAGTATCAAATTTGGAACATACTCTTCACTGATATATCAAAAACTGATAACATTGTCGGATACAACCTCGTTGACGAAAAAAGCACTAACTTAATATGCAACCATAGTAGTAACTCGGCTGAAGCCATAGCAATATTACAAGCATTCCTATTAACCAAATCTACCAAGAAGAAGCATCTCATCTGCACTAAATCACTTTCATCACTACTTGCAATAAAAAACGTCAATAATAAAGACTATACAATATCTAGTATCAGGGACACAATAATAACAAATCAAGCATAAATCAAATTACTATGGATAGCCAGCCACGTTTGAATTCATGGAAATATACTAGCAGACTCAGCAGCAAGCTGCAACGTGCACCTTTTAGGCTTACAAATTCCAGCAATGCTAAGGATATTAAAAAAAACTGTAGACAAACACTACCTACAGACTGTTAGACAAAACTAGACTGAATACTCCCAGCCTTATAAATCCATAAATCCTAACCAAAATAATCCTTTATTTCCTGCGGATATTCCAAGAAGACATGTAATTATTTATATAAGATTCCGGCTTGCACACACAACGCTCACACCACGTCAGCATCTCTTCAACAACATCAGCCTGTGAAACACTCTGCCAAATTCATAATGAATTGGGAAACCCAGACTTTAACAAAATTTTAAAAAATTTTAATCGAGATAATATCAAACTTTTTATTAAATTCATATTAAAACTCAATACAATATAAAAATAAACCCTATCTTATACCTTATATCAGGGGTTCTTAAACTTATGTAGTCCGAGGACCCCTTATAGAGCTAATTTTTTTTTGCGGACCCCTTCCCAACCCTCGACATTTCACGTCGATCTTAGCTTAATTTCTGGCTCAATAATGATAAAGACACTCAGGCTTGCCAACCGTTGTCAAACTCAACCAGACATAAAATGTCCGGTCATCTGACGAGATTAAGAACGAAGATTTTTATTTTGTTTTAATTTTTTCGGTTTTTAAAGGTCTTTTCAACACTATTTATGCCCGGTTTTTGAAGATGCAAAAGTTGACAAGCCTGCAGACGCTACTTTCTAATAAATATTGATACTTATACCATATATCTCTCTGTATTTAGCATTTAAGAGGCAAACATTTTTTATTAGGATTTTCATGTAATTAAAATACAAAATGAATAAAAATTGTGGAAAAGTAAGAGAATTAAAAAAGTTTCAAGTTAAAAAATGTACATTAAACTCAGACAAATATTTCTTGGTCAAAATAAAGCTTAGAAAATAAATTTTTTTTTTATATCTTTTTTAATAAAAATTATTTTTTTTTGTGACTCTTGGTTATTTTATAAGCAAAATTTGTTATATTTTCTCGTGTAGAAGTTTTTACTTAATGAGATGGATGATGTTGTTTTCTTGAAACAAAATCTACAATTTCGGGCTCTATATTCGAAAGTTTTATTCTCAGGTCTGCTTCTACATTAAGCTGGTTTCTATACTTTGATTTTATATATATTAGTACCAAAAAGTCTATTCACACAAATACATGGAATCAAGTTTTGGAGGGCCTTATTTGCAGATGCAAGTTAGTTGCTCTAATGTCGGTAATTGCTTAGCATTACTATAACATCTGTGTTGAATGGATCCCTGATCCAGTCGTTGTCAGAATCAGGACAGGGTAAATACTTCCGGAAGTTGCTTTTTAGAGGCATTAACCCATTCCTAGCCACTGTACCTGCTTGGGTACAGCACATTCAAATAGCTGTAAATTCAACCAAAAAAAAAAAATTTGCAAAATTTATCCACATAAACAATGAAGGGAAAACGACTAAACTTTTTTTTAATATTTTGCTTTGTTTTGATACTTCATCGTCGATTTAGCGTAATTTGAAAAAATCAGTGTTCATTAGTCTTCGTTGGAAGCGTTTTGTGTAAAAATTTAAAAAGTTTGCACTTGATTTGCAAAGCAAAACACTTGAATTTTCATAGTTTTAACGAGTTGAATGAAAAAAATTACAAAAAATTTAAAGAATGCTCATATATTCTGCCGTTGTCCCAGTTTTGGAACAGGCTCAAAAACCTACTGATTGAAATTTTTTTTTATTTTTTTCATATTTTATAAGCATTTTATATCATTCTCATAAAAACGAAATTCACATAGTTGATGATTTTTGATTTTAAAAGGTCTTGGCTCTTAATGGGTTAAGTATTCGACAAAATGCAGCCGCCTGTCATTATCGAGATCTTTATTAGAAAATTCTATAAATTCGCTGAGTTTTGGAAAAGACTCATACACATATTTTGAATGCGTTTTTTTTTATAATCGCTTCTATTTTATCTTCAACTTTAAATTTATTTGAACCTGCACCTTGTAAGCTCAAATTGAAATTTATAAAAACTGATTATGTTGTCAAACAGTGCGAAGAGTTGAAACTGTTTGGTGCTGGGTATTCAGGGTTTGAACAAAAGTAAATGCACACTTTGTTTTTTAAAAATATGTGCAATCATTCAAAAAGTCATGGCCATGTAGAATTTCTAATAAATGAGTTATTTGAATAAAGCGAAAAGTTTGATGATGTAAAATTATTGATGTCAAAATTGTTTCGCGGACCCCTGGAATAGTTTCGCGGACCCCCAGGGGTCCGCGGACCACAGTTTAAGAATCGCTGCCTTATATTATATTTTACCTGATAAGGCCATTAGTTGCTATTGAGTTTTAGAGAATTTGTAAAATTATTTTATAATTCTTTCTCATAAAAAAAAAGTAAAACTTGTGGATGATAACTTTCTCTATACAATAAGTGTACATACTTAAATTGCCAATACAAATAGTATTTCAATAGAATGTTTAGTGAGAATTACGAAATGTGATATTTTCTATCTTTTTGTTGTAGAACAACAACTTTTTGAGACTGGTTCCAAGCAGAGAACTGCATTGAGTAGCTCACTGAGGGTTATGAGCCACTTGCAAAAATATTAGACGTGAATGTGAGTTGCGCTCACTAATAGTGAATGCGTAGATAGCTCATAGCTCATGAATGTGAGCTGCTTAATAGCTCTAGTCTCATGAATGTGAATGCCTGAAAAGCTCACTCACATGCAGTCAGCATTCATGAATCAGTGAATGGTTTGAGCCACTTAAGTTGAACTGTGTCAAGGAAACAATTTTTATATTTTATGGAAAGAACCGTTTTTGTCCAGAAAATGGGTCCCCGGACCATGGTACCTGTTTTTGACCCATTTTCGGAAAAATGTTTTTTCTGTTTCAATCGATGGGGAAAGGTCGAAAATGGACTGTAGACATCACTTGGAGTATCACCGGACCCTGGAAAGGACCGTTTTTGACCCATTTTTGGAAAAATTTTTTTTGCTCCAATCGAAGGGGAAAGGTCGAAAATGGATTTTGAACATCACTTGGAGTACCTCCGGACCCTGAAAAGGACCGTTTTTAACCCATTTTCGCAAATTTTTTTTTTTGCTTCAATAGATGGGGAAAGGTCGAAAATGGATTTTGAATATCACTTGGAGTACCTCCGGACCCTGGAAGGACCGTTTTTGACCCATTTTTGGGAAATTTTTTTTTTTGCTCCAATCGAAGGGGAAAGGTCGTAAATGGATTTTGAACATCACTTGGAGTACCTCCGGACCCTGGAAAAGACCGATTTTGACCCATTTTCGAGAAGAAAATTTTGTTTTTCAAACGAAAGATAGCTGAAAAATATTTTTGGACATCACTAAGGAAGGCTCGGGACCCTGGAAAGAACCGTTTTTGACCCGAAAATGTGTCCCTGGGCCATAGTACCCGTTTTTGACCCATTTTCGAGAAAAAAATTTTGTTTTTTCACACGAAAGATAGGTCAAAAATATTTTTGGACATGACTAAGGAAGGCTCGGGACCCTGGAAAGAACCGTTTTTGACCCGAAAATGTGTCCCTGGGCCATGGTACCCGTTTTTAACCCATTTTCGAGAAAAAAATTTTGTTTTTTCAAACGAAAGATAGGTCAAAAATATTTTTGGACATCACTAAGGAAGGCTCGGGACCCTGGAAAGAACAGTTTTTGACCCGAAATTGAGTCCCTGGGGCATGGTACCCGTTTTTGTCTCATTTTCGGGTCAGAAACGGTTCTTTCCAGGGTCCCGAGCCTTCCTTAGTGATGTCCAAAAATATTTTTGACCTATCTTTCGTTTGAAAAAACAAAACTTTTTTCTTGAAAATGGGTCAAAAACGGGTACCATGGCCCAGGGACACATTTTCGGGTCAAAAACGGTTATTTCCAGGGTCCCGAGCCTTCCTTAGTGATGTCCAAAAATATTTTTGAGCTATCTTTCGTTTGAAAAAACAAAATTTTTTTCTCGAAAATGGATCAAAAACGGGTACCATGGCCCGGGGACACATTTTCGGGTCAAAAACAGTTCTTTCCAGGGTCCCGAGCATTCCTTAGTGATGTCCAAAAATATTTTTGAGTTATCTTTCGTTTGAAAAAACAAAATTTTTTTCTCGAAAATGGGTCAAAATCGGTCTTTTCCAGGGTCCGGAGGTACTCCAAGTGATGTTCAAAATCCATTTTCGACCTTTCCCCTTCGATTGAAGCAAAAAAAAAATTTTCCGAAAATGGGTCAAATTTCCCTATCGAATGAAGCAAAAAAAAAATTTCCAAAAATGGGTCGAGGAGGGTCCTTCCAGAGTCCGGAGCTACCCCAAGTGATGTCCAAAGTCAATTTCGACCTTTCCCCATATTTTAAAAAACACTCATATATTCATACGAAAGCAAACGAAATGAAACGGCATTCGCTAGAAGTGAATGTGAATCACATTCGCATTCATGAATGATTCTGGTTCCAAGTTTCCCTGCAGGGCTTTTCTATAACTACTTAGAAATCTGACCTAAAAATTGAGCGTACTTTACAGAGATCATGGGTTTTTCTTTATATATATTTACATATTTATGCATGCGCTTAAAAGATAATGGCAACTTTTTATCGATACATCCTTATGTTTTCATATGGAAAATCTAATTCATTTTTTCACTCAAACTCCGAAAAACTTAAATTATGCAGCTCTGGTAGTATCCCTAGGAGTATTTTTTCTTTTTTTTTTAAATGAGGATATACTCGAATAATGTTTTATGCTTTCTTGTAGATTCAAAATTTGAAAGACGAGTAATATGAAGTTCAACTTCTTTTCATCAAATTTAAGTTCACCCTCTTTAGAAGAGCCGCAAAAATTATCTACAGAAAATGGAAATTCAACAACAGAACCCTTGTCACCACAGCATCGTTTGCATCAACAGCTGACAATTGAAGAAGAGCCTGATTCATTGGACAGTGTCATATGCGATCCGAACTCATATCCGATCACAATAGTTCCTAACCGTCCAGCAAGCTTTTATGGCGTGTCGCAGAATGGAAAGCCATTTAATCGACAATCCAGTTACAGGTAAGTTGTGTTAAAAAATTAATGATTTAGTAAATACATACTTATGTACATATGTATATCGGACAACAAACCGCACACCAATTTAAACTTAATATGGGGAGTCAATGCAAATAGGGTTTGACGCGTCGAAAATATTTAAAAACTTCCGATCTAATAGAGACTCCGCTTTATGGAAAAATTTGGCTTATAGATAAAAGTATAAAAAACAAAATGTTTCAAAACCAGAGACCAGACCTATCATATCCGAAGAGCTTTGATGTGCTGAATCCGAATCCGAGCTCAGAATTCCTCTTATACGTCAGGTTTTCGAAATATTCTACCTAAAATTGCAAAAACACGGTTTTTGGCTATATTTGAGGTTATTTTACATCGCGAATAAAATTGTTTTTCCAAAACGGGTTACGGCATCTAAAAGTATTACTCTTACCCTTCAAAACCCATATAAAATTTTGTCGATATCTCTTTTAATCACTGAAATATCATAAATTTAAATTTGCTTTGCATCCTGACATACTAGAATTTTGGTAATGTAGATCTGTATGTAGACTAGGCTTGCCAGATTCAAATTGTGCTTCACATGGACATTTAAAAAAATAAACATAAAAAATCTGGATTTTTCTGGACACTTAAAATAAAAAATCTTGATTTGTCTGGACAAAAAAAACCCAAGCTGAGCTTCAGAAAAACATTTAATTTAAACAAAATAAACAAAAATTCATTTTTTAAATAAGTTAAAGTAAGCCCATAAATACTTATTATTAGATCGAACTGCTTCTATCAATTTGCTCCCTCTTGGTGTTTCTAAAAAGTTGTTAAATGATTAACAGTTTTCGCTACAGTTTAATCTTATAATGAGTTCTGATTTTATGGGATCTATCAACATTCGATTTTTTTCTCTAGAGTACAAGCTATGTAAAAGGCTAAGAACTTTATCAGAATAAGCGTTGGTTATCGGAATTGAAAAAAAAATGGCTTCAATTGTCTTAAGTTTTCACTTCGTCATTTTTAAATTTGGAAAAAAACTTCCACAAATTTTTTCGTTTGGAAGACATAGTTTTTGATAGATTTTCATACATATATACAGTGACTCACAGCTTATTTGACTCACATCATTTAAAGAACTATTATGTTATACAAACCAGTATTCTTATACCAAACAAAAAAAAATTGAAGTAGTGTTTTTGATTGAACTCTTTTCATTTATTATACACAAAAAAAAAACAAAAGTATTTAGTTTTTACAAAATTACATGAAAAAAAGAAAAAATGAATACAAAATTCATGTCACAGCTTAAATGACCAAAAACAAAATTGGTTAAAAAATTATTCTCTAATATTTTGTGGGATAGCCTTTTTGATCCAACACGGCTTTAAGGCGTTTTTGCATCGAATCCACTAATTTTTTTGTATACTCAGGAGAAATTTTATTCCATTCGGTCATGAGAGCATTTTTGAGGTCACTTGTGTCTCTTATGTGATGGTTTCGAATTCCTCGTTCCAGTACAGACCACAAGTTTTCTATCACATTCAAATCTGGAGACTGTGTTGCGATGAAATGGGGACATTTCCAAATGAGCCATGTTTGCACTATTGATGACTTGTGGTTTGGGTCGTTGTCTTGGTAAAATCGAAAGTTTGCTTCTATATTCAAATTTTTGGCACTTTGTATTAAATTGTTTTGTAGAATTTTCAAACACATATTTTTGTCCATATTTCCTTCAATAAAAACGAGATTACCAATCCCAGAAGACGCCATGCAACCCCATAAAATCACATGCCCACCGCCATGTTTAACTGTTCCCCGTACATTTTTTGGTTTGAGCTCTTTATTTGCTTCTCTCCAAATAAATTTCTTGCCATCTGACCCATAGAGGTTAAATTTACTTTCATCAGCAAAAATTACTCTCTTCCAGAAATCTTCATCCTTGCTTAAATGATCCTTTGCAAACTGAATTCTGCACTGTTTGGTTTTAAGGCTAATGAAAGGTTTTTTGCGGGCTGTAGGTCCATGAAAACCGGAATCTCTGAGAATTCTTCTAACTGTTTCTGGACAATATTTTTTTCTTAAACTATTTTCTATTTACTTTGTTAAAAACACTCAAAGTAGGGTTTTCTTTGATTTTTCTATTTTTTAATTTTTTAAGACCAATTCCCGGATTTCAACAGACGTACGAGGTCCCATTATAAAGCTTTTGCATTTTTTTTGCATACACAGCAGTCAACAAAAAACTGAAATCAAACTCGAAGAAGTTAGCTTGAGCAAACTTCACGATTTTCATATTTTTTGCATAAAAATTCGAAGAATCAGCTCACCGATAACGGTAAACAATAGTGGTTCATTTAAGCTGTGAGGCGTAATATCTAAGAATTTTTGAATTTTTTAGTGTGGCTGCGTTATGAATAAAAAATTCTCAGTTTTTTTTTTATAATATTGGTACAAAAAAAGTTAATTACAAAAACTACATTAAATTTTTTGTGTATAATAAATGAAAAGAGTTCAATCAAAAAAACTACTTCAATTTTTTTTTGTTTGGTATAAGAATATAACATAATAGTTCTTTAAATGATGTGGGTCAAATAAGCTGTGAGCCACTGTATGTACTACGTAAGCAATAATAGTCTGTATATAAGCTATCATTGTTTACATATTTTGTTTGAGAAATGTCAAATTTTTACCAGCTGTTCGCACATTCTGAACATAACGGATGTAAAGATATTTTTAGTCCATGTAGTAGATGTTTTTTGTACCTAGTCTTTTTATTTCTTTGTTCGAATTTTATCTGGACATATTTCTGAATGTCTGGACTCTGGACTTGGAATTAAAAATCTGGACAATCCAGACTAATCCAGCTCATCTAGCAACCCTAATGTAGGCCTATGTAATAAATTTCAAGTTACGATATTTCGGAGACAAAAAAAGTTATCGATATAATCTAAAAAAGGTTTTAAAGGGTAAGAGTAATACTTTCAGATGCCGTAACCAGTTTTAGAAAAAAAAATTTATTCGCGATGTAAAATAAGCTCAAATATAGCCAAAAACCGTATTTTTTGCACTTTTAGGTTAGAATGTCTCGAAAACCTGACGTATAGGAGAAATTCTGAGCTCGGATTCGGATTTAGCGCATCAAAGTCCTTCGGGTATGATAGGTCTGGTCTCTGGCTTAAAAATTTGTCGGCCTGTGTTTTTAATACACTTTGAAAGCTAACGTAACGAAGTATTAAATGAAAAAAAACCGGCATTGATACAATCGGTACTTTTTTTTCTGAAATCCGTGCGGTTTGTAAAAGAATGACCGATGTGCACAGTATTAAAATTGAGAATAACGTCCAGGTCGAAAATCAATACAATTTAAAAAGTTTTATCATCGGCACAATTTTTAAAAAAACTCTTTTCCTTAAATAATACGAATCTTTGGTACAAGTGCACTAAAATGGTCAAAATAGATACTCTTGACTGACCCCATTTATTTAAAAAATCAGATGTAAAAGAAAAAATTAATACCAGTTTCGGGTTGGGCGTTGAAAATTCCATAAAAATAATAAAAAGAAAATTTATGATGGTATGTGCAAATTTGTATTTTTAAGAAAAAGTGTATGTACATATATTTTTAAATGGTGCTTTCATCTAAACGTTATTCTAAACAATTTCGCAAAAAAAAAATAATAAAATTATATATATTTTTTTTTTATATTTAAGTCCTTCATCTGAATGTATGTTTATTTAATAGTCTCATAATTTTTTATGAAAACACCACTTAAACTGTTGCTAAAATCTATTTAATTTGTATCAATATCATAAATTAACACATTTTTTGATAAATAAAACGTGGGTCGCTACAAATATCATAATCGATTATTAAAATAATAAAAATAGTCCATATATTTTTTAACTTTAAGCTTAATGATTCAGTAGCGTACTTACAACGATCCAAGTTGGAGCTTATAAACTGTGACTTATAGTATTTAACAAAAGGAATGCTTGAGCTTGTGTACTTGTGATTGAAAAAACGACTAGTGATTAACGCTAATAAAAAACTAATTATTTGATTGCAATGCATAAGCAACTAACGGATATACAAGTTATGAAAGAGATCGACGAAAACGGGATCAATAATGAAGATCAGTCCGCAATGACCAACCAATGGAAACGTCAATATATGCGTGGTATATCAGTGACGCCATCTCAGGGGGGACTATACTATGAACCCCTTAAAGGATCTCGCAGTTCACTAGGAAAAGGGTAGGTTATGTGAGCTGGTGTGATGGTGGCCATTTATTTTTTTATTAAAGCACTTAATTTTCTACCAGGAGAAAACATTGCTAAAGCAGGCTTAAAAAAGAGCGAGATAATTTTTTTCGGTACTTCCTTATGATTTTAATTATTTCCTACAGAAATTCGAAAACTTAAATTTTGGAATGTTGTTTTTGTTATTTGCTTTGAAAATAGTACTGTAGAATGGCTTGGCAATGATGAAAAAAAAATTGACATTTTGATTTTGGGGAAAAAAAATCTCCTGACCTCAAATGTGTTTTAACAAGCATTAAGCTCATGTCATTTCTTTCTCATATTAATACAAATCCACAGAAAAGTTTTAAGCGTAAAAAAATTGGGGTTTTTGAGAAAATCAACCTTGTTTTTTTTTCATAAAAGGCGCTATAACTTCGCCAATCTTCAAAATTAAATAATTGAACTGCAGCCAATTTAGCAGCGACCAACATTTAAGTAAAATTTTACAAGTTGATACAATGCTTTATTTATTAAACAAACTTTGAGAAAAACAAAGTTATTATTAAAAAGCCAACAAACAAACCAAAAAAAGAAAAAAAAATTTTCAAAATGTCTTAAAGATTCTGACAGAGAATCAAAAGTCAAAAAATAATTATTTTGATTTGGATGAAAATGCGACTATTTTGAACCAATTTTCAGCAATTTTTCAAGATCTGACACTAAAACTTTAAATGGGCATAACTTCGTAAAAAAATATTTTCAATCAAATCGGGTAAGGATATATTCCCTTAACTACTTTGAAAAAACAACATATTTAATCGGCAACCAATTCCGCAATTTGAAGTCACTCCAACTGCGTGGTTTGAAATGGATTTGGTCTATGCATACCGAACGTTTCAATTTTTGAAATAGATCATTCGGTTTTTATTTTTTTAACAGGTTGTTCTAACTTACAAATACGCCTAGCTTACTGAACCTACTTGAAAACTTACTGTAAAAAAACCTAAAAGCTTCAATAAATTGAACAAAAAACTAACCTATCTATCTATCGTTCTGTCTGTTTGTCATTCTATCTGTCGTTCTGTCTGTTTGTCTGAAGACAAAAATCGAAAGTTGAAATAAATTATGCGATAATTAGTAACCTTTGTACTATTTAATATACAGTCGTGTTCGAAATAATAAGAACAACATAGACAAAAATTGAAATCGTCGTACAAAATTTTAATAATAATATTTTATAATGTCGATTTTTATTGTAATAACTAAACACACATTAAGGTTTTAAAAAATGGAAAAAGTGATGACCAAATCTATCCCCATTTTTTTTTAATGGCAATATTGTTGCATTAAGTCTAAAATGAGCTGTTCGAAAAAATAATAACAAGGATAAAAAATATACAATACTCAATTTTTATGTTCATCAAATACGCTCTCATGACATTATATTCAATACGAAGTGGCTCCCCCATAATTTTTGACTACTATGGCACACCTGGACTTAATTTAAAAAATATCATGCTGCCTAGCAGGCGCGCACATTGGTCTGGAGTAATTTTATACCAATTCTCTTGATTAACTTGCCACAAGCTGCTTTTCTCGCGGGTTTTCGTGCTGCTACGACTCGTTGGATTATGCCTCATAAGTTCTCTATAGAATTTAAGTCGGAACTTCGAGGTGGCCACTTCAGAATCTTGGTGGATTGTGTGTCCAGCCAAGATTTGACAAGTGGAGATTAATGTTTTGGGCCATTAGGTCGCCAGGGCAACCCTAACATTTAAATTTTTTATGTAGGAATATACTAAGGGAACATTTGGCCACCGATTACACCAAAAAATTTTCCGCTGAGATGGATTTTTCAGCTTGATAATGGCCCAAAACATTAATCTCCACTTGTCAAATCTTGGCTGGACACACAATCCACCAAGATTCTGAAGTGGCCACCTCGAAGTTCCGACTTAAATTCTATAGAGAACTTATGAGGCATAATCCAACGAGTCGTAGCAGCACGAAAACCCGCGAGAAAAGCAGCTTGTGGCAAGTTAATCAAGAGAATTGGAATAAAATTACTCCAGACCAATGTGCGCGCCTGCTAGGCAGCATGATATTATTTAAATTAAGTCCAGGTGTGCCATAGTAGTCAAAAATTATGGGGGAGCCACTTCGTATTGAATATAATGTCATGAGAGCGTATTTGATGAACATAAAAATTGAGTATTGTATATTTTTTATCCTTGTTCTTATTTTTTCGAACAGCTCATTTTGGACTTAATGCAGCAATATTGTCATTAAAAAAAATGGGGATAGATTTGGTCATCACTTTTTCCATTTTTTAAAACCTTAATGTGTGTTTAGTTATTACAATAAAAATCGACATTATAAAATATTATTATTAAAATTTTGTACGACGATTTCAATTTTTGTCTATGTTGTTCTTATTATTTCGAACACGACTGTACATAAAATATCAACATTTGCTATCTTAATGGTTTAATAACGGGAATGCTATAGAGCAGGGGTTCTTAAACTTATGTAGACCGAGGACCCCTTATTGAACTTAATTTTGTTTTCGGACCCCAGAGCCCTAGACATTTGACGTCGTTCTTAAGGTTAGGTTAGGTAGGAGTGGCAGTTAGTTACAAAACCGAATCACTTAGACCAAATGTAATCCATTGTGATACAACAGGATTTCTGACTATACCCTCTCGTTGAACCTACATATAATAACATGTCTAACGTCATCCAGGTCATCAAATAAAAACGAACCAAGTGTTTTGTGGCGTTTTCTAGTAAGTGCGGGGCAGAAGCAGAGAAGATATTTAGTGTTTTCTTCTTCTTTCACATCTCCAGAACTTCTACAGAAGTTAAAGGACCTAACACCTAATCTCTCCGCATGTCTGCCGAGTTATGGCTGCAACAACTGACGAGACACTATGTATAGTGCGGGAAATCAGCTGTGACGAAGGCTTGGCGTCAAATTTCGGCCAGATCTGCCTTGTTATATTGCAAGTTAACCTTTGAGTCCTTCTTTTGTTAGCATTTTTTACCATTTCTTCTTTAAGCAGTAACTTGAAGGTAGCAAGTGGCATGCCAACACCTTTCTTGTCCTGAGGAATTTGGATAGGAGTCCCCTGTCTAGCAAGTTTATCAGCTTTACAATTGCCGCCAATTCTCCAATGCCCTGACACCCAGATGAAGTGAAAATTAAAATGCTGGGCCATCTCATTTAGAGACGAGCGGCGTTGTTGGGCCACTAGTGAGTTTAGAAAGACTGATTTTAGAGATTTGATAGCAGCCTGACTATCTGAATAAATGTTTATATCCTTTCTGAATACAGCATTCATCCTCAGCCAGGATGCTACCTCTTCTATCGCTATAACGTCTCGGTCTTAAGGCTAATTTCTGGCTCAATAATGACAGAGACACTCAGGTTTGCCAACCGTACGGTTTTTATCCAACAGTCTGGTTTTTGAAAGCTTTGTCCAGTTGTCAAATTCAAGCAGACATAAAAGTATTTTTATTTTGCTTTAATTTTTACGGTTTTTAAAGGTATTTTCATCACTATGTCCAGTTTTTGAAGGTCCAAAAGTTGACAAGCCTGCAGCCACTACTTTTTAATAAATATTTTGATACTTATACCATATAACTCTCTGTATTTTAATAAATCTTGCGCACTTAGAGACGCAATTATTATTAGGATTTTCATGTATTAAAACACAAAATGAATAAAAATTGTGGAAATGTAAAAGAATTAAAAAAATTACAAGTCAAAATACATATGTACATTAAACTTTGACAAATATCTCTTGGTCAAAATTTACAAAAATTGAAGTTGTTGTCAAAGAGTGGGAAGAGTTAGGTGCTGGGCATCCCGGGTTTGAACAAAAGTAAATGCACGCTTTTTTCTTTAAAAATATGTGCAATCATTCAAAAAGCCATGGCCATGTAGAATTTTTAATAAATGAGCTATTTGAATAAAGCAAGAAGTTTAATGTAAAATTATTTGATGTCAAAATTGTTTCACGGACCCCTGGAATGGCTTCGCGGACCCCCAGGGGTCCGCGGACCACAGTTTAAGAATCTCTCTCGAACATCGAGGCATTGTATTTATCGAGGGTTGCGTTGACCAAGTTGAGAAACAAATTAAATTCTAAAAAAATTTTGTATTTGCAGAACAACGATAAATTCAATTAGAATAAGCAGAAAATTCAGTGAATCAAGGAAATCAGAAGAACGGCTAAGAATGCTTTCCAATGGCGACGCGCGTTTCATGGAACATTTGATGCGTTCTAAAAATATCGCAACACTAGAAAAAGCTCGAATTGCTATTATATAAATAAGTGGATTACAAGACGAGCATTGAAAAAATAGGTCTGATCGCATTTGATAAGAAAAAAGAACCAGCTTTGTCAGATGAAAATGTTAGTACACGGAAAAAACACCACCTCAAATTTTTTTAAAAATTTATAGGAGATTATAAAAATTAAAATCTGAAAACAAATATTACTCTTTTATAGTAATAAATAAAAAATCATTATGAAAAATTCTATTCTAGTTTGTAATTATTTGCATTTTACATTTTTTAATAAGTGCATATTAAAAATAATTTTCTTCATTTTAATTATCACCTAAAAACTTTGAAATTTTACAAAGAATTTATAAAATTTCAATAAATTGCTCCATTAGAATTTTTACATATTTCATATGATTCCAGTGGCGAACAGTGAAATCCGGACAAACAAAAAAATTTAAAAAAAGGTTTTTAAGATCCCGTCAACCTCTTTGTTTTATAGGTATGGTTTTTTGTTACAGATATGACGTAGGTAGGGCTTTGTTTTAGAGGTAGGACAATATCTTAGTATAAATAGAAGTCATACTTTTAGTTTTTAATCGTTCTTGTGTTGTTGTGTTGGAAAAGATGCCAAATCATAAAAAAAGGAACGATGCGGATAAGCGCGCGATTTTGGCGTTTCGAAGCGTTAGATTAACAATACGGGAAATTTCTGCTAGAATAGGCTTCAGTAACTCCTCAGTAGCCGACTTTTTGAAAAAGTATTATAAAACTGGGTCGAAAGGAAGGGTCAGGAGCGCGAAAAAAGAGTACAGAAGCTGATGATCGACTTTTAAAAAAGGTAAGTTTTACAAATCGCTTTAAAGCGGCTGTAGAAATTAGAAAATAGTTTGTTGAATGTGGAGTAATAAAAATTCCTCCAATGACTGTGTGACGAAGGCTCCACGATGCTGATAATGCAGATAAACGCACATCATCTAGCTAAAAAGCCCTTTATGACCAATCAAATGTGTCGGAAATGCTTGGATTGGACCAACCAGCACGAAATGTGAACTGTATCCGATTTGCAGAGTGCGATCTTCTCAGATGATGGACGCGCGCCGAAAAACTGGAGAGCGTTATAGCGACGAGTGCACCCAAAGAACATTTTGGTAACCGATTAGTAGAATGGTCTGGGGATGCTTTTCTTATTACCAAGTTGGACAACTAAACTTGATTGAAGGAACTGCCAAAGCAGTCGACCATAAAAACGTCCTGATAGGAAACTTGGAACCTTCTATTGAAGAGCATTTTTCGCGTGTGGACAACGTTATTTTTTAAGATGATTTTGCGCTTTGCCATCGAGCGCAATTGGTAAGCATTAGTGTTTGTTAAATCCTTATTTTGTACTTAATAATAACCTAAAACTTTCATCCTTTTTTTCTTCTTCTTTTACAGGTAAAGAATTGCTTGAATGAACTTGGCATTTCAACTTTATTGTGGCCAGGCAATAGTCCCGATCTTAGCCCCATTAAGGATCTTTTGCACATAATTAAGATACAGGTAGCAAGCCACAAGTCCACTAATTTACGCGAGCTAGACAGAATAATTCAAAATGATTAGTACGAAGGCATTTCGCAAGATCTTTTGAAAAATTTGATCTCTTCCATGCCGCATCGAGTTATGGCGGTCATAAAAGCGAAGGGAGGAACAACAAAATATTGATACCTGTTTTTTTTTTAATCCTAAATATAAGTTCTTAAAATACCTGCTGTAAATATTTTAGAATTAGTTCTTTAAAAATAAAATTTTACAACATTTTACCAAAATCCTTTTTTATCAATAAAGGACATATTTCACTTTTTTTGCTAAAAATAGTTGTTTATGGTGTGGTTTTTCGACCTATAGCAAAATATTTTCAATAAAAATTATTTGCTTTTCTAATCCTTTCATCAGTTTTTCAAATCGATAAAAAATTTAGATCCTAAACGATTTTTTTAAATTTTTTTTTGTTTGTCCGGATTTCACCGTTCGCCACTGTATATAGCTGATTTTGAAAATCACATTATTTTTTTTTTTCTTTCACGTCGCTTTCGAGATAACGGTCATTTTCGGTTTTTGGACCAAAAAAATAAGTGGGTTTCACTTAATTACAAATATCTCAAGAACCAATATCTATATATAAAGTTACTATAAGTCAAATTAAAGGTAATTAAATTTCCTATAAATAATGCTCACATTACTTTTTGGTTGACTTGTTAGTTTCTGTGAAAAAACTTGATTTCTAAAAAAATATTTTTTTTCGAAAAATTGAAAAAAAAGTCAAAATCAACTGCAAATTTATAAAAGAAAAAAATTTGGTAAAATTATCTTATTTTTTTATATCATAGTCTATATATTTATGAAGAAAATAAGATACTATTTATGAAAATCGATTAAGAAATTGATTGAATAAAAAATGGTCGAATTTCATTTTTGCCTATTTTTCCATTTTTTTTATATGGGTAAAAATTTCTCTAAGCCTAAAATCCAAATTATTTAATGAAATTTTGTTATTTAGATAGTGGTACGTTCCAGTGATGGCATTTTCGGTACATTTGTACTTTTTTCGGTACATCTGCGACCTGAAAAATCGATGTCAGTACATTCGACAAGTTTTCAGTACACGGAAAAAACACCAACTCGAAATTATTGTAAATATTAATGAAAATTTAAGAAAAATTAGTAGGTAATTTAGTAATTTAGAAACGGTTCGAGTGTCTATTAAAAATTACTAAGCGTTATATAAAAATTGCATCAAGCAGGCATTAATTTTTCGAATGCAAGTTTTTAATTTTTACAAAGTAGATTTTAAAATTTCTGCAATAATTTATTATATTTTAAAAGGACTGTACTATTTTTTAAAAAGTACATTATAAAGTTTTTATGATAAAATAATAATAACTGAAATTTATTTTTAAATTTTTTGGTGTGTTGAACAAAATTAGGGCAGCCAGCGAGTTTCCGTTGCCGCTTTCCCGACCCCGTCCCAATTCTGTTCAACACATTACTTCAAAGCCAACTAGTAAGACTTTGGCAAGCCTTATATATTTATTTTTTTGCATGAACATGTTGAGAACTCAAACAGAGTACAAATTAAACACAAAAGAGAAATAAAATTCAATATAATAAAAATTAATAATCTTGAAATAATTTTTCTATAACTACTTTTTAAAAATTATAAAGCGGGAATCATATATTACAATATGAAATATATAAAAATTCTAATGTGGCAATTTATTAAAATTTAATAAATTCTTTGTAAAATTTCAAAGTTTTTAGGTGATAATTAAAATGAAGAAAATAATTTTTAATATGCACTTATTAAAAAATGTAAAATGAAAATATTTACAAACTAGAATAGAATTTTTAATAAGGATTTTCTATTTATTACTATAAAAAAGTAATATTTGTTTTCAGATTTTAATTTTTATAATCTCCTTGAGTTGGTGTTTTTTCCGTGTACATTTGCCGCATTTTTAGTACAATTGGCGAATTTTAAGCACATTTTCAGTACATATGGACAATTTATAATAATGACCTTTTCTTTAAGTAAATGAAAATAATCGCTATGTATAGATTTTGTTATTTAATATGAAATATATCACATTTTGCTAGGGTTTTTGAGATGGGAAAAGTGATGATCTTTTTTGATTTTTTCTTTTTGTTAGTTATTTTTTTTGGAAAAATTTCTTACATTTTAGTAAAATTTGATAATCAAGAAAAAAAAGTTTTTATTTATATATTTGTAACTCTGCAGAACGGGCTTCTGCGAGTCGGAAAAACCTCGAAAAATACAAATATTTTAAGCAGCAACCAGACCACCTCTGCCCCCCGTTTTCGAGGATGCTGAACACAATCGTATATTCCATCAGTAAAACACTTGTCATCCTCCGTTTTCGAAGATGCTGAATACGATAGCAGTATTCAAAATTTTTGGTTTGTTTGTTGGCTTTTAATATTAATAATTAATATTCCAATCTCATTTTTGCTAAAAAACAGGTAAAATTCACTAAATGGAACAAAAAAACGGGTTTTTATTTTAAATAAACAGGAGTTTCATTTGAGAACTGATTTATTGTTCAGGATAGCAAAAATAGTAAGTAATAAACACAAAGATTATTTGGCACCTTATCATGGCTTCAAAAAGTAAAAGTGCTTGAGTTTAGCCAAAAAAAAAAACACATTTGTATTTATTCGGCATTTTCTTACAACTTTTAAACTCTTCACTCAAAAACTTGTTCAGATTATAAAAAGCGTCTTTAATCAGTGAATAAATCCATTTGTACTTCTTATAACCTTCTGTTTATTATTTCTTCTGTATGAATAAATTTTCAATTGCAAAATTGGTAATATGAATTTGAGTTGTGCGCTCATTCAGCGGAGTTGCCAATGTACTTTTGTTGCTTTCTTCGGATTGGAAATTTTAAATATTTCTGAGGAAAAACAGGTTTTTCGAAAGTAAAAACAGGTTACAGGTTTTAGTTCGAAAAAACAGGAGTCTCCTGCCAAAAACTGGAGAGATGGGACCATTATTAATAATAATTAAATAATGAACTACAGCCAATTTAGCAGCGATCAACATTCAATGCTTTGTTTTTATTAAACTGTTTAATTATTAGTATTCAAAATTCTCATGGAGTTGGCCCTACCCCTCAAAATGGACAAAAATGACGAAGTCGCATATTCCGCGTCTTCTATCGGTAAAATATTTGTCACCCCCGTTTTCGAGGATGCTGAGCACGATGGCGGTGTTAAATTCTTACGGAACTGGCCCCACGCCCCAAAATGGGAATTTGGGTCCGTTATGGCGGTTTTTCCCCACTTCTGGGGGTGAACCCAACATTTTAATTTCTAGCGTATACCAGTATCTACCTAACAAAATTTCATTTAAAAATTCTTACCCACATAAAAAAACGGAAAAATAGACAAAATCCAATTCGGCTATTTTTTATTCAATTTTATATAACTTTTCCATTACTTAATTGATTTTCATAAATAGTATCTTATTTTCTTCATAAATATATAGAATATATAGACTTTGATATAAAAAAACAAAATGATTTTTCCAATCTTTTTTTCTTTTAAAAATTTGCAGTTGACTTTTACTTTTTCTCATTTTTTCGAAAAAAAAATAATTTTTTTTATGTATTAATCAATTTATATCGCCAAAACTAACATGTCAACGAAAAAGTAATATGAACTTTATTTCTAGGAAATTTAATTACCTTTAATTTGACATATAATATGTTTATATATAGAAAATTGTTTCTTGAGGCATTTGTAATTAAGTTGAACCAACTTTTTTTTTGGTCCAAAAATCGAAAGTGACCGATATCTCAAAAAGGACGTGAAAGAAAAAAAAAATAATTTGATTTTCGGGATCAGCAGCCGAGTTTACATAAGAATAGTGGCACCTAAAGTTCAGAAATTTTTTAATTATTTGTAAACTAGTGTTATTATAGCCAGAAAGTTAATTTTAACAAAAATCACTTTTTCGCCATTTTAACTTAAGGACAAAAGCAAAAATTCGGCTGAACAGATTAATGGAGAATTGAAAGACGAAAATTTAAAAAAAATATTTGTTTCAATCGGTTCATACTATATCCAGAAAGATAATTTTAACTCAAAGTCAGTTTTTCGCCACTGTGCGCCGGCAACAGATTTTAGGCAGGTATTAATGTGCCTACATTACAATATCACATAGGGGAAGGTGGGATAAAGCGGTATGCCTAACGGGTAAACGAAGTTTTCACAAAAAAAGAAGAATTTTTTCGCATAATTAAACATTTAAGTTATTAGTTCGATCTATATTGAATCTATTAAGGTAGTTAAGCTCAATATTTTCTCAATAGAAGATGTTTATTATGCGATGCGAAAAAAAGTGTATTTATACCGCTTTGCGTCACGGGTGGGGTAAAGCGGTATACAAAGTGCAATACCACTCTGCCGCCATGACCTATGTAAACAAACAGACTCGCGAAACAAAAATTTATCAACATAAACAAGTCGTTGTCAATAAAAATTAATGCCATTAATATACATACATATACTACGATATTTTTAAAATTATTCATATGAAATGAATTTACTTAAGTCGAAAATCCTCGAATCTTACATCGACCGCACTCATTTTGATGAATTTCGCGAATCGCGAAAACGGAAGGTCGAAATGTCGCTATAACCTGGCAGATACAAAAGCACCACTCAAAAACAATTTCCTTATAATTACATTAGATGGCGTTATAATGCAAGGATAAATATACCCTTTGTACCGGTTTGCCCCGCCTTTCCCTACATACATATTTATGGTGAAACTTCGAATGCAGTATTATCTTTTTTCCGAATGATCATTTTCCCCATAGTTGCAAAGTCGTTAGTGAATGAGAGTCTTAAGCTCAACAGAGTGTAACTTAAAAGCTAAGAATAGTTTTACTAGGTTTTTCACCTCTGGCGCGTTTTTCAGTTATGCCAGCAGTAAACAATCTAATCAACCGATAAACAAAAAAATATAATATTGTAATAAACAATATTTACAAGGCGGGGATTGCCGCTAAAATTCAAATGACATAAATTTCGAATTAATATAAAATTCACACAATCAAGTGTCGTCACCATACCGCTACCAAATATCATTTGTCGGCGGCAATCGAACCATAAGACTGTAAGTCGCCTTTAATTACTTAATTTGCGATTTACAAAGTCAATAAATTAAAAACACCAGAGAAATTAATTAAAAACACACAAAGTTCAAGTACTAGTGATCAGTTAAATTGTTGGATCCCCTTAAAGGCTGCCGCAATAGTTTGGTAAATTGTAGCCATATATAGATCGCACATGCGCATACGCCTGATTTGCGTTGAATTTTTAATATTCTATCATCAAACAAGATTTCATTTAATTTCATCAAAACACATTTGTTTTTACAAATTGATAGAGATTATTTGGATTTGCTAGAAATTATTATAGTCTAAGAGCTGGCAGCCACTTTGAGCAACCTACTAGATACAAAGCTAAAATTTTGTCTGTGCTTGATTTAGTCCTAGTAAAATAAGAAAATCAAAATCTGGCAGCCTTGGCGCGGTCGCGAACGTACACCCTAAAATTTTCGAAGGTACACCCTAAAATTTTCAAAATTTTGTGATAAAATATTATAGCTTATTAAATTATCTTTCATATGACATCTATATTTTGGAAATCCCTTCAGCCGTTCTCCGATTATAATGATTTTTTCAAAAATATTTTGCATTTCGAAACGTTTAGGGTGTACCTTCGCGATCTCGCTAACTCTGCCAGATATTGATTTTCTTATCTTACTAGTACTAAATTACATATACACAAAATTTTTGTAGTGAGTGCATGTTTTTTTATGAATAGTTTGCATTTTGAAAATTTTAGGGTGTACCTTCGCGACCGCGCCAAGGCTGCCAGATTTTGATTTTTTTACTTTACTATTACTAAATCAAGCACAGACAAAATTTTAGCTTTGTATCTAGTAGGTTGCTCAAAGTGGCTGCCAGCTCTCCTACTATTACTTTATCTTGTATTGGTGAAGTTTTGACTTTATATGCATTTGAAATTTTGGTTTAAAACTAGGGTCCGACCGAAGGCAAAGCCTTCGGCCATTTTTAGGCCGAAGGTGGCCGAAGCCAAAGGTTTGCAAATGAATGCAATTTCGAAGTAAAATTCCCCAATTTGAAACTCACGAAATATGCAACAGTGATATTGTTTAGATATCGTAAACGACATTAGTTATGAAGTTAAAGCAATAAGCACTACAAATATTGAAAATAATCTTTGGGAATCTCGTGACACAACGGCCTTGCAGACAAATAACTCATGCTGAGTTTGAAGTTTTAAGATAAAGTTTGAGATATACATTAAAGAATCTATTATTATGAGGAATGGATATATTTTTAGCTATTGGCATTCATGTTCATTTTTGAAACTGAAAAAAATAGCACAAAAAATTTCTATCTGCTTTATACCGACTCACGTTCAAATTTGCGTGGCGGAAACGTTGATAAACTTTTATTTTTAGCTTACAATAAAAAATTATTTGACTTTCAATACTAAAGTACTTTCAACTTTTATTATCATTATAAACTAATATTGTTTATGTTTGCTAATAGATTATAACCACATAACTTATTTTTTGTTACTTATACATTAAATTTTTCTTTATATAAGTTTTTATTTATAAAATGCTAAAACTTCGGCTTCAGCCGAAGTTCGTCTTCGGCCAAAAAATGCACCTTCGGTCGGATCCTATATAAAACATACAAATAATAAATACATACATATGCTCAAATATCGGTCATTCTTTTAATAACTGCACAATTTGTTTTTTTGACGTTTTTGAACATTTTTTGTCACGAAATATCTCAAAAACTATGAAAAAAGGATAAACTAACTTTAGATCATTGTTTAAAAATGATTTAATTTCTAAGTTCTGGAGATATGACCCATTTTTTTTGAACTACAATAAAACAGCAATTAATACAAATTTTTAAGGATTTATTGTTTAATTAATTAGAAACAAAAAAAATACTTCAACTTAAATAAAAATTGATAAGTTGTTATTTTTTTCAAATTTATAAAATGCTAAATGCCAAATCACCCGAGACTAGGGTTGCCAGATGGACTGGATTCGTCGGGATTGTCCAGATTTTTAGTCCCATGTCCAGAGTCCCGACAATCAGAAATATGTCCAGATAAAATTTGAACAATGAAATAAAAGAAAAATAGGACTAGATACAAAAATATCTGCCGTAGGCATTAAAAATGAATTAACATTCGTCACGTCCAAAAGGTATGGACTGCTCTTAAGAAGTTGACATTTTTCAAACAAGAAAAGATGATTTATAAGGATGTCATAAGGTCTTAATCCTCCTGAACGCAACCAGCAGCTACGTACCTTTAAACGAAAATAAGTGTGCAACACCATGATTTAACTAACATGGTTACTGCACTGACAAATGCTCCCTCTTTCTCTTTTATTTTCTCTTTTATTTTTACGTAATAATTTTGTCAACCAGAATTGAATTCTTAAAAAGTTGTCTTAACTATTTAGAAACCCGGTATGAATATAGTGACGTTTCAATTAAACATTATCCTTATTTTTTCTTAAATATAAATTAATTTCCTGGGATGAACTACAAACAGCAATAGGAGTCTTGGGCTTAGAAAATTATATCAACAACGATGAATTATATACAGATTATTGTTGCTTACGTAGTGTGTATGAAAATCTACCAAAAAATATTCCCAACGATAAAATTTGGGGATACTTTTTTCCAAATTTAAAAATGACGAATTGAACATCTTGTGGTAATAAATTGATAAAAGCAGTTCGGTCTAATAATAAGTATTTATGGACTTAATGTAACTTATTTAAAAAATCACTTATTTTTTTTAACTGAATTGTTATGTTTCTGTTATGTTTTTGTTATGTTTATTTTATCTAAATAAAATATGTATGTTCCTCTGACACTAAGCTTTAGTTTTCTTTTTTGTCCAGATAAATCAAGATTTTTTTTAAGTGTCCAGATATGTAAATCCCGATTTTTTTTGTTTTTTTTTAAAAATGTCCAGGTGAAACACAATTTGGATCTGGCAAGCCTACCCGAGACTAAAGATGACTTGGCACCCTAAGTGCTTCTTAGGTTTTTGTTGTCACAATTGTTGCATGTGTTCACATTCTGATGTACATGTATCATGTGACCATACGGCACATAACACATTGGACGCAATCATCTGCTGAGCAAAAATATACCACTTTTAATTTTTAGTATGGTGCGGATATGGTGCCATATCTCCTCTTTTACATACACATAATTAAAATACCAGGACACCAATAAACATCGTCACTCGCGGTTGAATTCTCCCAAAAACGATATCACTATTTATTTATCTACGTTTGCATGAAAAAAAAACATAAGTGAAGCAAATACTCACCGCTATGTAGGTTCTCGAAATATATTCAAACAAAATGTGTGCACTTTTCACTTGAACATTTTTCTTTAAAAGCCCGCACACAAGTAACTATAGCAACTACGACAAAACGGGTTGCTTTCTACGAACTATATTAAATTTTTGTCAATATTTAAATGATACGAAAGCTGCAAGCATTGAAATTGAAGGGAGTGCCATATCACCTGGGAGTGCCATATCTCCTGAACTTACCCTACATACGACATAATATCTTTTATTCATTGATTTTTTTATATGGTATTTTTTATTTGTTCAAATATTCTGTTCATGCAAAACTATATATCAATTATTTGACATCGATGTTTGATGTTCAGTACATTCGGGGAGTATGTTTTGACAGTTCAGCACATAAATTGAATATAGTTATCTAAGATTCAGTAAAAATGATTTCGGAATTTCCTGATGCCTTTAATACTGCAAAAGGTTTTATAGTTTTTGTGAGTGATTCACCTAAGAGAATGTGCGAATTTGCAGGTAAAATATTTGAAAACGAACGACTCAAATTATGGAACTAGCAGTAACTGTTATTCAATTAGACAAATTTATGCTACAGAATTATAGTGCGAAAATAATTTGACAAGATTTACAAATTTAAGAGCATTTTTTCCTACTTGATGTACCATTCGATTCTCATCTTTAAATTCAATTTTAGTAAATTTTAAGAATTAAGACCAAAATTATTCTGACGCGGCTGCAAAAGCGAAAGGATTTCTCAATCCGATGCAATATTTTGACTTCTTTTTTAAAATATCTATTTTAAGAAAAATATTTTCTCACGTAGATGCCACCAACACTGCCAATTGAATTGAAACAATTTCATTTTGGTAATATATGTATATACTGATCGAAAATCTAAGCGAAACTATTTAATAGGGTCCTACCGAAGGTGGCTTTTTTGGCCGAAGCCGAACTTCGGCCATTTTCCAAACCTTCGGCCGAAGCCAAAGGTTTAGCATTTTATAAATAAAAACTTACGTAAATGAATTATATGGTTATAATCTATTAGAAAACATAAACAATATTAGTTTATAATGATAATAAAAAATTAAGGTACATACTTTAGTATTCAAAGTTAAATAATTCTTTATTGTAAACTAAAAATAAATGTTTATCAACGTTTCCGCCACGCAAATTTGAACGGTAGTCAGTGTAAAGCTGACCTGCAGCGCTAAATAGAAATAGATAGAAACTTTTGTGCTATTTTTTTCAATTTCAAAAATGAACTTGAATGCCAATAGCTAAAAATATCTCCATTCATCATAGTATAAGATTCTTTAATGCACATCTCAACCTCTATCTTAAAACTTGAAACTCAACATGAGGTATTTGGCTGCATAGCCGTTGTGTCATGAGATTCCCAAAGATTATTTTCAATATTTGTAGTGCTTATTGCTTTAACTTCACAACTACGTGTGTTTCAAATTGGGGAATTTTACTTCGAAATTGCATTCATTTGCAAACCTTCGGCCGTTTTAAGGCTGAAGCGGAAGGTAGGCCGAATGCGAGTGATAAACAAACTCGTTTTAGATTTGTTACCAGAATCAATGAAATTTATCAAATTGATATTCACGTTGCCTGTGACGACATGCACAGCCGAAAGATCGTTTTCGACCTTAAGAAGATTGTTAACTTATTTATGGAGTACTATCACCCAAACTCGGCTTAACTCTTTAAGCATTTTGCATATACAGTAGAACCTCTGTAATTTGAACTTGAAGGGAGACTCCACAAAGTTCGATTTATAGAGTTTTCGACTTATAAGGGCTTCAACTTAACCGAATTTTGTTAGGAATTGTTCGACTTGTAGAAGTAAAGATTTATTCCAACTAATGATGTACATTGTCGGCATATTCTTAAAGCCGGTATCTTATTTTTCTTCGAGCTATGGAGGTAATTCGGTTCAAATAATCGAGTTGTAAAGGTTGTAAAATCAAACATTGCTATGTTCGAGATGCAGAGGTAAAAATTATTTTTTCGAGTTATAGAAGGAAAATATGTACTGAATTTACTTGTAGGGACTCACTAATTATTTCGACTTATAGAGGGATCAGATTTCGAGCAATGGAGGTTTCGGGGCTTGAAGGGTAGGGAATTCAACATTTTTTCGAGTTTGGGAGGTTTTCGACTTATCGAGGTTCGACTTAAAGAGGTTCCACTGTACATTCTGAAGATGCATTGAGTGTAGATTTAAACGAGATCGCGAATAAATTCATAGAACGGTGTGAAATTCGACGTAAAACCTTTGCATTGTCATAACCAAAATTTTGTAATGCTTTGAACAACGGCGAATTGTATACTGTTCATATGTTTTCATCTTATACTTTTACATTATCATACTTTTTGATGATTATGACCCCCCACCCATGAAATGTCACTTGAAAAAATTTTGAAAGTTGGGCACCCACAATATTTTTTAGAAGTCTCCTCCTCTGATTGCAGATGCATTCTTAGGATTGATTACAGAATTACATATAAATAGCTCAAAAAAAATTTAAACCTTTTCAAACTAAACAGATTTTACGATTTTTTTATTCTATATTCCCCGTAGCTTTGGTAGCCAGGGCATTGATTGTTATTAAAATTCTCTAAGCATACAACGCAGAATAAATAAAATATCACTGTACTTCCAGCGTTAATATTAACAGCTGAAAAAGTGTTTGCAAATGCATTAAAAATATTAATTAATTTGTTCGTAATTAATATTCCAATCCGCTGTTGCCGTAATTGTCACACAGAATGGAAGACTCTGTAGAAAGTGTGTGTGTCGATTTCAAGAGTCGTGTTTGATCTATCTCAACTGCATTTATGATCTCATATTTCGCATTCAATTTGTAGGTTGTGGCTAATTGGGTAATGAATGAATTACAAGTTACCACAGCAAATGTCAGCAGAAAAACAACAACAAAAACCAACATCTTATTGACATTGACAATGAGCGATTGTAATTATTACGAGCATGCTCTGATGTTGTGTAATAGGGGAACTTGTATTTTAGTTTTATCTCAAATTATTTATTCTTCAGTATTATCAACAAAATAATATAATATTTGCATATTTTATGATAATAAAATTTTCGAGTATACAATGTTACCATAGCGGACAAGTAGGTATTGTTGTCATAAGCCACGTGCTGATACCTACTTTGATACTTTTCAACATTTTCCAATATTTACATTAGGGTGGTTTTATTTTTTTGAAAGGTGCTGCTGCTTAGAAAGTAAGTTTATGATATGAAGAAAAAATTTTACGAAAATTCAGCTCTGTACCTCAATTTTATAAAGTGGAGCCCAAGCCTGTTAGTTTTGCATGTAAATTGAATGGAAAAACCTATATTTTATTAAAAAGATATCTGAATGAATGTTGTTGGGTGCGGAGGGTAATTTTTCAAAATAATAATTTATTTAAAATAAGCTGAACAATTGTTTTTGAATCCTTTACATGGCCTCGAAAGTAGATAAAAACATAATTTTTAATTTACTTAACCTCAAATATTTCAGAATTCTGACATGATGGGTCAACTTTGAGGCCAGGTTTGAATTCAGCAAAAAAAATTACTTCGAGCAATGACCATCAGCAACCCAACAACATTCATCACCTATTCATTCACATAACTTTTTAATAAAATATAGGTTTTTCCAACCAATTTACATGTAAAATTAACAGGCTTCAACGCCACCTTATAAAATTGAGGTAACGAGCAGAATTTTAGTGGGATATTTCTTCATATCATAAACTTACTATTTAAGAAACAGCATCTTAAAAAAACAAAAAAAAAATTGAATCACCCTAATGTATGCACATACATAGTATGTACATACGGACGTATGTATGTATGTATGTACATTAGGGTGGTTCTTAAAAAAAATGGGGACGCCCCCCAACCGGTTCAAAACAGGATAAAAACATTTAAAAAATGTATTTAAAATTTTTATCTTTAACCCTTTCTCGGCCTATTTCAAAATGAAATTTGACTTAAGTGAAAATCAAATACGAGCACTCCCAATCGCTTCGAAACAAGATAAAAAAATTTAAAAAATTTATTTAAAATATTTATCTTTAACACTTACTGACCCTATTTCATTGTGAAATTTGATTTAAACAAATATCAAATGCGATGCCCTCCCAATCGGTTCGAAACAGGATAAACATATTTAAAAAATTTATTTAAAATTTTTATTTTTAACCCTTAGCCTATTTCAATTTGAAATTTGACTTAAGCAGCCATTTTTTTAAACTAACTTTTCTCAAGTGGCTTTTGATTTTAAGAAAGAATATATTCAAAAAAAAAGTATCGTACGGATGTAGTTTTCGAGATATAGTCATGTGAAGTTGTGGATATTGCTTTTCTAAAAATCATGATAAGTGTGGAACTCTTAAATAGATCTTATAAGTATATATTAATGTCATATGAAAGGTAATTTTACAGTATATAAGATTGGTAAATTAAAATTTGAAGTCAGTTCGATATGTTTTGAGATATGGAGGTTTTTCAAAAACTTTAACGTTTTTTTTTTAAACTACATATAATGCAATGAGACGAAAATGTTATATTAAAATGATAAAAGTTGACGGAAACGTTTGATTGAGTAGGCCATGCCAATAGTCAGAACACCTGCATAAAATCATGATTCATAGCTCTAGCACGATTTCCGAACGGTATTCGGTAATGCGAACTGAGCTGCCGCATAAACGTAGTAATAGAAAGCAAGCAAAGTAATTCTCTTCGCTATGGCAAGGCTTTGGTAGTCGATCATTGCTCGCAGCTGATAATTTCAGTACCCTCTGCTCGATGACTACTTTAATTTGACATATAATTTATTACTGAAGCTATTTTAGGGTTCGTATTAGATTTTCACTTAGTAAGTCAAATTTCATTTTGAAATAGGCCGAAAAAGGGTTAGAGATAAAAATTTTAAATAAATTTTTTAAATTTGTTTATCCTGTTTCGAACCGATTTGGGGGCGTCGCATTTGATTTTCGCAAAAAAAAACAAATAAGAACCACCCTAATGTACATAGGTAGTTTTGTTTTATTTTATAGTCTTTTGGGAGGGATGGCACAATTAAACAATAGCGAAATTATAATATGAGACATGCGGATGCAAAGCTTGCCTTGTCTAAACATATGTAGACAAGGCAATATATATTAAGTGACTTTGAGGGAAATGCATAAAACATTTACAACGTTGTGTAGGTGCATATGTACTTACATACATACACTCCCACTCAACTGAATAGGTTCGACATGTTTCTCGTATTTTAGCCTGTCTCCCTTAATTTCTGTTGTAGGTACACTTAGTTTTTTTATTAATTTTAAAATATCATTTGTTTATATGTAATTCAAGAAATAAAATTAACGGGTAAAATCAACAGTTAATTTGTTGTTTGGCTTTGATTTGAGTCTGCCAATAAGGCATGGTAATTTTTTGGGTCATCTGAATAGGTTCAGTGGCTAAAGTGTCAATTGGTGTAAAAGTGCGTAGTCAATTCGATGCAATTATTCTGAATTTCACATTTGCAATTAATTTTCTTCATTAGCTTAAAAAATTGGTCGCGGCAAAGTTCTGACGGAAGTAGAAAAAGGAAAAGTTTAAGTGTTTCGCGAATCCGGCCTAAATAATCGTCATATCGCAATAAAAATTGACCGAAGCCAAATTGTTGTTAGCAGTTAGCTGCGCAATAAACTTGGCTACGGGAAAAATAAGAAAAAAAGGATATATAAAACCGCTACAGAAAAGGATAGGTAGGCCATCATCAGAACTGCGTGTAATTCCCGCGACTCAACCGCGAAGATTAAAGAAAAAACGGTCATAGAGACTAGTTTATTAACCCCAAATTGTGTTTTTCGTAGATTTAAATACTTAAAGAGACTAAAACTGAAGGAAAAACTACTACTTAATGCCACTCGAAAAGGGCACGCCTTCAGTTATGTCATGACCATATTACTTTGAAACAGGAATTGCAACACGTCGTTTTTTCTAATGCTCCCCACACCATTACAACAACTTTACAGCTATGGAAGTGATTCTATCAGAAGTTCTTATTTTCGCAATTAGTGAAAATAATAATAATATCCACCTGGTCCTTCTATATTGTATTTTTTTCTATGTTGTATTTTCCTGTACATACACAGCTGCTTAGTTTTATAAACTTTGCCATTCGTTTTTCGACTTTTTTTCGATATGATTTGTAATAGGAAACAAACGGTTTGCGCCGCTCGCAGGTTTGATGTAAGAAGCTGAAATTTTAGGATAACTTTCTTCAATCCTGATTCTACAATATATGCCTATGGGACCACACATTTAAAAAAAAAACCCTGCGGTTGCGTTTTGTCTGAATTTTGAACCACATGAAACATTTGGAAGTGGTTTGACAACAGTGGGAAGCACCTCCCATACAAAAAAATACCTAAAACGCTATATCTTGGCACCTATGGTAGATTTTTTCTACGTTTTAGTTAGTCGTTTTTTTCGTAAAATTTCAACGAAATCGGAAACAAACTGGGAAGTAGCTAGGAAGCTCAAGTTTTGGAAAAAATACTTTTTTATGTGGTAATAAAATAGCGATTAATCTTTATTACCACATTCACACTTGAGTGTGACGAATGTGCTGTGTCAGCTTAATATGTCTCTTTAAAAGTATTTTTGACTACAAAGTCTACAAAGAAAAAAAAAAAAAAAATTTCTTATATGTTATGTTATTCATAATTTTCCATGGAAAAGAATTGAAATTTCTAAAAAAGAAATTCTTTAGGCCCTTTGTCGACCTAAGAACTAATGAAAAAATAAATTTTTTTAAGTTTTTTTGCGGGCTTTAAAAGTACTTTTGACTACAAAGTCCACAAAGAGAAAAAAATAAAAAATTCGATATTGGGGAAGGTGGGGAAAAGCGGTATGCCTAACGGGAAAACGAAGTTTTCACAAAAAAAGAAGAATTTTTTCGCATAATTAAACATTTAAGTTATTAGTTCGATCTATATTGAATTTATTAAGGTAGTTAGGCTCATTATTTTATCAACAGAAGATGCGATGCGAAAAAAAGTGCATTTATACCGCTTTGCCCCACGTGTGGGGTAAAGAGGTATAAGAAGTGAATTCCACTCTGCCGCCATGACCTATGTTAACAAACAGACTCGCGAAACAAAAATTTATCAACATAAACAAGTCGTTGTCAATAAAAATGAAAGTCATTAATATGCATACATATACAGTCGACTCTTGATAATTTGAAACTCAAGGGACCAGAGAAAAAGTTCAAATTACCGAGAAATTCAAAATAATAGGTTTTCAAATAATCAAGAGGAAGAAATTCAAAATAATAAGAGTTTAAATTACCAAGAGGGAGAGGAGAAAAATTCAAATAAACAAGAGTTTTATTAAAATTCGTGATTTTTTTTTCACATTTTACCAATTATACTGTTCATTTTGAAAAAAAGTCAGTAATTTTTTTTTGAGTGTGCGACTTCCATCTATCATTGTCCAATGAATTCTCGATAGTGATGAGAGCTGAGAAGAAATCGTCATTTGTGTCGGTTCTTAGGGCGTAGCAGCGTAGGGTAGCAACAGATGTTCTTGCCTCACTCAATGTGACTGGAATTGGCGATTGGTCTTCTTCGTTTCTTCCTCGGTCTCATCAACATCCAACAAATCAGCATCGGTTAGGACACCGTAGACATTGATTTCATCATCAACTTGAACATAATCATCAAATGTTAGCTCTTCACAGCTAGATAGAAGTCCCCATCCTGAGTCACAATTCGTAACTTCTGGCGGCTCTGATAACTGTTCTACGTTTTCGGTTTGCTTAAACCCGCACTTTCTGAAGCAATTAGAAAGGGTACTAGGGTTGACATTTTTCCAGGCCTTATCAATCATGATTATAGCGGTCAAAACTGATATGTTTGCTTTTTCTCTTTTTCAATGATATCCAGCACAAGAGAAATAATTTCTCGGCGGTACAATGTTTTGAAATTTTGAATAATGCCTTGGTCTAATGGTTGCAATCTTGATGTCGTGTTGGGTGGAAAAAAAATAATTTTTACGTAATCTAATGGCAGTGGGTTATTATGCACGGTGCAATTGTCCAAAAACAGTAAAATTTTGCGTTTTTCCTTTTTCATGCCAATGTTAGCCGATGTCAGCCATTCATTAAACAGCTCTGTCGTCATCCATGATTTTTTGTTTGATCGATAAGTTGTGGGCAGCGATTTTATTCCTTTGAAACAGCGTGGTTTTGCAGATTTTCCTATAACAAGTGGTTTCAATTTTTGAGATCCGTCCATGTTACATGCTAGAAGGACAGTTATTCTATCCTTACTCAGTTTTCCCCCATGACACTTTTCGTCTTTGAACGTCAGGGTGTGATCAGGAAGACATTTATAAAAAAGCCCTGTTTCATCTGTGTTGAATATGTTCCTTGGGTCATAGCCATTCAACAGTTGATTTAGTTTGTCAATCCATTCGGAACAAATGGAAACATCTACGCTGGCGCTCTCTCCGCATATCTTTTTAAATGTGATGGCGTGTCGGTTTTTGAAATTTGAAAGCCATCCCTCACTTGCAGCAGATTTTTTAATCCCGAGGAACTGCGCAAAAGACTTTGCTTTTTCCTTCAGCATGAAACCGCCCACGGGAATGTTTTGTCCTCTACACTGACGAATCCACTTAAGCAAACACTCCTCAATATGAGGAAATTCACCCTGACGTGACCTTTTTCTACTCGCACTTAGGGCACTTTCGATGATGTGATCTTTGTTTTTCAAAATCATCGATAATGTCGATGGTAAAATATCGAACCGTTTGGCGACATCTTTTTTTAATTGTCCATTCTCCACAGCTTGAATAACACGTCTTTTTTCAATTATGGAAATAGACTTGTTCTTTTTTGAACTCATTTTGAAGCTTTAAAAATTAGTTACACAAATCAATCATTGAAAAAACACACTTTAACGTTTGAAAGAAGACTCAATACTGCGAACTCATTCATGTAAACCAAACATGCTAACACGGTTGACATAAAAGGGGAAATCACCGGCTTCAAATTAGAACTCAATCGTTACTGACATAAACAAACGACAGGTCAGTGCATAAATCCATGATTATACCATGCACAAATCTATAATCACCGACTTCAAATTATAGAGAGAGTAAAAAGCACGAATTCAAATTATAGAATGTCGGCGAATAAAATGCCATTCCTACAACTTCAAATTACAGAGCGGACCAAATCATATACATTTTTTTCAATTTATCGAGTAGCTTTCAAGGGACCCGGAAAAAAATTCAAATTATAGAGAGATTCAAATAAACGAGTGTCAAATTATCAAGAGTCGACTGTACTACGATATTTTTTAAATTATTCATATGAAATGAATTTACTTAAGTCGAAAATCCTCAAATCTTACATCAACCGCACTCATTTTGATGAACTTCGTTGATCTCGAAAACGGAAGGTCGAAATGTCTCTATGACCTGGCAGTTGCAAGAGCACTACTCAAAAACAATTTTCTTATAATTACATTAGATGGCGTTATAATGCAAGGAAAATTTTCCCTTTGTACCGCTTTGCCCCGTGTACCGCTTTGCCCCGTGTACCGCTTTGCCCCGCCTTCTCCTATGTTATGTTATTCATCATTTTCCATGGAAAAGAATTGAAAATATAAAAAAAGATTATTTTAGGCCTTAAAATAGGTAACAAATAATTTAAATTATGACTTTGTCTATGGACTTTTGAGGTATTTTCGATTACAAAGCTTACAAAGAACAATAAATAAAAAAACTTTTATAGTGGTTGTGTTATTCACCGTTTTTCAGGAAAAAAAAATTATTTAAAAAATTGTTTTGGGCCTAAAACCTAATGAAAAATAATTTTATATATTTTTGTTTTATGGGCTTTAAAATTATTTTTGATTACAAAGCCCACAAAAAAATCAAAATAAAAAAATTAAAATTTTTAATGTCTTATTCACAATATTTCATGGAACGTATTTTTATTGAAATTACACAGGCCGACAATTTTTTAAACCAGAGACCAGACCTATCATATCCGAAGGACTTTGATGCGCTGAATCCGAATCCGAGCTCAGAATTGCCCTATTCCAGATATCCTAACCTAAAAATGCAAAAAACACGATTTTGAGCTATATTTGAGGTTATTTTACATCGCGAATAAAATTTTTTTTTTCCAAAACTGGTTAAATCATTTGAAAGTAATATTCCTTCCCTTCAAAACCTTTTTTAGATTATATCGATAACTTTTTTTGTCTCCGAAATATCTTAACTTGAAATTTATTACATAGGCCTACTTACAGATCTACATTAATTCTAGTATGGCAGGATGCATAGAAAATTTAAATTTATTATATTTCGGTGATTAAAAGAGATATCGACAAAATTTAAATTGGAGTTTGAAGGGTAAAAGTAATACTTTCAGATGCCTTAACCATTTTTGGAAAAACAATTTTATCGTGATGTAAAATAACCTCAAATATAGACAAAAACCGTGTTTTTTGCACATTTAGGTTAGAATAACTCGAAAACCTGACGTATAGGAGAAATTCTGAGCTCGGATTCGGATTCAGCAATCAAAGTCCTTCGGATATGATAAGTCTGGTCTCTGGTTTTGGACTTTTTTTATTTTTGTCGGCCTCTGTTATCGGTAAAAGAGTTTACCTTAAAATGGCCATAAAACGACTAATTGATTAGGTACGATTTTGCGGATTATGTTTTTGGAATACTTTTTAAGCCCTCAAAAGATAGTAAAAAAATTTATTTTTCAAAAAAATTTTTTTTTGCATCAGTTTTTTTCCATGAAAAATGGTGAATAGCACAAAAACACTTGCAAATTTGCAAAAACTAGTGACATCATCGTGTTCAGCGGCTCAAACTACATAAACAACAGTTATCATAGCGTATTTTAAAATTTCACTTGATCTTAAAAACATCAAAAACTACACGGTTTGTTTCATGATTTTATTAAAATTATCGGTAAAAGAGTATACCTTAAAATGGCCATAAAACAAATAAATGATCATGCACGATTTTGCGGATTATGTTTTTGAATTCTCTGGACACTAAATAATAACCCTGCATTGTCAGATTTGTTTGACAATTTTTGCCGATCTTGATAATGCTTGAAGCGGACCGTGAAAAGTTACATATATTTATTACTTTAATTGCAATTTGAAAAAATAGCCATCTGAATTTTAATTGTTCGACCTTGAATATTAATTCAAATAGTCTTAGCTTCAAGAAAAACCATGGCTGAAGGATATTTTCCAAAAAAAAAAAAAAAATAAATCGAAAAGAGACCAGCTTAAATGCCAATTCCTGTAGAAATGCACATATGTATGTCACATTGTTATTGTTGTTGTCGAATGTCTATTTGGTTTTATTTTGTTTTAATTTTTTTAATATTGTTGTAATAGGCAAATCTTATCAATGCATTATTTCTCAATTGTACATTTTTTAAATTTGGTGTTCAAAAAATGATACAAATTAGATACAGTAATCACAGATATAAAATTGATGACTGTGAAAAAATGTTTAGAAAACTATTGATATGTATTACTTGAGTCACCCAATTCCAAAAGCAGTTATTTTAAGTTTTCACAATTGTTGGCAAAACACGAAAAACTGCTAAAAATTTTCCTATTCATTATAATGATCCAATTTTTGGGTGGATTGAAGGTAATATAATACTGGTCCAAATTACAAACTGTGGATAATCTCAGTTTATCCATATCTTTGTTATTAATAAAATAAAATTGGATTTAACTTGTTTTGCTTCTGTAAACTTTTTTAACTTGCTTTGGAACAGTATTGTACTGTCATATTGTTCTTTCAAACAGGTGCAAAACAAGTTTAATAAATTTTCAGTAGCCGAACTAGTTATGAAAATCAATTAGTAGAAACATACCTACACCATAGAATGCATTTTTGACTTAACTAAAAAAAAAATTTTGGTCATATTATTATGTATGTAATTATAGTTTGAACTAAATACACCCATCCCTCGATTTACGCGGTAGATAGGTTTTTGAAAAGACCGCGTAATTCAAAACCACGTAAATCGAGACAAGAATTCCATACAAATTGAGTGGATTGGTTTTCAGAATTTAAAAATCGCGTAAATTGAGCAATAGAACTCAAAGAAAATAGCATAATTGGTAAAAAAAAATCGGTGTAAACTGAACCCATAATGTACATATGTACGTACCTACCTAATGAAAAATTGGAGATTATATAAAAAATAATAATTAAATAAAATAATTAGATTTTATGGAATAAATTTTTATTTTTTAAATTCAATCACATATATATAATGTATTAATTATAAAAAGTAAGAAAATTAAATAAAAAAGTAACATGAAAGTAAAACCAAAATATTTCCAAGAAATATTATGTTGACCATGGTGTAATAACAAAGGTGAAGTAATTAAGGACAGCCATAAGTGTTGAAGCCATTTTAAGAGCGTGAGAGTATTCGCTGACTTGCTTTAACTTTGACATTATAACATTTCAATTGCCCCTTCAACAAAGTTAAACGCTTTGATAAATTACAGAGCTTAAGCATAAAGTTCTAGAAATCTTTCTGAACGATAAGCTGCTAATGTTGCGCAAAATACTTTAATTGTGACAAATTTGGTCGCTGTTGTTATTCAATATTAGAAATGACTTATTAGTGTCAGATTGAAACCCGATGCACGATTTAGCATAATTATTTATTCGCAATAGAATTCTGAAAAGCCTAACACAAATACCACTTTGTAAAAAGTTGCTTCAAACGCTTCAAAAATGTGGGAGTTGCTAAACGGGACCAATAATGAAAAACAACTATATGTCAAAAATAAACGAAACACAATAAAGTCGCATTGGTGATAAATGTCAATGTGAGTCTATTACTGGCCAATATCCAGAAAATGATGAGAAGTGTCATAATTACTCCACCTTTGTTATTACACCATGACTCCACCTTTGTCTTTACACCATGATGTTTACTACATATACACGAAACTTCTTCATATTATTTATGTCCACGTGTTTTTAACTGAAAAAATGTCTTATACGTGCTTTTAGCTGAAAAAAAATTTAGTCAAATAAAATTTTGAAACCGCGTTATTTTAAAACCGCGCAAAAGAAGTACCGCGTAAATGGAGGGATGGGTGTATACTCAAAATAAAACTATTACAATCAAATTGTTAGATATTCAATTATTCGAGACATAAAAACAAGTTAAGAAATTGTTTAAGCTATTTCAATCAGAATATCTCTTTGAGGACCAAAGGACACATATATCCCAAATACAAAAATATTCTTCAATAAAAGGCTTTGCATGAAATGACTTGCATTATGTTACAAAAATAAGCACGAATATCTACTTTTGAAATTATTTAACATTAATTTGACATAAAAGTGGATTATAATGGCTTATTTAGTTTTTTCTATGTCGTAATTGCTGTTTTCAATTGGTTCATGTAAGTTTCTAGTTAAAAGCTAAATCTTTGTTATAAGATACTTTTTATTCATGTCGCACAAAAATATGTCGTACCAATGAATTGGACTCCCTTAACCCTTGTGTCTACACCCACACACCCGGGTGTGTTTTTCATTTTCAAATTGATATATTATGAGTTCTGAATGCCGTATCAACTTGAAATTTTGGGTAGCCTCCTAAAATATTGTTTTCTATCATATTTGAAAAAAAAAAAAAATTCGTCGTTGGGGACCGAATTTACAGGTCGTTTTTGCGATTTACCCCTTCTATCTACAGCCAACACACCCGGGTATGCATAGAAAAATGTATGTAAATTATAAGTTAGAAATGAAGAAAAACATTTGGGTTTTATTCTAAATAATTTTTATTTATTTGACATTACTTTTTTGTGTTTATGTATGTATACAAAAAAAAATAACAATATATTATTAATAATATGTATTGTTAAAAAAAATGAATTTTATAAAAAAGTGATAATTTATGACCTGCATCTATTACAATGAGTGATATCTTTTGAATGCTCAACACAAACTGGCTTGTGACATTCTTTGCAGATTTTTTTTGTTGTTCTTCTTTTGGAACATAAGAGGCAATTTCTCTTTTGCTTGATTCTGCCAGAATTGTGACGCTGCTCTTGAGCGCTTACTGGAAGGCTTTCAATGGTTGGTGTAACTGGGCGGCCCAACATACTTTCGATTCGACTACGTGCTGAAAAATTTCACATTGTTTGATCTAACCAAATTGTACCATATTACTGCCATCGCCCTCTTCACCTGCCAATAGACGTTCATTCGTATCTTGCTCATCTTCACTGTCTTCTTCCAAAAGCTCCTCCAATCTTTGGCTTATGTACAGTTCTCTGTCTTCAAAGATAAGTCCTTACAATTGCCTGGGAGTTAGCCATTCGCCATCAGCCATTATATAATTTGTTGTATGATTATTATATTTTTATCAAATGCGTTGCATGAAAAATAATAGCGTCTTTTTTATTCAAATGCAGTACAGAAAAAAGCTTGACAGTAACTGACGACACTATTAGCAAAACATGTATATTTATATACCATTTTTATGCGCGAAATCACACAGAATTTTTGAATTTATTAGTTCTTGGATTTGACCGTTTTAAAATTTATTTTTAAATATTTTCCCGAAATTTTTTTACTGTTCTTCGAAAATGCTCTCATCTAGGTGCACCTGCGTCTTTTTTCCTCACGAAACTTTATGACTTACTAACAGAAAGAGGTAAACCTCTGTTTATGTGGACTACCTGTAAATATCTTCAACAATTTTAAATCCTCCGAAAGGCGTTGACCTGTGTGTGGTTAATTTTATTACAACAATCGATATTAGTGGGTTTTGTTTTTATTACACAAACCTTTATTGAAAAATTTCCCAATTTTTTAAAATATGAATCATAGAGTCAGAAAAATAACTTCATTCAGTTCCACTGTTGGAGTTTGTGTAACACCAGGTAGTTTTATATTTATTTTTCAATCAATATTTGCTTAGGATTTTACCTGGTACATATGAATAGGACATTGTGAATTAACTCTGAATGGCTTATATTTCTTTCTTTTGTACCTGTGTTATAGTAAGTAATAACAAGTAGGAAGAGTGAAGGGGATTTCTCGAGATGCTATGTGATAGATCGGTTATCAAGGTTGAAGAATAACTGTACTAAGAGAGTTTTATGGCTACTTCAATTATTTGACTTTCAAGCGGTTTTATCATACCCCTAAGTGCAACAAATGAATTTACTACGAAACCACACCATCGAAAAATCCTTATACTTAAAAAAAAAACCGATTGCAATATAAGGAAAAAAAAAGAAAGGAACAAAATATGTAAAAAAATGTATAATGTATAGATACACTTGTCAATTTTCATAATATATATTCGCTATAATTAGAAAAAACCGTTAACAACATAAAAAATTGAAAACGCACATACAAAACGTATGGGATACCCGGGTGTGTTGGGTGTATGTTTACGTATAATTTTTTGGCTGTAGACACAAAGGGTAAGGTCCATAGCGACACATATGTCCCATAAAATTTCTCGAAATCTAAAATCATATTTTATAATTTTCGGATATTTTTGGCTTAGTTACAGCCCAATAGAATACTCTCATACTGTGAGTTCACAGTATCACATTTTAGATGCTTATGGTCCTCAAAGAGATATGCACATCTTCTTCACATCCTAGGTCTAAATTGTCATCATAATCGTTGTTTTCTGTATCTGAAAGTTGAACGCCGTCAGGTAAATCTGATGAAACTCCAGGGAGGGTACATTCCATATTCAAATTCTTGTTTTCGTTCCACCTAGCACCATAATGTTATTCAAGTAAAGTTTTAACGTAGTTAAGTTTATCAAGATTAACATTTACTACTTTGGGAGCATTTGGTATATTGTTAATCTGAGTTTTAAACGATTTGCCTGTTTTTCCAATTACTTTTTTGCTTATTGTGATAATAATTTATTTTGAAACTTAAAGGGCCATTGTCTAGCACCTAGACTCTAGGTGGCTTAATTTTATCATCTACACTCTAAAAAATGAAAAATGCGATGTTTAAATTTACTAAATTAATTATAGTGAATTTACTAGTATTATTGTTGTAAAAAATACAAAAAATGTGTAAAAATTTACAAGGAATGTGTATTTTTTAAAAATCTAGAATACACACAATAAATATGTAAAATTGCAGAAAAAAATATGTATTCAACCACCATTTACTAATAAAAATATGTATTCTACTGTCTATTCCGAAAAAAAATTGTATTATGCTTTTATTACAAAAAATAACGTGTAAATAGTCTCATATTACAGATTAAATGTGTAACAGCTGTCATTCAGTATTTGAATATTGATTAAAGTTTTCGGTAATTAATTAATTTTATTCCATAACGTGCCTCGCTTGGAATAGGGATAAGTCACAAATAGCTCTGTCTCCAAATAACAATGAGATGCATATATACAAGCGGGACTCAGGATGATCTGCGGGTTATGGGCATTGACTGGGCTAAGGACACTAACAGGATTGTAAGCTGTGCCGCCGATCGTAACGCTTACGTTTGGACGCAGACTGAAGATAAAAAATGGAAACCGATTTTAGTATTACTTTGCATAAAACGTGTACCAACATGGTTCAAATGGTCTCCAGCTGAGAATAAATTTGCTGTTGGTTCCAGAGCCCGTTTGATACTGCGTTTTTGAAAAAGAGCAATCACATTAAATCAAAGGATTTAGTGAATCATTCCAATTGGTTCGCGGTCAAAGAAAGTATTCCTTTTAAAATTTAGGTGCAAAGATCAGGTGTAGCTAGAAAACGTAGTCGATTCAATCAGGCACGTACCTACCATTTGCCCCCCCTAGCGCTTCATTTGCCCCTAGCGTTTCATTTGCTCTTCACGCGTTTTTTAGGAAAACTTCAAAAACAAAAGCAATTAGAAAATTATATTTATAGTTTATACTACTTAGGTTTAAAGTTTATTTTTTTTTAAACAGTAACAATTTAAAATAGCTGTACTCTGCGATCTTTCATCTATAGACTCAAGACGTTAGTGCTCGAAAGCCAGGAACGATAAATTATTCAGCCCATCAGTCAACATGCCCATTCGTTGTGGCCGTATAATTCGTGTTAATGCCGAAAATGACGATTCGCATACTTGCTTTCCAGCCGGGAAAGTTTCGATGGTTGCAAAAAAGATTGTACACTTTTTCCATTACTTCACGCACCTTATACAGCTCCGTCAGCACCACCGTTTTATTTTTATTTTGTTTCCGGCTTTTTAAATTTGTTTAATTGATAATTCTCCGAACGAATTCTATCTATATATTCTTTGGCAATTTTGAGCTCAATTTCACTTGGTAACTGGATTCCCAAATGGGTGCAGCTTTTCCAAATCCTTTTCATCATGTATCGATAGCTGTGAGAATGTCATTGTTTGTAACAAAGCGATTGGTCATTTCAATTAATACGATATCGATTGTTTCGTAGAATGTTGATTTCAGCATGATGATCGATTCGCTTCGTTCACCCAGGGTTTCTTCAACAACTGACTCTTTCAGCATTTGTTACTGCTGCCTATTCCGAATTGGACGATTTGAGGCGTGAGCTGATTATGTGGGCTTTAATTGTTCCAACAGATCTATCGTTTGAAAATACTATTGATCGAAACTATTTTGTGATCTCATTTTTTCAAGCATTGTAAAAACAGCTCTAATGAGTGGCATAGCATCTTCGTATTCCATTGCTCGGCCTTGAATCGCTTTCGTTACTGGTTCAATCGATTGCAATAAATCCTTCATAAACACTAATGTGAAGACAAATTCCAACGATACCATCACGTGTGACAAACCGACTGCTATTGCTACGTTATCACCATTGAATCGTTCGCCAACCATTTGAGGCAAAGTATTCATAATATGGGTATAGTTTTCAAAGATGGATTTAGAAGCACGTAAATGGCCAACCCAACGAGTTTCAATTAATTTCAAAATGGAATGGCCTTCATAATGTTGTTGTACTTTATGGCGACGGAAAAATTTCGCAATATGTTTTGGCCGAAAATATTAAAATACACATTAAGCACACTAGATATTCATATAGTTTACACAAAAAATAATCTTATTTCTCAAATACTTTTTTCTATGTATTTTGGGGCGTAGATTCCAAAAATACTAATCATTTTATTTCTTCTTAAGAATCGTTTTCGAGATATCCACAAAAAAAATATACATATCGGTCATTCTTTTAATAATCATTTTTGTTAAGAAATACTTTAACTTTATAAAAAAAATTAAAAAAATTTAAATAAATTTGTTTAAACATTAATTTTTTTAATTAAAAAAATTTTTCTCAAAATATTTACAATATAACACCTATTGTTTTTTTTTATTTTTTTATATGCTATTCCTCAATCAATCCTAAGAATGCATGTGCTTTCATATCGAAATTCCCGCCATAACTTTGGAAACTACAAATTTTTTACTAATGACGCGCACCATGTTTTTTCTACATAAAATTCGACAAAAAAATTTTTTGTTTGTTTTTTTTTTTTTTGTTATGTTATTTTCAATCAATCCTAAGAATGAATCTGCATTTAATTCAAAATTCTCGCCATAGCTTTGGAAAATATGAGCGTTTTATGAAGGCGGGTTTCAGTCTAATTGTATGAATTGCATCATATTTCCCAAAGTTATGTCGGGAATTTCATTTTGAATGCAAATACATTCTTAGGATTGATTGCAAATAACATTACAAAAAAAAAACAAAACATAAACAAAAAAAAAATTTATGTCGAATTTTATGTTGAAAAACGCACCATGCGCGTCATCAGTAAAAAAATCGTAGTTTCTAAAGTTATGGCGGGAATTTCGATATGAAAGCACATGCACTCTTAGGATTGATTGAGGAATAACGTATAAAAAAATAACAAAAAACAAAAGGTGTTATATTGAAAATATTTTGAGAAAAATTTTTTTAATTAAAAAAATTAAAGATTAAACAATTTTTTTTTTTTTTTATTGAAATATTTACTTAAAATTAACTAACATTTCCTATGACTACAACTAGTCTTATGACTACACCTTATACCATATAAGTGGATCCACTGTGCCTGGTGGCAAAAAGGCAAGGCGCAGCTCTGCATTTATCTATAGATTAATAGTCCTACGAAGATGTGTCGTATTTCAGTTGTCTTAGCAAACTTGTATTTTAGTAGAGTTGCCTGCTTTTATACTAAATATATACTGTACTCATCTCAATTTCGAAATTAGATACTGTTACAGTTTTACTGTGTCAGGCGAGCAGAGCCGTCAAGCAAAATTATAACATGTTGTACAATTTAAGTTTTTTTGAAATACTTAATATCATTTGATCGACATCGACAATGTGGCATTTGTTTAATTCAATGTCATAAGCAGCCTTATATTGCATATTTCAAGGTATGTAAAAATTACAAAAAAACTTTCTTTTTTTGCAGATCACGAAATTATCGACCAGGCAGTATGCGCAAGGTGCGCCGTCGTGCAGTTTTTAAAAATGGTGACTGCAATGTGCTACAAAAAAATCTCATGCGGCGACGCTTGCGCTTTATGCAGGATCTCTACACAACGATGGTTGACTCTCAATGGCGTTGGACACTGCTAGTGTTTGCATTGAGTTTTATCCTCTCTTGGTTGCTTTTCGCTATGCTCTGGTGGCTTATTATGTACACTCATGGTGATTTGGAAGAGATGCACTTACCAGACAATCAAGGTGCGTTATTTGTTGTATAGATAAGGTCATTGATGCATCATAGGGGTTAACATGCATACACTTCCGTATTCAGAGAAAACAAGGTTAAACTGCAGTTTTTTTCACCTACATTTAAACACAAAAAAATAGACACAAATATGTGTGTGTTTTGCGTTATATGCACCTAAAATGTTTCATCAAACCACTTGAAAAGCTTGAAATTGGTTGCATATTTACGCTTCGATTTACCATTGAAAAGAAGAAGCTACCCAAACCTCTTATTTCCAATGAAGCAAAGCTTTTGAATCTGTCAACAGCTGAAAGTCATGCCTCTGTCATTTACACATTTCGCCAATTTTAATTGTTTTTTTCTTCCAATAGGGGAATCCGGTTGGAAGCCATGCGTCTCTGCCATATTTGGTTTCACTTCCTGTTTTCTATTCTCAATCGAAACGCAGCATACCATCGGTTATGGTGTACGCACCACTTCCGAGGAGTGTCCAGAGGCAATTTTTATGATGTGCTTTCAATCTATTTACGGTGTAATGTCGTCAGCGTTTATGGCCGGCATTGTCTTTGCAAAAATGACACGCGCCAAGCAACGCGCACAAACGCTGCTCTTCTCTAAGAATGCTGTCATATGCCAGCGTGACGGCTTTCTCTCGTTAATGTTCCGTGTTGGTGACATGCGCAAATCACTAATTATCGGAGCCAGCGTACGTGCGCAGTTAATACGTACACGATCGACAAAGGAGGGCGAATTAATGTCGCAACATTTCACCGAATTAGAAATCGGCGCTGATGAGTGCGGTTCCGATCTTTTCTTCATTTGGCCCATGGTTATCGAACATAAAATTGACGAACATTCACCGCTGTATAATATGTCAGCTACGGATTTGTTGCAAGACAAATTCGAAGTTGTTGTTATACTGGAGGGCACCGTCGAGTCAACTGGCCAATCAACGCAGGCTCGTTCAAGCTACATTAATTCCGAAATACTCTGGGGACATCGTTTTGATCCTGTGGTGCTTTACAACAAGGACAGGCAAGCATACGAAATTGACTATGCTCGCTTTAACGAAACGATACAAGTGGACACGCCTCTCTGCAGTTCCAGGGAACTAAGTGAGTTCTACAAGATTCAAGACGGTTTTAGAACACCAGGTAAGATATTAAGTTTACAGCAATGATTGATTTATGTTGACTTGAAAAAAGTTCGAAAGAAGGTTTTAGAATGGAATATCGATTATTTTAAAAACTTTCTACAAGTATCCAAAAAGTTTGCATTTTGCTAAATTGGTGCAAGTGCGCAAGTAATTTCTGAAATTAAATTTGCGGTAGTTTTGTTTAAAAAACATTTTAACTGTCATAAGAATCAAAAATATTTAAAACATATGAGGCGTCCAATTGCAAAACCGGCCAAATCCAAAAAAAATAATATTTTGAGATATTCTCAAATATCAAAATCTGGACTAAGCTTTATCGTTCTACTATGTTTTTAGATTGAAAAAAGTTTTTTTGACAGATATATAAAATTTTTTAAACTTATTCTGATGCATAGATTTCAAAACCGGCCAAATCCAAGAACTTGCTTTTAAAACCGGCCAAGTCCATGAACTTGCTCAAAACCGGCCAAGTACATGAACTTGCTTCAATTTTTTGTTCAATTGAGCTGAAATTTTGTAACAAATGCAATTCTTTCGAAATTAAGTTGCGAACCAATATATGGGTATTTCCACAGAAAGGTCCACCGTGCGTATTATTTCAATTGAATGCTATTCAAAACCAGTCAAGTCCAACGCCTTGAAATCAAAACCGGCCAAGTTCAGTACATTGATATCAAAACCGGACAAGTCCACTTTTTTTTCAAACAAAATTTGTTGAATACTATGTCAAAACCGGCCAAGTCCATGTTCAATGGATCAAAACGGGCCAAGTCCAAAATTGTTTCCTCAAAAACATCGACAGATGAAACTCGAAAAGTCTGATATAACGTGTTTTGAGTAAGAAATTTTATAATTTTATGTGGGAAATACGTATTAATTTTTCAATGAACATAGATGAAGATAAAGATAAACGTTTTTCGTTGTTTTCCAAAAGTATGAAAAAGGCACTTGGCCGGTTTTGCAACTGGACACCTCATATATTATGTCGAAAAAAAAATAATGCATTAATTGTTTTTAACATTTCGCATCAATTAAATTTGCTAACACAATCACCTCCTTTCGATGGTCGCGGGCCTAACAGTAACTTCCAAAATTTATTTTCAATATTTTCCTATCAATTGGTGCAGTAAATTGCTATCTCAAAAATGAAGCCAAATCACACAGTAGTCCTGTAACATGTACATGTATGCTTTTATGACTTTTATTCTTTTTGACTATATAAACAAAAACTTGAAAGAAAATAGTTTCTTGCTCGTTTAGTTTGGCCAGTATAAAAAAAGTTACGTTCACCATCAACATGGGCCAAAATTGCCCAATACAATTTTGCTATGTTATATAGAGTCACAACAAGCTTGACACTGCGTGTAAGGTTCCGCTTATCGAAATTTTACTTTTACCGATGTTGCGGAATTCTTTGTAACTTAGGTCACACTATGTGTCGATACATGCAAACCGGGGATTTCCCGATTTTAGAAATCTATGCTGCTTATACTGTCATTTGTATCCACTTCGAGCATAATGCACACATAATTGGCCGGCCTATTGTGTTTTATTGGTAGGGGTATATCATGGACGTGAAAAGGTTGGGAGAACTTATGGGATAACAAAAAATGTATGCCCATTTTCAGATGTTATGAGCCTCCGCAGATTTGAGAATAAGTATATCACGAGTTCTGCGCTTTATTATGAGAAGTGATAGAAACGAACGACGAGCTCGTGATAAATTAGCACAAATCAGAAATGTTTGGGATAAATTGGAATGCAACCTCAGAAAAATGTAAAGCCTAGGTAAAAATGTTACTATTGATGAGCACGTATTAGCATATCGAGGTCGATGCCCATTCAAGCAGTGTATTCAAAACCTGGGAAGTATGGAATGAAAATTTGAGCTCTCTGTGATTCATCAAGGAGTTAAGCTTGGTCGCTAAAGGTTTATACGAGAAGAAACCAAAACTGTCAAAGAGTAGTCCAACAGGTATACCGCGAGCCGAAATACTACCTCCTATAATTTTCTTAATACACATGAGTTGGAAATTGAACTACGAAATAGAGACTCACTTTGGTAGGCAACAATCTAGCAGATGCATACGAGTAAAAAGAATCCAGAAATAGCTGATTGATTATCATACTCAATCTGGTGTTGATACGCTTGATCAGCTTATCCGCCACTATTCTTGCAAAAGAGAACAAACAGATGACCGCAACTCTGTCGTACATGGTATTGTATATACTAGCCTACAACTTTGTTTCATATACATACATCCATAAACACTGACTGGTAATCATTTCCAGCGACGTATATATTTGGATGTACTTGGTATGTCTGTCTCTTATCCAGTCAGAGCTATTTAACCGATCGACCCTACGATCAACCCTACCTTTGACCTTCGGTCAAATTGCACCAAATAGTCACTAAAATTATCTCCTTTTGCTAATTTAATTTGTAGATTTCATACAAATGTAAGAAAAACCTATCAAAATTGCACTGATTAAAAAAATATATGAGAAAATTGCATTGGGCAAAATTGACCCACTAATACAGTGAGTGTTATTATTTTTGAATACAGGATAAGTGTTAAGGGGTTCGGCTGCCTACTCGCTGACTTTCAAATTCCTTATTCGGCATTTGCCTATCGATGGGTTCAATAAACATGTTTCCATTTGACCGGGTCAAAAAACCACCTTGGATACTTTGAAAATTAATTTTCGAAATTTTTATATATGGTTTGAGAGGTATCGAAAAATCCGATAATAATCGAAAACTATTAAAAACATCGAAACATATTGTAGAGTATTGAGAAAGTTGGAATATGTCAAAAATTAAATTTAAAATTTGAAATAAAAACGGATGCTAACCTATCTTTGGAAAGCAAAGTAAGCAAAGCAATCCAATTTATTATTTTTAAGCTCATTAAGTTCTATTATTTTACACACATCTCAAGCTGAAATGTTATATGTAGAATTTTTATTAAAAAATATGCGTGCAAAGAACGAGTGGTAACCCATGTTTGAGACAGAATTGAAGAAGGCAACCCTTTATATTATATTTAAGCTCATAGAGGACTATTATTTGACATACATTTTAAGCTGGAATATTGCACCCTACATTTTTTTCTAAAAAAAGCTCGTCCGAAAAAATAGGTGGCAGAACTTGTTTGGTACATGATTCTACAAGGCAGCACATTTATATTATATTTAGGGTCTTCGAGCTATATCATTTGGCATACATATCAAGCTGTAATGTTATACACGTTTTATTAATAAAATTTGGCCCAAAAAAGGGGGTGGCAACCCATATTCGGGCCGCGAATCAGCACGGCAAAGCTATATATTATATATAGGCTTTTGGAACTCTATAATTTGACATACATTTCAAGCTGTAATCTTATACTATTTTTATTAAAAAACGGCCAAAAGTTTGATTAGCCTGCATAGCCTTTTTTGTTACTTACACAGGATCTACGATATTCTCTCTAATATGGCTTAAATTTCATAGAATCCTTCGCTAAATGACGAATGGTTTAAGCTAGGTTATAAGGTGACTAAAATAGCTGTCACAAGCAAAAACTATGTTAGAATAAATTTCAAAATGGCATGCATCAATAATAAAACATTTCTTATGAAATTCACCATTACAAATTTTCCAAGCTTAGAAATATCGTCTAATTAGAGTCGCAACTAAGGTGTTCATGTATGGAAAGGTTGCAACAACCCATCATTCGAGAACGTTCTAAGGTCGGGCCCAAGTCTACCTTAGCACCCTCCATGCCACGCCAACGGTTAAGCATGGACTTTCTTGCAGCAAGATAATCTGCTAAGTGATTCTATTAAAGTCAACAGTTATAGGGACGTTAAGCCCAAGACGGCTAACAACAAAACCTTTTAACGAATACATGCTTTGAATTTTCATAAGGGTTTCGACATTATGGACAGAAGTTCGTATGTATGTCAGAATCATCTAAGTTCCACATGTTTTAGGGTACAAATCTTTTCTGACTAAAATACTCGTACTTATAAGAAAACTAATAATTTTTTTTAAGTGTGATCTTTTTTCACTGGTTTTATTTTTGAATAAACGAAATTAAATTTACAAGCCTTCAAAAAGCTTTTTTAAATATCAACATTGTAAAAAATAATTTATACGTTATATATAATATACATGTTATACATGCTTATTTACATATGCTTAAAAACTTTGTTTAAATTTTTTTTGTAGAAACCACCTTTACAAATCGTCAACTGAATATGAATGAGCAAGCATCTTAAATCTCTTTTCTTTGTTTTTCAAGTTGTTATTTCAAAAAATTTATTTCATTGTGTTTGTCTTACTTTTAAAATTTATGAAAACTGTAGTCGCTTAAAACATCCCATCATATTTTTTATTTTGTAAGTGTTTTCAATTGGCTAAAACCAGAGACTATAAATTTGGGAGACTTCGTAATCGTGGAAATTCACATGTCGTAAAGATCAAACCCCGTTTTCCTCCGTCACTTACATATGTATATATATTTTTTGAGAAAAATTAAGCACACACATATTACAGATTACAAGGTCTCCTAGACTTAAAGTCTCTGCTATAACTATACTATGTACTAATGCCTTTATTCGTGTGCTAAATATTTTACTTCGTGTATTATAAATTTCAACAGATATCTATCGACACAGCAGTAATAATCGCCCTCAGTCAATATCAGAAGCACGCAGCTCAGGCGTTTCATCTACTGGCTCTGCTCGAAGTCATGGAAGTCGCAGTTTGCATTATACCTGGCAGTTTGGACAGTCAGCAACTTCAAGTGTAGCATAATTAATACATGGTATTAAATTTAAAAAAAGTTTTAGAAAATTTGTATAAATACAACACCACTATCAATTAAGAAGATTAATAAAAAAACACAACCTTAGACTTTAATGTGATGTACTTAGTTGAATTTTAATTAATTTATTTTTAATTTTAAGTGTCCCATGACATTTAGGCCTTTCACACACGAGTCGCCGCGTCATTGCAGCGTACACCAGGCGTATGTTGCGCACAGTACGAGAGCTCAGAAGAAAGTCGCACACGAGGCCGGTTCTACACACCAATGTAGCTCTTGTTTCAGCTTAGCTCATGGAAATGGGATGGGGATGCACCTTGAGCGCGAATGGAGTCAGTTGCATTATATATATGGGTGTTTGTTACCGATAAGCTCTGAAACTATTCAACCCATTTTTATGAAACTAAGCCAAAGAGCCGAAGGTAATGTAGAAAATTATGACTTAAAATGGTCAGTCGTCAAGAACTATAGCGAAAGCTTTGAAAACTACTCATAGAACAGTTCTTATTCATTCAAAAATGAAAATCTTACAATAATTTGACGCTCATAGTGTTAGATCTTGCTTGCTTTCTAGACGAGGAACATTTTGGCGACTTTCAACCGTCACTGACATAACTTTTTCGCGGTTTTTATCAACAACACGTCCAGAAACAGTTGTTAGTAGTTGAACTAACCTCTCTGTGCGTTGAATATGCTAAAGAATTTTTGGATTAAGTAGTGGTGGATCGTCAGAAGTTAAATATTCCATAAAATGGTCATATGGAATGCTTTTAGTGAAAGGCGGCTCAGTTTTTTAGCAACACTTCTAACATTAATTATTTCGATATTTACTTTTTTCTAAATTTCAATTAATTTTTTTACTACTTGTGGTGTAAAACTTTTGTATGAAAACATTCTGCTTTCAGCTTTAGCACTTTCACTCAAAAGACTATAATGCTTTAATAAATTACTATTATTTGGTAAATTAAGTTTATTTAAATCGCATGGCAAACCAAAGGTAGGGACATCTTGAGATGGCATATGCAACAGGTTCCATCTGGAGGATATGGGTGTTATCGGTAGCTCCACAGTTGGAAAAAACGAAACAAATCACAATTGAAGTTGAAAAGTTTCACGGAACAATTACACGTTTTCAATGACAGATTTTGCAATGATAGATTTTTATTTTAGAACAAATAATTATTTTCCATTATCTTTTGACCTAACTACTTCAGCACTCCACTATTCTTCCAAAAAAAAAAAATAACATGGAAAATACAAAGGAGGCACAAACCCTTTCCAGCGAAATCAAAATGGTCGATTTACCCCAATGTTAGCTCGAAATATGAAATACTTTGTAGTAGTTCCCATAAAAATCCAATATAAGTACTGTTCAAAACCTATTTGTGAAAATGCGGAGGCTCGAAATTGATTTTAGACCCATAGTTTCTTTGGCTCAGAATTGCCCGTAGAAAATTTTCCTGCCATACCCTTTTTGAAAAAAAAAAAAATCGACCCGCATACGTATGTGGTGGAATAGGATTTATTTATTTTGGCAAGTAAAGTCTTTGAATTTGTCTCGCACAAAGCGTCCATTTTTTAGATGTGTTTTACTAAAATGTCTAATAATGTCTTTTTTGTTATACAGTGGCAAACAGTGAAATCCGGACAAACAAAAAAAATTGAATAAAATCCTTTAGGATCTAAATTTTTTATCGATTAAAAAAACTGATGCAAGGATCAGAAAAGCAAATAATTTTTATTGAAAATATTTTGCTTTAGGTCGAAAAACCACACCATAAACATCTATTTTTAGCAAAAAAAGTGAAATACATATGTCCTTTATTGAAAAAAAAAGTTTTTGGTAAAATGTTGTAAAATTTTATTTTTAAAGAACTAATTCTAAAATTTTTACAGCAGGTATTTTAAAAACTAATATTTAGGATTAAAAAAAAAACCGGTATCAATATTTTCCCTTCCCTTTCCTTCGCTTTTATGACCGCCATAACTCGCTGCGCCATAAAAAATATCAAATTTTTCAAAAGATCTTGCGAAATGCCATCGTTACAATCATTTTGAATTATTCTGTCTAACTCGCGTAAATTAGTGGACTTGTGGCTTGCTACCTGCACCATAATTATGTGCCAAAGATTCTCAATGGGGCTAAGATCGAGACTATTTCCTGAGCACGATAAAGTTGAAATGCCAAGTTCATTCAAGTAATTCTTTACCTGTAAAAGAAGTAGAAGAAAAAAAGGATGAACGTTTTGGGTTAAGTACAAAATCAGAATGACAAGGCGCAGAATCATCTCGAAAAAACACGTTGTCCATACGCGAAAAATGCTTTTCAATAGAAGGTTCCAAGTTTTCTATCAAGACGTTTTTATAGTCGGTTGCTTTGACAGTTCCTTCAATCAAGGCCAGTTTTCCAACTTGGTAATAAGAAAAGCATCTCCAGACCATTCTACTAATCGGTTGCCTAAATGTTCTTTGGGTGCACTCTTCGCTATAACCCTCTCCAGTTTTTCGGCGCACGTCCAGCATTCCATCGGAGCTGGATATGTTGAACTTTGATGCATCTGAGAAGATCACATCCTGCCAATCGAATACAGTCCACATTTTGTGCTGGTTAGCCCAATCCAAGCGTTTGCGACGCATTTGATTGTTGAAAAAAGGCTTTTTAGCTAGACGACATGCAGATAAACCATGGAGCCTTCGTCACACAGTCATTAGAGGAATTTTTATTACTCTACATTCAACAAACTATTTTCTAATTTCTACAGACGTTTTGAAGCGGTTTTTAAGACTAATCTTTTTTAAAAGTGGATCATCAGCTTCTGTAGTCTTTTTTCGTGCTTCTGATCCTTCCTTTCAACCTGTCGATCCAGTTTTAGAATACTTTTTCAAAAAGTCGGCTTTTGAGAACTTACGGAAGCTGCTCTAGCAGAAATTTCCCGTATCGTTAATCTACCGCATCGAAACGCCAAGATCTCGCACATATCCGCTTCGTTCCTTTTTTTATGATTTGGCATCATTTCCAACACAACAACACAAGAATGATTAAAAACTAAAAGTATAACGTCTATTTATACTAAGATATGGTCCTACCTCTAAAACAAAGCCCTACCTACGCCCTACCTGTAACAAAAACCCGTACCTACAAAACAAAGAGGTTGACGGGATCTTAAAAACCATTTTTTTAAATTTTTTTGTTTGTCCGGATTTCACTGTTCGCCACTGTATATATCTACAAAACTTTTAGCTTCTCTTAATGCATCAATATCACCAAAATCGATAATGCAGTTATGAAGCACGCATATAGCTTTAGCATTTTTTTCGGCCAAAAGAGGATGAGTCTCTATTGGCTTCCATAGGAGACGCCATTTCGAATTAATGATGCCAAAAGCGCATTCCACGCACCGCCTTGGAGAGACGAGAATTAAAATAAACTTCATCTGGAGTAGTACCTCCTCTTCTTGCGTATGATTTAAGAAGCATCTCTAAAAGAGGTTAGGCCTCGTCCGCAATAAAAACATATGGCACTATGATGTTGGTTCCTGGAAGATTTGTGTCTGGAGGTAAATTTAGCTTATGGCTGTTTAAAAGGTGGATCAGTTGTGAAGAGCTAAATGTGCTACCGTCGCTTTGCTTTCCATAGCCTCCAACTTCAATTGCTATGAATTTGCAATTTCCATCTGCCACACCTGGAATAGTAAAACCATTAAGCTGTAAAAATACACCAGAAAAAAAGTATAAAAAAGTGTCGAAAAGAATAAAACTCGACAAAATCTCTTTTTTTGACTCCTGGGTCAGAATTTACCAACTGGGCCACTTTTACTTTGTTCTAAAAAATGTTCTAAGCACCGCCATCGTGTTCAGCATCCTCGAAAATGGGAGATGAGAAATGTTTTACCTATGAAAGACGCGGAATATGCGATTCCCCCATTTTGGGGCGGTTTTTGGCCATTTAAGGGTTGGGATCAACTCCAAAATAATTTTAAACACCACCATCGTGTTTAGCATCCTTGAAAACGGGAGATAGAGGAGGTTTGGTAGCTGCTTTAAATATTTATATTTTTCAAGTTTTTTTCCGACTCATGGAATCTACTATAAGCCCATTGTGTAGAGTTACAAATATATAAATAAAAATTACGTCAAGAGCGATCCATTTTTTTCTCAACGGAGTATTGTACATTAATATTTTTAACATTTATATATTTTTTTTCGTTTTTCGATCGGACAGGGAAGGCTGTTTTTCATTAACATTAAATAAATAAACATGTTTTAAACATTGAAAAATACATTATTTAAAATAATAATAAAATAAATCTCACTTATACTCTGTTTCAATACGAATCGAACACCGTTAAATTTATAAAAATCGTCGCATCCGTTCCAAAGTCATAAGCTTTTGAAAAAATTTTGTCCCCGAATTTCAATTGCCTATAACAACAAAAAAAATTAAAAAAAAATACTTTTCACATTTCAATTTCTAGCACATACCACTATCTAAATAACAAAATTTCATTAAAAAATAAAATTTTTTTTTTAAAGTGGCCCAGTTGGTAAATTCTCACCCTCCTCTCAAGTATCGAACTTCTGAAAATTATTTTCCGAGCTTCATTTGCTTTCAAAATTTACTATTTTCGTTGTACTAACCCTGAAGAACGATGGAAAAAAAATTTTTGTAATTATAGAACATCGATCCAGAATCCTCAGGACACTTAAACGCTTTCCATCGATAGCACCGACACAATTCGGGAAGTTCCATTGGTTCCAAAAACGCTCTGCAGTATTTTTAAACATCTGTTCCGAAGGGCATGGCATTTGAAGAGGCTTCAATACATTCCACAATGCCTCACAAGTGTCCTTAAAAATAACGCTGACAGTCGACGTACCTACTCTGAAAGAGAATGCATACTGCTTAAGAAGACCCTGTAGCGAGAAACCTATATATTTTTTTTTAATACCTAGTCAATTTGATTTGCAGTGTTAATACAATTTTTTATAATTATGTAATAGCAAAAGACTACCATTTTTTTACTTTACTATCGTTTTAGAAGATCAGTTGAAAAAGAAATATGGAAAACTCTCCGTGACCAATTTCGATTGGAACATAGAAAAACCCTTATTTCGAAATCTGGAAATGCTGGATTTTTAGAAACTGAATATGCGTCTCAAATCTTTTGGCCATATTTCAAGCCATTACTTTTTTAAAAGAGCAAATGCTATGCCGAAAAATTTCGGGAATTTGAGCATTGGAAATTATACCTCAGAAGTATCCAATATTGGAGCTGAAGATGAATGCTATGAGGCTCAAGTTAACAATAATGCTTTTGTTTCACTTGAAGAGCGCGATTCATTTGAAGTTTCAACCACGCAGCCACCGAAAAAAAGGTTCAGAACTCAAATTATTCTGAAATTTTTTAAATTGAAAAACGAAATTTGGAATTGCTGGAAAATAAGGCAAATAAAAGTGCTGAACCACACCGAAAAAAAACTTACTCCGTTTAAGGAAAAATGCCTAAATGTGAGGAAAAAATGTCCTTCAATACGAGCTAAAGTCATGGGTTCCTCAAAATAAGTAAGTTGGATTCGTTAGTACAAGTAAATGTTGCTGTTTTGAAATAAGGAAAAGTTTACTCAATGTGAGGACAAAGTTATAAAACTGAGGAAAATTTGACTTTTTCTAAGGATGAACGTGTCCTTAAATGAAAGAAATTTACTTAAAATAAATTCGTTGATTTCAAAAAAAATTTGTTAAATTTCTATTTCCTCTATTTTCTTATTTGTTAGTTACTTATTGTCAGTCATTCTTATTTTAATTGTAATACGTTTTTAAAACTTCAAAGAAGAACTTAAATTTTTTTTACCTGTCACCCGATCAGAGAATTGAACCTGTGTCTGCGCCATGCCACTGTTCAAAGATGCTCATCTTACCCAACTCAGCCACCGACAGCATTTTTAATACATACTAAAATGATGTTGTTAAACCGCGCATGTAACAACCATTGTCTGATCAGGGAAGCTTCGGTTCAAATCCCGGCGACGACATAATTTTTTTTTTTTTATTTTTTTATTTAAAAAACAAGTAGAGAACTATAAATATATAGGCAAAAACAGAATACTTACGAGAAGAATAGATATTAATTTCAGCGAGTGTTGCACTCATTTATTAAGGAAAATTTTCCTACGTTATAGTAAATTTTTTGAAGAAACTAACTAAAACTGAGTACGATTTTCCTTAAAAAAAAAACATTTCATTAGATTGAGGAAGTTTTTACTCAAATGAGGAACAAGTTGTCCTCAAAAATTCTTCCCAAAGAAAAATTTACTATTTCAAAGGAAAGTTTTACTAAAACCACAAACTCTATATTTGAGGAAGAGCTTTGACTTGCTTTAATGAAACATGAACTCATTTCAAAGGACTCAATTACTAAATGAAACGATATTTTCATCAATATGAGGAAAAATAACTTAGATTAAGGAAAATTTTTATACTAAATCGCAGGAAGGCAGTTCTTCAAATTTAGGACGGTCTTTTTTTTCGGTGCAGATGAGGATCGACATCATCACCAAATGATTTTGTCATATTAAACGCGGAAACATACTTCCCAAATTAATTTTCTACTTTTTTTGTTTTTCTAGTTTATAAAACCTTTATATATTATTACTTCAAAGTTATTATTAATTGTTCACATGGCGTTATAGACGTTTTATTAAAATTTGTCCTCTGCTTTTAAAGCTTATTCTGGATTTTGTTGAGCACATAGTCGAATGTTTCAATTGACATTCATAAAAACGCTCATCCTGAGTCGAAGTTGGGGATACAAAAGATGAAACTCACCGTTTTGCTGCCTTCCTTTATTTATTGGATGCATACCAATTTTTTTTTTTTAGAAGACGATACACATTTGAAGACATCAAAAATTCGTTCGTTACATATTTTTAAAACTTGTTTTAGGTTAAAAGTTATTAGTTAATGCATAAGTGCTACCTTTCACTACTTATAGTTTTTCTACTTGTACTTTTGAATACGAGTTACCTTTGAATAAAATTTTGTACACTTCAATGTAAAAATAATTTAGATTTAGTCAATCGTCACTCAAAATTTTATACATATAATCGTAGAAGGTAAGTATTATTTTTATTCGGCAATATGCATACATTAAAGAAATTTTTTGATAAGATTGCAAATTGATGACATGTCTTCTAATGACAACAACAACAATTATGGTATTGAATCGGATGATGGAGTTTTAGGATTGGTGCCCTATGATTTTCACAGTGACTCCGACATTTCGACTGAGCTACCTGTTTCGACTCAAAAGCGCAAAAGGTGTCAGATTAAAAAATCTGCTTGGCTCGCGGCCAAAAATAAAAAATTAGGAGAGAGAGGAAATCCGTATTATGGAAAACGAAGTGAGAATGAAGGCTGGGACTACAAAAAAGTTAAAAAGGCACGAGCTATGAAAGAAAGGTGTCGATGCGAAAAAAAATAATGCTGTAATGAAATGTGTAAAAGTGACCGAAGTAGAAAGACGGAATATTTAGACAATTTTGGCAAATGAACTGGGATGAAAAAAAAATTTATATTAACACTTTGATTCAAATAAACGCACCATTAAGACCTAGAAATCGAAAGATATATAACAAGTCGTAAAGAAACCGAACATTACAATATTATTTTAAAGTCGAAAATCAATTTATACGTGTGTGCAGAACATTTTTCTTGAATACGTTAGACATAGGCAGACGCGCTGTATTTAAATGGGTGAAGAAGACTCCAGTAACAAAAACGACTTCGGAGAAATCCACCAATAAGATTAGATTAAGGTTTATTTCAATTTTTCTTTTAACAATAATTGTGTACATTTTCATGTATCTCGCGAAGCCCTTCAGGCTTGTCAGCGAGAAATTTTGAAATAAAAAAATAGTATTAAAACATTTTAAATATTAACGATTTAAATAAATAAATTAATAATATAGGTATATATATAAGTTAAAAACAAATTAACATAAGTTTGTAATGAAATAAATGACGAGAAAAAAATAGAAAAGTATTGTAGAAACCCGATTCATGAAGTTTATGAGTTTGAAAATTTAAAAACTTTGCGCTGAATGAAATATAATTTAATAGTTTGATTTCGTTTATGTTTTTGAACGTGGTTGAAATTAGCTATATGTAATGGCAGTTCGTTTAGAATTTTTGGAATGACAGTATTGAGTGTGTTTTTAATACTTTCTTAATACTTTCAATATGAAGATCACCTGCTGGAGCGGTTTTTGATGGTCTACTACGAGATTCTTTTTGCGGTTTATTTTTAAATACATTTCTCACAAAATTCTGAGATATATTCAGCAACCTGCAAGCTGCATCGAAGAGATTTTCGTTCTTTTTTCAAGTTTAAAGCCAGCCTGTGTTCCTTAGCAGATCAATTTGACTTACGACCCATCTCAACTAAAATTTTTTTCTGTCAATTCACTGCGTTTTAAGATTTAATTAAAGAAAACTCACCATTCTTCTAAGGAAAGCTCAAAAAAGTTTTAAAAAAAAAGTTTTCAAACAAAAATTTGAACCAACTTGCAGGTGTACCTATTATTTTGAGCAGGCAAATTTTCAAACTATACACAATAAGCAAAGAGGATAAATAATAAGAGATCTAAACGCTCATTAAGCGAAATTTGGCACCGCCTATCTTTTCTGCTAAAAAATAAATTAAGGTGTAACATTAGTTGATATAGTCATGCCTGGATATAGTGAACACCCTATATAGTGAACACCTTGATAAAGTGAACACCAAAATTTTTACTTTCACTCGAAAAATTGATCCAAAAGTTTACTACTCAACGCCAGAAGCAAAAATCTATTCGCGAATTCTTTCAATAAATATGGTCATTGCTCTATACTCGACATCTTACCAATCGAGCTTTCACATTCCCCAACGGACTATATCTGCCCTACACTATGTTTTGAGAAAAATTTTCAGGTGAAAATTCCGGAGCGAGTTCAGTGGGAAGAGGGCACTCTCAACTTAAATTTTGAAACCACTATATTCACCGATGGGTCCAAGATGGACTGTGGAGTAGGCGCAGGAGTCTACTCAAAAGACCCAGAGATCTCTCAATATTTCCATTTACCTGATTCAGCTAGCTTTTTCCAAGCTGAAGTTTTTGCCATTTTTGTAGCCTGCAGACTAGTGGGCTGTATTAGTTCAGAAAAGAAGATAGCAATTCTCTTCGATAGCCAAACCGCAATCAAAGCTTTGAGCTCGGCACATATAAAATCGAAGCTAGTAGAACAATGTAGAAAAGAACTTGTCAGGCTAGGACATCATATGGGTAGCAAGGCGTGGTTCCTCTCATAATGAAACTGCATCGGAACATGTTTTCGCTCCTCTCGGGTTAGTTAAGAAGTGGATTTTCTCGCATTTTCTATCTGTAGCCGGAAACCACTGGAAGTCTTTACACTCCTGTAAAACAGCCAGATAAATCTGGCCCGCTTACAATAAACTGAGGACCACCTACCACCACTGACATCGCAAGAATCACCGCGACCTGCACTGGGCAGTCAGCAAACACGCTGAAAGGTTAGGTATACCTTTCAATTCTTCCTGCCGCAGCTGCTGAATGCAAGCGAGATTGAATTACTTGAGCACTTTCTTTGCAGCTGTCCAGCTTTAGCAAGAATCAGGCTATGATGTCTTGGCAAACCTTTCTTCAATGACCTCAGCGAATTTGCTGAAATTGAAATCGGATCTCTGCTCTACTACCTTAATAAAGCTAACTGGATATAGCCATTTTTACATCCATCAATTCGCCGGGTCACGTGATGTGGTACTAAAACGGCAAAATCAGTGCTACTTAAGGCTTCAGCTTGTTTGCTAAGCCACCACTCTAACCTAACCTATATGTTTACAAAAATTCTCCCACTCCCGCGCTACAGGTTTGAAACTTGTCCATCGATTTTTCTATATATACATATACATATGTGATAAGTCGTGAGTAAAAAAAAACAATAAACGATTTTCGTTGGCTAATAATTGCAAGGAGCAAGTGTTAGAACATAATACTACAAAATCGGGTAGGCATCGCAGATATTAAAATAGTCAAATCTCATTATCACACGACAAGTGTTTGTAAAAACGATAAGAAAAAAAAAAGTTTCGCTAAAGTAACCTGACAGTTTTTTCTTTACAGGTTTTGAATCTTTTCAAAGGTCTAAAATTTCACTTTGTTTTCATTTGTAATGTGAAGATTTGTGCGGAAAAGGTGTTTCGACTCTTTTCTCGGGTCCAAGACGCATATTTCAGTGAAAATCCGCCTCCGTAATCATTAAAATGTTTGTCGCCTCCGAAGCTCTGGAGCAAGTGTATATTGCAGCAAACTACCTTTTAAGTACTCTTACTGTAGATATAGTGATAAATAGTCAAAATAAGTTGAAAACGAAATTAAAAAAAATTAAAAGTTGCTACGATGACCACCTATTTCATGATAATAGCAGGGACCATAAATAATGGTTATTTTCTATAATTAAAGTCAAAAAAATCACAATGAAGAAAAGTCGAAATGTGAATTTGAGTATACAGATGAATTTCTTTTGACGAGAAGCCTAGATATGTATATGGCATGATTTTTAATTATGCGATTTTTATTTTTTCGATCAAAAATAATTGTTATATCGGATTTCTATTTTTTTCGATCATAAATAATCGTTATTTTGGATTTGTATTTTTTCGATCAAAAATAATCGTTATTTTTTATTGCAATCTTTTTCGATCGAAAATAGTCGTTATTTTGGACTTTTATTTTTTCGATCAGAAATAACCGTTATTTTCAATTTCTATTTTTTTCGATCAAAAATAATCGTTATTTTGAATTATTATTTTTTCGATCAAAAATAATCGTTATTTTTAATTTCTATTTTTTTCGATCAAAAGTCGTTATTCTGGATTTAAATTTTTTCGATCAAAAATAATAGTTATTTTAGATTTTTATTTTATCGATCAAAAATAATCGTTATTTTTAATTTCTATTTTTTTCGGGTTTTGTGAAAATGTACCGAATAGTGACTTGAAATGTACTTTTTGTCTTGAACACCCGATTTTTTTTGATCGAAAAAAATTTAAATCCAGAATAACGATTATTTTTGATCGAAAAAAATAGAAATTAAAAATAACGATTATATTTGATCCAAAAAATTAAAATTCAACAGATCTATTATTTTTGAACGAAAAAAATTGAAATTAAAAATAACGATTATTTTTGATCGAAAAAATAAAAATCCAAAATAACGATTATTTTTGATCAAAAAAAATATAAATTAAAAATACCGATTATTTTGTATTGAAAAAATAAAAATCCAAAATAACGATTATTTTTGATCGAAAAAAATATAAATTAAAAATAAAGATTATTTTTGATCGAAAAAATAAAAATCCAAAATAACGATTATTTTTGATCGAAAAAAAATATAAATTAAAAATAACGATTATTTTTGATCGAAAAAATAAAAATGTAAAATAACGATTATTTATGATCGAAATAAATAGAAATCTAAAATAACGATTATTTTTGATCGAAAAAAATTTAAATCCAGAATAACGATTATGCAGTGATTTCTATTATAAAATTCATGATCGTTACGGTCCCTGAATAATAGCCCATATAGTGAACACCCTAAATACTGTGAACAGGCCGTTACGTTTGTAACGCAGAGAAGGGAGCGTGGAGGCAAAGAAAATTATATACATATAGCCAAAGCCGATTAAGTTGCTTCATATACAGTGTGAGATTATTCTTAAAATTCCAGAAATAAGACTAGTGCTTCACCGAGGACCGATAAATTTCGTTCTCGTTATCGCGACCGAGAACGATAACGAGACGATATTAAAAAAATTATTTCTCATGTGACCGAGGCTGAGAACGAAAAAGGTCTGGCCGATATCTCGTTCTCGGCGATGATGTAGAGTTTATCGTACGATAACAATTTAGAACGTTTAACGCTCATATACTATAAACTTTTGCTTAAAAAAAAAATTTGCACTATATTTTTACTAAACACATGTATAGACCACGACAAAACTATAGCACAACTTATTTTTCAGTGTTTTAAAGGATTTACAGAATTATTAAAAATTTATTTTCAAGGTATAAATTCTTAAAGCTAAGAAAATAAATAACACAAACAATATGTCAAAAAAATTAATGCATTTTTGAATTAAACTAAAAACTCAATTTTAAGGTGCGACAAGACGATAGCACAAATTTTTGTAACTTAAATTCGTTCAAGGTGTTATAAAAAAAATAAAAGTAAAATAATGGGTGGATCATCCTTTATTCTTTACCACTTCAATCATTCGCTTTTAAAAGAATTTAAATAGCTTTTTAACATTTTTTCGAAGGAGAGCCCCCCAGTGGGGTTTTTGAGCTCGTGTATGAACTCACACTGCCGGTTTTGTGCATACACCTGTCGATGCAAACAACCTCAGCAGTTTTCAATAATATTTAGATCAGGAAAACGAGCTAGCCATCCTAGAAGATTCAAGTAGTTGTCCCGGAAAAGCTCTTTTACTATTTTGCTGTATGAACAGCCTTATCCTGCTGAAATATCATGGTATTACTGGTTACGGCGTTGGATAATGGGTCTTAGCTCCTCCCATACAGCTAAACCCTTATATGTATTGCTATTCTTGGAACTTATACAAATTTGTGAAATTCGGTACATGGACCCAATTGTCTGCAGTAAGGACTTCATCATAAGTAACATCATTTTTTTTTTAGTGTTTTTATATCTTGAAAAATATTGATCTCACACATTTAATTGTGAAACTTTTATTAGAAAACTTAATTTCCTTTAAGATGAAATTCAAAATTTTTTTGCTTCCTACCAGATGAAACGTATGGGCAACCAAAAGCTGACTCTGAAAGCCTTTATTTTTAATAGTATGTATATACGTACATAAGAAAGTTAGAGCAATTTGTCTAGCTACATTTTTAGAAAAAAAAAAAAATTTTTATTTTATAACAAATAATTTTGTCTTTTCATATACTATTATATTGTATATATCATTACATACGCTAATAGTTTCATAGTAAATTACAAAATATATAAATTAACTAATTTGTGTCTCGATAAAACATGAATAATTGGCATTTAAACCAAATTGAAATATTGCACTGATTTCCGCATTTTAATCAAAAATGTTTATGATCCCATACATTTTTTATCGAAAAACTTTGATGGCCTTGGGCGATGTTAATATTCAAAATCGAAAAATTCCTTAAGGGCAAATTGTTACGTTAATTAAAAAATAAGACCCTAATGCCCACATTATTTTTCTAACTGCCTGGCAATGGTAGCATGTCCTGAGTATTACTTGGTAGAGAAGGTCATTGTGAATCACTTGGTGCGCTTGGTCTTAAAAGTAGACGAACTTTAATGATATCAACTTAACCATTAATATCGTTTGGTGGTGCACTTGCAACTGTGGGCACCGAAAAGTTATTATACATTGGATATTTTGGTATCCAATCATCAGTTCTTTTATTATGGTAATCATTTTTATCGGTGTCTTTAAATTTCTCGCCAATATGAGTAGCACCTTCAAAAGTAGGTGGCACTGAAAATAAACAGAAAAACTTATAACAAGAAAAATATTTTACAAAATGTCATTCAAACTTACTGCATATATCATAGCGAGGTGGCATATCAAGTGGGTCCGATGTATCTGGTGTTGGCGTCGTTGCTGGTAAAGCAATTATGTGATCCGGATTTGACGCAGTTTGTGCTAACGGTATTGTACCAATTGTTATTGGTATCCATATTTTGGAATCTTTGCGGCAACCACCCGTACGAACTTTCATTTCAATACGATAAGAAACAGTTATGATATCGCTACCCAAAGTAGTAGGTGGTACAGGTGGTATAAGCAGTTTACCCTCAAAAATTCGTTTTGATACACGCATGACTGTTTGACCTTCTTCCTTCAATCTTGCTAAAATATTATCATGTGAACGGGTCTTGTATTGTGGAGCGTGTGCTGTAAAGTTATAGGTCTGTATGAGTTTAAGCTTTGTACCACTCAAATCATAGCCATGTGATTGGTTATCAATTTCTAGCTTATAAATAATTTCTTGACCTGGTGCCCAACCACCGAAAGGTATAGTAAGCGTTGATATGACAGGACCCGATGAGCAAGGCCAAAAGCAAAAATATTTAATATCCTCACCTCTAAGTGGTACCTAAAATATTATATATGCATAAGTAATAATTAATACATGTACATTTATGTATGGAACTCCATTACTTTTCAGCGCTATTGAGAAAAATTGGAAAACGGACTTCACTGAAACTAATGAAATAAGATATTTTAGCAAATGCGTTAAGAACGTTTTCCAAAGTTTTAGTTCTCTTATGTCGTAAAAAGTAGTTTATAGTCTTAGATTAAGATCAAGTTAAAATATGTAGATATGAATACTTTTGATGAACTAGTAGGAACTTTTTTGAGAGCGGTACTTCATTTCAAATTATGCCTATTTTGTTATAGTTAGATCAATGTTTTCCAGCTTCCGACACCAATACTTTTTGGAAAATACTGATCGTCGGTTATCACCATACACACAGTACGATGAGCACTACAACACTGCGGAAATTTAATATTTTTATAGTAGGCCTGTGGTAGTGATACTTTGACTTTTATAGCAATACAGACTCTATGTAATTCCTCTGTTCAAAATTAATTAAAATAAAAAATGGATTTTTAATTTTGTTTTGCCCAAAAAGCATGAGAATTGAGGGAGTTTTAGCACTTGGAAAATTCTTGAAATAACGCAACTTTTTCTAAATCAAAAAGGTTTAATTTAAGTTTTTTCGCAATTTTGGAAGAAACATTTTAGTTCGGGATAAGACACATCAATTTTCGTTTCTGTGAAGCTACAGCTTTTTGAAAGAACCCTTTTTAGCCAAAAACTCACATCACAATTTAGTTTATTAGATAAACATGACTGCAATTTTAGTAAGATGTATTTAATCGTAATTATCTATATGGGTATAAAATCATCTCATAGTCAATGTCAACGTCAATGAAGCCAGTATAATGAGCAGTATATAAAATGATTCTGTTCCTTCATACTTATCAGATTAACCTAAGCAAAATACTACTAACAGCTAAGTTGAACGAAAGTCTTTTCCTATATTGAGAGAAAATGATTTAATTGCATATATCCAGACTTGGTAATAATTAACAAATTAACATATTTGATATATGAGAAATAAATATTTAATATTATTTAACATGTCACACATTGCGCTGAATAGAATAATATTATTCGATCAATCATATATTTGACTATAATTTCCAAATCATATTTTAATTGAAACAAATATTTATTTGCAGCAAACATGCATTTATTAATAATCACCAAATCATGTGTATGGCAGAAAAAATATTATATATTCGCAAACGTATTTATATATTTATTAAAATCGACATTTAAAAATATTAATTAATAAATAAATCGATATTTCTAATATCGTTACATCCTTATATTGGATGTCGTTGCGTACCAAATTGCTTATCATGCAGAAGATACTTAAGTAGTGTTTTATTTAAATATGTTGAGAATTGCATAGTTTCCATATAAATGAGAAGTGAAATCAAATAAAAGTGGGATTATCAAATATATTTTCAACCTAACCAAATCTCTTCAATCGACACAAACAAATATTAATTTTGGCGCAAAAAATAACCTATCTATCAAGATTTTTTAAAAGTTAATAGATAATAAATCTATCAACGAAATACATTTATTTCTCATTGTACACATCATGCGGAACTATTTTGGCTGAAAGTAAGTCTTCTAAAATTTGATTAAAACTATGTCCAAAGTATATATCACATAGACTAAAAAAACCTTGAAGACAGCAAAAAAAATCAATAAGGGATAAGGCAAAATACAGGATTCGCGATAACGGTTTTTTGTTGTTTCTGTCAATATAAATTTTCTGTTTCAACAGTACTATACAGCTTTTAATTGGAAATTCCGATTCGGAACACTGCCCTCATTTACATACCAAATATTCTGTTGAATGGTTCAAATTCAGTTGTTTAATTACACTCAATGGTTGCGTAAATTCATTATCAAAACGGAATGGCCGATCTAGTTTTAGCGTAAACGCATAACTTATGTGTCCATATTTTTCGGTGCATGATGTAGGACACTGCAATGGCAGCGGTATGCTAATCGTATATTCCTGTGTGCCGGGCGGAAGTATACCAGCACCAACAACAGGTGTATTTGTGCTCAAATAAGTTTCACTACTATAAAAGTGCTCGGTGTACTTTTGAGTTTTACCATTACGTTTTCGAGTACGTTTCTCCGACCAACGTACTTTTCCAACGCCCTCGAAAATTATGTAAACACCTGTGAATTAAACATGAAAAGATAAAGAATTTTACTAATAATTTGCTTGACCTAAGTAAATGTTTTATTGCAATATAGAAGCAACACAAGACATAATTTTACTTCTTCCTTGCACTTCAATATATTTCAGTATCAAGTCCATGTTAATGAAAAAAAAGATTTAAGCTTTGATGAGCTAATAGCTTAGTACGGTACGGAAGTTTAAAGCTTGCGTGGTTTTGATGGAAATTTCTACCGAAAAGTTAATTAATCCTCTTATAATATAACAAGTGTAGATGGGTTGAATCACGCCCAATGATTTTATCCCATTAATTTTTGGCTCAGTGAGTGCCTGTCGTCTTCAGACTCCAAATATTGAATTTTACGACAATTTATTCAGTTGTTTCCTTGATATATGTATGTATTTATCTTTCTTCAGTGACGGATCCTGAGTGACTCCTCTAATTTTACCAAAAGGAAAAGGGAAGGGATTGATTGGAAGTCTACAAAAGTAAAGGAACCACGTATCCTATCTAACTTAAGCAACGAAAAAGTGGAATCGATCGTTAAATCCGGGACTAGCGATAGAAAGTATGTAGTTTAAAAATCCTTAGCATACTAAGAAATAAATACGATTTTATGAAAAGTTTTAGCCTACATCGTTTAATATTAGTTTAACTGAAAAAAAATTGATTTTTCCTTCAATTTTTTTGAAGAAATTCTCAAAAAAAAATTTATTAATGTTTCTTATCAGTCTCAAAAACATACAAAATTTTGAAAAAAATTGGAGGGGTGAACGAAAAAAGTGGCCGATTTGATATGGAATGCTCCATATAAGTTTGGTCAAGTAAACGCATGTTAGATTGTTGTACCATATGGGTCAGAATTTACGAACTGGGCCACTTTTAAAAAAATATTTTTTTTTTTTAATGAAATTTTGTTATTTAGATAGTGGTATGTGCTAGAAATTAAAATATGAAGTGAACGACCCATATCGTTTATTTCCGAACGCTGGCTACACTACGTGCGAGCAGTAGCAACGAATGCATGAGCTTATCATGTGAGGTAGTGTTAGCCATTCACCCTCCCGCGGTCACATTGCCCGTTTCGGGCCATCATTCGGCCCGCCGTACAGTTGCTGATTTCTATGCGCTGATTCGCATGAAAATTGCAGATGCGAGAAACCCAGTCGGAATCATACGTGCAAAAATAAAACAAATGCAAACAAAAACATTATTTATGCGAAAGGCAATTTTTTAAGCATGTATTATTGAAACATGATTTAATTGTTGTAAAAAAATTCAATTTCATGGAAAAATAGTTCCATTATTGATTTTTACAAACAATTAGATAAAGAAAAATTTCCAAATATACGAATTTTTACAGCGAGTATCGTTGCTAAGTTTGGAACTACGTATTCTTGTGAACAGTTTTTTTCAAGACTAAAACTCAACAAGTCGCGTATAAGGAATCGCATTTCAGAAACTAATTTGTCACCGATATTGCGTCTGGCGTCATCACAAAATATTGAACCAGATATTGAATGTCTTATTTTAAGAAAACTCTGTTAATATGTTTGTATAACATACATACATATGTATACATAATATGTATAAGATTTATGAAATGTTTTCTTTTTGTTGTTAAATAAAAATACAATTATTTTATATGCCAACATTTATCTTTATTTATTATCATCAGTGATGCACGAATTTCCACTGGGTAATTTTTTCTATACGCGGAAAAGACAAAACACATTTATTTTAATTTTTTTTTTCGCTGGAATTTCTTCACACATTTGTACACATACTAGCGCGAAATGTTTGTTGTAAACGTCAGCGCACTGTCGACTTTTGGGCACCGCCGCTGGCCATCCCTAATGTGAGGTATTCGTTGCATAGCCATAGCATTCGTTGCACAGAAACTGAAATGAATAATCGAGCTTTGGGTGAATAGCGCTTGTTTTTCGTAGTGTATGTATTCGTTGCCCTTAAGGAAGACGCAAGCAAGCAACGGCAATGCAATAAAAATGTACTAAACGGCAGCATTCGCTTTAACTGAGCAGTGTGTTTTCATTTGCTCCACACGTTTGCTGCTTGGTGTTGTTTTACAATTTGTTTTTTGTGTGTTTCACAACAGCGAATGAATGCATTGGCGCACATCTCTGGTATAAACTTATATGGTACATATAAGGACTGTCCCAGAAGAAACTTACGTTTTTTTTTTTAAGATTATGCTCTACCTGATATTCTTATACGTCTTAAAAGACACAATATTTGTTCGACATAAAGTGACGTTTTATATGATGTATAACACTTGAATATAGCACTTCTAACGACAAAGATATCTAGTAAGCAAGAAAAAGTCCGCGAATTGATTTTGTCCACATACCTGCAAAATCCAGAATTCAAATATTCAGCTATGGCAAAAATTGTTGGTGCATCAGATCAAACTCTCTTTACTTTTATTTTTAAATATAAGAAGAGTCTACCTGTTCCCGAAAAAATGGTTAAGGCAAAAAACCAGAATTTTCTCTCCCAAAGGTAACGGCGAAGGTGAATCGCCTTTTTAGGCAGAATCCCAATACCTCAGTGCGAGATATGGCGGCTAGAGCAGGTACATCAAAATCTACTGTACAAAGTATAACGGAGAAAAGTAAGCTGAAGACATATAGAGTTCAAACAGTACCTAACCTTTCTGATGCAAAGCAGTTGATGGATTAGATGCGAGCCCGAAAATTGTATGAAAGGTACCTGACTAAATTTGGTTGCTGCGTTATGGTCGAAGAAACTTAGGTTAAAACAGATTCTAAGCAGCTACTTGGGCACGAATATTATACGTCACCGAAGAAGAGGCATGTGCCTAGTAAATTCAAAGAAAATTATATTTCGAAATATCCGAAGCAATATATGGTTTGCAGACCATATGCACCTGTGGCCTCAGAAGCAGCTTCTTTGTTACACAAGGCACAATCAATTCTAAAGTTTATATAGACGAGCGCCTCGAAAAACGTGTTCCATCATTTATTCGTACAGATAAGGATACAGTGATGCTCTGGCCAAGTCAATTTTGTACCAAAAATTGCAAATTCTTCCAACTGCTCAGAGCTTCGCCAAATTGAGAGATATTGGGCTCAAATGAAAAGAGATCTTCGAAAGAGTGGTAAGACTGCAAAAAAATTACAAGACTTCAGATTTAAGTGGAAAAGATCGTACCGTACTGTCGATGAAACAACTGTGCAAAATTTAATGAAGGGCCTTAAGAAAAATGTAAAATTTTTTTACAGAAACGAAAAAAATGTTAATTACTTTTTAGTTATTTATATTTTATACACTAGTCATTATTAATAAAAAAAGAAAAAAGTTTAAAAAATTTATTGGGTATTTTTTTATAACTGAAAAACAAAACGTAAGTTTTATCTGGGACAGTCCTTACATGCATACGTACATATGCACATTTTAAATATGCCATGTTGTCAAAATGAAGAATATCGATTTCTTCATCTAATTCTTCTTCCGTAGCACTAACAGTTTGAAGACAATATTTTCCAATTCAGTTTTATTTTTAATACTCGTATGAATATTTATTTAATTTAGTTCACTTTGCTATTTGCTTCAATATTTTTATAAAAAAAATTTTGAATTTTGCTTCCAAGCATGCAAAAATCTGTTGAAATTGATATCAAGTTAAATTTATATTTCTACTGATTATATTATCACGATTATTGGAAATGTTCAGTTAGGTTTTAACCGAGACTTTGATAAGCAGATTTACACAAAACATCACTGACACTTGTTTCTTTAAACGGTCTCAAATCCTTCATGTTATTATTTTGTTCTTGTTTCAAATTTCATTTTTTTAAATTTTAATATCATTGTGTCAATATGTAAACATGTATGTAAATTGTTAATAAAATGCCGTTAAAAACTAACCACGAACAGTTTTTGCCTTAGTCCTATGCAAAGTTATGCGTCCATTGATGGTTTCGCCACTATAATAAACTGGATGCGGGCGATCAAAAGCAAATTTACACGTTGACGGTATTTTAAAATTTCATCAAACCAAAGCCAAATTTGAATATCTGCTTCTAATATTATTGTATCTATTTATTTTATTTAATTTGGTTGAGATTCCGTACAAATATGTTCTTGAAATGTGCTGCGACAATTTAGAACTAAAGGTATTGTTTGTTGAACGAGACTTTTGAAGTTTTCGCCTCTTAAGCTCAGTAGTCCGGGAGGGAGCTTATTTTTCATGGTCATTTCATTTAGAGAATAAAATATTCATTTGTCATAAATTTATTTTGATTATCTCTCAACTTTTAGGATGAATGCTTAAGTCTATCAGCTTATTTATAAAACAACTCTCTCGTTACGCGACTAATTTGTTGAAACTTTAATTAAAATAAATTTGAATTTTTCTGCACATGTAACTGATATCAATCTAAAAAACCCTTTCTTCAAACCGATTGTAATAGTCAGTAATATTTATTTAAATTTAAATTTTAACCCACGATTTAAGAAAACAGTATTAAGTGGTTGTAACATTTAATAAGCTACTTGCTTAACAAATCATGCTCTAATTTTTAGTTCCCAGCGGCAAATAAACAGAGTACTCTGAAAATTCATCGATAAGAAGGAACTTATTTGAAATGGTGCCCACTACCACAAGCAACGGTAAGCATGTGTTGAAGATTCTGTGTACGTGTACGCTTTCTTACGCTCTTTAAGTGCCTTCTCGTTCTCGTTTCTATGCTCTTTGAGCGCCTGCTCGTTCTCTATGCAGCATCGCTTATTTGTATGATGCGTTTCGTAGATGAGATTCATTTATATTTCGATCTATTCCGATTTCATTTTATCTGTTGAATTTTGCATAATTAAACATCAACATTCTTTAGTCCAGCTAACGAAGGGACGGGGTTGCATTCAAATTATTTTAGATTCGAAGCAGGTTCAAGTCTCAGTCGAACCAGCTGTGTTATACAAAATTATATTAAAAAGAAGCATCTGTTCCAGGATTTGAACCCGTTTGCTCTGCGTCCCAAGCAAGCGTTCTAAAAAAATAAATTTATTTACTCGCTTCGACGAGTTCTTATTCATAAAATAAAAATTCAAATTCGGTGTGTATTCTTATATTTATAGGACTAAAACTAATTGTAAAGAAATATGTAAAAAGTTTTGTTGAACCACCTTTTTGCAGTAATCATATCTTCAACTCTTCTAGGCATATTTTTTGAATTATAGATAGGGTTAAAATCAATGAAGGCTCTAATGAACGGAACGTTTCAACCATAATTCGTTTTAATCAGGTCAATATGAAAAATGTCTTCTTGACGGTATATTGAAACATATACACTGCCAGAAGATTAAACAGTTAACAGAGCTATTAATAAAGCAGGGCTGAGAAATTTTGTCCCTATGGATAATGATTAAATGTTTCCGAGGAAACTCTTTGCGTTGAAACCGAATCCGGGCTCAAAATTGCTCGATCACGTAAGGTTTTCGAGATATTCTAACCCAAAAGTGTAAAAATCACTTTTTAATATATTTGAGGTCATGCAGCAGCGTGATTTTTTTGTTTTTCAAAAAAAACTTAAAAGATCTTAGTTCAAGTCTTCTTCTTTCAAATGTCGTTAAGTTTTCTGAAATATTTTGTTTTCGTCGAGATATCGCATTTACGTGAAAGAGCAATTCTGAGCACGAAAAATACCCTAATGCCTACAATATTTTTATAACTGTCTGGCAATGGTGGCATGCCGAAAATCCTCAAGCAGCAGTGTGGCTTTTAAGGTGACTCGCTTGGTGCACTTGGTGGCATAATATTTGTATTGCAGCCTATATTCAAAAGTGGTCGATTTTCGATGGTATCACCTTGTTCATTATAATCGGTCCATGGTGCACCGGCAGCTGTTGGCACCGAAAAGTTATTATACATTGGATACTTTGGTATCCAATCACCAGTACTTTTGCTTCGGTACTCATTTTTATCGGTATCTTGAAATTTCTCTCCAATATGAGTAGCCTCTTCAAAAGTAGGTGGCACTGAAAACAAAAAGAAATCTACAATCAGATATATGTTTCACAAAATAACATTCAAACTCACTGCATATATCGTATCGAGGTGGCATATCAAGTGAGTCCGGTGTATCTGGTGACGGTGACGGGGCCGTTGCTGGTAAGGCAATTATGTAATCCTGATTTGTCGCAGTTTGTGCCAGCGGTATTGAACCAATTGTTATTGGTATCAATATTTCGCAATCTTTATGATAATCACCCGTATGAATATACATCTCAATAAGATAAGAAACAGTTATTATACCACTACCCTTTGAAGTAGTAGGTGGTACTGGTGGTACACGCAGTTTACCCTCAAAGGTGTGTTTTGATAAACGCAAGACAAAACGATCTTCTTGCTCAAGTTGTGCTAAGGTGTTATCATGTGAACGTTTCTTGCGACGTGGAGAGTTTGCCTTAAAGGTATAGATCTGTTTAAGTTTAAGCCTTGTTCCACTTAGACTATAGCCAGATTGATTATCAACTTCTAGCTTATAAGTAATTTCTTGACCTGGTGCCCAACCACCGAAAGGTATAGTAAGCGTTGACATCACAGGGCCCGAAGTGCAAGGCCAACAGCAAAAATATTTAATGTCCTCACCTCTAAGTGGTATCTAAAATATGAATAATAAGAAATATAAATACATATGTAGGGGAAGGTAAAATGGTATGCCTAACGAAGTTTTCACAAGAAAAAAAATTTTTTTTCGCACAACTATACATGTAAGTTATTAGTTCGATCTATATTGAATCTATTAAGGTAATTAGGGCTCATTGTTTTCTCAACAGAAGATGTTTATTATTACGATGCAAAAAAAAAAGTACAGACTCGCGAAACAAAAATTTATCAACATAAACAAATCGTTGTCAACATAAACGAATGTCACTAATATATACTATAACTTTTTTTAAATCATTAATATGAAATGAATATACCTAAGTCGAAAATCCTCGAATTTTACATCGACCGCACTCATTTTGATGAACCTCGTGGTTCTCGAAAACGGAACCCACCTTTTTTATGTCATGTACTGTTTGCAAGTGGGGAATTCATTACTTTTCATCGATATCGGGATAATTTGTAAAGTAGTTATCGTAAAAACGTGTTTTCAAGACTTTAGGCCCCTTACGTTATACATATATGGTTGCCTTAGGGGCCACCTTAAGTCTCAAAAATACCAATTTTCAAAAAATCGTAGCTCCGTGAGTTATTAATCACTATTAACATAGGCTCATTTTTTTTTGTATCTACGCAGAAATTCAAAGAAAAGTATGAAGAAAATCATTTATATCATACTTAGATGGGAAAAATTTTGAAAGCAGCTGCTACTTACAAAAAGAAACAAAAATCAAAACAACAAAACAAAACCCCACCATAGATTCGATCTCGATTTCAATTCCAAGAATCAAACAAGAACAACATGAGTGTAATAATAAAAGTACACTGATCGAACGAAACGAGTGAAACTGTCCTCAATATGCGCATCATTGTTTCTTTGTTCCTTCACTTCGGTTCTTTTTTTTTTGGTGATGCAACAACATCAATAATATGTACCATTATGGGCTAAAAATCTAAAAAATATGAACCTACAAAATCTTAGCAAAATCTGATGTGTATCCAAATTATTTCAATGTGATAGAAAAGTAATGGACTTATTCGTATGTGTAGCTGAGCATGACACAAATGAAAGAAGACTGTCCAAAAACAATATAGTATAACATTTTATTAAAATTTTTTTCATTGAAACTACTATTAGCGACAATCAGTAAGCCTTTGGGTAATAACTTTTTCTGAATTTTTAATTAAAGCGACGCATGCGATCTCTAAATATTAAACTTTGAACTTAAAACTTAACTTGATATTTTCAATATGAGGAATTCAACCGACTTACCTTACACTTGGTTAAAGTGTTGTTCAATTGAATGGTAATGGAATGGAATATATGTACAATATATATATATATATGTATATATATGTATATCTGTATATCAGTTTCATCAAAAACCCAGCTAGGGTATCAAAACATACTTATAATTATTGCGACCAAAAATAAGCTCTAAAAAAACAATCTTAAGCGCTTAAAAAAAGTCAGAAAAAACCTTAAAATATGCTTGAAAGATATGCAAATAAAATTGTAACCTTTAAATATGTACCTACACATTTATTTCTTTTTCGAAAGTCTTCACTTATTTCTATTATAATAAACAACCAAATACATGTTCACGTTTTCAAATTGAAAACTCGACCGATCGAACAACAAAGTTAAGTTAAAAATCCATTTTAAACCTATCCCCATTGCTTTTTCTTCTGGAAATTCAAGATTTTTTTCTGGGCCCAAAATGGCCCCTTCCTAGGTCCGGGGCAGCACAAAGTCATGTCAAAAATCCATTTTTAATTTTCTTTTTTAGAAAAATAGGCCCAAAACATATAAAAGCCCAAGTCATGTCAAAAACTCTTTTTCAACCTTTTCCTTGAGCAAAATAGTCCCTACCTGGGTCCAGGGTGCTCCTAGTTACCTTCAAAATCCATTTTGACCCATTTCCCATTAATTGGAGCCAAATTTTTTACAATAGTCCAATTTGAACCTATTGCAACGCTTGGTGCAATAGGTTTTTTTTTAAATAGGGCTTAAGCACTGCATTAGATGGGTTGACAGAGAGGGGAGAGAAATAACTCATTCGACACAAAAAGCACGTTCAAAAGGAACAGAAAATATGCATTCATTGTGATAAATGTTCACATTGAATGAATTTTGGCTCGTCTTGTAAATAAACAACCAAGCCAAGCCGACATTCTTGAACACCAAAAATGATATCGAATAAGCAAAAAAAAATTTTTTAAGCAGATGCTTACTTTTGGTCGCCCTATTATAATACATATACTTATTTATAACAATAATAATAAAAAATCGGTATAGGGCTCATTATTGTTCTATAGTGCCGTTAAAATAGATATTTTGTTTTAAGCATTACCTTAGCATTGAAATTTTGTATTGGCATAAAAAAAAAATCAGTTAATGTGAGACTTGAATCTTGCCTTGCCCATCTTTGTAGGTTTATACATACATATGTATATCTTTTTGCAGTTTTTCACGTAAATGGTCTGTTGAAACTTAACGTAAAGACAAAGCTTTAGGACACAGAAAACACTATAATTTAATTTTGATTTGCCAAAAAAGCTTGAGAACTGAACGGATTTAGGAACTTTGAAAATCATTTTAGTTTTTTGTGATTTCGGAGAAAAAAAATTAAGTTTAAAGATAAAATTTCATTTCAGCCAAAACGCGCACCTCATATTTTAATGTATCTTTTCGGTAAAAATGGTAGAAAACCAAAGGTATTTTATATCTTGGGACGACAAGAAAAAATCGAATGTCTCGTAATCATTAAAGAATTGATGGAAATTTTACTGAAAACCACTAGATCTCATTTATATGGACTTCATTAATTTTGACTCCCTATAGCTTCAACAGTGGTTATGGGATACGATACACACAAGTTAACCGAAAGTCGTTTCCTATGCACAGCAGCGTGATTCTTTTGGCTTAAATGAAATCCATTAACCTTTGTGTCTACAGCCAAAAAATTATACGTAAACATACACCCAACACACCCGGGTATCCCATACGTTTTGTATGTGCGTTTTCAATTTTTTATGTTGTTAACGGTTTTTTCTATTTATAGCAATTATATATTATGAAAATTGACAAGTGTATCTATACATTATACATTTTTTTACATATTTTGTTCCTTTCTTTTTCTTCCTTATATTGCAATCGGTTTTTTTTAAGTATAAGGATTTTTCGATGGTGTGGTTTCGTAGTAAATTCATTTGTTGCACTTAGGGGTATGATAAAACCGCTTGAAAGTCAAATAATTGAAGTAGCCTCTTAGTACTGTTATTCTTCAACCTTGATAACCAATCTATCACATAGCATCTCGAGAAATCCCCTTCACACTTCCTATTTGTTATTACTTACTATAACACAGGTACAAAAGAAAGAAATATAAGCCATTCCGAGTTAATTCACAATGTCCTATTCATATGTACCAGGTAAAATCCTTAGCAAATATGGATTGAAAAATAAATATAAAACTACCTGGTGTTACACAAACTCCAACAGTGGAACTGAATGAAGTCATTTTTCTGACACTATGATTGATATTTTAAAAAATTGGGAAATTTTTCAATAAAGGTTTGTGTAATAAAAACAAAACCCACTAATGACGATATTTGCAATAAAATTAACCACAAACAGGTCAACGCCTTTCGGAGGATTTAAAATTGTTGAAGATATTTACAGGTAGTCCACATAAACAGAGGTTTACCTCTTTCTGTTAGTAACTCATAAAGTTTCGTTAGGAAAAAAGACGCAGGTGCACCTAGATGAGAGCATTTTCGAAGAACAGTAAAAAATCTCGGGAAAATATTTAAAAATAAATTTTAAAACGGTCAAATCCAAGAACTAATAAATTCAAAAATTCTGTGTGATTTCGCGCATAAAATGGTATATAAATATACATGTTTTGCTAATAGTGTCGTCAGTTACTGTCAAGTTTTTTTCTGTACTGCATTTGAATAAAAAAGGCGCTATTATTTTTCATGCAACGCATTTGATAAAAATATAATAATCATACAACAAATTATATAATGGCTGATGGCGAATGGCTAACTCCCCGGCAATTGTAAGGACTTATCTTTGAAGACAGAGAACTGTACATAAGCCAAAGATTGGAGGAGCTTTTGGAAGCAGACAGTGAAGATGAGCAAGATACGAATGAACGTCTATTGGCAGGTGAAGAGAATCGAAAGTTGTTGGGCCGCCCAGTTACACCAACCATTGAAAGCATTCCAGTAAGCGCTCAAGAGCAGCGTGACAATTCTGGCAGAATCAAGCAAAAGGGAAATTGCCTCTTATGTTCCAAAGGAAGAACAACAAGAAAAATCTACAAAGAATGTCATAAGCCAGTTTGTGTTGAGCATTCAAAAGATATCACTCAATGTAATAGATGCAGGTCATAAATTATCACTTTTTTTATAAAATTCATTTTTTTTAACAATACATATTATTGATAATATATTGTTATTCTGTTTTGTATACATACATAAACACAAAAAAGTAATGTCAAATAAATAAAAATTATTTATAATAAAACCCAAATGTTTTTCTTCATTTCTAACTTATAATTTACATACATTTTTCTATGCATACCCGGGTGTGTTGGCTGTAGATAGAAGGGGTAAATCGCAAAAACGACCTGTAAATTAAGTCCCCAACGACGAATTTTTTTTTTTTTTTCAAATATGATAGAAAACAATATTTTAGGAGGCTACCCAAAATTTCAAGTTGATACGGCATTCAGAACTCAAAATATATCAATTTGAAAATGAAAAACACACCCGGGTGTGTGGGTGTAGACACAAGGGTTAATATACCATTTACATAGATTATTAGAACTGTAATAGAAAAAAAAGCTAAGACGGTTAAGACCAACTCCACGTTTCGCATTAACAGATATTTCTTGTTTATTTCAATACAGTTCTTTTCAAAGTGCGGATGCACAAGTAAAGTTTTTACTTCAAAAACACTATACAGCTTATAATCGGAACACTGTTTTCAGTTACATACCAAATATTCTGGAAATCTGTTCAAATTGAATTGTTTTATAACACTCAATGGTTGATCAAATTCATTATCGAAACCTAATGGACGATCTATTTTTAGCGTAATTTCATAACCAATTTTTCCATATTTTTCCGTGCACGATGTAGGACACTCCAACGGCAGCGGTATGCTAAACGTATATTCGTGTGTGCCGGCCATAAGTGTACCTTCACCAAAAACACATGTTTGTGTCTTCAAATAGGTATCATTACCATAAAAGTCCACGGTGGAGAACTCTTTTTTGCCATTACGATATTGTGAAAGATGCTCCTCCCAATGTACTTTTGCAGCGCCCTCGAAAATTATGTAAACACCTGTGAATTAAATTTGATAAGATGAAAAAATTAGCTAACAATATGCATTACCTAAGTTTATAAATTTTATTGCAATAGGGTTACAAAAAGTTACAAAACCAAATGCAAGATATAGTATTTTTCGAAACAAATTTCCATATTAAAATATATATTCCTTGTTAATACATAGCTTCAATATGAAAAAAATCCTTTGTTCAATTATATTTATGTTTATATTTTTAAGTACAAAAATAATAAAAATTTGCGGTTACCACCATCAGATAGAGGAGAAATAAATAAATTATTCAAAATAATAAAAGCAAAAAAATCCAAAAATTTATACCTTATTTTTCATTTTTAAAAAAAAAATTTAAATTTTTGACAAAATTTCATGATTATTTTCAGTTTTTACCACTGAAGAAAACAACATAATTAAAAAATAATAAGAAATTCGAATTCCCCATTCAAAACTACTCCGAATGTGAGACTGAATTAAAAGAAAAAAGTTCACCTCAGCGATAACCACCATCGTTTTTAGGTTGTTGGTGAACTTTTTTTTTATGCGAAAGTTTCAAGAGTACTATGAAAATCGCTAATCAGGAGCGCAATATTTAGAAAAAATTGGTAACACATCCCACTCGGGACACTTATGGGAATAGGAAACTGCCGGTGCTAAATTTCAGAGACTATTTTTTTTTGAACCGGTCTACTGTACATGTACATTAGGCTGGTTCAAAATCGTATGGAAAAATTAAATGCCGTCAAATTTCTGGTGCTCAGGCCTGAAAAAATTCATTGAGCCTATGAAACCCTTGTGCCAAAATTACACCCGAATCGGACCATGGGAAGGCGTGTCAGTGGGCCGATTTGTATGATTTTTGTGCATTTTCGAGATGATTTTTTAGTATTATTTCTTTTAATTAAAAAAAATATCAACTTCGAGGTATATTCGTTGTTACCATTTTTTATGGACTCAGTATGATGTGAAATATGTGTAAAAATTGTAAATCAGAAAATCGCCACAAATTTGAGTATTGATTCAATGACACGAATGTTAAAAGTGCTAAAAATTCTGACATATTTCCACTTTGCCCGTTCGAAACCATACCTATTTTATATTTTTCGGCCACGGCACTATGCGCAATCGATTGGGAATCTTTTTTTACACAGAAAATGATATGTCAAACATTTTTTGTACCAACGATGCGATCTGGAGAAATATTTGATTAATAAAAGCAAGCATGACGATTTTCTGATTTACAATTTTTACACATATTTCACATCATACAGAGTTCATAAAAAATGATTACCACGAATATACCTTGAAGTTGATATTTTTTTTAATTAAAAGAAATAATACTAAAAAATCATCTCGAAAATGCATAAAAATCATACAAATCGGCCCACTGACACGCCTTCCCATGGTCCGATTCGGTTGAAATTTTGGTACAATAGCTCCATGGGCTAAAGATATATTTTTGGGCCTGAGCACCAAAGATCGGAACATGTATTGCATTTCGAACCACCCTAATGTACATTAGGGTGGTTCTTATTTCTTTTTTTTGCGAAAATCAAATCCGACGCGGCCATATCGCTTCGAAACAGGATAAAAACATTTAAAAAATTTATTTAAAATTTTTATCTTTAAACCTTATTCGGTCTATTTAAAAATGAAATTTGACTTAAGTGAAAATCAAATACAAGCCCTCCCAATCGCTTCGAAACAAGATAAAAAAATTTAAGAAGTTAATTTAAAATTTTTATCTTTAACCCTTACTGACCCTATTTCAATGTGAAATTTGACTCAAGAGAAAATCAAATGCGATGCCCCCAAATCCGTTCGAAACAGAATAAAAACATTTTAAAAATTTATTTTAAATTTTTATCTTTAACCCTTACTCGGCCTATTTCAAAATGAAATTTGACTTAAATGAAAATCAAATACGAGCCCTATCAATCGCTTCGAAACAAGATAAAAAATTTAAAATGTTAATTTAAAATTTTTATCTTTAACCCTTACTGACTCTATTTCAATGTGAAATTTGACCAAGCGAAAATCAAATGCGTCACTGTCCCAATCGGTTTGAAACAAGATAAACAAATTCAAAAAATGTATTCCAAATATATATCATTAACCCTTACTGACCCTATTTCAATGTGAAATTTGACTCAAGAGAAAATCAAATGCGACGCCCCCCAAATCCGTTCGAAACAGGATAAAAACATTTTAAAAATTTATTTAAAATTTTTATCTTTAACCCTTATTCGGTCTATTTAAAAATGAAATTTGACTTAAGTGAAAATCAAATACGAGCCCTCCCAATCGCTTTGAAACAAGATAAAAAAATTTAAGAAGTTAATTTAAAATTTTTTATCGTTAACCCTTACTGACTCTATTTCAATGTGAAATTTGACCAAGCGAAAATCAAATGCGTCACTGTCCCAATCGGTTTGAAACAAGATAAACAAATTCAAAAAATGTATTCCAAATATATATCATTAACCCTTACTGACCCTATTTCAATGTGAAATTTGATTTAAAAAAATATTTAATGCACCGCTCTCCCAATCGGATCGAAACAGGACAAACAAATTTAAAAAATTTATCTAAAATTTTTATCTTTAACCCTTACTCGGCCTATTTCAAAATGAAATTTGACTTAAGTGAAAATCAATTACGAACCCTAAAATAACTACAGCAATAAATTATATATCAAATTAAAGTAGTCATCGAGCATTGGGTACTGAAATTATCAGCTGCGAGCACTGATCAACTACCAAAGCCTTGCCATAGCGAGGAGAACTACTTTCATATGACATTAATATATGTATATAAGATCTTTTTATGAGTTCCCTACTTATAATGATTTTTAGAAAAGCAATATCCGCAACTTCACATGACTATATCTCGAAAACTAGATCCGTACTATATTTTTTTGAATATATTCTTTCTGAAAATTAAAAGCCACTTGAGAAAAGTTAGTTTAAAAAAATGGCTGCTTAAGTCAAATTTCACATTGAAATAGGCTAAGGGTTAAAGATAAAAATTTTAAATAAATTTTTTAAATTTAAATAAATTGGAAGGGCGTCGCATTTGATTTTTGTTTAAATCAAATTTCAAATTGAAACAGGGTCGGTAAGGATTACAGATAAAAATTTTAAATTAACTTCTTAAATTTTGTTATCTTGTTTCGAAGCGATTGGGAGGGCTCGTATTTGATTTTCACTTAAGTCAAATTTCATTTTGAAATAGGCCGAGTAAGGGTTAAAAATAAAAATTCTAAATAAATTTTTAAAATGTTTTTATCCTCTTTTGAACCGATTGGGGGGCGTCCCCAATTTTTTTTCTCTTAAGAACCACCCTAATGTACATACATACGTATTTTACGTTTCCCGCGTCATGTAAGCGTTACATAATCGCCCAAAAGTGCTTAAATATAAAACTCTTTTCACACTCGCAATTGCAAAAATATAGAACATGAAAAAAATTTTCGGCTCTTTCTTATCTGGATATTTTTATATGAATTTTTTAAGTTCCAAAAAAAAATTATAATACCTACATACATACCTACACTAGATTCTTATCATTTGCATGTTTGTACATAAATGTATATGACTATATGGCATATGTTTATAGGTACGTTTTTGTCGTATTCTTAAATTTGCCATATTGTCAAAATTAAAATTAAAGATTTATCTTTAAGCTTATCAAAGTACCATATTTCGCTGAGCCATAAGTAAACTCAGATAAAAATTGTCTTAAGTTTACATAGCACTAACAATGATACAAGTTACCACTTTTCAACTCTTATCGTTGCACCTTAAAATGTATATTTGTATGTTAATTTTAAAATTGTGAGGATGGAAGTCAGTGGGCTTCGTTTCCACCCACAATTTTCATAGCAGCGCGTCGAAACGCCCGAAAACATAAGCAAACGTATTTATTGGTTTTATTTAACTTCACGAATTATGTATTTATTTCTAAATATCATTTCGTTTATTTATCTAAATCCATTTTTATGAATTATTAATCATAAATATGTATAACATAAGTTAAAACCTTTAGTTAAGTTCATTACGTTAGCGCGGGGCGACGCGTAAAAAACGCCATAGTAGTAGAATAGACATAAGCAAAACGCGAAGAATTGGCATACGGTAGCCCTGCCCCACAGCTGTCTCCACGATCCACAGTAAAACAGCTGTTAGAGCTTTAGTGTGGGAAAAGCTAGAATATTAGAAAAGAAAGGTGACTTGGCAAAGGTTTTGGTTTTAGTTAGTCATTCTTCTGAGGATCACAGCCAGCAACAGGTCAACAGCTCCGGACAACAGCAGCAGCCGTAAGAAAATCACTAACCATAACTTCTTTCCCCATTTTCTCTTAGGTTGCAACTCGTATACAAGTTACAAGTCGCTCTTGCGTTGTACTTGTATACGAAAGGAAAACGCCGTCATAGAAATTAGGTCGGCGGGTACGTTGTGTTAACGTACACAAGTAGCAAGTCGCTTTTGCGTTGCACTTGTGTGCGGTGATAAAACGCCGTCATAGAAATTAGGTCGGCGGGTACGTTGTGTTAACGTACACAAGTAGCAAGTCGCTTTTGCGTTGCACTTGTGTGCGGTGATAAAACGCCGTCATAGAAATTAGGTCGGCGGGTACGTTGTGTTAACGTACACAAGTAGCAAGTCGCTTTTGCGTTGCACTTGTGTGCGGTGATAAAACGCCGTCATAGAAATTAGGTCGGCGGGTACGTTGTGTTAACGTACACAAGTAGCAAGTCGCTTTTGCGTTGCATTTGTGTGCGGTGATAAAACGCCGTCATAGAAACTAGGTCGGCGGGTACGTTGTGTTAACGTACGCAAGTAGCAAGTCGCTTTTGCGTTGCACTTGTGTGCGGTGATAAAACGCCGTCATAGAAATTAGGCCGGCGGGTACGTTGTGTTAACGTACACAAGTAGCAAGTCGCTTTTGCGTTGCACTTGTGTGCGGTGATAAAACGCCGTCATAGAAATCAGGTCGCGGGTACGTCGTGTTAACGTACACAAGTAGCAAGTCGCTTTTGCGTTGCACTTGTGTGCGGTGATAAAACGCCGTCATAGAAATTAGGTCGGCGGGTACGTGGTGTTAACGTACACAAGTAGCAAGTCGCTTTTGCGTTGCACTTGTGTGCGGTGATAAAACGCCGTCATAGAAATCAGGTCGCGGGTACGTCGAGCTTAACGCCGACAAGCTACAAGTCGCTTTTGCGTTGTACTTGTGTGCGGTAATCAAACGCCGTCATAGAAATCAGGTCGCGGGTACGTTGTGTTAACGTACACAAGTAGCAAGTCGCTTTTGCGTTGCACTTGTGTGCGGTGATAAAACGCCGTCAAAGAAATCAGGTCGCGGGTACGTTGTGTTAACGTACACAAGTAGCAAGTCGCTTTTGCGTTGCACTTGTGTGCGGTGATAAAACGCCGTCATAGAAATTAGGTCGGCGGGTACGTTAAATTAACGAACGCAAGGGGCAAGTCGCTTTTGCGTTGTACTTGTGTGCGGTGATAAGACGCCGTCACGGAAATCAGGTCATCGTAGTCAGCGCATCCGTCGTAATCTTAGCTCAATATATAACGTCATCATAGAAATTAGGTCGGCGGGTACGTTGAATTGACGTACACAGGTGGCAAGTCGCTTTTGCGTTGCACTTGTGTGCGGTAATAAAACGCCGTCGGAGAAATTAAACCCAAACGCCGTACAGAAAATTAGTCCGTCGTAGCCAGAGCAGACGCCGAGTAATAGAAAATTCGACACATCGATCGTCGCCTTTGCACGGTATCGGCACGGCGTGAAAGTACGCTGCCGGATAGGATAAGTACTAAGTATCAGAATCGTATTTTATAACTTAGTCCTAGACATATATATATATGTATATAATATTTACCTCAAATATTGTATTAAGATAAGAATAAAGTGGATTGTCAAAGAAATATACATGGAAGGTCTTGTTCTTATTTAAACTCCCGGAAATTCGACCTTTGTTAGCCTCCTGCAAAATATAAATTTTTGTACACGAACCCCGGATACCGGCGAGCCGAAACCCTGGCTGAAAGGTTCGTTACAATGGCGCCCGAGCAGGGACCCTAGGCTAACATATTAAAATTTATAAAATACGACCGGATGAGTTTCCTTCCATGTGTTTGCAAATCCACTGTTTTTTCAAACGCGAGTATATATATTTACGAGAATACGCGGTTCTTCTGAGGATCACAGCCAGCAACAGGTCAACAGCTCCGGACAACAGCAGCAGCCCCCCCCCAAATATTTTATCCAGGTAAATTCCACAGCGACAGCCCAGCCATAAATTCTACAGCAACAGCTCAGCCGCAAATTCTACAGCGACAGCCCAGCCATAAATTCTACAGCAACAGCCCAGCCGTAAATTCAACAGCAGCAGCCCCAGCAGCATACAGCAGATACAGTGAAAGTGTACCTATCCCATCCTTAGTGCGCGAAGTGAAAAACAAAACGACACCCAGTGAAATCAAACGAAAAAAAAAAACGAAATAATAATAAACTCTAGTGGAAAAAAAAACCCAAAGTGTACCTATCCCATCCTTAGTGCGCGAAGTGAAAAACAAAACGACACCCAGTGAAATCAAACGATAGAGAAAAAAAAAAAACGAAATAATAATAAACTTTAGTGAAAAAGAAAAACTATAGACAAAAGGAAAAAAATAATAAGAAAAAATGTTGAATGTGTCGTGGTGCCATGGTCTGAGAAAGGAGGAGTTGGTCACGTATGGTGAAGAATTCGGCCTCGAGGTAACAGGAACAGTTGATGACCTACGGAAGAGGTTCAAAGTTTTCGTGGCAGAAGACCATACACCGGAAGTGAAGCAACGCTTACTTGAACTCCAGACTCGCCACAAGCGATCTTCATCCCAGCATAGAACCCAGACAGACGGCACGGAAGAATCATCACAGACGGACGGCAAAGCCGGGCCCTATCTCAAACCAGGCGATGGTGAGGAACAAATCGTGGCAACGGCCGCAACAGCGCAGCCAATACACAAGCCTGACGAAACCAGCTATCGGTTTTCTACCCAAGGGTTTAACGTATCAAATGACGAAACTAGCCCTTACAACCCTGTAATAATGGAACAAGTTCGGAAGTGGTCCCTAAAGTACGACGGCGCCAAAGAGCCACTGGCCTTTATAGAAAGAGTTGAGGAACTAGCTGCAGCCTACGGAGTAGCCACCAACCATCTTCCCCGGGCAATGCCTGAACTATTAAAGGACAAGGCCTTAGCATGGTACCGGAACAACCATCAACAAGAAATTTCGTGGACCAAATTTAAGGGAAATTTCCTAAGGTTCTTCCTACCGCCACGTTACTTCGAAACTTTGGACGACGAAATAAGAAAGCGGTGTCAACAGCCTCGAGAGAAATTCAAGGAATTTTTGCTACCACTACAAACGATGATGAGGCACGCGAATTTCACCGAAAACCAAATGTTGGAACGAGTTTTCCGAAATTGTCGGCCGGAGTACCAATGGTACATTAAACGTAAAGACTTTTCGACATTAGAGGACCTAATCCAATTAGCAGAGGACTTGGAAGGGATTCAACAACGAGAACCCGAACGACCAGCACAGATCAGAAGTCGCACCGAACAGCACCGGATGGTGGGCCCCACTCAAGGTGAAGAAAGAATCAACACTCGAACTGCTTGCCGACGCTGTGGCCAAGAAGGCCATTTTGCCGAGAACTGTCAGCATCCTCAGCGGTTGTTCTGCTGGGTCTGTGGCCGAATTGGAACACGTACCATAGCTTGTTGCCGTACACCGGGAAACGACAACGGAGACCGCCCAGAGCGAGGGGGGGCAGGTACTCCAGAAGATCCCCCTCGGCTGGCATAGAACAACATCACCTCCGACGCCCCTGCAGTCGAGTTTTCGCCAACGTTATCGTTGGGCGGAGACACATAGCAGCCACCATCGACACAGGGGCAACCATAAGCTTCGTTAGGGAGGCATTCGCTGCGGAATTGGGTCACCAGGCCAAAAGGATATCGTATGGAGGAGAAGTAGCGCTAGCGGATGGCTCGGTTAGGCCGCTCGAACACGCGGCGGAAACCGAATTAGAATTTAAAGGCCTAAAAGTGAGATTCCTGTTCGTCATTATGCCTGACGCGACCGAAGACGTCGTCCTAGGGTTAGATTTCCTCACACGATGGGGAGCCAGTCTACAAATAAGAGGCGAAACGATTACGATAGGAGGTGATTCGGAACGCGGAACCGAAAGATGTATGGTGAGCTCGATACTCGACAAACGACCCCAGCCGGAAGCAACGCGAAGCTCAGAGTCGAACCCGCAACACAATTCCCTTCAGAATCAACCACAACGCCACCAGCAGCGGAGGAGGCGGAGGAAACGACCTGCAGGCCAGAACCACACTCGACCAAGAGAGCAAGTCAAGAAAAGCCGCATAGTACCCACACTCGAACCAGCGGCAGAACCCACCCTTGAATCATCGGCAGAGCCCTCACCCACAGCAGCGGCAGAGCCTACAGCAGAGCATCAAGAAGAGGTAATAAATCAATTTTTAATCCAAGAACTCCCAAAATTTGATAGGCTAGAAGGGGTCACACAGATCACCAAACACGCGATAACCATGTCGGACGATCGACCGATCAAGCAGCGATACATCCCGCGAAACCCGGCCATGCAAGCGATTATTGACGAGGAAATTGATAAACTGTTGACCAAAGGATGCATCGAACCATCCCGCAGTCCTTATAGTGCACCGATCGTTTTAGTGCGAAAGAAGACGGGTGCCTGGCGACTCTGTATAGATTATCGCCAGCTCAACGCCAGATCAGTACCGGACGCCTATCCTCTACCTAGAATAACGCACATCTTGGACCGACTACGAAACGCGAAATTTATTAGTAGTCTGGACTTGAAAGATGGATATTGGCAAATACCAATGGAGGCCAATAGCAAGCAACTTACGGCCTTTACCGTACCGGGCCGTGGCCTTTATCAGTGGAAGGTCATGCCTTTCGGACTCCATTCGGCACCAGCAACATTCCAGCGGGCCCTAGATCAAGTTATCGGGGCAGAAATGGAGCCTCATGCCTTCGCCTATCTAGATGACATTGTGGTAACGGGCTCCACCCTAGATGAACACATGCAAAACTTACGGGAGGTATTCCGACGACTACGTGCGGCTAATCTGAGAATTAATCCAGAAAAGTGCGAATTCTTCCGGACCAAGTTAAAATACTTGGGGCACGTCGTCGGCAGCGAAGGCATACAGACCGATCCGGAGAAAGTGGCGGCTATACAGGACTTGACACCCCCACAAAATATTAGAGGAGTGCGGCGGTTTCTAGGCGTTGCGTCATGGTACCGACGATTCGTTCCAGATTTCGCAGCAATAGTGCAGCCGCTGACGGCCTTGTTGAGAAAGGGCAAGCACTGGAGATGGGGCGATGACCAGCAGAGGGCATTCGAGACCATGAAAAAGAAACTAACGGAGGCACCCATACTCTTATGCCCAGATTTCAGCCAGACATTCACCCTCCAGACCGACGCCAGTGATTTGGGCCTAGGCGCAGTTTTAACCCAAGTCATAGAAGGAGAAGAGCGTGTGATCGCTTACGCTAGCCGAAGCCTAAACAACGCTGAGAAAAATTACTCGCCAACAGAGAAAGAATGTCTGGCCATTGTATGGGGAATCAGGAAGATGCGGCCCTACCTAGAAGGGTATAAATTCATAGTCGTCACGGATCATCTTTCGCTCAAATGGTTGAACTCAATCGAGAGTCCCACCGGACGAGTAGCCCGATGGGCCCTAGAGCTCCAGCAGTATCAGTTCACAATTCAATACCGGAAGGGGAAGAACAACGTAGTAGCCGACGCCCTGTCCAGACAACCTAGAGAGATTATTCAAATGGCAACAGCGAATAACAGATCCGACGAGACCTGCACCTGGTTGGAGAGGAAGAAGGCCGAAGTTCGAAACGAACCCGCAAAGTATCCAGATTTCTCCGAAGTAGCAGGGCACTTATACCGTCATCTACCAGGGCACACAGGTGACGAGGATTGTGCTCAGTGGAAACTTTGCGTAGCAACGCCGCTCCGGAAGCGCGTCATGGAAGAAAATCATGACAGCCCGAACGCTGGTCATCTAGGCATCCGGAAAACCATCTCCCGCATAGCCAACCGGTATTATTGGCCTGGCATGTTCCGGGATATAAGTCGGTATGTGCGAAGCTGTGACTCCTGTCAACGATACAAAGCAAGTCAACAAGCACCAGCGGGGGAAATGTTGACAACCATTCCAAACGAGCCATGGTCCACCGTATGTGCAGACTTTATCGGGCCATTACCACGATCCAAACATGGAAACACCACATTGCTAGTGTTCTTTGATAGATTCTCAAAATGGACCGAATTAATACCCCTTAGAAGGGCGACGGCAGAAGGGGTCGTCAAGGCATTTCGAGAAAGGATCGTGGCAAGGTACGGCGCTCCCAAAACTTTCGTCACGGATAACGGGACTCAGTTTAGGAGCAGGGTAGTGAAGAACTACATGGATGAGATTGGAGTACGACAGCAATTCACAGCACCCTACACTCCCCAAGAAAACCCTACGGAGCGAGCAAATCGGACAATCAAAACGATGATGGCGCAACTGGTCAACAATAATCACAGAGTATGGGACGACAACCTACCAGAGATTTCGCTAGCCATCAATACCAGCACATCGGAGTCAACCGGCTACAGTCCAGCATTTCTCACCCAAGGACGGGAGCCCCGCTTACCAAGAGCACTGTACGACGAAGTGACCCAAGGCACCGGCACGCCAAGCCAACAACCGGAGGCAAGAGCTGCACAGCTGCAAGAAATCTTCAAGATCGTCAGGCACAATCTCTCTAAAGCATCGCAGGACCAAGCCAGGCACTACAACCTGAGGAGGCGACAGTGGAAACCTAACGTCGGAGAACTGGTGTTAGTGAAACAGCACCCATTATCCAAGGCCATCGATAGTTTCGCAGCCAAGCTCGCGCCCAAGTATGCGGGCCCGTACACAATCGCAAGTTACATTTCTCCTGTAATTTGTAATCTCAAGGGAGTCGGTGACAGAATTATACGCACTGCTCACCTGAGCGAAATTAAGCCATTCATTTTATAGCATTTAAACCTCTGTTCTGTTACAAAACTAATTCCTTACTTTTCTACAATTTTTAGTCGTCAACAAACCCACAAAGCAACAAAAACTAAGCCTGGACGAGCAATAATTAGAGGCACCACGATCGCTACAGCAAGTTACATCCCGATAATCAACAGAATCTGCTTCAAGTGTGACAACGACGAGAATTAAGGTGGCGAAGCATACAACACGAACATCATCATCACTGCAACAATAAGTCCTGAGAGTAGCGATGCAGACATCACAAACTCTAATAACAGCGATTGGTGTGTCACTTCTAATAGTGAGGATACCTCCGATGGTTAATCACTGAACCTATATATATCTTGAGTATCGCGAAGAAAAACTGCCTACAGTGATGCTATAGCCTCGAGCACCATTTCTGATGGAAAAATATATCACCTGGACCTGCGTTTTTAAATGCCAGTCTTCTAGATTGCAGAGCCTCCGCACTGCATTTGTTCAAGTAAAATCCGTTTCGCCGCGGGAGTAAGCGGGAAATGTGAGGATGGAAGTCAGTGGGCTTCGTTTCCACCCACAATTTTCATAGCAGCGCGTCGAAACGCCCGAAAACATAAGCAAACGTATTTATTGGTTTTATTTAACTTCACGAATTATGTATTTATTTCTAAATATCATTTCGTTTATTTATCTAAATCCATTTTTATGAATTATTAATCATAAATATGTATAACATAAGTTAAAACCTTTAGTTAAGTTCATTACGTTAGCGCGGGGCGACGCGTAAAAAACGCCATAGTAGTAGAATAGACATAAGCAAAACGCGAAGAATTGGCATACGGTAGCCCTGCCCCACAGCTGTCTCCACGATCCACAGTAAAACAGCTGTTAGAGCTTTAGTGTGGGAAAAGCTAGAATATTAGAAAAGAAAGGTGACTTGGCAAAGGTTTTGGTTTTAGTTAGTCATTCTTCTGAGGATCACAGCCAGCAACAGGTCAACAGCTCCGGACAACAGCAGCAGCCGTAAGAAAATCACTAACCATAACTTCTTTCCCCATTTTCTCTTAGGTTGCAACTCGTATACAAGTTACAAGTCGCTCTTGCGTTGTACTTGTATACGAAAGGAAAACGCCGTCATAGAAATTAGGTCGGCGGGTACGTTGTGTTAACGTACACAAGTAGCAAGTCGCTTTTGCGTTGCACTTGTGTGCGGTGATAAAACGCCGTCATAGAAATTAGGTCGGCGGGTACGTTGTGTTAACGTACACAAGTAGCAAGTCGCTTTTGCGTTGCACTTGTGTGCGGTGATAAAACGCCGTCATAGAAATTAGGTCGGCGGGTACGTTGTGTTAACGTACACAAGTAGCAAGTCGCTTTTGCGTTGCACTTGTGTGCGGTGATAAAACGCCGTCATAGAAATTAGGTCGGCGGGTACGTTGTGTTAACGTACACAAGTAGCAAGTCGCTTTTGCGTTGCATTTGTGTGCGGTGATAAAACGCCGTCATAGAAACTAGGTCGGCGGGTACGTTGTGTTAACGTACGCAAGTAGCAAGTCGCTTTTGCGTTGCACTTGTGTGCGGTGATAAAACGCCGTCATAGAAATTAGGCCGGCGGGTACGTTGTGTTAACGTACACAAGTAGCAAGTCGCTTTTGCGTTGCACTTGTGTGCGGTGATAAAACGCCGTCATAGAAATCAGGTCGCGGGTACGTCGTGTTAACGTACACAAGTAGCAAGTCGCTTTTGCGTTGCACTTGTGTGCGGTGATAAAACGCCGTCATAGAAATTAGGTCGGCGGGTACGTGGTGTTAACGTACACAAGTAGCAAGTCGCTTTTGCGTTGCACTTGTGTGCGGTGATAAAACGCCGTCATAGAAATCAGGTCGCGGGTACGTCGAGCTTAACGCCGACAAGCTACAAGTCGCTTTTGCGTTGTACTTGTGTGCGGTAATCAAACGCCGTCATAGAAATCAGGTCGCGGGTACGTTGTGTTAACGTACACAAGTAGCAAGTCGCTTTTGCGTTGCACTTGTGTGCGGTGATAAAACGCCGTCAAAGAAATCAGGTCGCGGGTACGTTGTGTTAACGTACACAAGTAGCAAGTCGCTTTTGCGTTGCACTTGTGTGCGGTGATAAAACGCCGTCATAGAAATTAGGTCGGCGGGTACGTTAAATTAACGAACGCAAGGGGCAAGTCGCTTTTGCGTTGTACTTGTGTGCGGTGATAAGACGCCGTCACGGAAATCAGGTCATCGTAGTCAGCGCATCCGTCGTAATCTTAGCTCAATATATAACGTCATCATAGAAATTAGGTCGGCGGGTACGTTGAATTGACGTACACAGGTGGCAAGTCGCTTTTGCGTTGCACTTGTGTGCGGTAATAAAACGCCGTCGGAGAAATTAAACCCAAACGCCGTACAGAAAATTAGTCCGTCGTAGCCAGAGCAGACGCCGAGTAATAGAAAATTCGACACATCGATCGTCGCCTTTGCACGGTATCGGCACGGCGTGAAAGTACGCTGCCGGATAGGATAAGTACTAAGTATCAGAATCGTATTTTATAACTTAGTCCTAGACATATATATATATGTATATAATATTTACCTCAAATATTGTATTAAGATAAGAATAAAGTGGATTGTCAAAGAAATATACATGGAAGGTCTTGTTCTTATTTAAACTCCCGGAAATTCGACCTTTGTTAGCCTCCTGCAAAATATAAATTTTTGTACACGAACCCCGGATACCGGCGAGCCGAAACCCTGGCTGAAAGGTTCGTTACAAAATTAAAAAATAAAGAGTAGTTAATTTTAAATTCGGGATACATAAAACTCAAACGGTTTCATACGTTTTTTTGTACAAAATTGACATTAAAATTAAGTTAAATTTAAATTATTGCTAATTGAATTCCCACAAATAATGCAAATGTTTCATTTCACATTAGAGTCGTTTCTAAAATGTTCGGTTAAGTTTTAATCAGCTTTTTACACAAAATATCATACAAAACTTTTATTTTAATGTTTCGTGTAAGTTTATTTGGACAATGTGATATTGGCCCCAAATCTTTTACGTAAAATTTGAAAATTAATTTGTTGCTCGCTAAAATTTCATTCATAAAATGTTATTTAATATTGCCCTAATTGCTCTGCGCTTAAAGTGTAAACAAATAAATGGTAAATAAAATGCTGATAGAAACTCACCTCGAACAGTTTTGTCCTTAATCGTACGCAAAGTTATGTGTCCATTGATGGTTTCGCCACTATAATACACGGGATTCGGTCTATCAAATACAAATTTACACGTTGACGTCATTTTAAAATGTTCTTCTTTGTATTATTTTATCTATTTAATTCAATGAGTTTAACTAAGTTTCCGAACAATTATGTTCTTGAACTGAGCTATGCTAATTTAAGACTAAAAGTTTTTTTTTGATGGAGACTTCTGAAGTCTACAACTATTAAGCTGTAGACATAACTGTATATTGTGATAAAGAAAGGAGCAGTAAGAAAAAAATGAGTCAAAAACTAATTCATGTGTCATTAATTAATTATGATTGTCAACTATCTCCCAGCTTTTATTATGAACGTTAAAGTGGAACTGCTGATTTAAAAATAAAATTGCTACACACTCATTAAGCGAATGATCAGTTGGAACATTTATTAAAAAGTTTGCTACCGCCTAGTTTTTCTGCTAAAAATAAATTCAGATGTAACATTAGTTGATATATGACAGTATTACTCTGAATGACATTACAATTTGTTTGTTTGTGGGCTTCATAACTCAACAGTAATTTGACCGAAATTTCTTCCCGGCTTTCAATACAATAGGAATTGCATGCAGTGGTTTCTTAGAGATAATTAAGGTTCCATTTTAAGACAGACCCGATCGACTCCGAAATCAGTCTTTAAAGAAATGTCATAATAAAAAAATATTTATTGTGTTTTTGACCAATTCTAAGAAATTTGTGAATATGAAAATAATCGGCTGACGGAGACGCCTACACTCCATACAAAGGTGGGATGTGGTTGAGATCTTTTCTTCAAAATGGGTATCAACTTTCATTAATTTGGCAATGCTGATTTCAAAAAATGTTACAAGTTTTACGATAACTTTTTTAGTTTTAAAGTTATTAGATAGAAAACAAAAACGGTGGCTACAAACAGTAATAATAGCGCTAGAGTCTTGAAATCTATCTAACAAAAATTTGTGCATGTAAATAAGATCGGTACACGGACGCATCATACAATGATAGGATGTGGTTGAATCATTTTCTTCAAAATGGGTATCCATTTCCATTGATTTGTAAAGCCTGATTTTAAAAATGCTAAAAATTTTCATTCCAAGGAGGATGACAAGGCGAAAAATACCTCTTACCTGCTCCCCTTCCATTAAGGAAACACCCTTCTGAATTTAAGCACCTTCCCTCACGCTGTAAGCTTTTACAACTGATACAATTATTGTAAAGGATTGCAAAGTGTAAAGAAATAAAAAAATTTTTCTTTCAAATATTGCAATAGAAAAAAATTCATAACAAAAAAATTGTGAAAAAAAGCAGCTGAAACTTTGGATTTTGCTTAACCGTACTTTCTAGCACAGAATATAAAAAAACTAAGAAAATCCGGGGATATGTATTTTTTTTATTGTTAAAGTTTGCAAAATTTCTCAATTATGACAAAACCTGAAGCAAACGTTTTTTGAAAATTATAATCTATGAACTCGAAATGTATGCCAAGTGATAGAGCCTAAATATAATATATGATGTTGCATTGTTGAATCCTGTCCTAAACATGGTTTGCCACTCATTTAAAAAATTTTACCCTAAAAACGGGTGGAAACCCATGTTTCGGATATGATTTGACAAGGCAACCTAATGTTTTCTGTTTAGGTTGTTCCAGCTCTATCATTTGGTATACATTTCGAGCAGCAATATACTACAGTTTTAATTAAAACAACAAAATTGGCTAAAATTCGGGCATTTTCGGGCATCGGGACAGGCTTTGGCAAGGCAACCCTGGTTGGCTAGTGATGCCGTAATGCTGATTTATTTTTCATTTATATAATAGCCTTATGCCATATTTTTAATAAGGAGGTGGGCGTAGGAGACGTCAGACCACGCCCATTTTTACATGATATCATATTCATATCTCCATGGCCTAAGTTTCAAACCGATATTTATTGTAGAACACTTTCTACCATATAACTTTACTGTACAACTGACCTTTAAGGTGTCTGGCAGACGGAAGTGTCTGCCAATTGAAAAAAACATCTTTTGATAGCTCCTCAAGTAACATACATATATAAAATTCAGCATTTATAAAATGACGAAAGTTACATGCAATTTTTAACACCTTTGCTACCTGTTATCTTCCAAAGTAACCGTTATCTAAACTTCATAGTCGGGGATCGTTGTTACCTCCATTAGTGACATACACAGAGAAACTTTCAGCTTTTATAAAATGACGAAGGTCCGTTCGTCGCTGGCTCTTGGTCTATTGGTATTCAAATGCTAGTAAATATTTTCTATTTATTTTGAACTCTGGAACCTCTCATGTAGAATGCAGGAATAGAACATATACATTAGGGTGTTTCATTTTTTTTAAAGATTCTTGAAATTCAAACCTTAAACCGAAATTCGATTTATTATAAAAAAAAGTAATTCAAGAATTTTTTCAGATTTTTTAGAAGTCATTTACCACTCGCCAATTGCCATTTTAATAAAAAAACTCGCATAATACATCTTTTCCTTTATAATTTTTTTTCATGATTTCTAAACTAAATTTTTTCTTGTCTAAATATTAAAAAATAATAATATCTTTGGGTTAGGTATCGAAAAAAAAGTTTTTTTGTGGTGACTTCTTTGAACAATTTTTAAAAAGAAATATCTCAAAAACTATGAGAATGGATAAATAAATTCAAAACTTTTTGGTTTAAAAATGCTTTAACTTTGTAAAAAAAAACACTTCAAATAAATTTTTTCAAACACTTTTTTTTTTATTGCTCAAAATATCTGCGACATAAAATCTTTCTTATTCTTGAAGCGTATCTCCTTTCAAATCGAAATTCCCAACATAACTTTGTAAAATAACATACAAATCTTACAGTTAACTGGTGCGCACCTTTAATAAAAAATTCTTATCTTTCAAAGTTAGGGGACGTCCATTAATTATGTGAGGTGTTTTTTTAAAATTCTGACACCCCCCTCTCCTTTGTGAGATTTGGTGAGATCTGGCGGGACCCCTCCCGTGAGATTTAAATAAAATTCTATACATTAAAAAGTTGACGTGAGGTTTTCCTTGACCCCCTCCCCCCTTGGTGAGATTTGGTGAGATTTTGATGGACCCCCTCCCCCCTATTTAAGCTCACGTATTTAATGGACGCCCCCTTATATCGGGAATTTCGATTTGAAAGCAGATACATTCCTAGAATCTCTAATTCTTTCCTCTAAAAATTACAAATAATGACAACTTAATAATAATATCAACATAAGCGTTACATTCGAAAATCAGTGCTGATTCATTCTGTTTTAAGCAAAAATGATTATACTCCCATACATTATATAATAATATGGAAAAACTTCACTGGCGCTGAGTTATACTAAGAAACTTTCATTTAAATTTCAAAGAAAATACCCTAGTGCCCACATTATTTTTTTAAATGCCAAAAAATCATCGCGCAGTTGGATGAGAGCAGTGTGGATTATTTGGTGGATATGGACAAGATGAATCAATTGCTGCACATATTGTTATTGAAGCCTCCAATTCAAAGTGATCGACTTTCCATGATATGTATCACCTTGTTAATTAATATCGGTTGGTGGTGCATTGTTGCACTGTTGGCACCGAAAAGTTAGCATACATTGGATATTTTGGTATCCAATCTCCAGTACTTTTGTTTTGGTACTCATTTTTATCGGTATCTTTGAATTTCTCTCCAATATGAGTAGCCTCTTCAAAAGTAAGTGGCACTGAAAATTGTAAAAAACTACAATAAGAAAAAAATTTCACAAAATTACATTTAAACTCACTGCATATATCATAATGTGGTAGCATATCAAGTGAGTCCGATATATCTGGTGATGGAGCCGTTGCTGGTAGAGCAATTATGTAATTCAGATTTGTCGCAGTTTGTGCTAGCGGTATTGTACCGATTGTTATTGGCATCCTTATTTCAGAATCTGTGTGACGATTACCAGCTCGAACATCCATTTCAATGTGGTAAGAAACTTTTATGATACCACTACCCATTGAGGTAGGTGGTACAGGTGGTATACGCAGTTTACCCTCAAAAATACGTTTTGATAAACGCAAGACAGTGCGATCTTCTTGATGCAATGTTGCTAAAATATTTATATGTGAACGTGTCTCGTGACGTGGAGAGTGAGCTGTGAAGTTATAGGTCTGTAAGAGCCTAAGCTTTGTGCCACTCAAGTCATAGCCAGGTGATTGATTATCAACTTGTAGCTTATATGTTATCTCCTGACCTGGTGCCCAACCACCAAAAGGTATAGTAAGCGTTGATATGACAGGACCCGAGGAGCAAGGCCAATAGCAAAAATATTGAATGTCCTCACCTCTAAGTGGTATCTAAAATATTAAAAGAAATAATTAATGCCTACGTGTACATTTATGTATATGAGTAACTTCATTACTTTTCAGAGATACTGAGAAAATCTGCATACATACATATGTAATAGGTCCCCGCCGGCATATTATGAAATTTCTGATCACATTCAAGTATTTTTCGAGTCCACTGTCTGATTAAAATAGTCATAAATGCGCTTATTTTCTGATCATAAATGCTACTTTTATCAGGGGAAAATGGTACTCTAGCCGTGACTCTTCTTGAAGAATCGTTTATAACTTTCGACTCATTTTCGAGTCATATTTCTAATCATTACCGAATTTTCTTCGAATCATATTTCAGACGTATTTCTAATCGTTTGCGAGTCTTTTTCGAGTCATATTAATGTTATATTTCTAATCGTTTAAGAGTATTTTTCGAGACATGTTTTAGTCTCACAAAAGACTCTTCATGTGGAGTCATATCTAGGGTACCGTTTTCTCCAGACAACAGAGTCATATTTGATCGAAAAACGATCGCATATTTAACTGTTTTCAATCATACTGCAGAGCCAAATATGACTGAATTTTGATTGAAATTTTCACAATGTGCTAGCTCCCAGCTTCCTAGGATACGTATGCTAAAAAATATCCATATAGAATTTATGACCATTGTGTCTGAACTAGAGATGGGCGCGTGTCGTGCTTTTAATATAAGTGCAGATTTACGAATTCGCACGAGTAAATTTTCTGTTTCAATAGTACTACAGTAGGTAACGGATATAAGAAAGTCAAAAATTCCCGCAAATTTCTTTCTTATATCAGTTTTTTCTTATAGAAGTACTACGTATATAAGAAAAAAATTTCTTATATACGTACTACTGATATAAGAAACTTTATTTCTTATATCCATGTCGCACAAAAATCAGCAGTGAGTAATAAGTGCGTTCAGCAATTGCAATCGTTACACTTGTTCGTTCAAGAAGGCGCGTATTTTCAATTTTGACCAAAGAACGAAAATTACGATTTGAAAAATTTCTTATAAGCGTTATTTTTTTCTTAAGATTTTTCATATTGGTGCTTGGAAAAAGCTTTCTTTTATGCGTTTTTTTCTTATAAGAAGTTTCTTATATAGATTGTTTTTACCTCAAAACATTGGGAAAAAACGCGGTGCTTTCGAAAATGTTTCTTATAAGCGTTCCTTTCTTATATGAATTGTGCTTATATCCGTTACCTACTGTATACAGCTTTCAATCGGAACACTGCCCTCATTTACATACCAAATATTCTGGAGAATTGTTCAAATTCAGTTGTTTAATTACACTTAGTGGTTGCGTAAATTCATTATCAAACCGCATGGTACGATCTATTTTTAGCGTAATCGCATAACTTATGTGTCCATATTTTTCCGTGCATGATGTAGGACACTGCAAGGGCAGCGGTATATTAAACGTATATTCGTGTCTTCCGGGCGGAAGTTTACCATCACCAAAAACACATGTTCGTGTGTTCAAATAGGTTTCATTAGCATTAAAGTGCTCGTTGTAGTGCTGAGTTCTACCACTATGGCTACGAGTACGTTTTTCTTTCCAATTTACTTTTGCAACGCCCTCGAAAATTATGTAAACACCTGTGAATTAAATTTGAAAAGGTTAAAAAGCATAGCCAGCAATATGCATTACCTAAGTAAATTAATTTTATTGCAATATGTATGTACGTACGCAATACAAGACAAATTTTACCTCTTTCTTAAAATTAAGTATATTTCTGTTAACTTAAGAAATTAAATTTGATGAGAATTTTTTTTAAAACGTTTATAATGCTTAATTATTAAAATGTTTGATTATTTGGTAAATTTCGTTTTGCCATTTCGCGAAACATTATTTAAACGAAAATGAGATCAAAAAGAAATTATTCCAATTTGGGAATGATTCAATCACATTAATATTTGTTCCAGTCGAAATCGTCGAATTTCATGCTAATTCATTTAGTAGTCACCTTAATATATGCACCTTCCATTCTTGACTAACAACAAACTTTATCTCAATCACTTATAAATTTTCTAGTTAAAGTGTTCTTAAATTTTTGTGGGCTGAAATACGTCCCTTACGAGACTTAGCAATATGGAGACTTATTAAAATCTACGTTCGTCTATTAATGACTTCAATCCTTAAAATTTATTAAAATTAATTTTAAAAAAATTTATTAAAATCTAATAATAATTTTACTATGCATAAAAGCTGTCATTTCAACTTATGTTTATTGCCTCAATTTTTAGGTAGTGCCGATGGTATTTTGTACTTTTCCACGAAATTTTGTAACCATGTTCTCTATACTGCCCTCAGAAGCGGAAAGGGCGTCTCTCAAAAAAAAAATTTATGTTTGGTTTATGTCAATTTGTTGAAATACATGTAAAATTGAGATAGAGGAAATTCTCAGAATACTGTCCTCAGAAATGGAAGCGCATATCTCAATAAAATTCATATTCGTGATTCATATGGCATCGGATAGCTAAAGACATAACTCATCCAATGAACTGCGCCAAATACCGATATCTTTTTCAAACCTATAAATTGGGGACTATGACCGAAAAAAAAAACTGACATAATGCCCAAAATCATTTTGGTTATGACCGGATACCAAACAAAACATCAATTATCTCGGAACGCGTTTTTTTTAGATAGGTCTATTTCGCTTCTGAGGGCAGTATTATATAGGGTGTTTTTTTTAGAGGTATAGAACTTTAAAATGGAATAAAACAAAGATGAATTTTTTAAATAGACATGAAAATTACTTTATTCGAAAGATAATCTTCTGGCATTATAATTTAAATATGACTTCTGGCATATGAACGCCACGGCTAGCTCGGACGTAGTCTAAAATGGAGGTCCAATTTTCAAGGTATATCGCGAATTACGCGAGTAATGTTGGCTTCGAAGTATTGAATCGTAGCTGGCTTATCGACGCATACTTTTGGCTTCACATAACCCCAAAAAAAAAAATTAAGGTGTGATATCACAAGATCTAGGCGGCCTTCTTGACTTCATAATTGCAAAAATCATGTGAATTTTGAGTGAAAATAAAGTTGAAATTTTAGTGACTATAATAAATTTGCACAATTTGGACGCGTTGTTTATGCGTCAACCTGTTCATGATGAAATGGCAAACCAAACTGAATATAAATGACATTAGAGTTGCCAGATTTGACCACAAAATCCCAGTTTTATCTCTATTCGAAAAACAAACCTCTAAAAAAAACACCCTTTACTTTGAGAGCTTATTGTTTTGAGAGCTATAATAGCTCTCTCTCTCTATTAGTGGTTCTACATTCTTCATTTATTAATCCTTCAATACACAAATCCTAAAAGTTTTATCAAGAGACCTTTTTGAAAACAAATTTAAAAAGCTCATAAATTCTGAAAAAACTAAGAAATTTGATGATGATTCGATTATTAAAAGAGTTTCAAATAGTAAATAAGATGCTGGTAGAAGCTCACCCCGAACAGTTTTTTCCTTAGTCGTACGCAAAGTTGGTTGATTGTTTCGCTACTATAATACACTGAATTCGGGCGATCAAATGCAAACTCGCACGTTGCCGGCATTTTAAAATTTCACTACGTCAAAGCCAAATTTGAATATACTCTATGCTACTAATATTATTGTATCTATTTATTTAATTGAGTTTTGCTAAGTTTCCGAACAAATATGTTTCTTGGAACGTGCTAGGCCAATTTGAAACTAATGATTTCATTTGCTGATTAAGAGAAATTGAAATTACAATACAAATGAAGACCTCTGAATTCATCAACTATTGAGCTGCAGACATAAATATATTTTGTAATTATGAATGAGAGCGGTGAGGATAAAAAAATGAGAAAAAAATCAGTTCATATGATGTCGTCAATTTATTATTTATTATGGGAGATATTCTCCCAACTTTTATGATGGATTTTAAAGTGGAACAGCCGATTTATAAAATAATTAATACACACTTGTTAAGTGACTGATTGGGACGATTAATATAAAAGTTTGACACCGGCTAACTTTTCTGATCAATAAGAAAGAAATTAAGGTTCAACATTAGTTGATGTTAACTAAGAATATATAACGACAAAGTGGCAACATTATTGCTATTCGCTATTCAACGTTTATTTATTTACTAATTGCCTTCAGTATGTTTGAAACTTTTTTGCCGATGGTAATGGTCGAATGGAATTTTGGGCATTAGCTGTATTGCCAGGGACGCCCATAGCATTCTAAAAGCGGATGTGGAATTCGTTAAGTCGGTTCGAAAATGATGAAATTTTTAAATTGACGATCGATAATCTTACAAAATCATGATTATGAAGAAGCAATGTAGGATATCTATAATAAAGTTCTCAGTGATTATTGTGTAAATAAAAAGTCGTTTATCTCGTCGGACAGTTTTCATTCTTCATGTGTAAAATCGGAATATGATTTAAATATTTTTCATCCATCGTTGAACGCACATACGATTTCAGCCTCTTAAGAGTCAAAAAACTCCTCTCATTAGTGCAAAAAATGCATTAATAGTTATTAACAATTTCACGAATCAAATGAATTCTGGAATGAGGTCTTTGTACCATAGATGTTTCGGTAAAAAATCTACTACATCTCCTAAACTTTTCAACTAAGTTGCATTTCTGCTCGCCAAATCAAGAAACATGTTTTGATCTCTACGTAAATTATCTTTTTTTTAAATCATCTTTATAAAAATTGAATATTTTATCAACATCACAATCTTTGATAAATACAAAAGCTTCAACAGATATGGAAACTTTGCTGTATTTGTCCCAAATCAGATTCTCAGCGACGAAAGAACTTGGTCGTATACATCATAATATATTTTTCTACAAAAATCTTCTGGAATCTGAAATATATGATTTCTACTTTTGAATCTATATAATAATACGTGATCATCGAAACTTATGATTCCCCCACTCAAAACGCCATAAACAACGTATTCATGGCAGCATGAGTACAGGCAAGGTGTGGTGAGATGAGGTGAGGTGAAATGAGGTAAGATGAAAAGTGAAATTGAATAAGATCATGGTCCATGGGCTTAGACAATATTCTTCCAAGGTTAAAACTTGGTGGGTACGGTCGAATTTCGACCACAATACGATACTAGTTGTAATCAATACGCTTGGGAACTCCCGTGTTGAATTAAAATTTCCCGTGTTGAATTCCACATGGGGAAGTCTCATGCGTGTGGAGTTCTAAACACAAGCAACAGGTCTTCCGGCGTCCCTGTGTATTGCTACAGATCACAAAAAGGCTCATCTTGCATCAGTTATATGTTAATGCTTGTTGGTTACAAAAAGAATTTTAAATTAAAGTTGAACCTAGCTCTGGATTTCGGAAATCTTCATATAAGGCCTGACTTTGTATGACCAATTAAAAATAAAGTTCGAGAACGGGTATAAATAAAGAATAATTTTTTTTTTGCATTGGAAAAGTTAAAAAAAATACTTTTTAGCCCAGTCAAAAATTGGTAAACGTCTTAAATACACTATTACAAATAAAATGTCAAAAGTCCCCACCGATCCTACTTCTGCAAAAATTTTTATTCAAGGTCAAACAGAGAAATATCGGTTTTTCGCATATTTTTCTTAAACGATAAGCGCCATTGTAAAAGTTGGTTTGAAAAAGTTGTAGATCATGCAATTTTCCACAAAAATAGCCCATATTATTTTTCTCTACGAACTACCATTCTAGAGATATATTGATTTCAAAAGTTGGAAAAGTCGTATTCTGCATTTTTTTGAGATAACTACACTAGTTTACACTCAAAATGTCCCATTGATAAAAAGTTACTTTTCTTTTGTACTTTTTCTTGCTGAATTTGGAAATGAAAATAAAAATTTTTTGAATGGCACAGTTTTCGAGATATTGTGGTTTTTTCATTTTTTCGACTTTCTTTCACTTTAAAATCTATATCTTGATCTCTAAATGTCCAATTTCATCGTGCTTGGCACCAAATTAAAGATATTAAAATAACAAATAAACATGTGTAATTATATATTCCATTGAGTAAGCGGCTTTAGAGATATCGATGAAAAGAGGCCAGATTTTAAAAAAAATCAAATTTTACATTTGATTCTGTGACCACGGAAAAATAGAAGGAAGGTTATTCGGTTTATTTTTATTTATTTATTTATGACACATTTCAGCAACGTTTAATAAACAGAAAAATATAAAAAAAAAATCAATTTATTTTTGTAGGCAAATATCACCAAAATTTACAAAAATTTTTATAAAATGTATGTATGTAAAACAAAATAAAAGTAAATATTAGAAGTAGTCCAAAGGTAACGAAAATGTACTTAAAGTACGCCAAACGTGCTGAAAGAATGTCCATTGTACCGAATATGCTAAAAATTTCCCGAATTTACTGAAGCATTTTTTTTACAATGCCATCGTTCTGAAAAAAGTAAATGCTATCACGGTCAGATTACGCTAAAAATTTATCACCGAAAAGTTTTCGGCTGGTGGTGCACTTGCAGCTGTAGGCACTGAAAAGTTATTATACATTGGATATTTTACTATCCAATCACCAGTACTCATTTTTATCGGTATCTGTACATTTTTCTCCAATATGAGTTGCCTCTTCCAAATTTAGATGCACTGAAAAAAAAAATATCACAATAATAAAAAATTATCCCACAAAATTGCATTTCAACTTACTGCATATATATATATATATATATATCATAGCGAGGTGACATATCAAGTGAGTCCGGTGTATCTGTAAAGCAATTATATGGTTCTGATCGCAGTTTGTGCTAGCGGTATTGTACCGATTGTTATTGGTATCCATATTTCAGAATCTTTGTGACAACCACCCATACGAACATGCATTTCAATACGTAACACTTATTATACTACTACCCATGGTAGTAGGCGGTACATTTGGTATATGCAGCTTACCCTCAAAAATGCGTTTTGATAAACGCAAGACAGTACAATCTTCTTCCTTCAATTTTGCTAAAGTATTCTCATGAGCACGCATCTTGAGACATGGAGTGAGAGCCGTAAAGCTATAAGTCTGTAAAAGTTTAAGCTTCGTGCTACTCAAATCATAGCCAGGTGATTGATTATCAATTTCAAGCTTGTATGCTATCTCCTGACCTGGGGCCCAACCACCCAATGGTATAGTAAGCGTTGATATGACAGGACCCGAAGAGCAAGGCCAACGGCAAAAATATTTAATATCCTTACCTCTAAGTGGTATCTAAAATATGAGTAGAAATAAGTACTTACAAGCACATTTAAGTATACATACATATGTACATGTATATAGGTATCTCCATTATATTTCAACGATATTGAGAAAAATTATAACACGATTTTCACTGAAAATAATGAAGTAAGATAGTAGTAGATGTCGTATACGTCTTTCTAAGTTTTCGCATAGGGTTTTCATAGGGTTTACATAATGTGTCGAAAATACTCATTTATAGCCAATTATCATTTTTGACGTGTCTAGCCATTTTTATGCTTAATTTCAAGAAAAAATATAAAAGATATTTTGAACGATACCGTGTTATTAAAGTGGATCATTTAATGAGTGAAAAAACTTCTTTCCATATACAACTGATGACCATTGTTTCGGAACAAAGGTTTTTCATTACAACGTCGAATTTTCACAAAAGTGTAAAAATGGCTCCTTTTTGAATACTTAAGCGTTCATGAAGTTGGCTTGAGATGAATTAGCGCGCATAAATAATTTAAAATAAACATTTCCTTGACAGCATAAGTTACCACAAAGAAAGGTGGCTAATAGTTGGCTGAACTACGAGTTTTTGGAAATAACCTAAAAAAGCTATCTTTGAACATTTATCTGTGCCGCTTAGTAAAATTCGTTATCCAACTGTAATCAATAACGGAAAAACAGTGATGTTACCTGTACATATGTATGTATAGTTTGGACTGGCAAAAAAAAAAACGTCTCTCTTCCGATTTTTCTCCAAAAAGATAAGAAAGTTTTATTTACATACATATACACGTGTACAATATAAAAAGTACCAAGTAAAATTCTAAGTCAAATGGTGGAATTTAGTGGTTGTGATTGGAAGGACATTAGTTTTCCTTTATTTTTTAAGAGGAATCAGATTGCGTAAGTTTTTTTGCCATAAATGTCGTCGTTTCACTATCATGGTCGAATATGAAGAAAAGTTTACTGCCGATCAATTTTAACCCTATGAGGTTCAACCAGGTCTGTGCAGACCTTTTGGATATAAATATATGCATATATAACATTTCCGTTTTGCGTGTTAGAGACGAGTCCGTCCATGACTTCCTAGGAGCGGCTATGGAGAACGTCTTTTTCCTACCATTTAACACATTTACACACACTTTTATTACACCTGTCTATGTATTCTTATACAATTCCCATATACATAGGTATGCGCAGACCTAGTTGTACGGGGTAGCGCCAAAAAATCCCTGAACTACATAGGGTTAAGTATGATGATGACCCCCGATCGGTATTAATTTGTTTTGGTGCAGTTGTAAAAAGCAATATCTGATAAGATTACTTTTGAATCTGTTGGCAATTCCCACTAGCGACAGCTTAAAGAGATCAAAAAGCGGTTTTTGGTCGCTAACTCGAGAAGTGTGCTTTAGATTGAAAAATATAACACGGACATATGTACTTAGATACTTACTGTTTTCGACACTTTTTCAAAAACCTCACAGAAGATATAATTTTTTGATGAAACACGTTCTACAAATTCCTCAATTTACCGAAGATAGTAACAAAAAATATTGAATATTTTACGAGTTATGACCGAAACCCACATAGTTCGTATTGTTATTATATTCTTATATGAGCTAATAAAGATATCAAATGCTGTCGGGCGCTTTTCCAGTCTATGGGAATATTTTCAAACCAAATACGCCGTTTACTGACATTTTGCTATAACCCAATACTTATTGCACTGTACATATTATTATTGTCATTAGTGTTATTTTGTAGTTTAAACCATATTTTGCCCGGTGGTGATGAAACCTCGACTATATGATCAGACAGACGCAATCTCTCTGTTAAAATTATATACATTAAAACATTTTTTTTTTCTAAATTTGTTCCCTAAGGACTACTTTTTCTGGATTTTTAAATAAAAGCGCCACCGGTAACCTCTAAAACTTTTAACTAAAAATTTTAATGTGATATTTCCAATATATCAACAATATACGTACATCTGTATTTAAAACAATAATAATAATAAAATCGGAATAGGGTTCAGTTCTTGTGCTATATAGTGCCGTTAAAGTAGATATTTTTAAGCATTTGAAGTGTAAAATATATTAATATCAAAAATATAAAAAGAGATCAGTTAATGCAACATCTTGGCTTAATTGCCCGCCTTCGCGAGTCTATATCTGTCTTTTTTCAGTTATTGACGTAAAAATTCAGCTAAACGGATAAGGCAAAATGCAGGTTTCACATTAACGGATTGTTTTTGCTTATAAGCAATATATAAATATCAATATAATCTTACATATATTTCATAAAAGTACAGATGTACAAATTTGCATGAGAAAATTTTCTGTTTCAATAGCGCTATACAGCTTTTAATAATTTACACACCAATAATTCTGGAGAATTGTTCAAATCCAGTTGTTTAATTACTCTCAATGGTTGCGTAAATTCCTTATCGGAACGTAATGGTTGATCTATTTTTAGCTTAATCTCGTAACTAATTTTTCCATATTTTTCTGTACACGACGTAGGACACTTCAATGGCAGCGGTATGCTAAACGTATAATCGTGTGTTCCGGGCGGAAGTGTACCAACACCAAAAACACATGTTCTTGCGTTAAAATAGGTTTCAAAACCATAAAAGTGCTCTTTGAAGCTCTGGGTTTTAGCATTAATTGTACTTGAACGATTCTCCGTAAAATGTACTTTTGTAACTCCCACGAAAATTATGTAAAGACCTATGAATTAAGTTTGAAGACTTAAATGTATTACCTAAGTTAAAGAATTTTATGCAATAGGGAAGCAATACAGGACAACATTTTATTTCTTCCTTGCAATTAAGTTTATTTCTGTTAACTTAAAGTAATGGAAAGATTGAATTGTACTCACATGGAATGAAAGTGATTTTGATGGAAATGTTTTGAAAACGTTTATCATACTTCTTACATTATTTAATTATTTGCTAAATTTTGAACTGCCTTTTCGCGAAACATTATATAAACGAAACATTATAAATCGAAACAAAAATTATTTCTCTTAACACCTGCTGCAGTGTATTTCATTATATGTCATTCATTTTTATTTTATTTTTATTTATCGTGCCTAACATCGAAATGTCGACTTTATGTACTATCCCAAATAAATTAATTCTTGCGCACACCTCAGAAAAAATTGTGTGCCGCTGCAAAGTGATCCCAAATCGAGTTTTTTGGTTCATAATTCGCTAGAGAACGCAACTTTTGTCAGAAATGAACAATTTATTTTACATAAAAGCTATTTTAAAAAAAAATTTTCAATCTATTTGTATTATAAGTTAAATGCCAAAAACATTTTTTTTTTTAACTTTTTTGGTTAAAAAAAATTTTTTGGGCTCCGGCGATTTGTTGGTAATTTGGTAAACTTTTATTTGAAAAAAAAAATGTGTTCAATTTCGACAACATTTTCGGTCTCTAGCAATTGTGGAACAAAAATATGTAGAAAAATTTTTTTTTGGCTTTTTAAAAATGATAATATTTTTATTTTAGTCAGTTTTATTGAAAAAAAAAAATTATTAATTTCTGAAAAGATTTGTACTCTCTAGACATTCTTGAAAGAATTACAAATATTAATATACATAATTAAAAACGAAAACTATATTCCAAAAATCGGGCTACGACGATTTAATGGCATTTTCGATAGCTTTTATTTAAAAGAAAGGTTATTTTCGACAAGATTTGCGCTCTCTTGCGAAAGTAAAATATCTTGCAGTTCATAGTTAATCGAAAAATCTTTGGAAAAGAACCATCAGTCCGTAATAAAGTTTACATATCCAAAAAGTATATCAATACTCATGTTTTCCGCACGATTAATAGCGGCGTACAAAGGCACAGCTCATAACAAATCATGAAAGTGCTAGTAAGCTTGTTGCACTCTCTGTTTTCGAAAAAAATAAACTTGAAATAATTTGAGACCAACGCGGTCTAGGAAGTTATATGAAGGTTAAGTCTTAACCGGGACTTTGTTCAGCAACTTTACACAATACATCATTGTTATTACGTCCCAGGTTAACTTTAAAAATTCTTTCACTGCTCACTCAATTTTCAATCATTTTATTTTAACTTACGATGCCTCATTTTTTTATTTCGCTAAACAGTAAATAAAATGCCGATAGAAACTCACCTCGAACAGTTTTTTCCTTAGTCGTACGCAAAGTTATGTGTCCATTGATGGTTTCGCCACTATAATACACTGGATTCGGGCGATCAAATGTAAAATTACACGTTGACGGCATTGTAAAATTTCACCAAACCAAAGCCAAATTTGAATATACTTTATGCTTCTAATGTTTTGTATCCATTTATTTTATTAAGTTTGGTTGAGTTTCCGAATAAATACTAAAGATTGTATTTGTTGATGGAGATAAATTGAAATAGAAATTCGAATGGAGACCTCTGAAGTCTGCGACTATTAAGCTACTGACATAAATATATATTGTACATAATAAAGAATGAAGCGGTAAGAAAAAAAATAATGAGAGAAAAACCAATTCATATGATGTCATCAATTTGTTATGATTGCCAACTATCTCCCAAATATTATGATGGCTAAATCGTAAAAGAAAATTCGAAAACGGATATAAATCATGACCAAGGAAATGTAATTTTTAAGAAAACATTTTTTTTTTGCATTGAAAAAGTTAAAAAAAATATTTTTGTATAAATAAATACGGAATCTTATCTCTTTCAAATTATATTTTGTATCACCCTCGTAACATTTACTTATAAAGCTTTCTCAGTGTAGGTTATTTGGGAAGTACCATGCTCACTCGTTCAAGCTAGCTCACTATTTGTGTCCAGTAATTACTCGATTTACCAAACGGTCCCATATTGAATCTTAAATGACATACAATTTCATTCCCCTCAAAATTTTGTTGGGTCAAGATAAGGTAGCTTTTCACAGCTTGCATTGCATTCATATTTTAAAATATATTTGGTACCTTGAAATTTGATTTTTATTTTCAATCAATTTTTCATCAGTGATGGCATTTTCGGTACATTTATACTTCTTTCGGTACATTTTCGGTACATCATCGTCAGTATGTACATTCGACAAGTTTTTATATTTTGCTTTCTTTCTCTCCCTGTAGCTCCAACGCGCTCTCTTTGCTAATGCTAATGCTATTCGATTCTCATAAATTCACGTCACATGGAAAAAACTCATCTATACATAATATTCGAAAGTGAAAGTTTACATATATAAATATAAACATATTCGTATGTATATTTTTTTTGACATTTAGACGTTTGTTACGAATGGTAGAATAGTAAAGCCAAATAAATACTTGTTAAGCAAGAATTAAAATTAGTCTGTAGCAGTGATGACATTTGGATTTAGTGAATATGTACTTTTTAGAGCCCAAATGTACTTTTTTTTTGTCTTAAACACCCAATTTTCCTAAAACGTACGAAATTATTCTAAAATTTACTATCAAAAAAAAAAAAAGGTCCTCACTTTTCCCATCTCAAAAACCCAAGCCAAAAATTAGATACATTTCACATTGAATTAATTACAAAATCTAGGCATTGCGTGATTATTTTCATTTACTAATAATAAAACAAAAAAAATCGTAATAAATATAATAGTGTAATTATGTTATATACAGCTAATTACTATAAATCTACGCATTATGTTTATTTTCATTTACTGAAAAACAAAAATAAAGGTAAATATTATAATTTGTCCAAATGTACCGAAAATGTACTGAAAATGTGCTAAAAATTTGGCGAATGTACTGACAACGATTTTTCAGGACGCAAATGTACCGAAAAAAGTACAAATGTACTGAAAATGCCATCACTGGTCTGTAGGGGTGCGGGCACGAGTAAACCCCATTTTTTTTTTTTTTTTTTTGCATAGGGGTCACAGAGTATCAATTTTTACAAGAAAAAATTATGCATACAATGTAGATACTGTGTATATATGTATGTATGTAAATATTTAAAGTTGTTTGTATAAGGAGATTTTTTTAGAATTTTTTTTCAAATTTAAATAAAACATTTGAAATAAAATTGGAGGTCGGAACCTTTATCAAGACCCAAAAGAAAAATCTCTGACATTTACTTTCTAAAGATAATTTCATTCAAATATTAGCCGCGACTACGACGTACGTGTTCCATTTGCAAGGTCCAATTTTCGAGTTATATCGCGAACTACGCGAGTAAGGTTGACGTCCAAGTGTTGAATCACGAAGACTTTTGACTTCACATTACCCCAGAGAAAAAAATCTAAGTGTGATATCACACGATCTAGGCGGCCTTTTTGACTTCATATTTGCAAAAACCATGTGAATTTTGAGTGAATATAAAGTTGAAATTTTAGTGATTTTAATAAATTTCCACAATTTACTAGCGTTGTTCTGGCGTAAGTCTTTCCATAATGAAATGTCAAACAATACTGAAAAAAAATAAGATGACAGCATGATAGCATGACACCACTCACGCGTGTTCTGTAAAAAAAAAACAAATAAAAAAACTTCTAAAAACCCTATAGATATGAACGCTCGCATGAATTACATTATATGTTTCTAAATTTAATATAAATAACTTCTTTCTCAGCTTTATTAATTTATATTTATTTTATTATTCTTAAATGAACGTCCGAAGTACTTGATGAATTCAAATAGGCAACTTCTTAAAAAATCTAATCTAGAATAAGAAGCGGCATAAATGAAAAAGGCAGTCTGCTAAAAGATGCTGATTCTGCACTTTTGGTCACGTAACTGTTTATCATCGACAGTCGCAAATGGTAACGTGATAAGCTCAGTTGGATCATTATTTTTGATTTTTAATTACGCGCGGTTCGCGTTCATTTCAAAAGCAAATTGTATTACACAAATTGATGGGAAAAGTCCGAAAATGGATTTTTGAAGTGATAAAAGAGGTCCTCGACCCTTTGAATTTAGGTTTGAACTTAGATACCGACATTTGGCGTAGTTGATTGGATGCGTAATATTTTAAGCTATCCGATGTCATAAGATTCACGAATAGGAATTCTTTTTGAGATACGCCCTTTCTGCTTCTTAGGGCACTACAGTAGTCGCGAGAAGAGACTTGAATGTCCACATTAGGCTGTATCGAAATGTATAAACGCATTTTAAAACCCAAAACCAGGCCCAAGTAATGAAATAGGAAGGAAAGACAAGTCAGGAAATATAATTATTTTAAATTTAAAATTAATTCCTAGGTCCCCAAATAGCTGTTATATATGAAAAGCGTGTAGTTTTGCACTGGAGCCTATCTAATGGTACAATTTTATTCAAAGCTGGAGCTTCAGCAAAGAAATTAAAAACGATTATTTGAATCAAACGAATACTTTTTACTCTGGGGCCCATTAACGGTACATTTTGTTGAAAAAAATATTGCAGAAATCGATTCATCTGGTGTACTTAACGCCCATTTCAATATAACGAAGGTGACAAATTTTCCCCAAAAATTTTCTTAAAGATTGATAAGACTAACAAAAATAATATCTGATTTTTGATGGTTTTCTTGTTGTTGTTATTTTAGACTATCAAAAAGACTAGCTTCGAGTTAATTTCAGAAAGAGTATACAATTTTAAACCGATGGATATAAATATGTATTACAGGAACTTAATAACTATGTAAAATAATTTTAATTACTTGTTTGTTGAATTGTTATTTCCCAATAGCCGCCATCACCCCACGTACTACAGCGGTAGCACAAGCGCAAACAATGACTACCAGGACTGCTGTAGTTTTCATATCCCCATCAGAACAAATTGCTGTTCCAAAACCAGCAAGACTGATAAATTTCTCCCAGTGATCTATACACGGTTGAAAATATCAGTATAGAATTAATAGCTTTTAGTTATTCATATAAATCCGTAAGAAAATCGTATAGAATTTTATAAGTTCCAAACTATAAAATTTTTTGTGAATATCAAATTTTTTTTTTATACTGAAAAGTTTATATGTAATTTTAACGATACTGAAAAAAATGTATTTTTATGTCGGTTGTTAGAACGTTTGACTGGGACGCAGCACACACGGGTTCAAGCCCTGGAACAGATACTTCTTTTTAATTTAATTTTATTTACAATTTCTATTTATAAAATGATTTGACTAACACAACTTGAAAGGACTGAGATTTGAACCTGCTTCATTTATAGAATAATTTGAATGCGACCCCATTCATTTGCTAGCTCGGCCACAGAATGTTGATGTTTTATTGGACAAAATTAAACATAAATAACTGTCCGCATAGCTAGTTTTTATATGTTGTTAAGTTATTAAATTTATACCTAAATTCATATAAAACGACTCTTAAACTGATATCATATAAAAATTTATACTTATTTTTTCAACCGTGTACAAAACTTTAAGCTTTTAAAAGATAAGACATGACCTTAGCTAAGTGAGCTAAGAACTTTGTGTTAAAAACATTTCAGAATATAAGAGTATCTTCCTTTATTTGCTTAGTACTACTTAAATTATTTGCTAAATCTTGAATTATTAAATCATTATTTATATCTTTAGTTGGTAGTATGTTGAGTAGTTTCATAGTTTTACCTATCTCTATTATTAAGTTTCTAAGATTCTTAATTTGGTTAATTAATTCTAATCTTTATCTACTTCCCCTCTTGTGAAGTTCTGTAATGTTCAAGTTTGCTTAAATCATTTTTACATGCATTTATATTTCTTCTAGATGAAATACCATGTGATTCTCTCTTTTTTCCGTAATCTCTATTAAACTTTTTAGCTCATTAAACATATATAGTATATCTTATTTTGCCCTATCAATTGCTGTGATAAAATATTTACTACTTAATCTTATGTTTTTTTAAATATAGCCAGGATATAATGATTAACACACATTTTTTTTATAAAATATTTTATTTTTTAATAGTGTAAAAAATTCATAAACAATAGACAAAATTATTCTAATTAGATAAATAAATACAATATTCAAAAAAAAAACTACAATTCAGTTGATACAAAGTAACACGTTGCGAATTGCAGTTATACTTAAAATGAAATTAAAATAACAAAATTTAAAAATTTATTAAGTCTTAATTAAATACAATGCTAATTCTTCAATGAGAATTAATGAAACTATTAGTATTTGATAAACCATGTTGCTAGTATCTATTGTTGTTACTAATTTTACTTATGTTTATTGCATCTCTAACCTGATGAATACTAATGTTGGAATTTGCTCTTATCTTTTTTTTTTTTTTTTTTTAATTTATTTTATCTGCAATATATCAACTGTGACAATAAGCAAATATGTTATAATAATAATAAATAAATACAAAAGTTGATCTTCATTGAATAACATTATTTTCAAAATTTAATTGAAATTAATACATAATTACATACGTGCATGAACTTAAATTCTATATAACTAGAATATATAGAATATAAGTATTTATACAAGTAAAATTATAAAATCAATTTATTTACTTCCTGAAAGGCAGATCTAAAAAGCTCTTATCTATAGAGTGATAAAAATAGGATAATTTTGAAAAAATGCTTATGCCGGTATAATATTCCTAATTAGGAAAAATTTCTCTAAATCTGCACCCACTCTATTGCAGGCAGTATTGTTTTCTGATATATGTATACATAGTATTATGATCTTTTATTTTGAATAAATAAATCTGCAAATTCTTCATAGTTCGCCAACCGTAAAGAACTAGTAGTTTATTTGCTCATTTTTTTCATTTGTTATATTTCTTATTGTTCATATTTATAAAAAGCTTAAAATATTTAAATAAAAGGATTAACATTGCAATTATATAAAAATATTTATATAGTTACGTATGAATATGTTGCATATATTATGTATGTTACTACATATATTTAGCATTATCAACTATTTTTTAATTATTCTTGTATTTTTTATGACGTTCATTCTTAAAGAAAAAAATCAAGAATATGTAAATACATAAACATTCAGCGTAAGAGATCTCGAAAGGCAATCAGGATTGGGCCAAAACTCTATTCTTAATATACTAAGAGATATTTCAAAAAACCTTAGTATTGATACAGTATTAAAAATTGCTGATGCATTTAATTGTTCCTTAGATGAAATGCTAGGTAGAACAAAGCTTATTCACCGTTCTCAACCTTCTACTAATAGTGTTAATATACTAAAACTAATTTATTTAAAATATTAATTAATATAAAATATAATTTAATTTAATAATATTAATGTTGCTGAATTTATTGAAAAAAATAATATTCAGAATCTGAAATTACTAGATACTGTACATTGTATTGAAGAAATTTATAAATATTGTTTGAATAATTCGTCCAAATCATTGTATAAAAAATTTTGCTAAGTGGTTTTTAGAGCAAAAATTTTGTATTTCTATTGATTTTTAGTTAATTATTGTTTTTATGTCTTGCCAAATCTAATCTATATAATGCTTTTGTTCTGGGATGATCTAGACTAAATAACCTTTCGTGCTTCTGCAGATATTGTCTATATATAAAGTCATCGGTAAGCTTATATAGTCGACTCTTACATCATTCCCAAAGTTCAGAATATACTCCTGCTCTCCAGATTGATACAGATTAAGAGCTTTATTATAATCAGTGTTGCCGCAGCATTAAAAATAAAAGTATCCCTGCAAAAGCCAAAAATGTATCCAAAAGTATCCACATAAAAAAAAAAAGTATCAAAGTATCAAATTAAATACATAGTATAAAAACATCAAACACATATAACTTTCTAAGTCTCAATTTAATTGAGACTTTTTCATTATAGTGCACCAGTGTGACGAATTTTGTTTCAATCCAGTGTTTGCATTTTTTAGCAAACAAGAAAATTGCTTCTTTAATAGCTAAAATATTGTTTGGTAAAACCACTAAGTGTACCATGTGAAGATTATTTAGTTGTTAGAATTGGGGGCAGATAGAAGTAATTTATGAATGACACTATAGCCCACCCTATCAAAAAAAAAGAAAACGAAAACTAAGTAGTTTCGATGAAAATCGGACTTGTTCTGTTGAAAAAAAAACTCCCTTCATTTTTGGTATTTTAAATTAAATATTTACTTATGAATATGGGCACATAAGTCATAACATTTATACAAAGTAACATAACATAACATATATTACATACATGTATTACATGTATTAAAAAGGAACATAGATTGTAGGTACATGTACATGAGTTAAATTATTTCATTTTTGATAAATAATTTTGACATATTCAATCAATATATTCATTTTTAAGCGTCTTTGAAAACATGTTTTCAACCATTTCCAACGAGAGTCTATTTGTCTTATCATTTTTAGTAAGTTTTAAGTCCGAAAAAATCCGTTCCGCGGCAGCAGAGCTGTGCGGTAGACTAAGAATATTAAATACAAACTTAACTAATTCACCATAAAGAGGTTGTTTTATAGCATTTTTTAATAAAAAAATATTTCCCCAAAATGATTCAATGTCATCGACAATTTTTATATTCTTATCAAATTTAAGGCACTGCCATTGCGAAAATATTGTTTCTTTCTGCTCTGATTTAAACAAATGAGGAAATTTAGTTAATAGATTTAGAAATGACGAGTTCTTTGCAACTTTAAATTGATTTGGATCAAGACAAGAAATATCTTTTATGACATCATTTTGGAAATCATATCTTTTTGTAATTTGGTGGCAGAGTTCAATATAAAAATTTCTTATGTTTTTTTTATAATTAATAAATCGCTTCCCTCAAGTTCATTTTCCAAAATAAATTCCTGTGCTGTTGCACTTACGTAAAGTTCGTTGAGAAGAAGATAATTATTTGTCATTTATATCAATATTTTTAATATCGGAAATTAAGCAATCGTTTTTCATAAAATAGGAGCAAATTAGCTTATAGTTGCTATCAAAAAAATTGTGCAACCTATGGAGCCGATACGACTCAGATTGGAATTCGACGTTCATTTTATTTACGATGTTAAGTACATTCGATAAAAAATAGAAATATAGTTTAAAATATGGATTACCAATTTTTTCCGCAATTTCTTTTGCATTATTAAGACCATCATCAAAACATGAAATAAAAAACAACTGGAGTACGCCCCATTAGGACAGCAAACGATCAACCACTTGCTGAAATGACAGCCAACGAACTTCTCTGAATATTTTCTGGTTTTTAACACCAGTGTAGTTTTGAAATTCTGCAAATTCATCGATTCTCTTAGCACTATGTGCGAAAAAGCCATAAACTTCCCTAGCCAATTTTTCAACATCAACTGGAAGCTTTTTGCAAGCGTGTGAAGCACATAAATGTAATGAATGGCAAATACATCGCATTAAAAATATATTACTGTTTACAGCTTTAAACTTTGCAAAAAGTCCATTAAACTCACCGACCATAACACTGGCATTATCGGTTGCTAATCCAATAATATTTTCCAGTGAAATGTTGAGGTCAGTCACGTGATCTTTAATGGCATTGAAAATTGACTCAGCAGTACCACTTTTTAAGTGAACTAAACCAAAAAAAATATCTACAGTTTTTTGCTGTAATTTGTCAAAATATCTGGCTACTAAAGCCAAAGCTTTGCTTGTACTGACATCTGTAGTTTCATCTACAATTAATGAAAATTTTTGTTCCCGCAAAATATCACACATTTTATTTTTTGCTTTTGTTGACAATTTTTCCTTAATAATGTAGGAAGTTCGCTTACATTCTACGTTTCTAGCAATTTTGGAATCAGAAAAACACTTACGAAATAGTTCGGGAAAAGAATCAAATATCGATATTGGTAAGTGATGCATCAACACAAATAATATTAAGCAAAATTCTGCATTGCGCACCTGCTCCTGCATCATTGTTTCTTGGTGAGTGATGATCATATCGTCTACTCGTGCCTGATCCTTTTGAAGCTGTTGGTTCTTCTTATGTAAAGGTGTCTCTTCATGACGTCGTAAATGTGTCGCTAAATTGATCAAAAATTTATCACAAAGTAGACAGTATGCCTTTTCTTTGCGCTTCTCTACCCATGGGAATAGGTTCGACCACTGGTCACGAAAACGGCGATTGCGTTTTTTGCTGGTGCACGGATCTTGTGGCCTTAGAAAACGGATTCTTATTTTGGATCATAAATTTAGGAAATATAGTACTTACTCTCCTTCAGAATCCGAAGAACTGAGAATTTCAGCATTGTTGCTGGAACATGGCCGTTTTCCTCTTGTTACGAATCTAATGTTTATTCAACGTGTATAGTAGCCGAGTGCTTATAATAAAGTAAATATGTATGCATATATAAACTTACTTGTCCATATTTTAGTTGATTTAGTTTTGCAGTTTTTTTTTATTTTGGAAACTAAAACTTTATGTAGTAGCTGCGATGCTAGTCAGATAAAAATTAAGTGAACTGTCAAACAACACGAGTGCACCAGGGTCGCATGTGAGTGAAAATATTAGCAAAAGAACTCATGCTGCATTTGCACTCATCCAACATATCGGTTGGATAAGAAAAATATGTTCAACAAAGCAACATTGAACCATAATAACAAGTTGCCACCATTTATACGATAAATCTTTGCAAAATATTTTTTGGTAAAAAAGTATCCAAATTTGCACTAGGGCAAAATAAAAAGTGTCCATCAAAATTTAAGAGAAAAAAGTATCCAAATGGATACTAATGTATCCATTCTGCAACACTGATTATAATGCTGTTCTTGAAAGGCAAGGTTTCTTTCTGAAACAAATAGAGCGGCTAACTCCTTGTGACATTGATTTACTGCCTTTGTATACCTATATTTCTTTTGCTTTATTAATATACTCTAAAGCTTTCTCTAATTTTCCTAATCCTAGTTCTACTTCTGCCATCTGAGTAAATATTCGACCAAATATTACATGCCCCTCATGTTTAACCGATTTATGTATGCATATTATATAATTGCTGAACTAGACTATAAGGTTTTTTATATGTTTCTAAAACATTTATTATTTCAGCTTTAAGTAAATATGGAAACGTATATGGGAGATCATTAACACGTAAGCTTTGCTCAACATTTATGGCAATACAGTATTAGCTTATTTTAATGCAATAATAATAATAATAAGAATGGATAATCTAGCTTGAGCAAAATAAACCAAATCAATATCAGATCGATAAATTAAATGTTCCATCTTGAAACATATTTTCCATGAGCTTAATATATTTTTCTGCTTCTTGTGGCTTCCCTAATGAAATATTGCTTACTGCCAAGTTATACAATAGAATATATTATGTTTAATAGGTTCTGAGCCTGTAACATTATCTAATACTTCTTTAGCATTAGAATAATATTTGATTGCTATGTTCCAACCATAATTACAGGTCCTATAATACGCACCAATGGCTCCTAAATATTGTGCATATATTCTTTTAACATGATCATTCATTAACAATAATTAAAATTTTTTATTCTTACCATCATTTTGATCAAATCAATCAACCATTTTCTGTGCATTGTAATTGCTAAGGGAGTGAAATCCTAATTCCATTCTTTTATGGATTCCTATCTTATATTTTTCTGCATTTTGAAAAATGATATTTAAACTTTCACGAACGGTTTTTTCATCTCTAAAATTACGTCCATTCTGTACACCTTCTGGTATAGATTTAACTAGTTTATCAACAATATTATTTAAATAAGCTTTATTTTCCTCACTATTAACCTCTATTATCTTATTAGCATTAATATCATGCATTTCAAAGATAGAATTTTGAGTTGACTTTGTCTATTTGTCGGTGACGGTAGTGTGTTTTATTGTTGTGACTTTTTTTGTAATATTTTAGTGCATTTTTGGTAAAATTTTTTAATTTATGTTATCAACTAATGTTCATTTAGTGCCTGTGTTATAATTGTAATTTATAAATTTGTTTTTTTGCTTAAGGGATTGTGATAATTAATTAAAATTTTCTATTATTTTAAAGCAAAGCAATAGTTGCTTGCATTGCTGCAGCTTAAGCGCGCATTAATTTTTCTGTTCCTCTTTGTGCTTTGTTTGTTTACAATAATCTATTAAACTTACGTTGCTTTTTTGTTGTTGCTTTGTAATAGTGTCTATATTTTGTAAACATTAACACATTGTTTCATCTGTTTGCTAAAATATTTCAACTTTTGTAACCAAAAAAAAAAAAAAAAATTGTTTTGATTTCTTAATTATTTATTTTTTTAATATTTTCTTTTGCTTTTTTTACATTTTTTTTATTAAATATGAACTATTTTTCTTCTGATAACTTGCTAGCTTGTTCCTTAGGAGATCTATGCAAAAGTCAGAATATCTTGAATTCCATGTTTCCTTGTTCAGGGCCGTGTGAGCAGATGTTTCACGCGTCTTGTGCGAACTTGACCACCACAGTAACAGAATTATTATGTTCTGACCGTTCGGGTCTACAATGGTACTGTCCATCCTGCAGAGCCCTTTCCCCGTCGATTTTCTTCGACAAAATAAAACAATTTGGGGATAATTTAAACAATCTAAATACTAATTTTAGAGATATTTTAAGCAATTATCTTGTCTTAAGTCCCCAAATTGAAAACAATTTTAATGAAACCATTTCACCTAACGATAGTTTGCCATCCAATGAAACTATAATTGATGTCCCTACCGCTTCTGCATCCACTCCCTCGGCTTCAAATGGCACCAAACAAGCTAATTCCCTAAGGAAGAAAAAAAAATTCAAAGAAGAAGACCAAGCCAACTAAAAAACGGAACTGCGAAGCCAACATCCCTGAAAGAGTTTCGCCAAATCCTCCCCTAGAAACTTTACCTGAAGCATTTAACGCCACTAATCTTAGTGCAGTAGATAATAGTCCCCTTGCTATAAGATCTACTGTTCCTATTTTTTTGAAAGCTATGCCTAAACCTAGATCCATTTTTATCTCCCGTTTACACCCTGACACAATAGCTGATACTGTTAGGGAATTCATAAGGCAACAAAATGTCATTCCTGCTGACGCTTTTATTTCCTGTAGGAAAATCGGTAACAAACCTACATATTCATCTTTTAAAATTACAGTGGCTTCCTGTCATTTTGCTGCTGTTTATAATTCGAAGATGTGGGTTAATAATATCTTTAAGCCTGAGTTTCAATCTAAAAAAAACAAGGCTGTCCAAAACATCCGTTCTGGACCAAAAAACTAAATCGTTTATCCCTTTACTACCAAAATGTAAGGGGTATGCGTTCAAAAGCGCATGACATTTTTTTATCTACTCAGAACTTTTCTGAAGATATTATAATTTTAACCGAGACTTGGCTTAACAGCTCTTTTCTTAATCAGGAACTGTTTGATAATAGCTTTAATGTTTTTAGAAGAGACAGATATATGGACGACTCGTCTCCTGTTGGAGGGGGTATATTAATTGCTATAAAAAATAGTCATACTAGTTCTTTAATTGATATTCCCTGTGCTGCTAGTATGGAACTTTTATGTGTTAAGGTAATTTTTTCTAAGTCCAATTTGTACATCCTTAACGCCTACATTCCTCCCAATAGTAGCACAGAAGTCTACGAGCACCTTTCGAGGGCCGTAGAATTTGTCATAGATAAACTTTATACCAATGACGATATTTTATTGTTAGGTGACTTTAATTTGCCTGACTTAAAATGGAATATTTCGGACAACGGTACATATTATTTTGTATCTAGTCCAATAACTCGACAAGAACAAATTTTTGTTGACGAAATTCTGTCTAATTTACAACAAGTTAGTTGTATTAAAAATTCCCACAATCGACAACTGGACTTAGTCTTGACTACAGACAGTAGCAATGTTGTTGTGCAAAATGCTCCTCATGCTTTATCTGCGGTTGATGCGTACCATCCGCCTCTGAGTGTGTTGTACCAATCGGATAGAGATAACATAGTGACTGCCAATTCTTCTAGCAGATTCTTTGAATTTAATTTCAAGAAAACTGACTTCTTGAAATTGAATAATATCCTAAATGATAGATTTAACATTTGGCTAGAATTTTTTAATAATAACATCTTAGATGAATGCGTAAATTATTTTTATAAAGAACTTTTTTCGGCAATATCTTTATCTGTGCCATATACTCTGAGGTATGTTAATGATTCCTCGTACCCCTGGTACACTAAGGATTTGAAGAAAATACGTAACGGCCGCAATAGGGCATGGAATAAATACGTTTGTAGTCAGGACCGCATTGACCTGGAAGCTTATCTGCAGCTTTTCCAAGAATTTAGGCTTGAATCAGCTTCAGCTTATTCTGGCTATCTGAATAAAATGAAGCTCAATATTCTTCATGACCCCAAAAATTTTTGGGGATTCATAAACTCTAAAAAAAGGTCGGATGGTTTTCCATCAGAATTCAAAACTGTCGACGGGCTCACCAGCGATCCCCAAATTATAGCTGGGTTATTCGCTAATTTGTTCAAAAAATCTTTTTCAACTGAAGTGTTTAGCCCTGATGTCAACTACTTTGAGTATATGAATACTGAACTTATAGTAAAATATATTGCATCCCTTGATGATGACTTTGGTTCTGGGCCTGACGGCATTCCAGCCACAGTTTTAATTAATTGTAGTCTTATCCTGAGTAAACCACTCAGTTTTCTTTTTAATAAATCTATTAATGATGGCTATTTTCCTAAATTTTGGAAGGAATCTTTTATAAGTCCTATTTTTAAAAAAGGATTAAAAAATGATATTTCTAATTACAGGCCTATAGCCAAGTTATCATCAATACCAAAGCTTTTTGAGCAAATTATTTATGATCAAGTTAAGGTGTGCTGTGGTGAAGTCATAACAACTCGTCAGCATGGTTTTGTTAATGGCAGATCTACCGTTTCTAACCTTCTTGATTTTACGTCTTTTGCTTTAAATTCAATTGCTTCTGGGTCGCAAGTAGACTGTATCTACACAGACTTTAGTAAAGCATTTGACAAATTACCACATAGTTTGATTTTGTTTAAATTAAATAAACTAGGATTTCCTATAAATTTTGTCAGATGGATTGAATCTTATTTATTTGATCGTTCTTATCGAATAAGATTTCGAGGGGTGTTGTCCTCTCCTTTTACAGCGTTTTCAGGTGTTCCGCAAGGAAGTCACCTGGGGCCGCTCCTGTTTATTTTGGCTATCAATGATGTTACTCATATAATCAAAAACTCTCATCTGCTTATATATGCTGATGATATGAAAATTTACAGGACTGTGAAGGTGGATAATGACAACTTTGCCCTTCAGTCTGACCTGAAATCATTTGAAGTTTGGTGTTCTAAAAATAGCTTACATTTAAATCCTGATAAATGCCAAACTATGATCTTCTCTAGAAAGAAAATTAATGTGGAATTTGATTATACAATTAATGATGTGAAAATCTGTCGTGTCGATATAGTCAAAGACCTTGGTATACATGTTGATGCTAAATTGACGTTTAATGAACACATTAATATAATCTGTAAGAAGGCTTCGTCATTACTTGGATTTATAAAGCGGTGGGCAAAAGAATTTAATAGCCCGTTAGTAACAGTAACTTTATACAATACTATTGTGCGTCCTCACTTAGAGTATGCTAGCCAAGTATGGTCTCCATATTACAATATACATATAGATAGAGTAGAACGAATCCAAAAAAATTTTGTTCGGTTTGCTCTCAAGGGCTTAAATTGGAATGACCTCTTAAACCTTCCTCCTTATGAGGATCGTTTAAAGTTATTACGTATGCAGTTTTTGAGCACTCGTAGAAATATTGCGGGTATAATTTACTTGCATCAGCTTGTATCAGGGTCGCTTGCTGCGCCAGAGCTTCTGAATTATATTCATTTTAACACTAATCGTAGGAGTAATCGTAACTCATATCAGATATTTTACCAACCTGTCAGTAGAACTAATTATATGGCTGCAGCTCCTTTTAATCGCATGACTACTCTAATTAACAATTGCGATGTATATGATATTAGCTTGTCAAAAGGTCAACTCAAGCTTAGATTGAAAAATAACTATAGTTAATTTTGTAGCTTAATGGTTGTTGGTCTTTATGTTTGTGTTGTCCGAGCCCCACCGCATGATGGGTAAATTTTTTCTAACATTTATGCCTTAGGTCATTTAAATAAATCCATACAATTGCATTCATTCAATTTTATGCTTATATATTTATGATCTGAGTGGGTATGTTGAGAAAGTGCGACAAAGCTAAGAAAAAATTATAAAAATATAACAAATTAATTTGCATGTATAATTTTTTCATTTTCATAATTTTTTAATAAGCTTTTTACTTGGTTTAAAGCTTCAAGCTAAATTGCTAAGAAGGCTAATAGCTGTAGTAGCTAAACTCTATTATTATTATTATTATTATTAGAATTAATTTCATCAGGGCTGATCAATTGTTCCATCTTGAAACATATATATATATATTTTTTGATTTGGTAACTTTGCTGTTGCATTAACAATAAGTTCATTAGCTTCCTTCAATGTTTCTTCTCGCAAGCGCCTTTTTTTCATATACCCTTTAGTTGATTATATTCTAGATTAGAATTGATCGCCATATTCCCTATTCCCATATTGGTAGCATAAGCTATTAATGCACCAACAAGTGGCATTACTTCTATCTCAGATTTAGAATTTCGATTTAAAATATGAGTAAAGGTAGATAAAAACATTATTTTCTTATTTACCATTAATACCAAATCAACAATCAGGCAGTTTTTTGAATATTGGATTATTAATGTCTTTGTTTTCTACTCCATCATATTCTAGATGCCACTAACCCCTCCTTTTTCTGGAGCATTCTGTAAATCTGTCAAACTATCTACTAATATTTCCAGATATTGTCAATTTTCTCGTTCAACACTTGCTTGCTGTAGATGTTTGACAATTTCTTCCTCTTTCTTGGTAAAATATAATAATTTGCCATATTTATCTAGCAAATCCTTGGCTATATCTAATGCTGTGTCACCTTGATTACTACGAATAGTAATATCTGCTCCACCCCCACTTTCTGCTTTAGGTTTTACCAGATATTTTACTATCTTAAAATCCCTTACGATCACAGCTTTGTGTAGGACCGTATTGCCCGTGTTGTCTTTGGCATTAACATCTGCACCACGTTCTACTAACCATTTTACTATGTCCAATTTACCAGATACGGCAGCCTCATGTAATAGTGTCATTCCTCGGTCATTACGAACATTTATAATAATTTGTGTAGTAACTGTGTCTTGATAAATATTGTCAACATTTTCAAACATTTTTTCGATCGACTCTAGTAAGTCAATAATGTCTTGGCTGCTAGTAAAGTTTTTAGCAGTATTCTTTAATTTGTTTTGTGCATCAAAAATAGCACCATTTTCTAGTAAAAATGTAACAATGTTGAACTCATTTGATTTAACAGCATAGTGTAAAAGAGTATTACCTTTATTATCACGAGTATTAATAATAGTATCTACCTTATAGTGATTGTGTACCATTTCTAAATTATCAATAATTACTTGAGGATTATCACTTTGTACGTTATCAAATAATTTTTTAATTGTATTTAGTAAATTAACACTTTGATTCTCATCCAGATCGAATGGTGCTTTATCCTGTATGTCTTTTGCATCAAAAATAACACCATTTTTTAATAACAATTTAACAATTTCAATTTTATTATTTTCAGTAGCAAAGTATAGTGGAGTCCGATTGTATACATCAATAGCTTCAATATTTGCTCCATTTGTTAATAAAAATTCTACAATATCACTTTGATCAGAAGAAGAAGCAAAGTGTAATGGGGTTTTACCATTTTTGTCTTTAGCATTAATATATGCTCCTTCATTGATATAACTTTTAACTTTTTCTAAATTATTTGTATTTTGTTCTATAGCAATAAATAAGTTTTTAGTTGGCTGCAGCAATTTAGTGATATTATCATGACAGTTATTCTTGGCAAGTTCCTCAGGAGTTTTACCTTGAAGATTCTCAGCGTTGAGAATTGCTCCTTCTTCTAACAGCCGAGAAACAATTTGTTTATGACCTTTTTGTGCAGCAAGATGTAGTGGTGTATTTTCTTGAGAATCTATTGCATCGATTGATATAGATGGATAGTCTATGAATCTTGTAATTGTACTTCGCTGGGATTCTATTTTTTTTTCAAGATTATCATGATTAAATTTTAATAAATTATTAAGGGCACGGAGACTATTTGTGTTAGCAGCTATATGTAATAAACTTTTTCCTTTATGATTTCTTGCATTTAATAGGAATAGCATGGGGTTATCAGAATCCCATACATCATTATGAACCCAACCATGCCATATACTACGTTCTAAATAAAGATCGTCCAAACTATAACCTAAGTCTTGACTACCGAACAGTTTGTCAAGTGTATTTAATATCAACGAAACTTCTATATTTTGAGACAAAGCAATAGGTTTCTTGTGACTTTTGTCAGCTTTATCATACATAGCACCATACTGAAACAATAACTTTACAATTTCCACTTTTCCAAACCGAGAAGCAACATGTAAGGGGGTTTTTCCTTCTTGATCTTCAATAATAACATTTCCTCCATTGTGTATAATAAATTCAGTCCATTCTAAATCTTTAGATTGAATAGCACGATGTAAACGTGGCATACCATTTTTGTCAGCAAGGTTTAAATTAAATTCTTTAGGGTTTAGAAAATATTCAACTTTATTTCGTATTAATTCAGAAGTTAATTGAATTTTAGCTTTACGTTCCAACAAAAGATATTTGATAGTATCTCGTTGATCGTTTTTTATAGCGTAATACAAAACTGTGTAATCTTGTTTGTCTGCTATATTAACATCGGCGCCATGATCTACTAAATATTTTATTACGTTAAGTTTACATTTATATATTGCGTGAAATAAAGGAGTCTCGCTTTTATCATTTTGAGCATTAACATTTTCTCCATTATCAATTAGAAATTTAATAATTTTTAAGTTGGCTCCAGAATCAGCAGCACTATGTAAAGGAGTATTTCCATCATGTGCAATCTTCTCGCGATGATGTTTTAATAAATATTTAATAATATTGAATTGTTGACTTTGAGTTGCCTTATAAAAATGTAAGTGATAATAATCACGATCTTCCTGACTTATGAAATGCTGAAAAGTCTTTATATGCCCATGGTTAGCAGCTGCTTGTAAAATATTTGTGATATAATTATTATACATGTCATACATAACTGCTGTAGTACCATTTTCCAATAAGTATTTTGTAATCTCTAATCTGTCATCATCACTAAGTTGATCACTATTATTAACACGATCGAAAGGTGTAAAACCGTTATCATCAGCATTAAGTAGCCTTTTTTGATCTTCTTCATCATTTATACTTCTCAATAAAGTATGAATCACTTTGACACGCCCATGTATAGAAAAATAAGATAACAACCTGGATTGATCTTTTTTACTCAATGGAGGGAATATTTTTGGGTACGCTATTAATAATTTTTCCTGTATTGGTCGGAACTTATTATCTTGATTTGCATAAGCACCTAAAATATTGCTATCAAAAATATAATTACGGTCCTCAAAATTATGACTAGACTCGGTACTCAACATATAATCTGTTAATGTCTTTAAATATTCTTGCGTGCACCCATCGATATTGGCACCTTTGAATAATAACTTGAAAGAAAGCATCGTGTCTAAATTAGAATTATCAGCATAATTTAAAGCGGTTTTACCTTTGTTATCCTTCTTATTTACAAACTTTACCAGATTAGAATTTTCATATTCTGGTTTTTTAAAGCTACCATGCTTCAAAATATCTTTTTCTAAACCAACATGTTTATAGTTCAGTACATACTCCAAAGTCTCTCCATAATTATGTTGAACAGAATAATGTAAGGATGTTTTACCTAAATCATCCTGATAGTCTACTTCAAGTAAAGCATTAAAAAACTTTAAATAATTTTCTTTGTTTCTAGTTATAAAATCTAATACTGTATAGCTTTCTACTCTTACTTTTTCTTTATTTAATATTTTAGCTATACTGCTAATAAACACTGGTGATGCATTAGCTGCTAGATTATCAACTGCTGTACATATTGTTTCAGAATTCAAAGGCATCTTTTTAACAAGAGAGAAGGAAGCAAAATACTCAGCAAAAGTACGGTGAATAAAATGTGGTTTATTGTCTATAATTTTATCAATAATTCCTTCGTTGCTGTCAACGTTGTTAATATCTTGTATCCAATTATGTAATTGTTGAGTTTCTGTCGCAGAAAGTAATTTTTTTAAATCTTCATCACTAAATAATCCAGACAATGCCAGTGTTTCATGCATTTCTTTAAAATTCTTATATTCTCTTTCTGCGGATTTTTTTTCACCTGGTTTACTAAAATCTCTGCCTTTTTTTTGTTGCAAATAGAAATCATAAAATTTTCTCTTTATAAAATGTTCATACAAACTAAGTAAATCAAACTTCTCAGGTAACTTAGGGTCCTTGTTAATGTTATCAGCGGTTAAAAACTCCTTACATCCTTCCCATTCTTCTGGAATTCCTTCTTTGTTTTGTTGAAAAACCTCTGCTATTATCATCGTTTGTAGTGGAATACCAATGAATTCTTGTTCTCTATCATTAATTGATGTAGAAAATTTCTCAATTAATGATTTAGCATATGTCTTTAATCGTTCTTTGCGTTCTTGGCTTAAATCCTTTAACTTTAACTTTTTAGTCCAGAACTTAGTACAAAATTCAATTTGATTTGGGTGGTTAAATGGCTCTAATATATCAGAAAATACTACTAATCTCTCTTCTAGTAGCTCTCTCATATTCGTTCTAGCGGTAACAAATAGTTTTTCTACTTTAGATTTTTTTAATGCTTGTAATATATCAATTACCACATCCTGATAATCTGGACTAATTTCATCAAATCCATCAAATATCAATGCTATTTTACCTTGACCATTGACATTGCTTTTAAATAACTCTTGTTCTAATTTAGTTGTAAGCTGTGACTGTTCTTGTGATTCTAAAAAAGTATTTAATAACCAATTAATTACTGAATTTACATCCTGGTTACTAAAACCTTTTTTCTTAGCTAATCTATTCGTCAACTCTTGCTTAAGTACTGTAGTATAATCAATTAAATCAATCCTAATCACCCATAGACCAGGATTAGCTTTTTTTATCTGCAGTGATAAACTAGTCAATACTGTACTTTTACCCATTCCTGCTGGATCAGAAATAATCACAATTTTAGATTTATTTTCTTCTAAATATTTCTCTTCTGGTAAACCTGCTTTAGATGTTTTATCATCAGTGCTGTCAGCTTTATCTATTTCTCTATCTCTATATTTCACTAAATTAGATATAGAGCCCTCAGACTGATGCCAAATTAGTTTTCCTGACTCACTCTTTAACCAATGAATGTTAGATCCTGTATTTTGTTCACATAATTCTTGAAACTTATTACCAGCTGATTCATGATTATTTTTATCAAACACATAAATTTTATTAATATTACCTATTAATCCACTATCGGTGCCACTAATAACAAAGAAATCTAATATACTTTCAATACCTTCTTTAATCTTTGCCTTATTAAAGATTACTTGTCGATTAAACATACGAGGTATATAATAATCATTAATTTCACCTAAATCCTTTAGTTTACTACCTATCTTGATTTCTTTTTCCTCAATGAGCTCAGCTAGTGTTTCTGAGTCTATAAGACTATTTAAGCTTGATACTGTATCAAAGCTTGTCTCTTTGCCTTGAAACACTACTTTATGTTTTAGCAAGTTTTTTTGCGACTTAGACGTTAAATCGCTAAAATTGCTAGTATCTTCTAGTGTCTCAAATTTGTTGCCAAATTTTTCTTTAAAGTTATCTACATCTGATTCATCACCATCTTTAGTGATTAGAATGATTTTTTTATTGGTGTTACTTAGGGCAATATTTATAATTTCGGGTAATTTATTATAGATTTCTTTCTGGCAACATTCAATTATTAGCAGCTTACTTTCCTCTGCTGTATAGGCTTGTTCTACTCTTTTTTGTATATGTAGCAGCGATTTTAAGCAAATAAATATATAGCTATCATATTTATGATACCTACCTGTACTTTGTAAAACTTGATCTACTTTCACAGCACCTAATTTTGTCGTGAATTTAGTCACTAGATTAAAGATTTGGTCGGTATCAGAGCTTAGAAATTCTATAAGTTTGCCTTGTATTTGTATTTTATTAAATCTAACTCCAAGTTCTCTAATGCGTTCACTATATACAGATGTCGGACCAACTATTACCAACTTAGCTATTTTTTCCTTTCCTTTATCAAAAAAAGCTTTGATATCTTCTTTATCAAGGTATTCTCCTTCCTGGTTTTTCACCACGCCCTTGCCTTTCATCCAGTCTAACATGTGGTTTTGAAAATTATGGCTAACAAGATCTGCGTCTATTAAATTAAATTCTTCTCCTATTTCTTGTGCTATAATTTTGCCAAGCTCTACTTCGTTAGGCTGATTAACAGCTAAGACTAGTTCTTTGAAAAAGTTAGTAATTTCTGTATCGTGAACCAAATCATAAGGTAAAGTAGGTTTAAAGTCCAACTGGTTTTCTTCGCAAGTTTTACAAATATTTTGGGTTGCCTTAATTCTATACTGATCAAGGCTATCATAACTTATATTTTTATCTTCAAGTTGTTCCTTTAATTCCTTCCTGAATTGTTCTAAGTTACCTGGTAATTTACTAGAATCTTTCTTAAGAAAAAATGATTGCCGAAACCGTATTAACTCTTTATCATCTTCATCTCTTACTAATACATGTCCAGCTAGTTTTTGAATATTATTTGCCACAACTTTCTTAGCAAGGTCCTGCGCGTTTGTGTTGTATGTTTTTCCATTAATCGTAAAAATTTTATAATTGTTCTGAAAATTATCTTCAGATTCTTCAATTAACCTAATAATCTCCTTTGCAAACACGTCTATATTAGAAATTTGAGGATCAAGAATCGGATCAAACTTTTTACCAAAAGTACTAGATACTTTTAATTCTAGCTGTGATAAGTCTTTTTTATCATTTAGTAATTTTTTTTCCTTATTTAAGTATTTTTGTAAAACCTTTTTTAATGTTTTAGCTGATTCAGATAACTCTGAATCATTGTTTTGATCATTTATATCTTTGATAAATTCTTGAGAAAATTTTCCAATATATCCAGTAATATCACCTTTCTCATTTTTTTTATCATCTACCTTAATCACCGTTTCTTTTACTAGTGCTATGTGATAAGGTGTAAAAATAGAGTCTTTATGTAAAGTAATTGACTTAGCGTCCTTTATATGTTTAACCAATGCCTTTACAAGCATATGTAAATCAGAGGTATTTCGTAATTTTTCATATAGCTCATGTTGATCATTATTAAGACTAAGCTTGTAATGTGTTGGTGGGTCTTCTTTTGATGTTTTTACCACATCTTCATCTTTAAATTGCAGAAATTTATCATGGTCAGAGTTTTCTAGTTTTTTAAATTGAATCCCTTCTTTCTGTAAATTAGCCAAATCAAGGCCAGCATTTGTACAAAGAATAAAATCTTGATGTATCTTGTCTTTAAACTTTGGTTTTTGTTTAATTTTACGATAAGAAGTAAAATATTTTATTAAACTAAATTCACCCTTAATATTTTCCGTACTTAAATTATTATAAGTTATTTTCGTCTTCTCATCTTGCTTATGTTTGGCTTGTAAAAAACAATATATATCTTTTTTCTTTCTCTGACTGTCTTTTGTGATATATCGAAATACTAAATCATCAAATTTCTCAGCTGCATCCATTTCGGTTGCTAAGCGAAAAGTATGCACTTGTTCTAATCCTCGATGTGCAAATAACATTAATAATTTTAATTGATAAATATTACCATGAAGGGAGGATTTTAACCCTATTAATGATGAATATTTCTTATCTTCACCAGCAAAGGCTACTACTGTGTCTTCAGATTGTTGTTCTTTAGATTTTTTTGGTGGAGGAATAATATTACTATCAGACAGCTTATTTTTTCCTAAACTACTGATAGTATCAACGGTGTTACTGTTACTGGACTGGAATTTCCCTACTTTAGTCTTTAGTGCACCATCTTCATCAATATCAGTAGATTTCCTTTTGGACAATGTTGCTTGCTGACCTTGTGAATCAATAAGTTGGTTCTCAGATCGAGCGTGAGGAGAGACTGGTCTTGAATAATTTACATGAGAAAAATGTTCTCCTTCATGATCTATTATAGCTTCCCCTTTATTTCCCCAAATTTTAGGTTTTAACATATATCTACCATGTAATTCTTGATTAGGCTCAAATAGCATAGTTTGACGCCCATTATTATTATAATGAACTTGGATTTTGATGTTTGCTAGAGAAGATAAAATCGGTATCTCTTCAAAAAATACATAGTAACTATTTTGCTTAATTGCTTCTAAATAGTTTTTATAAATTTCTGGATTCTCTAAAAATGAGTTTGCTATAGCTTGAGTACTATATTGAGCCTTATATATTTCATGATTAAGGTTTGGATTAAATTGCAATGCACATTCTTCTAAGTCATTACTAATCTCATTGATTAACTTAGTTCGATCATTAAGTAACTCTTCAATATTAAGAGCTTGTTTACCCGCTTTTCCTTTAACTTCTGATATAATTTGATAAATTTTATTCCTAAATTCTTCATTATCTTGAAATCTTTGCACAATATCACTTTTCAACTGTTCAGCCTTATTTTTAGCTGTTGTTATATCTGTTTGCGTTTGGTTAACTAGCCTGTTTATTGCATCTGATCTATTAGTTAAATCCTGTGGATTATTTAAGAAAAATTGAAACACTTTTTGTAACTGTTCTTTAAGAGTCTGAGGCATATTAGGGTCCTTTAAGCCCTGAGGTTCAAACTGTTTTAAGAAATTATGCCACTCATTCCTCATTTGTTTTGCTTTTACAGCTTCATACTGACCAGATTTGTTATCACCAAATACTGCATGAAAAAAACAGTTCCCATCAGCTTTTGTATTTTTACTATCAACGAATTTAACTTTACTTTCATCATGTGATTGTAAAACTAATGCTGTAGTAGTATCGATTCCATTTTGCTTTAAAAGAAACTGAATAACTTTTTCATAACGTTTCTGAACTGCAATATCTAAAACTGTTTTACCCTTTAAATTTTTAGCATTAATATTTGCCCCGTTATTTAAAAACTTTGTGATTTCTTCACAAATTTTTTCTTCAGACAGTCGGTTACGTATAGCAACAAATAATTCGGTATCTTTCAACTTTTGTTCGGCATCTTTCACCGCTTGCTTATCTTCATCACTACTATCGGACATATTTAGAAGATTGTTAACTTGGTATGTTGAGTATTAACTAGTTTGTCAATAAAGTAAATAGTTAATTTAGATTAACTATTTTATTTTCCATTTTAATACTTTGAAGGGGAGAGAGAAGATGGTTGACCTCTAATAAGAAAGTTTACAAGCAACTACTATTTTATCCGAAAAATTATAAAAAATGGGTTGATAGAATAATGTATTCTTCTCCTAAACTGAACAAAACACCTTAGAGTCAAAATATTTCAAGAAAGTGTCCTTTCTTAAGACAACAGATTTTTGTCCCAAAATAGCAACAATATTATATCATATATCTCATATATCAAAGTTTAAATTCTCAACTTCTTTCTAATAAATGAGACAGTGTAAAAACTAATTGGTTATGCCAGGGTAAGTACAAGATGAGTGTTTTTTTCATCTAGATGGCTTCAATAATCGTCAAAATTGTCGCATTTGGGGCTCGCAACATGATAATTCAGTTTTTTTGTGCCTGATTTGCAAGAAGGAACATTTGGTTTCAACATGCCATTTATGCAAAACGGTTATGAAAATATCGACATAACAGTGCGTAGCCGTTTAACAAGTTTTAATTAGAAACCTGTGTTTCTATCAAATTATAAAAAAATCCTTATGTATCTAATATTATAATACTTCCTACAATTTATAGCTGTATCGCAGTTTCGGGAATGTTTTTCCAACAAGTATATATTTGAATCATCGTCTCGGCTATTGATATGTATCTGACTCTTCTCTTCTAAATGTTGGCTGGGAACAGATGCATAGGTCAACTTTAATTTGTCTGTTTGTGTGTATGTGAAAATATTTCTTGCTGTCACTATCACTATGGATTCCGTTGATGGAACCCTTTTTTAACGTTCGCTGGTTGCTTTCATTTTAATGTTTTTTTTCTGATGATGTTGGTTGTTGCCGTTGGTTGGCAAGTGGTTGCACATTTCTCATATCGTTGTCATCATCAAAATGCTCGTGTGTTGGTGGGATTCTAAAGATTCATGTAAAAAAAAGTATGAAAAATTATTATTGAAAACGTGTCGCGCCCATAAAAATTAAATTGATTAGAATTAAGTTAAGGGAAGTATTAGTAGACCTGCGGCAAGTGAATTTGCGTCAGGTGGGAAAAAATTCTAAGATGACTTAATTGATATTGATATCCATAACTCAAAGTTTTTATAAAAATCACTCGAAGGAACCAAAATTAAAAATTGAAACAGTTAAATGGTTGAATAAATCCGATGAAAAACTATGCCAGCCCTGCTGTCTAAATGATCAATGGGCATTTCTCGTACAAATATGTATATGTAAAGACTTAAAGAGTAGTTATAGGCCATGCGTCATCGCTTTATTTGGGCACACGGTTCCCTAAGAAAAAGCACAATGCGTAGAAAAGCTAAGTAAGTTTCAACTTTTTTGCATTTTTTCGCGTTGAAATGGTTAATCAGCTGATTCACTTTATGAGCAAACTGAGTTCTTCAAAACAGTTTGACGCTAAAAAGTGCGGTATGTAACTTGAGAAAAGTGACACGTAAAAAGCCATGACGCGATAAAGCACCGATATGTTTTCTGTAACTCTACTTTAATGAATCAGATAAGGTAGAGTGTTTAGCTTATTCATAAGTTTAAGCCTTAAACTTTAAGGTATAGTCTCAGTTAGTAAAATATCGCGAGTTGTTGATTTGAGAAGTCGTCATTATAGCATTAAAGAGATGACTTAAAATCTGATTTTTAACTATTTGAAAATGCAATACAAACATGTTTTATTACTAACAATTCTCAGCTTAAGTTGCCATAGAAAAACAACAAAAACAATGTAAGTAAGTGAAGATATCGGTAACTCTATGCTTTTGAAATAATTTTAACCCTCTAACCCGCAAGAATGCCTCAGGGCATGCTTCGCAAAATTTGAAATTTTTCGATAGTTAATTTTTATTTTTATTCAAACTGATAACGGTGCATTGAGAAACATATTTAGTGACCTTTGGTTTGGGGATTCGCACGCTTTTAACGTTTCGTTTTTGTTAACGCTTATGTGTGCAAAGTCAGACTGTTAGAACGTGAAATTTTGTGCGCGAAATTTTAAATTATTAAAACCAAATTACACCGATTTTTAGTTGTCCGATCTATGTAAAACAAATTTTATTAATAAGGTAAGGTTGTCTACTTTCTATTTATATACTGATGAATGTGAAAAAGAAAATAAATTTTTGTTGATAACCTAAAGACTGAAGCGTGCCTCAGGGCAGTGTTGCGGGTTCCAGTGTAAATTTATCATCACATTCCATTTCTTTGTTTTTCACCCTTTGCTATGGTTTTTTTCATTGTTTGTCTATTTATTTTATAAAATCATATAGAAATGGCAGGTAGACGGATCAAACTACAGGATATGACCGATGCTCAGATGTTTGAACTTATGGAATCAATATGCCTAGAAGTAGATTTCAGTAGGGACGATGAAGAGAATGATCCGAATTACGTGCCAGAAGCAATTAGCTCGGAAAACGAAGAATGCATCAGAGACATGCAAAATAGTGATTCGTTTACTACCAATTAAGTGAATGGTTCGTTGAACAGTGCACCTTCGGGACCATCCACAATATCTATATCCCAACTTGCAAGTAGCAAAATCACCACGCTACGATAGTAAATCAAAGCAGTATGTGGAAGTCGATTACCCTCAAATTATTCGAGAGTACAACAGCCATATGGGTGGCGTAGATTTGATGGACGGACTTATGGGCCGTTATCATATTCGAGCAAATACACGCGATCCTATGACTCGACTTTTTTATCATTTTGTTGATACGGCAACGACGAATGCCTATATTTTGTATCGACGCATATGCACTGAAAAATATAACGATCAAGAAGCTGAAGAAGAAGAAGCTGAGCACGAGTTGCTCCAGTTACCTGATTTTCAAGAAGAAATCGCTGCTGGTCTTGTGACATACACAACAAAATGTGCGGCTGGTTGTCCAAGCAATCGGCTAAGCACATCACAACTTCACAAGAACCACTACCAGGTAGTTCAAAGGTTGGTGAAAAAGTGAAGCATCCCGTTAATGACGTCCGTTATGACAACATTGGCCACTTTCCAATCTGGTTAGGTAAAGAAGGCGGCAAAAAATCGTGCAAACTATGCAAAAAATCACAAACACAGAGTGTTTGGTCAAAATATGACCTGCATTTGTGCTGCTCAAATGCAAAAAACTGTTTTCATGAATATTATCACAAAAAATAAAACATATTTTTATAGTTTTCTCCTTAATTTCATAACATTTCCCAATAAAAACTTATGATAACTAAAAAAGTATACCTGACTTTTTTTTGACCTAAACCCGCAAAAATGCCCTGAGGCATTCTTCACCTTTTCTCACCTGGCTGTTACATCAAAATAATAATTGACTTTTTGATAATTTTTTTGAGTTAATTGGGCCATAATTATCCTAGAAAAAATTATCCGCCTATTTTTTTTTAATTTTTAGAGATTTGCGGGTTAGAGGGTTAATTCAACGGGATAACAGGAATGTGCGTGGTTTTTCCCATATATTCTAAGATTGTAAACATTGAAATGAAATGAATTGAAACATGAAATGTTTTAGTAATTGTAATGGAATTTAATATAGTTGGTCTAAGTATTTCCTTTTATGGTATCTTTGAACTGAAATGTTTTGAAATTCGGCAGTGGACGTGGCACCTCCTAATACTAAACTATGTAAGCAATCATAATGTTTAATATTGTAGCGAAATTTGGTTTATGCCAGAAAATTCTCGTAATAATTATTAAACGATGTTAGCTAGCATCACTGACCGTAGAAAAATACTTGCATCACTGACCGTAGAAAAATACGTGCATCACTGACCGTAGAAAAATAACGCCATCTAGAAGGCACTGGAAATGACATTCTAGACAACGGCAGATGGTTCTAGCAAATGATGACTTTAGTATAAAAGGCTGTCATATGAGCAGCAGAGGCACAGTTGATATTGAACAGTGGAACACAGTGGATCTTTAGTGAGAACATTTGAATTTAAGTACTAAAGTGATAAAAGTGGATTTTAAGTAATAAAGTATAACGTTTGTGTATACAATTTGAATGTAACGATTAAATAAACAAATGTACTGTGTAAAAACTAACGTTTGTGATTTAAATAAACCATTTTATAATTAAATAAAGATTGCGTTTTTCTTGATTGTTACACAATCCAGTGATCGAACTCAGAAAAGTGTAAGAGATTGAAATTACTGTCAAAAGGACAGGAAATTTCGTAACAATATTATCAAGGTAAGTGCATTTACTGGAGAGAAATGGTTCCAATATGCCTCAACAAGCAAAGTGACCAGACTTAATATGGAAACTTTTAATGAAAAGATAATGATTGGTTAAAATGTTAATGTGACATCTCCCATAGAAGATAATATCTCATAAGGCTATAAAAGTTTTCTCCTAACTCAACTATCACCGAAATAAGTAAGACAATAAAAAATGCGATGGAATGTTATAGTATATACCTATAAAAAGTATTTAGATATAAACAGACTTTAAATTGGGGTTAGTGATAAAATAAAACGGAAATATCGTGCATTGGTTGAGATTTAATTTGAAATTTAATCTTTTGGCAAATAAATCTCAAAACATATGTAAATTAATGCAACTAATGAGGAAAACTCATTGAATTTATAATAATTTTCTTTATATCATTTATGTAGTAAATCTTATTCAAAATATGAAAACAGGAATAAGAGCAAAAATGTGTCATCTCTTTGTTTGTGTCATTAAAATATTCTTTGCTACCTCGTTGGTGGGAAAGTAATTACCGTTTAATTTCGTACGAAATTTCAAATTAATTTTCGACTTAATGCAAAGGGAATTTTTTCTGCAAATGCACAAATACTGGTACACACATACACATACGATCAGGACCGTACCATAAGTTATAGAAGCCTGGGGCGTATTTTCATAAATTTTACTTAAATTATATTCTATACTGTTTCATGTTACATAGTAAGCAATAAAAGGTCCTCATCAAACAATATACCAAGTGCGGGGCCTCTCGAGAATCGTAGTGCTTTTTTGAAAACGCGGAGCCTATGGCGATACGCCCCACTTCCTGCTACAGCTATACTTTTCTGGATACAATACAACAGAATTTTAATGCAGACAACAAAAATGCAACAACATGACATCAGACAATTTTTGACAGTTTCAGAGCAACAATAAAAGTTACAAGAACAATAACAGCAACCGCAAAAATAACCGCAAGTATAATAAGACAACAACGCCGTGCCTAGGGGCGGCAAATTCGAAATATGTCTTAATTTAATAAATAAATATGTTTTTTTGGTAATTATAACGATAATTCTGCCTTATAAGGGGCGGCAATTCATGTTTGCGTAGGGGCGGCAATTTTCGTAATCCGGCCCTGCCTATGAATCGAAGCTGTGCCTTCGATGACCGAAAATTGAAAATCAGATTTTTATACCTTTATTCTATTTGTCCTTAGTCAGTAGACTATTGTGAATGCAGTTTTAATTCATATTTGCATTTGTCTAAATGATGCTCAAACTATTAATTTTTCGAAATTTTGACAAAAAGATAAAGTCATTCAAAAGTAATTTCTATTAATATTTATACCCTTTGCATATCGTTTTGTATGAGTGTCATTTAAAATAAAAAAAATATATTGTTTTGTCTAAGTAGCAGAGCTACAAACATACATACCTAGTCGTGCCATAAATATTGATACAAGTGTAAACGCGGCATTTGCAGCTGATAACCTAAATACAGTCAAATGTTATATTAGCAGTTTTGACAGTTTATATGTACTCTATAATCGCCCCAAACCAATTCACAATAACTTGAGTTGTTACAATGGAATGGTCGGACAAAGAAAACCGTATTGCCGTTATTGCTCTTCATAAGTGTGGAATAGAAAGAGCCCGTATTTTTGAATTATTAAAACCGTTAAACATTACGCGTGTTTTTGTGTATCGTGCCGTCAAGTTGTTTGCTGATACTGGAAATGTTAATGACCGTAAAAGATCTGGTCGGCCTCGCTCGGTTCGTACGCCACAGGCCGTCAATACTGTGAGGTCGAGAATTAAACGACGTGGCGGTGTCACTTCTTTACATTTTTGTGAAAAAGGTGTTAAAACAGCGGCAAAAAACTATCAGCGAGACATTTTAACAAACGTTGTGGAGCCCTTAAACCAAAACATGTTCCAAAACAAACCGTGGATATTTCAACAAGACTCTGCTCCTGCTCATAAGGCCAAAACAACTCAACAGTGGCTCGAAAATCATGTGCCTGAGTTTATTAGCACTGACTCTTGGCCAGCAGCCAGCCCAGATCTAAATCCGCTTGACTACAAGTTGTGGTCAGTTTTGGAGGGTATGGTCTGTAGAAGACGTCACCACAACCTGGACTCATTGAAGCGGGCGTTGGTAGTAGCAGTTGACAATTTCCCCATGGATATCGTCCGTACAGCGATCGATGAGTGGCCTGACAGACCTCGGCGCTGTATTAAGGCAAATGGCGGCCATTTTGAATAATTTTTTTTTTATTATGTTGCTTTCTATTGCCCCAATAAAATATAACGAAATTATTTAAATCCAACAAGTAGTTTAATTTTTGTGGTTGAAAAATCTTGTATCAATATATATGGCAGGACTAGGTATATACAAATAAGAGAAATATATAAAACCTGATTTTCGATTGCCAGGAGTACAGGTGAGCTTCAATACAGAAACTTGGGGTATCATAAAACATTTTTTTTTTTATTTGTCCATAAGTATCGATTAGCATCAAAAACTTTAAGTCAAATATTAACAAAAACTGCAAGTTACAAATAAATTCATTTCTTTTTTTATAGAAACACCCTGATTTATAAAATATGTATGTACATAGTACATTTGAGCTCGAATGTACCAGAAAAAAGTACTATTTAATAAATTACACAACCGAACATTTATTAAATTTTAAAGCTTTCACCAAAAAAATGGAAAGAACCGTTTTTGACCCGAAAATGGGACAAAAACAGGTATGATGCCCCAGGGACACAATTTCGGGTCAAAAACGGTTCTTTCCAGGGTCCCGAGCCTTCCTTAGTGATGTCCAAAAATATTTTTGAGCTATCTTTCGTTTGAAAAAACAAAATTTTTTTCTTGAAAATGGGTTAAAAACGGGTACCATGCCCCAGGGACACAATTTCGGGTCAAAAACGGTTCTTTCCAGGGTCCCGAGCCTTCCTTAGTGATGTCCAAAAGTATTTTTGACCTATCTTTCGTTTGAAATAACAAAATTTTTTTCTCGAAAATGGGTCAAAAACGGTTACCATGGCCCAGGGACACATTTTCGGGTCAAAAACGGTTCTTTCCAGGGTCCCGAGCCTTCCTTAGTGATGTCCAAAAATATTTTTGAGCTATCTTTCGGTTGAAAAATCAAATTTTTTTTCTCTAAAATGGGTCAAAATCGGTCTTTTCCAAGTGATGTTCAAAATCCATTTTAGACCTTTCCCTTTCGATTGAAGCAAAAAAAATTTTTCCGAAAATGGGTTAAAAACGGTCCTTCCAGGGTCCTGAGGTACTCCAAATGATGTTCAAAATCCATTTACGACCTTTCCCCATCGATTGAAGCAAAAAAAATTTTCCGAAAATGGGTCAAAAACGGTCCTTTCCAGGGTCCGGAGATACTCCAAGTGATGTCTACAGTCCATTTTCGACCTTTCCCCATCGATTGGAACAGAAAAAATTTATTCCGAAAATGGGTCAAATACAGGTACCATGGTCCGGGGACCCATTTTCTGGACAAAAATGGTTCTTTCCAGGGTCCCGAGCCTCCCAAAGTGATGTCCGGAGGCCATTTTCGAACTTTCCCTATCGATTGGAGCAAATAAAAATTTTTTTCTTGACACAGTTCAACTTAAGTGGCTCAAACCATTCACTGATTCATGAATGCTGACTGCATGTGAGTGAGCTTTTCAGGCATTCACATTCATGAGACTAGAGCTATTAAGCAGCTCACATTCATGAGCTATGAGCTATCTACGCATTCACTATTAGTGAGCGCAACTCTGATTCACACTCATTATTGCATGCAATATGCACATTCACGTCTCATATTTTTGCAAGTGGCTCATAACCCTCAGTGAGCTAATCAATGCAGTTCTCTGAATGGTGAAAGTTAAAGAGGTTATCAAATTTTGAAGCAAAGTGCGTATGCTTTCCGAACTACTATTGATACAGTACTGATGACTATTAATATGTTAGTCATTAGCTTTGAAAAATTTAAATCTAAATAATAATTTTTTCCTTTCAAAGTAATCGTATTTAATGTGTTTGTTTTTTTTAAAACATAAGTTTTTTAGTATTATGGTTGAAGTTTAAGTTATAAATAATTTAGGCTAATAAGCAGTGTTCAATAGTTAAAATTGTCTTGTTTTATAATAAAATATTTTTATATAATAATAAAATGCAATGTTTAATAAAAATTTCAAAAATAGTATTGATATTGAAAAATCAATTATTCCCTTTAATAAATAAACAGGTATTTTGATAGTATCACTATTCAGAGTTTAAGCTCGCAAAAAGCGAAGACGATAATTTAAGAGCTAAACTTCGTAATAATATACAAAATATTTCAAAAGTTTTTATTAAAAAAAAAATGGGAAATGCATGTAGTATTGTACAGCAGTGATGAGGCAAAAAGAAAATATGTGCCACTTGTGGCACTTTACAACAAATACGTCGTTTTAATAAATTAATTTTGTCTAATGGAAATTAGACAAGTTAGAAAATGGGTATTGCTATCATTTTTAAAATTTTGAGTAACATCACTTTTGCTCTCAGCGACGCACTTCGCAGTCGCATTTCGTTAAGAAAATATCGAGTAACTTGAAACCAACTGCATAAAATGCAATTAAAGTAATTTACAGTCTTTTTGCTTGAAGGTGAATTCTAAACACCCCTGTTTTGTAAACATTCTCTCTATGGTAACAAACCATTACAGTTGTCACTTGCATTACAGTTCTCAATTATGACTTTTGAAGCCCTAATTTTGAATAAATCAGCATAATTCTCATATACAATAGAATGCAAAACCTTACGCAAAGCATCTGAAACTTTGGCTTTTAGTTAATCATACTTTCTCACATTATATATAAAAAATTTCCTATATCCGGGAATATGTATTTTTTTTTCGGTCAAAGTTTGCAAATTTTTCACTTTTACCATTTTTCATTCTAATTTTTGAAAAAAACCGTACAATTCATATAACGGCAATAAAAGAAAAATAAATTGATTTTTATAAAATGGAAACAAAGTACTTTCCGCCAATATCCTATTTATTACACTGTGCGCCGGTACAAATTTTGATAAGAACTTAATTCACGGTTTATTCCCGAATCTAAGAAAAGGTGCATGGCCGGGGTATTTTAATTTTTTTTTGCAGGAAAATGGTCAGTGAGGTGCCTCGAATACATAGCACCCTGAGTTTTTGGAGGGATGTTACTTTAGGGTTAAATCTTTTTCCAGCAAGCTGTGATATGTTAAAAGGTGGATTTTTTTTTAGCAAAGCAATTGTTGTTGTTAACAAAACCGAATGTAATAAATTTTACTTGGTACATATAATCAAGGGTTCATTCAAAATTTAAAGGTGTGCTTGCAATATAGGGTCCGTGTAACCAATTGTAAATATAATCAAGAGTGTACTGCAGTGTCATTTCATTAAAATAAGACACAAAACCAAATTACCGACAGACGTTTTAGACCATGTGTTACATTCTATTTATTACTTATTTTGTAATACTTAGCATAGAGGGGCACTTTGCAGTACCAGTGAAATTTCAGTAAAAATAAATTGTTACTGGCTACTGGAAAAAATTGCAGTAAAAATAAATTTTTAAAAAGTAAAAATAAATTTTTACTGCAATTTTACTGGTACTGCAAAGTGCCCATCTATGGTCCACACAACCGTGTGAGTTTACTAGAAGAATCGGCTGTATGTACAATAATGACATACGTATGTATACTATACAGTCAATCAAGTAATTGTTGACAAAATAAATAATATAATACAATTTTCACTGTAATATTGAATTAAAAAAGAAATACATATTTTTTTGTACAATTTTTTTTTTTTTATTCAATTCTTTTGGTAATTCTGCATTCGAAAACAACAAGAAAATTATTTAATAAAAACAAAAAGAAAAGATTATGTAGCATAAATAAAAACATAAGCCATTTGATGGTGTCAGATAATTCTTTGCGAAATGCAAGAAACATGTGAAGAAACTAAAAAAGTAATAAGAACATCAATCACGGCTTGTAGCCTTCTTGGATAGTTAAGACTCAATAAGATTTTATAAATCATGTCCTTCTGGTATCTTTTTGTCTACTCCTCCTTAATAAGACTTATTTGAGCGTTTCTATTTGTTGGAGCCCGTTTTGGAACCTTTTTATTTAAGTGTGTTACCATTCATTTTCAATTGGGTTCAACATATCGGGGCCTTGGGCTGAAATGCTCATCACTTTACTGCAATTATACAGCACCCAGGACCTGGACAAGAGTGATTTGGGCTTAGAATCATTGTCCTGACACAATTTGTACCTTAACAGTTTTCGGCCTTTTGAGTGTCAGTGAAGCCGAAACTCTGAGCACTTTTTTTTCAATTCGTTTTGAAGACCGTTTAAGTATTGCTCCTTTGTCATAATATCGATAAAAACTCTCCATTCACTAACGCCTTCCCATGATACGACTATGTATCCCCATACCAAAACGGGCAACTTTGCACTCTTTATAGTGGGTTTTATACTCTTCTACTGCAGGGCTGTATTCTAATACCGCATTGATCCTGCAGCAGAAGAGTATAACACACTGTGAAGTATGGAAAGTTGCCCGTTATGTTATGGTGATATATAGTCGTATCATTAAATAAATTAAATAAATTTTTACTGAAATTATTTTCAGTAATCAGTAAGATATTACTGGTAATGCAAATTAAATTTCGTTATCAGTAAAAATTTACTGACTACTGCTTTTTCTAATTCACTTAGTGTGCCCATTTATGATGCTTAGCTAGTTTGATAATAATTATTGTTTCAAAAAAAGAGCTGTTGTTGCTACGAAATATTTTTTAAAGCCTACATGAAAAACGATATTTTCATTGCAATATTGTAGTAAATTTTAAAAATGATTAACTAATATCGAACGCGTCTTTTTTAACCGATCAAAATATAACAAAGAGGGAATAATTCACGCGAGAATTTTCAAAATATGCTGCTAAAATGTACAAACCTTTTAATTTTTTGGTTTTTTTAATTGTTACAAAAACACGGCCAGTTACAATTTGACCAGTAAAATAGGTACCATGATCATTTTGATCAAACCGTATCACTCATTTCGACATTTTTACATATACAAGACAATATGCATTATTATATTATTTAACAATATTTTTAAAAAAAATCACATATAGCTAGGTATATTTCACAATTCAAATCAGGTTCTTGTTAAGTTAAGTCAACGACAGGCTATAAAAAAAAATCGCCATATAATCTGCTTATAACGTACGAGCTAAATTATTGGTAGCCGTACATGACCGAACGAAACACCAGACGATACTAAATCAAAAATTACGATCTGGAGAATAAGCGAGAGTAAGCAAACTACAAAATGAGCTGGTTACTTCGTCAATGCACTGCAAAAATCAAATGTCGAAATAATTATTTTTTCGCCGAAAATTTTTTTGGCAATGCGAAATGATTAATCTGCAAGCGAGTTTTAGGTATAGATAATAATTTTCATATAGAAAGGAATTCTTTACCTAAATTTAACACCTGAAATAAGAAATATCGAACGTAAACAGCAAAACGAAAAAGCATTTTTCTCAGTGATTGCGGCTTTTGTCATTTCCCTCTCTTTTGAGCTTAAGAAAAATTTGATATTTACGCTCTGCCGACCACTCCCAAACTATTTTTATTTTTTCTTTCTTAATCTCTGTATTATTTTCATACATTTCATTATTGATAATGCTAGCTGTTTACACTCAAAAATTTCTAACTAAATAAATGTTTATCTTAAAATTTGTTATCTCTCTTTAGAGCGGAACTTATCAGTTGTTTGTTCTGTTTCTTTCTTTTTAGTTTTTGAGCAATCATTCGAATTTAGTTTATGGTATGGGAATAAGATTAAGTCAACTTTGATAAAAATAGGCACCTAAGTGTACCTTTAGTTGAGCACAATAACACCATTTACCCTCCCGCGGTCACAATCTATGAAACGTGCCATCATTCGTCCCGCCGCGCAGTTGCTGATTTCTATGCGCTGGTTCGTTTGAAACATGAATACCGGTCGTTCTTTTACAAACTGCACAAAATTCAAGAAAAAAATCCTCGACTTCTATAAATTCGATGAAAATTGTTTGCCTGCATCTTCAAACAAATTCAGTTGACCCATGTATTTTGATTTTGCTGAAAAAATTTTTTTTTTCGAAAATATCCACATATTAATTTTTGATAATTGGCTGGATTTTGTCAAATCCAGTCATACTTGAAGTTTATTATCTCCAGTTCTACTGATCCGATCAATGTCGATTTTTTTTTATTTAGTAGCCCATAATGTTAGCTTTTGCAGTAAATTAAAAAAAAATTTATAATGTCAACAAATGAAAAATAATAACAATTTCATTGTTTAAATAGTTTTAACATGATGCCCCTCAACTAGAATATATTAAAAAAAATAAAATTTTGTTCCTTATTCTTTTATCTACAAAACCCATTTTCCAAAAAGTGGAGTCTCTGTCAGATCGGAAGTTATTAAATATTTTCGACCGCAAGTCATGAATTGTAAAGGAATCCAAGAGTGCAGCGTATGGTATTCACGATCCGGAGCAGTTGGCGTGGCAGATGAGCAGATTCGCACTTAACAACAACAAAATACATGTAATCAGCTACTCTGCACATCTGCCACGTCAACTGCTTGGATCATGAATACCGCTATAGTAAGTATCGAAGAAATTTTTGTATTTCGACTCTGGATCCACTTTAGTCAAAATTTTTGTTGCTTGAGAACCGGTGTACTTAACGCCCATTTCAATGTAACGAAGGTGACAAATTTTCCCCAAAAATGTTCTTAAAATATTCATAAGACTAAATAAAACAATATCTGATTTTTGTTGGTATTCTTGTTGTTGTTATTTTAGACTATCGAAAAGCAGAAAGAGTATACAATTTTAAACCGTTGGATATAAATATGTATTACAGGAAGTTAATAACTATGTAAAGTATGTATATATATAATAAATTACAATTTATTATAAGTTTTTTATTAAGTAGATATGTAATTTGACACGGATTAATTAATAAGTGTAAGTACTACTATATACCTGAGAAAACCGTATGCACTAAATTTAAGTTTATGACTATACAAATCCATGTAAGGCGTTGGCTTACATATCTGATTTATTTTAATATATGTACTTAAGCCACTTTTAAAATAACGTTAGTAAAAATAAAATTAAATTACTTAGTTCAAATCTTTTCAAATTACAATAAGAACGTTGCAATTTTTGTCCTGAGTTAGTTTAGAAAAGGTGATTGTTTATAGTGACAGAACTTAAAATTAAAATCAACATAAGCCGTGTAATTTCGAAATAATATGGTCAAAAATTGTAATATACGATTTCGATTTATTGCGGGTCTTGGTGCACATATGTCGGAAACAATGCAATAATTTTTATGAAATTATATTTCAAATAAATTTAAATTTAAGTTGTTGTGTGTGTTTTATTTTAGTTCTATATTAAGTTCATTCACATAAATACAATCATATCTTTAATGCTGAAATGACTCTGTCTTTTTGGTATAGTTCAGTATTTGATATAAGAAGAGTTTGAAATCAAATCGGAATACTTTCTCTTTTTCACTTTGGCAGGAAAATATAAAAACTAAGTACTTGCTAGGCCAAAAAAAAATTCTACTTTTAGACAGAACTTCAAAAAAATTCATCACACCTTAAAGTTGTTAGCTTGCATTGACTGTAAATATCCCATTACGATGTATTTATGTAGAAAATTTTCTTTTCGAAATGTTTCGTTTTGTTTGATCGTGATGTGTTTTATATCCACCAATTGCACTAATTAATATACAATTCCTGAGAGTAGGAGTGACTGTTTTGTGAATGCTAATGAAATTGCGTTGAAACCAAAATTATTTCATTTGCTCCAAAAATAAATGAGATTTTTCATTTGAAAGTAAACCATCAAATTTAAAAGTGCATTTTGAAATTTTCCATAGCTTTTTTCATACAAAAATATGCTGGAGCATCATAATTTTTGCTTAAATTGAGATTTGAGTTGATATCGTTATTAAGATAATTACTGTTCCTTAAAACAATCAGACTATCGAAGTCAATTGTTGGGTACATATGGCTTAGGTTTGACTTATGTGAAATTAATAATGTTAACAGACATTTTAAAGGAAAATAATTTTTCTAAAAAGCCCTTATAGTCCAATGATATCAGATTTGATGCTCTGGAGAAACATAAACTTACAGAAGATATTGTTTTTGCTCTTCATTATGATTCAGAATAAATTTTGTAATAAATTTTAATACTTTTGGGCTACCATATATGACTACACCAGAGTTGTATTAAAACTGAATACTGCCTAAGTAATAAAATTAATTTTTAATACAAATTTGTATTAAAATTTAATATACGTTTATATTAAGACTTAAAAAAAAATAATTCATTTCGATTGGGATTCGAACCTGGTTCCCTTATAATGCAATGGTTGCATGCACAGCTTAACGACATCAGCCAACGCAGTGTTATTTATTGGTTGACTTAAATTTTATTTATATTGACAACAACGTAAAATGAAAGTTGAATATTGAAGTATTAAAATATAATACAGGATGGTTTCAAAATCAAATATAATACTTATGTATTAAAATTACATACAAAATTTATTACAAAATTTTGTAATACATTCGAAAGTATTAAATGTAATCAAAATTGTATTAAAAATCCTTTTAATATTTCGCTTGTATTAAAATTTATTCCAAGATTTCTAACCGTGCGTGTAAATCTCCATACCTTGAGGACTTTTATTATTTCATGTATTTAACTTCCTTCAAGCAGAATATTATATTTATTTCTAACTTGATGAACATAAATCAGCTAATCAAAAATTGACTTCGAAAGCCTCTATCCTTGATAGTATTTGAGTTGGAGCAATTCGCCTAGTGGCATTTTTAAAGAACAAAAAATTACGTTTTATTTGAATTAAATTTTCCTAACTTAAACCTTTATAGTAAATCACACTTTGTTAATCGATAATATATATATAAATTTAGCGAATCTTTTACTCTAAACAAAACCAATTATCTCAATAATGATTCCAACATAAGCCTTACTTTTGAAAATCTGTACTTATATCCCTATTTTAAGCAAAAATTATTATGCTTCCATACTTTTTTATATGGAAAACCTTCACTGTCCTTGGGTTATACTAAAAAATTATCATATGAATTTCAAAGAAAAGAGCCTAATGCCCACATTATTTTTTTGTGACTGCCAAAATATCCACACAAAGTTGAATAAAAGCACTGTGAGTTATTTGGTAGATAAGATTAAGGTAAATCATTTGGTGCACTTGGTGGCATAATATTTGTATTGAAGCCTAGACTTAAAAGTGGACGAGCTTCCATAACGTCAAATTCCTCATTTGTATCGGCTAGTGGTGCACTTGCACCTGTTGGCACTGAAAAGCTATTATACATTGGATATTTTGGTATCCAATCACCAGTATTTTTATGGTGGTAGTCATTTTTATCGGTATCTTTAAATTTCTCCCCAATATGAGTAGCGTCTTCAAATGTAGGTGGCACTGGAAATAAAAAGAAAATATTAAAATAAGAATAATATTTCACAAAATTACATTCAAACTTACTGCATATATCATAGCGAGGTGGCATATCAAGTGAGTCCGGTGTATCTGGTGTTGGAGGCGCTGGTGGTAAAACAATTATGTGATCTGGATTTGTAGCGGTTTGTGCCAGCGGTATTGTACCGATTGTTATTGGTATCCATATTTCAGAGTCTTTGTGACAACGACCCGTACGAACATCCATTTGTATACGATAACCAACAGATATTATACCACTACCCATAGAAGTAGGCGGTACAGGTGGTATACGCAGTTTACCCTCAAAACTGCGTTTTGATAAACGCAAGACAGTGTGATCTTCTTCCTCCAATCTTGCTAAAATATTATCATGTGAGCGCGTCTTACGACGTGGAGAGCTAGCCGTAAAGTAATAGGTCTGTAAAAGTGTAAGCTTTGTCCCACTCAAATCATAACCAGGTGATTGATTATCAATTTCTAGCTTATATGTTACCTCCTGACCTGGTGCCCAACCACCGAATGGTATGGTAAGCGTTGATATGACAGGACCCGAAGAGCAAGGCCAACAGCAAAAATATTTAATGTCCTCACCTCTAAGTGGTATCTAAAATATTAGCAAAAATAAATTCGTGCATATTTAAGTTCATGTACATGCATATGGGCAACTCCATTACTTTTCAGCGATATTGAGAAAAAATAGAGGACAGATTTCACTGACAGTATGTGTCGTAAAAACGTGTTTCTAAGACTTTAATCTTCTTATGTCGCGTAGGATTTTCATAAGGGCTACATAGAGTGTCGAAAGCAGCCCTTTTTAGCCAACTATCACAAAATTCATATCTTCGCGAATTTGGAACCATTTTTATCGTATTTGGCTTATCTTTTTATGCTGAATTTCAAGAAAAAATATAAAAGATATTGCTTATGCAAGAATAAGCATCCAAGAACAATTTCAAAATAATCAAATATTTGTAGAAAAAATCCATTTTTGAACTTATTGTCGTATGCGAAATTTTAATAACAATTTGTTTTGAGGATAGCCATTTCGCCCAAAGGTATACACATATACTTTTTATAGTGTTGCAAACAAGCTTGAGAAATTTTGACCTTGGGAACGATACCGTGTTATTAAAGTACAATAGACCATTTCAAACCACCTGTTTTAATTTTTTGATTGAAATCAAGCAAAAGCCTTCCATATATAATATAGGGTATATTGATAAAAATTTTGTGTTGTTTTGGTATTGGACTTAAAAATCATTCTCAGAAAATTTAAGTGCTTGTTTCTTATTTCATTTACATTTGACAAAAATGGACTTACTAAACCGTAGAAAAAATCTGACATATTTGCCAAGTTACACCGTTTTAGGTATTTTATTTGTATGGAAGATGTCACAGCCTGTTATCAAACCTATCTCACTATATTCGTGCTGCTGAAAATGCGAACAATATACATCCGAAAGGATTTTTTTTTTTCAAAGACCTATATTTTTGCATTGGACCTTAAGAAAATCCTCCCAAAATTTAAGATGTCTAGATTAAATGAGGATCCAGCGCAAACAAATTTTGTTTCCCATATAATTAACATGAAACAAATGTTTTTTTTCCATGTTTCTCTGCTACATGGAAAACAAACTCTTTGACAGAAGAAGTTAAAACAAAAAAAAAAACACCAAACACGTTAAAACTGGTTAAAAATTTACTGAAATATGAGTTCTTGGAAATATATTAAAACAGCTATCTTTGACCCATTTAATGGGCCACTCGGAGACCCTATATAACCAATAGGTTATTCAACTGTTCCCAATATCGCAGAAAAGTAATGGAATTACCCGTACGTACATTAATTATAATAGAGTTTAGCTACCACAGCTATTAGCTTTCTTAGCAATTTAGCTTGAAGCTTTAAAACCAAGTAAAAGAAAGAAAATGTTAATGTCATGTCTTATCTATAATATTTCTGAAGTAGGAAATAATAAATTCCAATTTATTTATGTATTATTGCACTAAAGCTGAGTAAATAGAAGTTTAACAAGACCACTTAATGTCAAAAACTTACTTAGGTCATTAAAAGATAATGTAGGCTCACAGCGACAAACCGTTCTGAGCCTTACTATGTAAGTGTAAAAAGCTCAATCCCAAATACAGAACATACTACACTGAGGTTAGAACGTGATGGCTTGGAGTTTTTTCGCGATGGATAGACATCATCAACATTATTCTCCCATTTACTGAGTGGAAAATGCCACTTCCTTGGACAATTCAACATGACATTGGTCGAAACCATAGTTTAAAGCTTGTAAAATCTTGGATTGTGGAAAAACAAGTTGATATCATGTCATGGCCGGCGCAGTCTCCCAATCTCAACCCGAGTGAAAACATGTGGATGGTGGTAAAACATATAATCGGTAAGAAAATGGTCGCAGAGAAAGGAACCCTATTTCACCTTATAAATAAATAAACTTATGAATCAATGTCCAGGAGATGTCATGCAGTCATCAGAATCAATTACGGAACAAATATTAGACTGGTTATAAATTATTTTTTGGTATTGTGATGAGTTGCACATGTTTTGAGCGCTTGCAATTTCGGTACTTTTGTTTACCTTGAATTGTTGTTGTTCTTAGCTAACGGAATAACATTTTTAATTTTGGTAAAAAATCAGCAATAACTAATGTTAATAAAACTAACATAAAATTAATTCAAAGTTATTGTTTCACTGAAATAACTTGATGTTTCTTCAAAAGCAATTTCAGTTGCAAAGCAATTGAGCGGTACTGTATGTAAATTAGAGCGGCTCAAAATAAAAACTTTTTGATTTTTTCACGATGTGTCAGTGGATTGCAATAGCCCTATATGTCTGGACAAAACAACCCATAAGAATTTTCATCAATTTTGAAAACTGGATTGCCGCCGCCTGTTTTAAGCTGCCTACCCATTTCGAAAATAATGATTTAAAAAATGGTGCAAGCTAAAAAGGTTATCAAATTTTGCTTTTCGATATATTATTGATCGACAAATTCGAATCCGTGATCAGTTTTTCTTCTTCTTCTTTTTTCTAATAAAAAAAATTGAAAATTGCCCGAACAAAATTAAAAAATGCCGATTTTCCACCTTCATGTTGCAAAATCTTGATATAATATTTTACCGCCAATCTAGTAATACATTATTTTTGATGTACTTTTATTTGCTTAAGAGAAAACCGTAAACCGCATATCAATATCTTCTTTAAAAACCAAGATATCTGCATTTTTCTAAATTAATAGACCTGCAATTTTTCGATTCGGCGTTGACATATATACATATTAAGCTGATTCAATTTTTTTTTTTGTTCTAAACAGCTATTATCGATCAAGGAACTTGAATCAGTGATTAGGTTTTCTTCTTCTTATTTTTTTCTTATAAAAAAATTTTAAATTGAACGAAAAAAAAACAAAATACCGATTTTCTGCTTTCAAGTTGTAAATCGGACCATATTATTTTACAACCGATCCCGTTGTACAATATTTTTAGAGTAATTTTATTTGCTTAAAAGAATGCCGTAAACCGCATATCATTATCTTATTTCAAAACCAAGATATCTACATTTTTCTAAATTAACAGATTCAACTATTCTATAGATTTTTCTAGGATTTTCAAAAATCTCAAATTATGCCAGATATGTTAATTTAGAAAAATGTAGATATCTTGGTTTTCAAATAAGATAATGATATGCCGTTTACGGCATTCTTTTAAGCAAATAAAATTACATTACAAGTACATATGTACTTAAAACAATAATAATAAGAAATCGGATTTAGGTTCAGTTCTTGTGCTATATAGTGTCTTTGAAATTGATATTTTTTGAAGCTTTAACTTCGCATTTGAAGTGTAGCATAAATATGTATAGTCCTACCAAAAAATATAAAAAAAATCCGTTAATGCGATTCCTGGGCTTAAACTTGCCCGCTATTGCGTGTCTATCTGCACCTTTTTTTAGTTTTTGACGTAAAAGTTTCTGCCAAGCTGACCGTAAGTCAGTTCGCATACCCAGGATTTTTTTGGCAAAAATAAAATCTTTCAAAATTTATTCAGTCCGAAACACATACCATATATGTATACCAGAACTGTGAAAAATGAATAAAGCCAAGTTTCACATTAACGGAGTTTTTTTGTTGTTTATATCAATATTCATAAAAGTGCAGATGTACGAATTTGCATGAGTAAATTTTCCGTTTCATTGGCACTATACATCCGATGACCATCCGTCCCGTATTTCCCGGGACAGTCCTGTAATTCAGTATGCTGTCCTGGTTTTTTTTTTAAGAAATACGGGACGTACAAATGTGTCGTATTTTAATTTTTGTCACGTATTTGTATTGTCTATACAGCTTTAAATCGGAACATTGCCATCATTTACATACCAAATGTTCTGGAGAATTGTTCAAATTCAGTTGTTTTATTACACTCAATGGTTGCGTAAATTCATTATCGAAACGTAATGGACGATCTATTTTTAGCGTAATCTCATAACTAATCTTTCCATATGCTTCCGTACATGATGTAGGACACTCCAATGGCAGCGGTATGCTAAACGTGTATTCGTGTGTTCCAGGCGGAAGTGTTCCATCACCAAATACACATGTTTTTGTGTCCAAATAGATTTCATTACCAGAAAAGTGCTCGGTGTAGGTCGAGCTTTTACCATTAACTGAACGTGAATGACTCTCCGTCCAATGTACTTTTGCAGCTCCCTCGAAAATTATGTAAACACCTGTGAATTAAATTTGAAAAGTTGAAAAAATTTAGCTAACAACACCTAACCTAAGTTAATGAATTTTATTGAAATAGGGAACCAATACAAGACAAAATTTTCTTCCTTGCAATTAAGCATATTTCTGTTAACTTAAGGAAATGGATGGTTTAAATTTCAGAAACCACATGGAATAAAAGTGGTTTTGATGGGAGTTTTTTGAAAACGTTTCTCATAGTTATTACAATATCTGATTATTTCTGATCATTTTGAAAACATTATTTGAATGGGATCGAAAAAGAAATAATTTCCCTTCGGGATGTGTCGCGCCCAATGGTTTCATCAAATTAAAATTTGTTCCATCTTCGAAATGTCGAATTTCACGCTGATTCATTTAGTTGTCTCCTTAATATATGCACTGGGGTGTTTATTTTCAAAATTTTTTAAATGAACTTTATGTTTTTGCCTGTATTTTAGCCTGAGGTTTAAAAAAAGTTGTTCCAAAATTAAAGCTTCCTCGCTTAAACCTGCAAACTGCGCCGAAAGAATTTGTGTCCGACTTTGTTCAAACTTTACGAAAAAACCGGCTCACTAAAATATAGAAGAAGTCGGTATCCGGTCATTACCCCCATAGTCATAATCCCCAAAACAATTTTGGGTCTTATAACCGTTTGTTTTTTCAGTGATAATTCCCATTTTTTTGGAGAGCTATATCCACTTGTAAGAACAAACATTTATCCACAGTAAAGTAAAAAACCGATGTTGGACATATTAGTGGTGTAAGGTGTAAGCCCTGAGTCACAACCGAAAGCATCCCACATGCCCCAACTTTTATGTAGAATTAATGTGAATAGCAAAGTCGGTGTTCCACGTATTATAGGCTGACCCGTGGCCGAAGAGCGCCGCGAAGCCGGCATTGGCTATATCGGAGAATGTTAAACCTGAGCAATAAAATTTACCAGACACATGACAAATTGAATATGATTATGAAATGTAAAATGTTCAAACTTCATAACTCGATATCTCTCGACAAAAAAAAAAAAATTTCCGATACACGAGCTCACTGATATAAAGCCTAGAAAGTGTAGAAAAACATTTAGGGCGACTTAAATATGGGTCGGTCAGAAAGGGTTCGGTGCATAAAAGAATGTCTCATATGAATTTTCATTTTAAAATTGTAAAAAAAAAACAAAAAAAAAATAATTTCCTGTAGCCAAATTCGAACTGGGATGCAGAATACTCAAACATTTTCATAACTACTGCTTAGTCCACTGTGCTATTGAGTGCAATATGCGTGTTTAAAAAGTAAAAGCAGACTTTCAATTCAACCTCTTTGAAAAATTTTATATAATTTTAAATACATACTACATTAATAAAAGCAAAAATTAAATTTTTTATTTTAATGTAGAGAATCGCTGAGATCTGGATTCGATGTCATCAAACTGTAGACATCGAAAATTTTAATTTCGTATAATTCAAAATCGGCACATTCGATTTTCATAAAAGTTTTAGGGATGATAGTACTGAGAGCAGTCATCAATACAAGCTTCGTCAGTATACTGGAAAAACACGTAGAAGGTATCTTCTTACGAACATTTGGCACAATAGAACCGATGGGCGTGGCACCTCCCATATAAGCAAAACACATTCAATGCTTTAGATAGTCTGCAATGAGAGTAATCTTCATAAAATTTGGTGCATAGATGTCAATTATTATAAGCTATAAAATTCAATAAACTTTGATGGGATTTCATCAGTGGGCGTGGCACCTCCCATATTAACATAAAGTTGGAAGTGATATTTTAAGAGAACTATTGCAGCAATTGGCATGAAATTTGATGTAGGCGGTTAACTCGCTATAAAGTATGTCAGCATCTGCATCGGGCGAAATAGCACCACTGGGCGTGGCACCTCCTATACAAGTAAAATACCTTAAGTGACATATCTATCGAAATATATCATACTGAAATTTGGTAAATGAGGTTTGTTATGGAAGGCAATTTCTGGATCAAAATCAGTCTCGATTGTATTAGTGGGTGTGTCACCGCCCTAAATTTTAAGGTTAATTAAGGCAAATATCGCAAACAATACAAGCTATTTTGCTAAAATTTAGTATGTGGATGTCAATGACGAATATAATTTATTGAACCAAAAGTAGACGGAATTGAAGGAGGAATCGTGGCATATTTTGCTTTCTGCATTTCTATTCTATTTTTTCCAACATTTTCCACATTCTTTTGACTTTTCAACATTTTAACTTTTCCCAATATATTCCATATGTATATTTTCCACTTTTTCAACCTCTTTCATCTGGATTCGACATTTTCTTTATTTTTTCGATTTTTTCATGAATTTTGAATTGTTTCAACATTTTTCAACTTCTTGCAACTATTTTTGAGTTTTTTAACCACTTTCAACATATTGCACATTTTTCGACTTTTTCAATTTCTTTTAACTTTCTGTAATGGTTTCCATATATTTTAGACTTTTTGAGTTTTTTTCAACCCTTTGAACCTTATTACATTATTTTCGACTTCTTCAACCTTTTCAACGTATTTTTAACATTTATTTGTACTTTTAGTGCAGTGTAGGGTATGTGAGTTTCGGCCTGGCCGAAGATAACACCTTTTACTAGTTTGCATTAAAACTACTGAACATAAAAGCTCTGTAAAATATTGTACATACCTCGAACAGTTTTTTCCGTAGTCGTATGCAAAGTTATGCGTGCATTGATGGTTTCACCACTATAATACACTGGATGCGGGCGATCAAATGCAAAATTACACGTTGACGGCATTTTGAAATTTCACTAAACTAAGGCCAAATTAGAACATTTGCTTCTAATATTATTGTATCTTTTTATTTTATTGAGTTTGGCTCAAATATACAAATATGCTCTTGAATCTTGTTATGCCAATTTGAAACTAACGATTGTATTTAGTGCTGGAGATAAATTGAAATTCAAATGAGACATCTGAAGTCTTCAGCTATTGAGCTGTGGATATAAATATATTTTGTTATAAAGAATAAAGCGGTAAGAGAGAAAAATTTAGAGAAAAAACAATTCATATGATGTCATCAATTTATTAAGATTGCCAACTATCTATCAACTTTTATGATGGATGTTAAAGTAAAACAGCCGATTTATATAAAAATTACTACACACTCGTTAAGTGACTGATTAGCTGGGACCATTAATTTAGAAATTTAACACCGCCTTACTTTTCTGAATAATGAGAAAGAAACTAAGATTCAACATTAGTTTCGTTAAACTAAAAACAAAACAATTATTTTGCGCAATTCGGAATGCCTAGGTTCGAACACCACTGGATGCAAGAAAAAAAAATGCTTGTTTTAAATGAAATAGAATTCCATAGAATTAACTAAAAAATAAAACAAAATACGGTAAACTCGCTTAGAAATATTCCAAATGTACCAAAAGTGCGCCAACTGTAACTATTGAAAATTTTTCCGTTCTATCGAATGCTCTAAAAACTTGTCAAATGTACAAACCAGGGTTGTCAATTTGATATGAAGGAATTAATAGGTTCCCAAAATAAAAAAAAATTTCCGTATATGTTAAAAAATAAAACATTTTTTGTAGTAAGTTGACGACTTTTTTGTATTTTGGTAAGCAAATCGTTCATATAAAAAACTGGATGACATTTTTTTGTTTGCTCGCTAAAAAAGTTTAAGTACAAATTACCAAAATCCATGGTATATGGATAAATCATTAATTGTTTATAATGAACCAAAAAAAAGGGCAAGTTTCTTTACACACAAAAATGATACTTTGAAAGATTACTCGTGTATTATTAATTTTCAGAATTGGGAACCAAGAAAAAAAGTTTTTCAAGTTTTTTAAAAAAAAATGTTTTACATTTTACTATTTCAAGGAAAAATCATATCATCAATGATATCAATTCAAAAATACTCCCTTCCAACCGAATATCGTAATATTCAAAATTATTCGAATTGAAATTTTTACCGATTTAAAAAAAAAATTAAGTGGTGGCAACATTTAATATGCTACTGTTCGACAAAATATGCTTTAGTAACTAAAGTTTAGTTTCTTGTTTTCATTATTTTTTCTCTTTCTCTCTCTGAAGCTCCAACATTTACATTACATATGTATATATGTAGTACATACATACATATGTACATATAAACATTTTGAATTTAAGACATTTGTTACGAATGGTAAAATAGTAAAGCCGAATAAATACTAGTTGAGCAAAAATTAAAATTTGTCTGTAGTGGTGCACGCGCGTATAAACAGGGCTGTCGGCAGGGAAGGGGCCCGTAAATTCTTAAAATCGGTATTAAAAAAAGTTATATTCGGGGCCTTTGAGTTTTTTCGTCCGAAAGAATGTAAAGGTCTATAGTAGTTGTAATGAAACTCTAATTTATCGACTTATCGATACTTTCCAGACAATGCTTTTACCAACTATCAATTCAACCTCAATCTCTTAATATAATCAGCAAGCAAAACAGTTGCTGTTACTTTTACAATACTACAACATTTTTAATTTTACAATTGTTAGGGGGAGGGGAGGATGGGCCCGTGTACGGTAATCCCCGGGTCTGGATTCGCTCTCGGCGGCCTTATTCGCCAATAAGAAATAATTTAAATTTTTGTGACTTCCTGACCTTTTGTTTTCGGCCAACAATATTAAAAAATAATTAATATACTATATAAAATTTTTATCTGGAAGAAGAAACTTGATCCCTTTTTTTTGCTCCTAAAAATAAATTTACAAATAAAAGTAAGCATTATGCGTTATTTTTTAATTGTTGCACTGAAAATTTTCTTTATAAGCAATAATTTTACATTTTAAAAATTAAAATTGAAAAGTTTTCGTCTTTTGGTATGTTAAATTATTTTTATTTTTTTGTTCAGAGAGTTGCAATCATTTTGCAACTTACTCTAGAATGGTCAGAGCCGTGGTTCTCTAGATAAGAATTTTTCTATATCGCCACGCGCAAAAATTAACTAACAAAATCGATAAAAAAAAATTGATTTTGAGAAATCTAAATTTTGAATGTAAAAACTAGGTATGTAGAATAACCCATATGCCAAAAACCCTCCAATTAACGGATTTTTGAAATTCCTACAAGGCCTCCGGCTTTGACCTGGAATTCTGGGCTTGGCCGGGTCAAAATCGGCTACTTGGCAACCCTGACTGTATATCGGAATTAAGTAAGTATTCACTATATATAGTATGTCTAAGAATACAATTTATTATAAGTTATTTATTAAGTATGTAATTTGACACGGATTAATTAATAGGTGTAAGTACAATCTTATGCATTATATACCTGAGAAAAATGCAATAAACTTAAGTTTTAAATTACATAGCCATGTAAAGCTTTAGTTTACATATCTGATTTATTTTAATATACATATGTACTTAAGCCACTTCTAAAATAATGGTAATAAAAATAAAATTAAATTACTAAGTTCAAATCTTTCGAAATTACAATAAGAACGTTGCAATTTTTGTCCTGAGTTGGTTTAGAAAAGGTTATATTTTCAGAGTGATAGAACTTAAAATTAAAATAAATGCTTTGGAAATTAATATAAGCCGAAATAATTGGTCACAAACTGTAATAATCGAAAGCGATTTATTGCAAGTAGTATGGAGCACATATGACGGAAACAATGTATGTATATAATATTTTCTCAAAACAAATGAAATTTTACATGTGAATGTAAACTATCAAATTCAATAGTGAATTTTGCAATATTCCATAGCTTGGACAAATTTTTTTTAGTTTTTTCATACAAAATTGTGTGGGTTCATCATAATTTTTGCTTAAATTGAGAATATTTACTATATAAGGCTGCTGTTCATATCGTTAGAAAGATAATTAGTTGTTGATTCCTCAGACTATCAAAGTCAATTGTTGGCTAAATATGGCTTAAGTTTATCTTATTTGAAACCAATTACGTTAATAGACATTTTAAAAGAAATTTAATTCTCTAAAAAGCCCTTATAGTCAAATGATATCAGATAAATGGCTCTGAAGTAACATAAATTGTATTTTACCACATAAATTCACATGCAGAAGATATTGTTTTTGATCTTCATTATGGTTCAGAACTATAGAGTGTTTTCACATGTAAACCTCCATACTTTGACGACTTTTATTAACTTCTCTTGAGAAGATATTATAATAGGTCCGAAAATCGAAATAGGTAATTTTGTGTTTTCTTTACGTTTCAAGACCTCGACAATCGTTTACAAGTATTTTTAGAGTGATGTCTGTGTGTGTGTGTGTACGTATGTAGACATATTTTGGCTTTCGTTTCCGCAATAACTACTGGACAGAATTTTTTGATGACCGTATCAATCGATACGCCAAGTCATGACTTAGATCTGAAAGGAGTCTGGAAAAAATCGGTGCAGCGGTTCGTTTTTTATTCATAAAAAACTGACTTTTTTATGCACGCAATATAAATTTCATATATAATTTCAAGTATCGAGGGGGTAGATAGGGGTTTTCGAGGGTGCTTATTTCGAATCTTTTTTCAGTTTTTTAAAATTCAAAATGGCGCACCCAATATGACATCATTTTTTTTGTAAAAGTTCTCTGAATTCTATAAAATTTAGTTTTGAGAGGGGTTTCAGGTACATGGTTATAAATTAATGTTTAATGTTAATTTTTTTTTTTTTCATTTTTCGTAGTGCCATATTGTAATCATAAGATATTCTTAAATGATTTTCGAAGTATCGAAACATTAAAAAAAAAGAATTGTTCTCAAGAGAAGAAGATTTTTATTTTTTGTATTTAACTTTCTTCAAGATCAATATTAAATTTGTTTGTTGCCGACTTGATGAACATAAATCAGCTAACCACAAATTGACTTTGAAATTGCCTTTACCCTTGATAGTAATTGAGTTGATGCAATTTGCCTAGTGGCAATTTTAAAGAACAAAAATTATATTTTACTCAAATTAATTTTTCCTAACTAGGGCTTTTATAGCAAATCACAATTTGTTTATGGATAATATATATAAAATTAGCCTAACTTTTACTCTAAAAAAAAAACTTATCTAAATAATAATAAAACCATAAGCCTAAAATTTGTAAATCGGCACTGATATCCTCATTTCAAGCAACCCTTACTATGCTCCAATACATTTGTATATATAAAAGATTCACTGTCCCTGGGTTATATTAAAAAATTATAATTTTCAAAGCAAAGACCCTAAAGAGCACTGAAAGTTGTTTCGTAGATAAAATTAAGGTAAATCATTTGGTGCACTTGGTGGCATAATATTTGTATTGTAGCCTAGACCTAAAAGTGGACGAGCTTCCACAACGTCAGATTGTTCATTTATATTGGTTGGTGGAGCACTTGCACCTGTTCGCACCGAAAAGTTATCGGTTGGTGGTGCAGTAGGCACCGAAAAGTTATTATACATTGGATATTTTGGTATCCAATCACCAGTGCTTTTATTCTGGTAGTCATTCTTATCGGTATCTTTAAATTTCTCTCCAATATGAGTAGCGTCTTCAAAAGTAGGTGGCACTGAAAATAAACAGACAAAATTACTAACATCAGACAAAATATAATAACATCTAAACTTACTGCATATATCATAGCGAGGTGGCATATCAAGTGAGTCCGGTGTATCTGGTGTTGGCGGCGCTCGTGGTAAAGCAATTATGTGATCCGGATTTGTCGCAGTTTGTGCCAGCGGTATTGTACCGATTGTTATTGGTATCCATATTTCAGAGTCCGTGTGACAATCACCCGTACGAACATCCATTTCAATACGATAAGCAACAGTTATTATACCATTACCCGTTGAAGTAGGTGGTACAGGTGGTATACGCAGTTTACCCTCAAAAATGCGTTTTGATAAACGCAAGACAGTGTGATCTTCTTCCTCCAATCTTGCTAAAGTATTACTATGTGAGCGAGTCTTGTGACGTGGAGTGCGAGCCGTAAAGCTATAGGTCTGTAAAAGTTTAAGTTTTGTGCCACTCAAATCATAGCCAGGTGATTGATTATCAACTTCTAGCTTATATGTTATCTCCTGACCTGGTGCCCAACCACCGAAAGGTATAGTGAGCGTTGATATGACGGGACCCGAAGAGCAAGGCCAACAGCAAAAATATTTAATGTCCTCACCTCTGAGTGGTATCTAAAATATGAGCAAAAATAAATACATGCACATTTAAGTATGTATGCATATGGGCAACTCCATTACTTTTCAGCGATATTGAGAAAAATTAGAGAACGGAATTCACTGAAACTAATGAAATATGATATTATCATAAGTACGCGTTTTCAAGATATCGTATAGGGCTATCGTATAGGGCTCTCGTAGATATGTATAGCTTGAACTGAGAGAAGAAGAAAACATTACTCCCTTCCGATTTTTCTTCAAAAGATAAGAAAGTGTTATTTAAGTACATATATTTAGAAATTACCCAGTAAAAACTATGATGATAATATGAGCTTCATAAGAAAACCCTTAAGGAAATTTTTCCTTTGTTGTTTAAGAAGAATCAGAAAGCGTAATCTGTTATACCATAAAGGTCGTCGTTTCACTGTGATGCTCGAAAATATGAAAATAATTCGATTGCCGTAATAATTGGCGATATTGTTTTTAAGCTCGACTTAATCCGGGGTCATCCCCGATAGGTATTTATTTGGTTTGGTGTATTTTTAAACAGCAGAATCTAATAAGATTACTTTCCAGTTCTTACTTTAGCAATTCCCACTGGTGACAACTAAAACAGATTGAAAGACAAATTTTAGTCGTTTACTCAAGAAATGTACCTTAAATTGAAAACTATAACAAATATAAAGAAAAGAGATATATCGATTTCTTGTATGACTGAAAAAAATGTACGACAATTTTCCAAAAACCTCGAAGAACAGAAAAACCACATACTTCATATTGAGACAATTCCACTGAGCCACGAAAACTATCTATGGTCATTACTTTCTTATATGAGCTAATAATGCAAAACACCGCCGTAAGCTTTTCCGATCTATGGGAATATTTTCAAAACCAATATGCCGTTTGGTGGCATATTTTCATGACCCAAAATTTGCGACTATTAATATGTGTTTTTTTTTCAGTTAGTCAGTGAAAGGTCATATCGCATAAACATTTTGCAGGAATTTTTTTTGACTAAAATTAAATCTTTCAAAAGTTACTTAGTCCGAAATATAAACCATTCAGAATACCAGAACCGTGAAAAAAGATTAAAACTAGGTTTCACATTAATAGAGCTTTGTTGTTTATGTCAATATTTATAAAAGTGCAGGTTTACGAATTTGCAGGAGTAAATTTTTTTTTGTTTCAACATCACTATACAGCTTTTAATCAGAAAATTTACGTACCAAATATTCTGGAGAATTGTTCAAATTCAGTTGTTTTATTACACTCAATGGTTGCGTAAATTCATTATCGAAACGTAATGGACGATCTACTTTTAGCGTAATCTCATAACTAATCTTTCCATATGCTTCCGTACATGATGTAGGACACTCCAATGGCAGCGGTATGCTAAACGTATATTCGTGTGTTCCAGGCGGAAGTGTGCCATCACCAAAAACACATGTTCGTGTGTCTAAATAGGTTTCATTACCATAAAAGTGCTCGGTGTAGTGCTGAGTTTTCTTATTAACTGTACGTGTACGACTTTCCGTCCAATGTACTTTTGCAGCGCCCTCGAAAATTATGTAAACACCTGTGAATTAAATGTGAACAGTTAAAAAAATTTAGCTAACAACATGCCAACATTTATCTTTATTTATTAACATCAGTGATGCACGAATTTCTACTGGGTAAGGTTTTCTTTACCTGGAATTCCTTCACACATTTGTACACATACTAGCGCGAAATGTTTGTTGTTAACGTCTGCGCGCTGTCGAGTTTTGGGCACCGAAGTTGACCAACCCTACACTATGCTATTGACTATTTTTAAAGAAAAAAGTTTTAAATTTGCTATCAGTTAACCTTCTTATACCCATGCCAACCAGCAGCGTTGCACGTAAATATGTACATATATCAACGCCGGTGTCACATACCGTGATTTTCTCATTAGGTACTGTATTTTTTGTATTTTCTTAGACATTTACTTTCAATTCAAAATTACTTAATTAGTTTTGAATTGATTTAATTAAATAAAATCAAAAAATTTTAAAAATAGCATGTTTAATAAGTAATAGTAGAATTTTTTCCCGTCATAACTATTGGGTAGGCAGGTATATAATGTGCAAATTAGTAGTATCGACTGACCTGTTTACACCTGCCTACCCAATAGTTATGACGAGACAAAAATAGTCAACCTAGGGTTTTCATAATCTATAGACTTCATTCTTTCGATTGGAATGTAAATTGTCCATTAAAAAAACCGGTGCAATCTTAAGAAAAAAAAAACCATTTTTAAAAAATCATATAGGGGAAGGCGGGGCCAAGCAGTACACGGGGTAAAGCGGTACAAAGGGTATATTAATCCTTGCATTATAACGCCATTTAATGTAATTGTAAGGAAACTGTTTTTGAGTAGTGCTCTTGTAACTGCCAGGTTATACCAACATTTCGAACTTGCGTTTTAGAAATCCACGAATTTCATCAAAATGAGTGCAGCCGATGTAAGATTCGAGGATTTTCAACTTAAGTAAATTCATTTCATATGAATAATTTAAAAAATATCGTAGTATATATTAATGACATTCATTTTTATTGACAAGGATTTGTTTATGTTGATAAATTTTCGTTTCGCGAGTCTGTATGTTTACATATGTCGGTCATGGCGGCAGAGTGGTATTGCACTTCGTATACCGCTTTACCCCACCCGTGGGGCAACGTTCTTTCTTTTTGCATCGCAATAATAAACATATTCTGTTAAGAAAATAATGAGCCTAATTACCTTAATAGATTCAATATAGATCGAACTAATAACTTACATGATTAATTGTGCGAAAAAATTCTTCTTTTTTTGTGAAAACTTCGTTTTCCCGTTAGGCATACCGCTTTGCCCCACCTTCCCCTACTGGACTGAAATTTTTCAGGCAACCCATTCGCGATATATTACTTTACATGTTACATTTGATATAAAATGCATTTCATCCATTAAACAGATGGGTGAAGGTCGCCCCTTATTCGTATCTTAGACTATAATGGAAGACTTTCAATTCAGCCTCTTAGAAAAATTTTATGTTATCTTAAATATGTACATACTATACTGAAGGAAAAGATAAATGATTTTTTTTTAAACAGACGGCTGGTAAATTTATTTATAGTTGATTTTTTTTTTTTGTTTCAATATTTTTAACAAGGAAATTTATAAATTTAACAGGAAATAACTACAACGCTGGTAAAAATTAAGTTTTTTCATAGAAATTTTTCTAAATTTGGTGTCGTATATATGGGCTATTATCACGAAATGGGTGATTTTCAGAACTCATAGAGAACAAAAAAAAGTCATCTAGCAACTTTTAGATTTTTTTAATTTATTTCGTTTTCAAGTTATTTTAAAATATTTATGTATCACTGGATCTACAGTAAGAGTACTCAAAAAATAATTTGCTGCATAATACACTAACTCAGAGCCTCAGAGGCGACAAACATTTTATTGATTACGGAGTCGAAACTGAAATATGCGTCTTGGATCTGAGAAAAGAGACGAAACACATTTTCCGGACAAATCGTCACATTACAAATGAAAACGAAATGTCAAAAGTGAAAGTGAAATGTCAAACCTTTGCGATACTCTTTTTTTCATATCGTTTTTACGAACACTTGTCGTGTGGTAATGAGATTTAACTGTTTTAATATCTGCGATGCTCACCCGATTCGTTTCGTTCACCCAAAAATCGTTTATCGTCTTGTTTATTCAGGATATATCACATACATATGTATTAAAAAAAAAAAAAATTGATGGACAAGTTTAAAACCTGTAGCGCGGGAGTGGGAGGATTTTTGTAAACTTATCCTCCGCGGAAATTTGCGAAGAAAAAAAAATTGTTGAGCCTTTGCATCTGACCAAACTATACAATACACCCATTTCGTGATAATAGCCCATATACGATTCTGAAAGCAAAAAAGTAATGAAAATGTTGCATATTTTTTGGCGTATGTAATGAATGAAATCGAAATAATGTCTTATGATTCGTTATTACCTTTTTGCTTTCAGAATTGCATATATATATACGTAAAGATCTGTGAAAAAAAAATTTAAAGAGAAATTATAAGATCGCTGAGATCTGGTTTCAATGTCATCAAACCGTAGATATCGCATCAGAAAGTAAAATATTTTGCAGTTCATAGTTAATCGAAAAATCTCTGGAGAAGAACCATCAGTGCAAAATAAAGCTTACTTACCCAAAAAATTAACATCTATAACCGTGTCGGTCTGTCGAACCGCTTAGTGTTGTATATTAACATAATAGCGGCTAGACACTGTACATAACGAATCATGAAAAAAAATACCAAGCTTATTGCACTCTCTGTTGAAAAAAAGATGTTTGAAATACTAATACACATGTAGGTCAGAGAGACCAACGCGCGTGTATACTGCTCTCAGAATGGAAATGGGCGTATCTCAAAAAAATTTATATTCGTGATTCTTATGGCATCGGATAGCTTAAGACACTATGCATCTAATGAACTTCGCCAAATGACGGTATCTTAGTTCAAACTTATAAAAAATCTCCTTAGAGAATTTTCTCTATCTCAATTTTACATATATTTCAACAAATTGACATAAACAAAACATCAATTATCTCGAAAACGATTTTTTTTTTTTGAGATACCCCCATTTCGCTTCTGAGGGCAGTATACATATGAAGTTTAAGTCTTAATCGGGACTTTAAGTTTTACACAAAATATCATTGTGATGACGGCTCCAAGTCTTTTATTTTTAGTTTGAAAATTGGTTTGTTGCTCACTAAAATTTCATTTATTTTATTTTAACTAACGTATTGTTAATTTTTTTTCGCTAAATAGTAAATAAAATGCCGGTAGAAACTCACCACGAACAGTTTTTTCCGTAGTCGTACGCAAAGTTATGCGTCCATTGATGGTTTCGCCACTGTAATACACTGGATTCGGGCGATCAAATGCAAAATTACACGTTGACGGCATTGTAAAATTTCACACAACGATAGCCAAATTTGATAAGCTTCTAATAATATGGTATCTATTTATTTTATTGAGTTTGGCTGAGTTTCCGAACAAATATGTATGTTCTTGAATCAAGCTATGCCAATTTGAAACTAAAAATTGTATTTGTTGATGGAGATAAATTGAAATTGAAATTCAAATGAGACCTCTGAAGTCTGCGACTATTAAGCTATAGACATAAATATATTTCGTAATAAAGAATAAAGCGGTAAAAGAGAAAAAATAAGAGAAAAAACAATTCATATGATGTCATCAATTTATTATGATTGCCAACTATCTCCCAAATTTTATGCTGGATGTTAAAGTGGAACAGCCCATTTATAAAAAAAATATATACTACACACTTGTTAAGCGAGTGATAAGTTGGAACAATAATTTAGAAGTTTGACGCCGCCTAACTTTTCTGATTAATAAGAAAGTGACTAAGATTCAACATTAGTTGATGTTTACTGAGGATATATGTAAACAAAGTGGCAACATCACCGCTATTGATCGTTTATGAATACAGGTCAAAGTCTTTTGCTAATTGCCTGCAGTATTTTTCAAACTATTTTTCTGATGGGAACGGAATTTTGGGCATTGACTGTGGGGCTACGGATATCGAAAAGACTTATCTTGCATCAGTTATATGTTTTAGTTACAAAAACATTTTTAAACAAAGTTGAGCATATGTAGCTCCAAATTTAGGAAAGACTCATTTAAATTCCGATTTTTTATTAAAAATCGAAAAAGGAAATTCGGAAACGGATATAAATCATCACCAGGATATATAATTTTCAAGAAACAAAAATTTATTTAATCATTGCGAAGTTAAAAAAATATTTTTGGATTAATTTAATAGGAAACAAAATTTTTTCAAACAACATTTTGTACCGCCAAGTGTTGTCTTTCTGACCTTCGCTCGTTAAAAAATTTCAGACAGATAAGAAAAAACCTATGGCCGGTTTTGACGCAGCCAAGAATTGCAGGTTAAAGTCGGAGGCTCTGTGGGAATTGAAAAATTTCCGGAGAAGCCGGTATGTACAGGGGCGCCGAAAGACCTGTTGCGTGTGTTAAGAACTCCACACGCGTGAGACTACCCTATGTGGAATTCAACACGGGAAATTTAAATTCAAAACTCGAATTCCCAAGCGTATTGATTTCAATTTAAAAGTTGAAAGATATATATTTCAGACTCCAGATGTGTATTACCAAGTTCTTTCGACGCTGAGAATCTGATTTGGGACAGATTCAGCAATGTTTCCAGATTCCTTGAAGCTATTGTACTTGGCAAAAATTGTGATGTTGATAAAATAATCAATTTTTATAAAGATAATTTCAAAAAAAGTTAATTTACTTAGTGATCGAAACATCTTTGCTGAGCAGAAATTAATGTAGTAAATGTAGAAGATTTTTTACAGAAACATCTATGGTATAAGGACCTCATTTTAGAACTCGTTTGATTCGTGAAATTGTTAATAAATATACATATTTGCATCTTTTTGCACTAATGAGTGGAGTTTTTCGACTCTTAAGAGGCTGAAACTGTATGTGTGTTCAACGATGGGTCAAAAACGTTTAAATCATGTTCCGATTTTACATATGCACCACGAGTTGGCTGATAGAATAAACAAGAAAAGAATGAAGGGTTTCTGACAAAATAAACATTTTTTTAATTAAACACTAATCAGTGAGAACTTTATTGCATCCTAAATTACTTCTTCATAATCATGATTCTGTAAGATTATCGTCAATTTAAAAATTTTATTTTCGAACCCCACCTCCCCCCACACAACAAATTTCACACCCGCTTTTAGAACGTTATGGCGCCCCTGGGTATGTATTTGGATGATTTATGTGGAAAACCGTAATGTAATGTTTTTAATGAGAAAATAAAAAAATCAAGTTTTTTTTCACATAAAAATTAAATTTTGTACGATTTTGCTAATTATTTTTAAAATCAGAAACCCCGGAAAAAGAAGATTCTCAAGTTTTTCAAAAAAAAGGAAAACTATAGTTAAGTGATGGTAACATTTTATACAAAAATACTCTATTTTTTAGTTTTAATTATTTGCTCTCTTTCTCTCTCTCTCTGTAGCTCCAACCAGTGATGGCATTTGAGTTTTGTGAAAATGTACTGAATCGAGATTTGAAATGTACTTTTTAGAGCACGAATGTACTTTTTTTTGTCCTGTACGCCGAATTTTACAAATGTTTCTAAAAATTACTCAAAAAAAAGGTCCTCACTTTTAGCATATCAAACGCCTTAGCAAAACTAGATATATTTCATGGTAAATTACAAAGTGTCCCTCTACAAATCGATTTACTATATCGCATTATTTTATTTTCATTTACTAAAAAAAGAGTAATTATTATAAATTGTTTTAATGTACCAAAAGTGTACTGAAAAATTGCCAAATGTAGAAGAATACTCATCTGCTTTCGAATATACGTACAGATACATACTTAAGTATAATATTCGATGGTGAATAAACAAAAATTTGTTGACTTTTAGATATTTGTTACGAATGGTAGAAAGTAAAGCCGAATAAATACTTATGGAGCAAGAATTGAAATTAGTCTGTAGTGGTGCCGGCACGTGTTAATAATTTTTTTTTGTGCAGGGGTCACAGAGTATCAACTTGGACAGGAAAAATTTTGCATTTCGAAAAGATAAACTTGCTTATGGTAGCTATTTTGGAAGTGGGAGGGATTCTTGTATCTAAAACAACGACATAACTACAAGGTCTAGATTAACGTGGTAATGGAAAACTAAAACTGAAAAATGTCAAAAAAAAAATAGTTCGTGACCGCAAAACACATATGTACGAGAACTATGGATTGCCAAGTTGAAGGGAAGGTATTCCCAAAATAAAAAATTTATCCTCAAAATTTATGGGAAAAGTTGATGACCTTTTCGTGATTTTTTAGAATAAGAAAAAATTTTTGTGACTTCCTGCTCTTTTTTTGGTCAACAATATTAAAAAATAATTAATTTAAATTACATTTTTGTCTGGACGGAAAAACTTGATGACATTTTTTTGCTGGTTAAAAAGAAATTTAAGTGCATATACCAAAAGCTCTCAGGAACCCGACTTTGACATGAAATTCCAGGATCTAGATTTTAGATTAGTTATTTTTCTTAAAACTTGTTTTGTTTCTGGAGTCTCTTTATTTTACTTTGTTTTTCTATAAACATAAGTTGTTAACATATTGGTTAAATGCAATGTTAACATAAATGTTGATTACTAATGATGTGAGAGTATTTAACATACATACCTAGGTACATATGTATGTATGTAAATGTATGTATGTGTTTAGGCATACTTTCCTATTTCTTATGCTATTTTATTCGCTTTGTATTTAAATAGCAGTGATTTGATGTAAAAATGAGAATATAGTGTTTCCGCATATTTTGTCCTCTGGGATCTTTCATATATGAATATACACTCGCGCTCACAATTAAGTATACAGTTACCATTTTCTAACAAAATTAGGTATACATATATCGAATTTAAGTAATAAATAAAAGACATTTTTATAATTTTTTTGATGTTAAGATGTTCTGCCATATATTCTCAGTCAATTCAACGGTTTTTAAAATGCATACATAAATAATAAAATGTTCGAAAATAGTTAACTAATTCAATGTTTTTTTAAATTTAGTAATTTGTGGTACCACCTTTAGTATTTATTACCGCCTGCAATCTTTTAAGCATACTTTCCACCAAATTTTTTTTGGCTTTAACGGATCAATTTTGTCCCACTGGTTCTGAAACTACGGAAAGAAAGTTGGTAAATGTTGCTTTTTACTTCTAGGCTCATTGGAACCCAAAATTGTCCAAAGATGTTCAATAGGGTTTCAATCAGCATACTGGAGCGGACATTCAAGTTTTTCAATGTTTTCTTCTAGAAAATATTGGTTTTCAACACGTAAGGTGTGCTCCTAAGTCCAAATTTCATCGCAGAAGATTTAAATTTTTTTTTTTTAATGTAAACAGTGTCCACCCAGTCATTCTCCATTTGATATGGAAACAAATGTCCTACTCCAGCCCAGCTAAAACATCTCCACATCATAATTTAGCCACCTTCATACTTAACATTGTGTTGCTGAAATTGCTAATGCAGACCTTAATGCGCCTTTCTCCACACTTTTTTATGTTTTTTTTTTGCCAATCAATTCAAATTTGCATTCGCCTGACCTAATTACCTTCTTCCAAAATTCCAGAGCCATCGAACCATACTTCTTTTTTTATCTGTTTTGTTTAAAAGTGCTTTTATTTTATGAAAAAAATTTTAAATAAATTTGTTTGAATATTAATTTTTTTTTATACAAATTTATTCAAAATAATTTCGACATAATATGACATTGATTTTTGTTTTAAATTTTTTGTTTAATCAATGCTAGAAGTGTATCTGCTTTTAAATCGAATTTTACGACATAACTTTGGTAAATATTCATAAATAATCATAAATATAATAATATAATATAAATATAGAATTCATGCAAACAGTCTGGTGCGCGCCTTCAGTAGAAGCTTCATTTTTGCAAAGTTATGTCGGGAATTTCGACATAACCATATGTATATCGTAAGATTGATTAAATAATAACAAATGTATGGAATAGAAAAAAAAATATATGTTTATCTAACAAAATTTTCCCATTTCAATGTTTATAGAAGTTTTTTCTTAAACAAATGTTTCTTTTTAGTTGACCTAAATCCACTTTTATAAATATCGGTCAATCCTGAACACTATGCTTTTTTTTAAATTTCCTGAAAGTAAATGTCTTAAAAACTATGGGGAATAGGATAAAAATCGTTTACATTGAATTATTAATCGAAAACAAAAATCTCAACTGACATTTCATAGGAAATTGAATTCATCAGAATAGCCTTTATAGTTAAATGCTATCAGATCAATGGCTCTGAAGGTATATTAATTTAACCACTTGAGTGCATTTACAGAAGACATTGCTTTTGATCTTTATTTTGAGTCAGAATCATTGCGTGTTCCGATATTGAAACATATGAGGTTAATTATATACATAGCTATCTACGAACATACATATATCTTAAGAACAATTGATCTCACACATTTAAGCCGTAACTTAAATTAGAGTATTTAATTTCCTTGGAACTACTTTTTTGTTTGTGTTTCCAACTAGAAAAAACAATATATTATCTTAATAACAATTCCAACGTAAGCCATACATTTAAAAATCAGCACTTATTTCCTAATTTTAAGCAACAATGATTCTGATCTCATACATTTTTATATGGAGAAGCTTCACTGGCCCTGGGCGACGTCTTAATATTCAAAACTGGGAATTTCTTTGGCGGCGGGTTCTCGAAGAAAATACTCTTATGCCCAAATCATTTCTCAAAGTGTCTGACAATCGTGGGATGCCAAAAAATCCTTCTGCAGTTGAATTACTTTGTGGATAATATGAAGTTGAAGCATATGGTGCACTTTGTGGCAATATATTTGTATTTAAGCCTACACTTAAAAGTGATCGATTTTCCATGACATCACGTTGTTCATTAATATCGGTTTGCGGTGCACTTGCTGGGGTGGTCACCGAAAAGTTATCGATTGGTGGTGTAGCAGGCACCGAAAAGTAAGTATGCATTGGATATTTTGGTATCCAATCACCAGTACTTTTGTTTTGGTAGTCATTTTTATCGGTATCTTTAAATTTCACTCCAATATGAGTAGCCTCTTCAAAAGTAGGTGGCACTGAAAATAAACAGACAAAATTACTAACATCAGACAAAATATAATAACATCTAAACTTACTGCATATATCATAGCGAGGTGGCATATCAAGTGAGTCCGGTGTATCTGGTGGTGGTGCCGTTGCTGGTAAAGGAATTATGTAATTCGGATTTGTCGCAGTTTGTGCCAGCGGTATTGTACCAATTGTTATTGGTATTCTTATTTCGGAATCTTCATGACAATTATCCGTATGAATACACATCTCAATACGATAAGAAACATTTATTATTCCATTACCCAAATAAGATGGTGGTACAGGTGGTATACGCAGTTTACCCTCAAAAATGCGTTTTGATAAACGCATCACAGTACTATCTGCGTGCTCAAGTTGTGCTAAGGTATTATTATGGCATTTCAACCTATCGTTAGCTGTAAACTGATAGGTCTGTACAAGTTTAACATCTGTGCCACTCAAGTCAAAGGCGCGTGATTGGTTATCAATTTCTAGATCATAGGTAATTTCTTGACCGGGTGCCCAACCACCGAAAAGTATGGTAAGTGTTGATATAACTGGACCCGAAGAGCAAGGCCAACAGCAAAAATATTTAATGTTCTCACCTTGAACTGGTATCTAAGATATCAGGAGTTATAATTAATTCATGTACATTTTAGTATGTCAGCATATGGGAACCCCACTACTTTGCAGCGATATTGTGAAAAATTGGAAAACGGATTTCACTTAAACTAATGAAATATGATGATAAGAGTCGAAAAAACGTGTTTCCAAGGTCTTAATTCTCTTATGTCGTATAGAGCAGTAGCGTACCTAGAGGGGCAAGAGTACGTTTGCCCCGGGTGCAAGGCTTAGGGTGGGGGCAATATGGTTGTGAAATATATCTATATATATACATGTATATTTTGCCAGGATTTTTGAAAGTTAAAAATGAGTAGAGGAGAGGGGGCTAGTGTGGACTGGGGGCTAGTAGTCACCAAAAAAATTCGTTTGTATACAGTTCACCTTTTTGCGCAGCAAAAAGTAAATTTTTTGTTTTTCTTAATTCCAGTGATTCTCAGAAATTAATCATACTTTTGCTAAAGTGTGTAATACAAGTTAAGCAAGTGTTTATTCAAATAATTGAATTTACAGTAATCCCTCACACCGCGCGGTTTCGGACTGCGCGGTTTCACAGTTGCGCGATTTTGTTTTTACCACCGAAATTTCGCATTGCACGGTAAAAGTTTCGCAGCTGCGCGTAAATATTTCTCCATATCTCTTTTTTCGCACTATTTTTCGTGCAATAGATTTCGAATTTGAAAATGAAATGATGTAAAGAGTTTTTGTTTTACATACATATCGCTCATTTACTTCAAGAGTGGCATAACTCAAAAAAACGTGATTTTTGAGTTAATAATCCAGAAATATTTGCAATTTCATGTTTTATTTTGTGTCAAAAACTCAGAAGATATCTTATAAACTCGCCTTGTGAGAAGAGCTTATGTACCTATACTTTTTTGAATTCTCATATAAAAAGTAACTTATTGAAAACTTTAAATGCGTTTTTCTCCCACTTTGTGTTTTTTGAGTTATGCCACTCTTGAAGTAAAAGAGCGATATGTATGTATTTTTATAAGTGAATATATAATTTTTATTTATGTTTAAGTTTTATTTATATGTAATATAACTATTCACTTAAAAAATACTTCATTTGAAATTTAGAATTTGGAACGTATTCCCCAAATTTCATGCAAAAGTGGGTTCACAGTGCGCGGTTTCGACCTGCGCGCTGTTTTTTCAGAACGTAACTACCGCGCAATGCGAGGGATTACTGTATTTTTAATAAAATTTACAGTAAGTTTAAAAAAAAATGTTTTGTATAAAAAAACACAAAGGGACTAGTGTGAACAGTTGAAATTGGGCTTGTGCGGACATGTCCACACTAGCCCTATTTGCATTTACTTTGATGAGAAGGTATGTAGGTAATGTTAATCGAAATAAAATTTATATACAGATGGTGCGTACATACAAACGGATATCGGATCGTGCTGATATATCGGAGAGTTTGGTGGCATTATTAGGGTGGTTCAAAAAAAAATTTTTTTTGCAACAGTTGATAGATTAAGCTCGGAAATAGCTATAACGAATGGTGCAAAAAAAATTTTATTTTAAGCCACCCTAAAAATTTGTTCATGCTTGAATCGATAAGGAATGGTCGACAATGGCTTTAGGACATACCTTCGGGGGGCTACGGACCTTGCACGAAAAGTGTCCAAAAATTATTTTTCCGAATTTACCCAATCAATTGAGACAAACAAAAACATTTTCTGAAAATGGTTCAAAAACGGTCTTTTCCAGGGTCCTGAGGTACTCCAGTGATGTTTAAAATCCATTTTTGACCTTTCCCCTTCGATTGGAGCAAAAAAAAATTTCCGAAAATGGGTCCAGAAATCGTCAGACCTTTTCTAAAAGCTGGTCCGAGAAAGTGTCAAAATTGACGAAAACGAGGAAAGTTCTCAATTCTTATCGAAACACCAGAGAAGACAAACGAAGAACCTCTGAAACGAAAAAATGCAGCTCCAAGAAACAATCGCTTTCTTTTTAGCTAAATAACTATATTTCCGTACAATGTTTTTATATATTTCCCATGATAAAATGTTATTACGAAAATAACGTTAAAAAAAAGTAAGCAGAATACAAGCATGATTTGCAGAAAGTAATTTGGAATATTGCCGTGTTTATTTGCTTTGAAAAAAAAACCGTAGAGTGGCTTGGCAATGATGAAAAAAAAAATTCACATTTCCATTTTGGGGAAAAAAATCTCCTGACCTCAAATGTGTTTTAACAAGCATTAAACTCATATCATTTCTCTCTCATATTAATACAAATCCACAGTAACATTACTAAGCTTAATAAAAATTGGGGTTTTTGAGAAATTCAGCCCTGTTTTCTTTCATAAAAAGTGCTATAATTCCGACAATTTTCAACAACTTTCAAAATTTCTTAGATTCTGACAGAGAATCAGAAGTTCTATTCGAATCAAAAGACAAAAATTAATTATTTTGATTTGGATGAAAATGCGACATTTTGGAACCAATCTACAGCGGTTTTTCACGCTCTGACACTAAAACTTTAAATGGGATAGCTTCGTGAAAAATTATTTTCAATCAAATTGGGGGATGAATATATTCCCTTAATTACTTTGAAAAACAACATATTTAATCGGCAACCAATTCCGCAATTTGAAGTCACTCCGACTGCATGGTTTGAAATGGATTTGGTCTAGTATTTTTTTATTTCGCTCAAAAGCGTTTTGAAAATTGTCGTGACTTGAACTTTGTATGTTAAAGTTAAAAATATGGAAAAAATTTCTGAAAGGACCTTTTTCAAATTGTCGGTATTGCCTTAATAGTAATGAATTTTCATAACTTTTTTTTAAATTCTTCATTCTTCATGGGTTTTATGAAAAGATAGCGATTTGTGCAAAATTATAAATTGATTGGCTAACAATTAAAGTTAATGAAAATGTTATCGGCATTAGATGTGGTAAAAGTATTTGCAAATTTGTAGAGTAGTGTTATTCAAAAAATATAAATATATGTACATTGCCTTGACAGTAGAATTTAAATTAAACAAAGCCATTCAATACGTGAAAATTGCTTCCAGAACTAAGTATGAGTTTTTGAAAAAATGACAAGCTACCTTTGACATTTTCTGTAGACCACTAGCAAACACTATATAACCAATAGGGTTATACACAGCGTTATCAAGTAAATCGCTTCCATTTCTGTCGTGCCGGTGGTGCTGAGTTCTACCATTACTTGAAGTTGTACTTGTGTCCACCCAGTGTACTTTTGCACCGCCGTTAAAAACTATGTAAACACCTGTTGAAAAAATGTCACTAGATATATGAATGTATTACCTAAGTTTATGAATTCTATCACAATAGGGAAGCAAGGCAAAGAGGTACCTCTTCCTTGGAAGTTAGTATAGTATATCATTCATATAATTCATTCATGTAAGTGCCCATTTATACACTGAGAAAAGAGTATGCTTCCTTTAAATAAATGTATTTGGTTTATAGATTTTTAAAATATTTGTTAACTATCAACAAAATTTGGTAGTTATTACCATGTCCTTAGTTGAAATTTAAATTGTTTCTTATTGAGCCAAACGTTGTATTAGTTTGAGTCAATTGAAAAAATTAGTTTGGGTTGATTATATTTACTTTTGCTGCAAGACCGTCATAACTCAAAAAAATGTTTTTTTGAGTTAAAGTTGTTAGGTTCAAACTTCAGTGGGTTCAGAATAAAAGTTTTTTTATTTCAATTAAATAGAATTTCGAATTAAATGCTTCCGATAGAGCACAACTGAATGCTCCCAAAGGGAGCTGCTTTCATATTTCCCATTGAGTACTTGTATGGTGCATATATATACATATGTACGTATTAGCGAGTGCACTCGCCGATGAGTGCACTTGCTGCCGAGTTCAATGATTATATGGACATTGTGCGAGTCTTCAGTTGACAAGGTCAGATCAGAACTATACAGAACACGGTATAGCAAATCTGTTGACTGAGCAAACACAGTAAAAGACAACAAGTCACTCGGTGTCAAATGCAATAAACTACGAGCGCTTTAACTCGCAGAACATTTATTTGTGAGTACAGCACGCACCTGGCTTGCTTGGTCTTTCCTTTTGTTTTGATTTGAATCGTGATTTACGTTCGTAAGGGCTCGATAGGCTCGCAATCGTGCCGAATAGCATAATGGTCGTTGGATGATGGACCTCTGATACGTACATACTTATGTATGTATCTACGTTTTTGGCATATTTATAAATTGCTCATGTCAAAATTAAAATTAAAGATTTATTTTCGAGCTAAACTAAGTATGTACATTGCTAAAATGTATTACATATTAACATGCCATAGTAATTAACAGAGCATGAGTACACTAAAAAGAAATCATGTTAAATTTACATAGCGCTAACAATATTTGAAGAAACTATTTCTCAACTCAATTTAACGTGTCAGCTTAATATGAATGTTTATTTTAAAAATTAAAGAAAAAATAAGATAAAATAAGACTCAAACATTTTCATACTGCTTAGTTGATTTCGATATTGTGTTCAATATTTTTTTCTAGAAAAAAATTTAGTTTTGCTGCCAATCACGCACAAATCTTATTTTTTATAGTTTTTAAATTTATATTTTTGCTGTTTAAATTATTACGATTATAGAAGATGTTTCTTTTCTCATAAGAGCCATTTTCACAATGTTCGGTTAAGTCTTAGCCAGGACTAAGACCAGTAGTTTTACACAAAATATTACACAAAATATTTTCTTTAATTGGTCCCAAATCCTTTATGTATGTATGTTAAATTTCCAAATTTCATTCAAATATTAGTGTCTGCATTTTTTCGCTTAAACTTCCCAGAGTGTATACAAATAAATAAAACGCCGGTAGAAACTAACCTCGAACTGTTTTTTCCTTATCCGTTTGCAAAGTTATGCGTCCATTGATGGTTTCGCCACTATAATAAATTGGACGGTCAAATGCGAAAGTACACGTTGACGGCATTTTAAAATAGCACCAAACCAAAGCAAATTTCAATTTACAAGTACATATGTATGTTTCAAATAATATTTTATATATTTATTTGATTAAGTTTCGCTGAACTTACGAACGAGTATGTTCTTGAAATGTACTGCTCCAATTTAGAACTAAAAGTTTTGATTGTTGAAGGAGACTTTTGAAGTCTTCGACTCTTAAGCCTTAGACATACATAAATATATTTTGCCATAAAAAATGGAGCAGCACGAAAAAATGAGAGAAAAAACCACTCATATGATATCATCGATTTTTTTTATTTGTTGCCAAAAACATAAGTTTTGTTTGCCTTACATTTTGCATATAGAAATGTAGACAGTATTTCTGTTATCTACTAACTTTGTATATGAAGATGTAGGCAGCTCGTCAAACTATACAGTCACTTTTCAAGCGACGCACAGTGGTGTATTCTGACATTTCTCGTTGCAAAAATCATAACTTCTGAACGAATTGAGATATCTCTATGATTTATTTGTTATGGATAGAAAAATAATACAGCTTTCACTTTATTGGAATTGACCATAGAAATCCTATGGTATTCATGAGCAAAGTTAAACTTTCTAATATATGTACAAATTATGAATATGAAGTTCTCCATATGAGTGTTTTTTTTTGAAAAAAAATTATTAAAACCATGAATTATGATTGCTTTACACAAATCCATAGTTAATTAAAATTTTTAAAGGTCAAAATTTTTTTCTACACTGAAAAAAAAAATTTTACAAAACTTTAAAAACACCGGAAATGGAAATTTTTTGATCTTCTAAACGAATTGAGGTATCTCAATATTTTTTTTTCTATAGACTAAAATCTAAAGCAGCTCTAACAATTCAAATTTTCATTTATATAGACGCACAGGACGCTAAAAACGAAATTTTCAGTATAACTTTATTTATTAGAAAAAAAGTTTCGAAATGAAAAATGTATTATAACATGCAGTTTTATATGAGTACCTATAATTTAAAAGCGTAACCTAAATTTTTTGGAAACATTCATCGATATTTATATAATTATCTAATAAATCTAACATTTCCGGGGAATATATTTTTTTCAATTCTTTTTGAGTTCGGACATGCCTTAATGATGAAATCTTCGGATCTGAGTGCTGCTCCGAAATCTATGATGAACCTTTGAATATTTCATACATATAGGATATGATTTGAAATAGACATTTTTACTGGTGCTTCTTTATAGGACAAAGTGAAACACTCTGTTTTCAGCTTTTTGAAGAACTGATAGAAAAACTTATAGAATATTACTATTTATACCATGCAATATAAGTAGAAAGAAAACATACAATTTTTATGACCCCAAATATAACTTTTGAAATTACCTTCCTTAGGTAATCGAATTCTTTAAGTTTTTCTAACTGTGAAAGAATGCATAATATTCTTATTGCCCCTGATATGAACTACGTACACACACATTACGTGTCGAGTTTTTAAATTTATTTTACCTGCGGAATCATAGCCTGTATAAAAAACAAACCTAGAAAAATAAACTCCTTTAAATTTATTTTTTACCTTTTGTGTAAATCATTATTAGAATATTTTCACTTATTGCCTAATAAAAAATGTGAACTTCAGGAATATATTCGTGGCACCCTATAAATTGAGGGTGGCATAACAAGGAAAAAAGTTTACAATGTTGATTGTTATATTATTTGTGTGCTCACAATAAAAACAATAATCCAAATATTTCAATCCGTTCAGTTATTATGAACTATGCCAGAACCATTCGAATTTGAAAAAATGGGTAAAAATAGTGTATCGGAAAAGTACAGTCACCTCCTACATTAAAAAAAAAAAAATAATTTTTTTTAGTGTAAGTTGATAGTCCAAAAACCGCTTATGTCATATATTAAAAAAAAATAACATTTCTTTCATAACTTGTAGAAAAATTTGAACCTCGTCTTGAACTACAAAAAAAATAAAAATAAAATTAAAAAACTCGAAAAAACATCAATTTTGACTTGCTCTACGAAGCGAACCATTTCTTCAAATAAGTTAAAATTTTACATTCGCGAGTTTAAAGCAATTGCTTATAAAACTGCATCATTAGCTTTGCGAATTTCCGCCATTGTGCGACGATGTAGACAATATGCCTTTATTGTGTAACAATATGGTATATAAAGATGTAGGCAAACTGCCTGCAAAGCGGTCATCACTTCGTAAAAAGAAGCAAGAGCTGTAAGAATTATTGCCTGCAAAAAGTGATTCTGTTCATCGGTGTTATTTATAATAGCTTCTCCACTGGGTTTATTCTTTTCATTATTTGCTCTCTTTCTATCTCTGAAGCGCCAAACGTGCTCTCTTAATTAATAGTAGTATTTCGACAAAGAGAATGCGACATGTTATTTATTTGGTCGAAAACTTCGCCATGAAATCAAGATCCACAGGCGAATTTTTACTCAAAAAAGTGGTCGAACGCGTCATAGTAAGGCGAATTTGAAATAGGAGAATTAACTAAACTCGTTTGTTTGCAATCGTTTTTCATTTTCGTTCGTATTGTATTTTGTATTACTTTTCGTATGCTGCAAAGAAATTTCATTTCATATGCAATTCATATTAATGGATTTTATATGAAATTAAATTTGGTACGTCATTATGGGAATTTGGCAACAAAGCTAAATTATTGGAACGAAGTGTTTTCATCTAGTTATTTTATATTATTTTATTTTATTTTTGGTTGATATCTTTAGATTTTTTTTTTTGGAATTTAAGTAATATGTACAATTAAATGATAAATTATGAAAAATATAAAATATATCTATAAAAACATAAAAAATTTAATTTTTACTTAAGTAGGATTTCCATTGCAGCATTGAACTGAAAAACGCATGAAGATTAACAAGGGGTCAAGGAGGCTGAAGCCCCCAACATAAATATTTTTGAATTTACAAGGACTTAAGCCCAAATAAAACTAACACGTCGGCAGTGGCAGTGTATTGAAACATTTTTATTTAGTTTCTTTGTTAATTTTAAAGAAAGTTTAATTTTTTTGTATTTCAAAATTTGACTTTCGTGGTTTTTTAAATGCCGAATCAGTGCAAGTGATTAAAATATTCTAATTTAATCTATTTAGGTATTAAGTTGTGTTAACTAATGATTTTTTTCAAGTAAAACAAGAAAATATGACAATATAAGTGATTAATTTCGTTAGATTAAAAACCCCCTTGGCAAAAAATTCTGGTTGCGACAAATAGCAAAATGTGAAACACATACAAGCAAACAACAGGAATATATATATATAATTTATATATATATAAAATCCTTCTTCTGGATTTGCTGGTTGCTTGGTAGCAATACAAATGAGTTTTCTCAAATGCAGGTTTCAAAACAATAGATTTATTTACGATTGCAAATAAACGAGTATAGTTAATTCTCCTTTTTCAATTTCGCCGTACTATGACGTATTCGACTACTTTTTTGAGTAAAAATTCTCCTGTGGATCTTGATTTCACGGCGAAGTTTTCGACGAAATAAATACCATGTCGCACAGTCGCAACATTTTCTGTTTAGACTCATCCATGAAATCTCTTTTTATTATTTATACTCTTTGATTTCGATTGACATATGTCCAACGATGCGTAAAGAATCCTCATCTGCTTTCTAGTATTCGACAGTAAAATAAATAAAATATGTGCTTACATGCATATACAGTAATCCCTGCTTATAAGCATTTCTGAAAATGATTGATTTTTGGTGCATATAAGCGTGAAATGCATTTAGAGAAACTCGTTTATATGCATGAAAAGTGCATATATAAAAATTCGGCTGTTTACCTAAAGCCAACTAACTAGGACCCTACAAAAATATTTTTAAAGGCAAAAAGCTGCGAAAATAAACATTTGATATTTTATGAATATGTATTCCAGTAAAAAATAAAAAGCAAATCAAAAAATATATATATAGTACATACATATGTGTATACAGAGTACCTATGTATATTGAATTGCAAATTTATTCTTTCTTAAAAAACAAGTAATCTTGGATTGAATATGACTGCAGCTCTTAAAAATATGTTCTTCAATGTCATCAAGTTCGTCAATAAACTTATTTATTGGCAAAAGGAACTTTCGAAGCGTGTCTAATGAGGCCAAAGCTGCACTCAATGAAGGAATTGGATCTATTTAACCTGCAATGTCTGTTTCTTCATTATCCTCTGTTTTATCATCCGATTGCAAAATATGGGCAACATTTACATTTTCATTTAACTCTTCCCAACATGGCAAGCTACTGTCAAGCATATTTGACATTACAATGAAATGACACGATTGTTTGTTATCAATATTTTTTTGACTTGAAAAAAAATCTAAAATTTTTTCCCTGTCGTGCATATAAGCGTGAATGGAGGAAAAAATTGGAGATTTTTGGGGCTTATATCCGAGAAATACATATAAGCGTGTGCATATAAAGGAGAAAAGTGTTAACAAATCTAAATGGAGAAATGAAATTGCACAAGTTTTGATGCATATAAGCGAGAAATGCTTATAAATGGCGTGCATATGTATAAGCGGGGATTACTGTATGTATAGTGACTGACAAAAGCTTACATACACCACAAATTTCTGCCAGTTCGATAATCTAAAAACAAAATGGAAATAGTAAGTTGCAGTTTTCTTCTTCAATACGACTCACACTATGATCTGATATAGTAGCTACATATGTGTTCGACTACTTTTGAGGAACTGACTTTTGGATATTTATCCACTTCTTTTAAAATCATGCTGACATCTCTGTTAGACAGTTCCTTTGGGCGGGCTTTACGGTACTTGTTTTCTTCTTAATTTTGAATGATCATGCGAACTGTTGATAGACTTAAAACTAATATTTTTGATATTTCACCGCAGGATTAAATTTTTTTTCCAGATTTAAAAAAAAAACATTTGAAATTTCTTTTTGCGAAGCCATTATATCAATCAAATATTATGTCCAAATCACAACTAAATTCTTTATACTAAAGTATGATTCAAATTATATAGGGTTACCAGATAACATAGTTTAGTAGCACATTTGCTACTTTTGTGTTGTTTTGCTACTTTGCTACTCTTCGATGAAGTATGCTACTTTTGAACTCTTCAACAAAAAGTGAGGTTCTTACCACAAATAGTATGTACTTATATTTAAACCTTTCAAAATTTAGCATGTAGAAGACTAAAAGTGAGGAACTTTTTTTTGTTCGACCAAATTTTTTTGTTCAACTTAGAAAAACTAGAACTTTTTTGGAAAAATTTTTAATATTTTTAGATGTTCTACTTGTCCAAGCAGGTCATCTGGTAACCCTAATATTATAGATATAAAATATATAAATCGGGGTATTTCACCATTTTCTTAAAAAAATTAAGCAATGGCACAAGGCATAAATAGCGTAGTGCATGTAGAATTTTGTCAATGGTTATTTTGTTTATAACTTTTTAAATTTATATTGAAAAAAATATATATGTATAGTATTATCATTAAAAAAATAGTTTTAAATAAAACTGCATTATTATTTTTCTCTATTAGGTTTTCGTATTCTCGAACTAGCAGAAATTGGGGTTGTATGTAGACCTTTGTCGGTGTATGTATATAAATATTTTTTTTTATTTTTTGACTTTTAGACATTTGTTTCGAATGGTAGAATAGTAAAGCTGAATAAAAACCATTTTTTTTTTGTGTGCAGGGGTCACATAGTATCAATTTGGACAAAAAAAAGTTGATTGCAAATTTTTAATTGTCATTTCTTCTTCCATCACATATGAAAAAGCTGTCATATGTGATATGATAAGCTGATAAAGCTTAAATTAGTGAATTCTGTGAGTCGGAAAATAAATACAAATATTTTGAGCAGCAGTCAGACCACCTCCTATCCCTGTTTTCGAGGATGCTGAACACGATGGTGGTGTTTAAAATTCATTTGGAGTTGACCCCACCCCTAAAATGGCCATAAGTCTCTTTTGACATTTTTCAACGTCTCTCAACTTTTTTCGAGATTTCAACCTCGCTCAAACATTTTTCAACATTTTTCATATTTCATATGATATCATATTTTATCGACTTTTTCAACATTTTTGAACTATCTCAATATATTTCAACGTCATTGAAATTTTTTCCATTTTCCACACTCTTCAACATTTAACTTCCTCAGCATTTGCCTTTTTTTACTTTTTTTTGGAATTTGTAGATTTTTCCAACCTCTCTAAATTTTTTCGATTTTTTCTCAACAAGCATATGTATTTATTTCATGATATCGCACTATGATAGGTCTCTTGATAATATATAATATGCTTTCTTTTTTAGCTAATCAAGAATTAAATAACAATTAGGGAACTATTTCTAACTCGCTTAAAAGAAACTGTAAAATATTTACATTATATTTATAATCAATCAACAAAATATAAATAACATAATTGTATTTCATATAAAAGTTATTAAAAAAACATCGACCTGGAAACGCATCCTGTATAGCGGTTGCTTATTGACCCTAACCCAAGGTACTGTAAACTCGTGTTATTGTCGTGGTTATCATGTATTCTACTTTGGTTCTTTTCTAAAGAATTTTGGTCCCGAATTCTTGCCTGGAGTCCTGGCTGCTCAGCAGAAAAGTGAGCATAATTTTCACGTCACCATCATCACATTGTACGTACATACAAGTATTATTTCATAAGATAGAAACACCCATATTGCATCATAACAAACGTGTTATTTTATAAATGTAAAATTTATTGTATGTTATTAAATGTCTATAAAAGTTTGTTTTAAATAAATGCAATAAAAATTCTTGAATAAAATGAATAAATTTCATATCTTAATAATTAATATCTAATTAAACGACTTTAAGTTTTCTTTGAAAAGGAGGTAGACATGGTTAACTCTTTCTTAAGCACTTTTCTTTTAAGATTCACCTAATAAACAATAATTGTATTGGACAAAAACTTCATCAATAAATCTATATTTTTACGGATAAGTGCACCGCTTGCTAGTTGAGGCAACATTTGGATCACAAACCGTATACATTAGTGGTCGAGATTCTGACACATTACGTTTTTCACTTATGGCGACATCTATTTCAGGTGCGGTTGCCATTACTTCTGATTGAAAAAGATTGGTAGGCTGTGTAGCTAAAACTTGGTGCTGAAAATGCTGGTGCTGGAATCCAAATAACTGAATCCAAATGACAGCCACCAGTATGTATTTCTACACCAATGCGATACGAAATTTCTATGATACCATCATCCGACAGAGTGCTGGGTGGGACTGACGGTATACGAAGGCTCCCTTTATAATCCCGTTTAGAACGGCGTAAGACAACTCGATCTTGTGATTGTAGCCTGTCCAAATTGTTGTCAATTTGACGTGTAATTTTTTCCGGCTTCTGGCTGGTAAACTTATAAGTCTGAACAAAATTTAACTTTGTCTCTTCAACATCATAATACCTCGATTGATTATCAATTTTCAATGTGTAAATAATATCTTGTCCGGGAGCCCAGCCATTATAAGGTATGGATAGTGTTGATAATATAGGACCCGAAGAGCAGGGAAAACAGCAAACATACTTGATATCTTCAACTTGCACTGGTGTCTGCGAAAAGTAAAAAGCACTGTTGCAGTTTTCATTTAGGTCACAAAGTGTTGTTTTACAATGTAATTAGATATATGGTATGTCAATGCAAAACAGCAGCATTTTGTATCACTTACCAAATATTCTGGATTACAATTCAAATTTAATGGTTGGATGACAGTTATTGGCTGCGAAAAGACATTATGATAACGCAATTCACGTTCTATGTGTAGCGATATGATATAACTTATTTCACCATACTTTTCCGTACATGATGTCTTGCACTTTGCCGGTAATGGTATGCTAAAATTGTACGTGTGCTTACCAGGAGGAAGTCTACCCTCGCTGAAAATGTTGGTGCGATCTTTAATATAAACTTCATCACTAACAAATCCTTCACAATTGATGTCATTCGTATCGGACTTCAACTCTCCCCAACGTACTTTAGCAGCGCCTTCAAAAAGTAGATACACCACTGTAGAAGTGAAATGAGATAAAAAATTAATATTTATGAACAGTTGATAATATCATATACATAGAGATGTCATTATTCGTTAGAAAACCAAAAATGAGCAGAACAGTAAAAGATATAAAAAAGATAAAAGAGGTATGATTCAATATAGCAAAACTGCATCCCTAGCAAAAGTTCTACAAAGTTGAAAAAATATATATCTTATTTTTCCTTATATGTAGTTAAACAACCTCTCCAATTTTTCACAAAATTGTTCGAGATGAAAATATTTGTGTTTTTTTTTCAGCTTTCCAAATTAATTAGGTCTTAATTAGATTTAACTGGTGAAAACGATAAAACATTTCCTAGGCCGACTACCAGATTTAATTTGGTATAGGAAATTTGAAAATGTAAGACTGTTTTTTTTAAAAATATAAACTAAACAGATGTCCTTGCAAAATTTGGTGAAAATTCAAAAATCTATTTTATTATGTAGCAGGCATTACAGAACAAAGAAGTACAGAAGCGCATGATAATTCTACTTACAGTATAAATTATCTAAGAGAACTATCACTACCACTTACTTCTGTATTAAAATGGAGAAATGAAATCAGAGCCAAAGCAGCGGATTTTATTGTGGCGTTTTAATTTTTGGGCCTCGATCTACTCAGATTCATATGAATTTTTTTATTATCTTTTTAATATGTCGTTTTAAAAAAATTTTTAAATTATTTTGCAATTCAACTGCTAGTCAAATTTTATAGCCTCATATCTTTTGAATAAAATCCACACGTTTCTAAGATCGAATTCTAGAGAGACAATGCAAAGAAGTATATATATATATATATATTCTTTGGTTATAACGACGAACTTTGAACGGTCCCTTTGCCGTCGTTATAAGTGACTTTCACTGTACTAAAACTTACTAATCTTGAAATAATTTTTCTATAACTACTTTTTATAAATTATAAAGCGGGAATCATATATTACAATATGAAATATGTAAAAACTCTAATGTCACAATTTATTAAAATTTAATAAATTCTTTGTACAATTTCAAAGTTTTTAGGTAATAAATAAAATGAAAAAAATAATAATTTTTAAAAAAAATAATTTTTTTTAATTTTTTTTTAATTTTTTCATAATGATTTTTTACTTATTACTGTAAAAGAGTAATACTTGTTTTTAGCTTTTAATATTTATATTCTCCTATTAATTTTTAATAAAATTTGAGCTGGTGTTTTTTCCGTGTACTGTAGCTTAGGGTTGGCCATTTACCCTCCCGCGGTCACAATCTATGAAACGTGCCATCATTCGTCCCGCCGTGCAGTTGCTGATTTCTATGTGCTGATTCGGTTGAAAATTGAATTGAATTGACGAAACCCAGTCGGAATCAAACGTGCAAAAACAAAACAAATGCAAACTAAAACATTATTTATGCGAAAGGCAATTTTTTAAGCAGGTATTATTGACTTGTATTATTTAATTGTTTTAAAAAAATTAATTTTCATGGAAAAATAGTTTTAGTTCATGGAAAAATAGTTTGGTTTTAAGTAAACTCTGTTAATATGTTTGTATAACATACATATGTATACATAATATGTATAAGATTTATGAAATGTTTTTTTTTGTTGTTAAATAAAAATACAATTATTTTATATACCAACATTTATCTTTATTTATTAACATCAGTGATGCACGAATTTCTACTGGGCAATTGATGGCCAAATTTTGAGAATCAACCGATTTGCACCAAATTTGATATATGCGGCAGGGGTGAGGTCGCCAATTGCGAATCTGGGATAAGATGACGGATCCAAAATGGCGGACATATTTCTTAAAATCAACCGATTTTTACCAAATTTGGTACACGGGGGTTTATTGGAGGTCACTAATCATGAATACGAGGTCAGATTTTTAAATTTCAAGATGGTGGACCCAATATGGCGGAAACTCAATAACCCAATCCACTATATTGGGTCGAGTATGTTGAATAGATAGTTTTCGTAAGAGAAATTTTGGACCTGTATCGAGAACGTCTCGTTCTCGCCGAGTTTTCTCAGATATTCACGTTTAAGTTAATAGTACCGGCCATAAATTGGTTTTTCGTTTTGACGTTGAAAAAGTTGAGTGAAAATGGAAATTGTTGAAAAAAGTTGAATGAGGTTGAATAATATGGATAATGTTGACAAAAGTTCAAAGATGTTAAAAAAGTTGGTAAATTTTGAAAAATGTTAAAAATGTCGAAATAAAATGGAAAATGTTGAAAAAACTAGAAAGTCGAATATATATACATATGTAGATATTAATGAAAAAAGTTGAAATAGGTTGAATAAGTCGAAAAAATAAGGAAAAATTGAAAGAAATTGAATAAGTTGAAGAATTATGGATAGTATTGTAAAAGTTGGAAAATTTAAAAAATGTAAAAAATTAAAAAATGGAAAATGATGAAAAATGTTGAACAGGTTAAAAAAGTCAAAAAAAAGACTCAGAGGTTGAAAAACCCGAAAAAACTTTAAACAGCTTATAGTGATAAAAGAAATCGATCAAATATAGAAAATATTGAAAAAAATTGAAACAGGTTGAAAAATTTTGATTCAAAAATTATAAAAATGTCACGCACACGGCTTAAATACAGTTTAGCACTTCTATTAAAACTTCTAAATTTTTAGATTTTATTTTAATTGAACCTTTAGGAATACTTGAAGCTGGATAAGAATCGTTGTTATTAAGTTTTTATATGTATGTACATTTCTGCAAAAACTTTGCAACTCGACGACAGAAGAGTAACAGTTGTGGAATGACCAGCCAAAACTCACAATTTTTACAGTTAACTCTCACGTCAGTTACGCTCTTACAGCCAAAGAAGTATATATTAGAAGAACAACATTCCGGCAAATGTCGATAATTGGATCGTACTTCTACGTGGTTGACGAGAGATTTACGGTCTTAGAATTAGGGGAAATGTAATTTTGGATTTTGTTGCGCATTGGGGATTTTAACAATGACGTACAATTCCCTCTGCTCTTCCATTTTGTATTTTATTAGGATTTTCTATTTTATATTAATTATTTTACATTTGAGAAAATTCATTTTTATTGCTTCCAAGCAACCAGCAAATCCAGAAGCAGGATTTTTATTTTGACTTCTCCAAAAGAACAAATTTGCAATCGATCCCGCGTAATTTGCGTTGTTGTTGTCTTTTGTGTTAAGAAAAATTCCGTGGAAAAAAATCCTAGCAAAATGCGTGCAATTGTTGTTGTTTTTTTGTAGCTTACAACCGATCCCGTTATTTGTTTTGTTGTTGCTTTTTTTCAGCCGAAAAATTCAGATGAAAATTGCCACACATTATATTCCTGTTGTTTGCTTGTATGTGTTTCATGTTTTGCTATTTTTCGTAAACAGAATTTTTTGCGAAGGGGGCCTTTACTCTAACGAAATTAATCACTTATATTTTCATATTTTCTTGTTTTACTTGAACCAAATCATTATTTAACACAAGTTAATACCTGAATAAATTAAATATGAATAGTTTAATTACAAGCACTTATTCAGCATTTAAAAAAACACGAAAATCAAATTTTGAAATACAAAAAAATTAAACTTCTTTAAAATTAACAAAGAAACTAAGTCAAAATGTCAAAATACACTGTCACTATAACCGTGTTACTTTAATTTGAGCTTAAGCCTTTGCAAATTCAAAAATATTTATGTTGGGGGCTTCAGCCTCCTTGACACCTTGATCAACTACATGCATTTTTCAGTTCAAACTGAAAAATAAAAATAATATTCATCTTGTTTGATTTGCTGAGCGCCTGCTTCAAACAAAAATTCTTTTGTCTTACAGCTTGAATTGAAATTATTTTACAATAATCAAAATATTCTTCAATTTCTATATTTTTCTACATATTCATGAAAATATCAATAAAGGTTATATAAATTTGTCCTATCAAAATTTGACAGCTAAATCTGACTCCGTAGTTGTCAAAATCCAATGCAAAATGTAATCAAATAAATTGAGTAGAACATTTATTGTATAATATTGTTACAAACAATTCTGACCAGCACTGTACATTGACTTTCACTAGAAGTATGCAACAAATTTTTGTATGTTTCTTAAGTACAGTTTCCTCCCCAAAACTCCCAGGTTTTAGTCTGTATTATTTTATTCCTTGTAGTGCGAACCTTAGAACCAGCGTGTATAACGAATCCAATTCATTGGATTTTATTTCTGATGATCTTCGGCATTAAACAAGAAAACTTTTATGCACGCAAAAGCTCACTTGTACAACGGTTCTAAATGACATTTTTGGTTACCATTCCAATTATTTGGGTGAAGGTGTATTTGAGGTTGGTCTTCAAGAATATGTAATAAACTGAATTTAAAAAAACAAAATGTCAATTATTGCCGTTGTACAAGTGAGCGACAATATGCAAATGACGTCGCTGTCAACATTGAGCGATCACTCTGCGGAAACATTTTTATCACATGTTATTTTTTATATGCAGTGGCTTAATAAAGAAGTCGGTAACGCATGCAATTCAACTTCAAATGGAAAAATAACGTTTAAGAATAACAAATTTTATTATGTTTTGTTTTTTTATCTTAAGGTATATAAATATAATTTTGGAAACAGTAATAACTAAAACTAAATAAACTTCCATTTTTTCAATAAAAATTAAAAACATAATTTAAGACAAAAATCATGTCAATAAAGAACTCGGACACCTTTGGTTAATGTTAGCTAAAAATAATATTAACCCTTTACTGCATGATTTTCTAGTTTCAAAACAAAACATTTTTTTGATCAAATTCCTCAATCCAATCATTAAAAATATTATTAAAAAAAATGTTGGGCCTTAGTTTTCCAGAAAAATGCATATGTTGTAGATTTGCATCATGAACGAAATGCTCGAATTGAACAAATTTCGTACGAAAAATAGTTCTTACTATAAATAAAAAATGCTCTTTATGATATTACTTACACAAAAAAAAATTACTTTGAATTATATTTTCACTTTTTCATTACTTTTTTCAGTAAAATTTAAAATCATTTTTTTCGATTTTACAATACTGTTACGAAATTTCCTGTGCCTTTGACAGTAATTTCAATCTCTTACACTTTTCTGAGTTCGATCACTGGATTGTGTAATAATCAAGAAAAACGCAATCTTTATTTAATTATATAATGGTTTATTTAAATCACAAACGTTAGTTTTTACACAGTACAATTGTTTATTTAATCTTAACATTCAAATTGTATACACAAACGTTATACTTTATTACTTAAAATCCACTATATCACTTTAGTACTTAAATTCAAATGTTCTCACTTAAGATCCACTATGTTCCACTGTTCAATATCAACTGTCCCTCTGCTGCTCATATGACAGCCTTTTATATTAAAGTCATCATTTTCTAGAACCATCTGCCGTTGTCTAGAAGGACGTTTCCGGTACTTTCTATATGGCGATTATCGACGTTGATAATGTCGTATCATCCAAAGAAGTATATATTAGAAGAACAACATTCCGGCAAATGTCGATAATTGGATCGTACTTCTACGTGGTTGACGAGAGATTTACGGTCTTAGAATCAGGGGAAATGTGATTTTGGATTTTGTTGCGCATTGGGGATTTTAACAATGACTTACAATTCCCTTTGCTCTTCCATTTTGTATTTTATTAGGATATTCTATTTTATTTATTTTAATTTATATGAAGTTTTTTGAATATATTCCGCCATTTTTTATTTACATTTTATAAATAAATAATTAATTATTTTACATTTGAGCTGCATTTGAGAAAATTAATTTTATTGCTACCAAGCAACCAGCAAATCCAGAAGCAGGATATTTATTTTGACTTCCCCAAAAGAACAAATTTGCAACCGATCCCGCGTAATTTGCGTTGTTGTTGCCTTTTGTGTTAAGAAAAATTCAGTGGAAAAAATCCTTGCAAAATGCGTGCAATTGTTGTTGTTTTTTTGTAGCTTACAACCGATCCCGTTATTTGTTTTGTTGTTGCTTTTTTTCAGCCGAAAAATTCAGATGAAAATTGCCACACATTATATTCCTGTTGTTTGCTTGTATGTGTTTCATGTTTTGCTATTTTTCGTAAACAGAATTTTTTGCGAAGGGGGCCTTTACTCTAACGAAATTAATCACTTATATTTTCATATTTTCTTGTTTTACTTGAAACAAATCATTAGTTAATACAAGTTAATACCTGAATAGATTAAATATGAATAGTTTAATCACTAGCACTTATTCAGCATTTAAAAAAACACGAAAATCAAATTTTGAAATACAAAAAAATTAAACTTCTTTAAAATTAACAAAGAAACTAAGTCAAAATGTCAAAATACACTGTCACTATAACCGTGTTACTTTAATTTGAGCTTAAGCCTTTGCAAATTCAAAAATATTTATGTTGGGGGCTTCAGCCTCCTTGACCCCTTGATCAACTACATGCATTTTTCAGTTCAAACTGAAAAATAAAAATAATATTCATCTTGTTTGATTTGCAGCAGGCGCTCACTTCAAACAAAAATTCTTTTGTCTTACAGCTTGAATTGAAATTATTTTACAAATAATCAATCTGATGAGGCTATTGGTAATAGCCGAAACATGTCACCAATTACCAGGTTAAAATTGTTCCATTTGTTATCTTTGTCATGTTTGTTGCAAAATAGCATTGATCAATAAGTAAAAATTTACAATATTGGTCTTTGCTTAATGACTGTAAGTTCGATTAAATAATGTTTAATTATAAAATAATCAGTCGCTAAAATCAACTTTCTTAAAACCATATGGAGAGCACGCCGAATTTCAAAAATATGTGGCTGGCAACACCACAATTTCGAAAAATAAATCATAGCATGACTTTAGGCCGACGGTTTAACGGCTATGGCAGCAAGCGAGAAAGTGACAAAAGATGACAAATGGAATATGCGCACTCTGTACACCTCATGACAAGTCCCTCAGTAGCTCAAGTGTTAGAGCGGCCGTCGCAAAAATATGCAATTGCAATGCATGAACGGTCAGGGGTTCGAGTCCATGTACAGAAATTAACCAAACTGGTCTGATGAGGCTATTGGTAATAGCCGAAACATGTCACCAATTACCAGGTTCCATTTGTTATCTTTGTCATGTTTGTTGAAAAATAGCATTGATCAATAAGTAAAAATTTACAATATTGGTCTTTGCTTAATGACTGTAAGTTCGATTAAATAATGTTTAATAATAATCAAAATATTCTTCAATTTCTATATTTTTCTACATATTCATGAAAATATCCTATCAAAATATGACAGCTAAATCTGGCTCCGTAGCTGTCAAAATATGGTTCTACTCAATTTATTTGTTTACATTCGTTTAGATAATGTCATACCACTTTATCATTTATAGTACAGAAAACATACTAAATGTCGCTAGATGGTGTTATTTTTCTACGGTCAGTGATGCACGTATTTTGCTACGGTCAGTGATGCAAGTATTTCGTTACGGTCAGTGATGCACGTATTTTTCTACGGTCAGTGATGCAAGTATTTTTCTACGCTCAGTGATGCTAGCTAGTATCGTTTAATTTTTATTACGAGAATTTTCTGGCATAAACCAAATTTTGCTACACTGCCCTCCGCTTAAACTTGTTCGTCCCGAACAAGAGTCTCTCCATCTCTAGTATAAGGTGCCAGCCTTTCGATGTGGACTACCTTTAATTTACCTTTGTTGTCGGGGTATTTTTTGGTTTCGATACACATCATTAATCCTTGTGATGATCCGATAAGGTCCCTCCCAATGAGTCTGTAATTTAGGAGACAAGCCTCGTTTTCGTTGTGGGCTGTGTAGCAGCACTAATTGACCTTCTTTGAACCCTTTAGTATTTGCTCGCAGGTCATACCGAGCTTTCATCTTGTCGCTAGCCAATTGAGTACGTCTCCTGATGACTTCGTGTATATCTGCTAGTTCTTCTCTTTTCTGCGATATGTAATCGTCAGCCTGGGTCGTTTCTGGGACAGCGCTTACTCCGTACTTTAAATCTGCTGAAGGCCTTAAGTCCGTACCAAAAATAGCTTTTGCTGGCGTGACTGTGTTGGTATCGTGTATTGACGAACGATAAGCCATCAGAAACATTGGTAGATGCTCATCCCAATCTTTTTGTCCTTTGTCAACAACCTTTTTCAGATGCTTCTCTAGAGTACGGTTGAACCTTTCGACCATGCCATCGGACTGAGGATGCAATGCTGTGGTACGTGTCTTCTGTATTCCAAGCATGTCACAAACCTCCTTAAAAAGTGCCGACTCAAAATTTCGTCATTGGTTGGAATGCAACTCAAGTGGAGCTCCATATCGGCAAATCCAATTTTTGATGAAAATGTCTGCCACTGTTTTTGCTTCTTGATTGGGAATGGGATATACTTCTGGCCACTTACTGAAGTAATCAATTACCACAAGGATGTTTTTATTTCCTGCATAGCTAATTGGAAAAGGTCCCGCTATATCCAAGGCTATTCTCTCAAAGGGAGCTCCAACGCTGTACTGATGCATTTTTCCCCGAGTGCGGTGCCTTGGTCCTTTAGCAATTGCACATTGGTCACAACGGCGGATCCAGTCAGCAACTATTTATTGGCATCCTACCCAATAAAACCGTTTCTTTATTTTCTCTGTGGTTTTTGTTACGCCCAGATGTCCACCACTCGATCCATTATGATAATCCTTGATTATTTCCTTAAATTTTTCCTTTGGAATAACCAGCAGTTTTGAGCGAATTTTACCATCCTCGCTTTCCAAGATTCAGTAGAGGCAACCATCGTGCAACTCCAAACTTTGCCATTGCGCCCAGTATGCTTTACAGATTTGGCTTTCATTTGATATTTCTTGCTACGCCGGTTTCCTACCCAGCTCTTTATACTTAATTATAGTTGCCAAATCTGTATCACTGCGCTGGTCCCGTTGTACCTCCTCTTTTGTCCACTTTTCTTCAGGCAAAACGTTCAAAAGGCGCACATTAATGTTTCCAGCTTTACTTTCCGTTCGTGAACAATGACCGCATTCAATTTTACATGGACGACGGGAAAGTGCATCCGCATTTCCATGCTGGCTTCCTTTTCGATGTTCTATGGTGAAATCATAGCTCTACAGGCGTTCTATCCACCGTGCGATTTGATCTTCAGGATCCTTGAATTGAAGTAGCCACCTTAATGCCGCATGGTCTGTCCTCAGGAGAAAATGCTGTCCATATAAGTACTTATGGAAGTGTTTCACACATTCCATTACTGCCAGTAACTCTCTCCGAGTTACACAATAATTCCTCTCAGGTTTTGACAGAATTTTGCTGAAATATGCGACGACTTTTTCTTGTCCATAGATGACTTGGGACAAAACTCCTCCAATACCATGGCCACTCGCATCGGTGTCCAATATAAATTTTTCGCCAGGTATTGGGTACGCGAGTATTGGCGCTGTAGACAATAATTCTTTCAGCTTTTGGAATGCAGTTTCCTGTGCACCACTCTATTCAAATTTCCGATTTTTCTGTGTCAGCTCATGTAGACTGCCTGCGACATTTGTGAAACCAGGAACAAAACGTCTGTAGTAAGTGTATAGGCCCAGAAAACTTCTCAACTCATGAAGATTAGATGGTCGTGGCCCATTTTTCACAGCTTTTATTTTATCCACATCTGTGTGTATTCCTTCTGACGAAACCTTGTGAGCACTTTTCGCACTTAATTTTAGTCCAGCGCTTGGAGGCAGCTCAAACACTTCCTCCAGATTTTTCAAGTGGTCATCAAAATCTTTTCCCATGATGATAATGTCATCGAGATACACTAAACAGGTCTTCCAATGTAGTCCTTTGAGCACTCGTTCCATTAACTGCTCAAACGTAGCTGGAGCGTTACAAAGACCAAACGGCATGACGTTAAACCTCCATAGACCATTCCCAATACTAAAGCCAGTTTTCTCCTTTTCTTTGTCATCTATTTCCACCTGCCAATATCCACTTTGTAAGTCCAGGGTGGAAAACCATGTTGCTCCAAATAACGTATCCAGTGTATCATCGATTCTGGGTAACGGATAGCTGTCTTTTTTGGTGACGTCATTTAATTTTCTGTGATCCACACAGAATCGCATACTTCCGTCCTTTTTCTTGACAAGCACGACCGGTGAACTCCACGGGCTTTCTGATGGTGCAATGACCTTTTCTCGCGCAATATCCTCTATAAGGCCCGTTACTTCCTCTCTCTTAGCGAGTGCTAGTCTCCTTGGAGGTTGACGAGTTGGCCGAAAATCACCTGTACCAATGCGATGTTTGACAACTGATGTTCGGCCATTATTTTCTCCTTTGAACGCGAATATCCGCCAATGCTTTTGCAGAAATCTTTTTGCTTTATTTTTGTTCTGCGCAGACAACTCCTTCGTCCATTCTTTCGTCAATAATTCCAAGGCCGATGATTTTGTTAAAGCTGTACCTTTTGTGTCCTGCTGGTCATTTTCACAATTTATAACAGCCGTAACTTTCTCACATTGCGCTATTAGTTCACCTTTTTGCATCCATTTTGGCTTATTTGTTGGATTCAAAATTCGTACCGGTATTTTACTAGGGTCTTTCCAATAATCAGGTCTTTCTTAAAATTTTTCTTATCTGCTTCCACTACCCACAGATGGCTTGTCCCACAGTCTTCACTTGTTGTAGCCCAAATAATTTCTTCGGTGTTGGGTTCAATTCGACAGCGCTCACTTATGTAGACTCTTGCAATTGTTAATTTTTGTCCACAGCCAACGTCTAAAGGCAACTTTACATTGGCATATCTTAACGTCTTTTTCTTAAGATCCAAAGTGAACCCGTGTCGAATCATGAAGTCTACGCCAATGATAACCTCATCGGTGATGTTTGCAACAATAAAATCATGTTCTACAGTTTTGTTGCCGATAAGAACACTTGCTGTAACTTTTCCTACTATTTGCGCAATTTCTCCTGTCGCTGTTCTCAATTGGATCCCATTTAATGGCATTACTCGTCGTCTCTTAAATAAATCTGTCCTCACAATTGAATGCGATGCGCCTGTATCCAAAGTTAGCTCACATTGTCTTTCGTTGATTTTTCCACCGATGGTAAGGCTGTTGGAATTTCGGCAGAGCTTCGAAACTAAGACTGTGGGGCAATCATAAGTGAGAGTCAGCTCACGCCCCGCTGTACTGACTCTCTTTAGTTTAACGACTGCTGTTCGTTATCATTTTCGCCATCGTTCACCCTATTTCCAATATTTCTACTTGGTGAACGCGATGCTGAACGTTTACGAAGTGATTTGCAGTCACGTGCCATGTGTCCCTGCTTGCCACAGTCATAGCAATATCCGCTGAAGCTTCTGTTGCCGAACGACGAATTTTTCTTCTCAGCCTCCACCTCCATCCGACGAGTTTTCAATGACGGGCGGCATGTTAACGCAATTATCTCTTGAGTGAGAGCAACCGTGACTGTTTCATTAAATGTAGTCTTCGGGTTCCTCATTGTCTCGCGTTTTGTTTCTGAGTCACGTATGCCGTCAATAAACGCCTCTATTTTGAATTTTTCAGCTACGAAACTTAGCTCGTCAGGATAGGAAAGGTGTGCCAATCGTTCGATATCTGCAGCATACTCCTGCAAGGACTCACCAGATTTCTGGATACGACTTTTCAACTCCAGTCTGTGAATCTGCTTCATGTGGTCACTGCCATATTTTCGCTGTAAGGCATCCATGTCCGCCTTGTAATTCTTTTGTTCCGCCACTGGAACCGTTTGCAATACTTCTGCAGCTGCACCTTTTAATGCTACAATTAGCGCTGCTACTGCACTATCGTTATCCCAGTGATTATGAGCAGATGTTGTTTCGAACTGGAGCTTGAAAACACTAAATGGCGTTGTTCCATCGTACGTGGGTGCCTTAAGCCTCTCTGCGCTGATTTCTCTTATTACTTGAGTGGTTGATCCGCTAATTTCCAACTGTTGAATCCTTTTGTTAACGTCTTCAAAATTATTTTGAACTTTTTCAAGATTATTTTGAACTTTTTCAAGATTATTTTGAACTTTTTCAAACTTATCTTGGGCTTTTTCCTTGAATGATTCAACGTCGTCTCGTAACTCAATCACTTTTGCATCGAGGCCTCGTGGATCTGCGTCGCGTTCTGACTTAAGCTCTGGTCAATTTCTTTCCGAACCTCCTGGATATTGTTATTCATCTGTAGCGCATTCTGACTTAATTTCTGGTCTATTTGCAGTGCATTTTGATTTATTGTCTGCGTTATCGCCATTAACATTTTCTCGAACTTTGACATATCTACAACGTCACCACTTGCAGCCATTCCAGAAGCTTCCTCCATTTTCGCTGTTGATTCTGAGACATCACTATAAAATTCATGCTCTTCCAGGTCTACCCCTTGAGCCTCAAGAGCCTGCCGTAACTCCAACTTTCCGCCAGATGATTGCAGATTCAGCTGCTGCAACTCCTTCTTTAGTTGATCCACTTTTAGTTCGTCAAACTTAACCATTTTATATTTTTTTTATTTATTTTTTTTTTTTTTTTTATTTGATTGTTAATTCTTTTTACACAATCCCACTTCTGACACCAATTGTTACGAAATTTCCTGTGCCTTTGACAGTAATTTCAATCTCTAACACTTTTCTGAGTTCGATCACTGGATTGTGTAACAATCAAGAAAAACGCAATCTTTATTTAATTATAAAATGGTTTATTTAAATCACAAACAAATTTAAAAACAAACGTTTTACACAGTACAATTGTTTATTTAATCTTAACATTCAAATTGTATACACAAACGTTATACTTTATTACTTAAAATCCACTATATCACTTTAGTACTTAAATTCAAATGTTCTCACTTAAGATTCACTATGTTCCACTGTTCAATATCAACTGTCCCTCTGCTGCTCATATGACAGCCTTTTATACTAAAGTCATCATTTTCTAGAACCATCTGCCGTTGTCTAGAATGACGTTTCCGGTACTTTCTATATGGCGATTATCGACGTTGATAATGTCGTATCATCCGCCATTATCCAGAATGTCGTTTCCAGTGCCTTCTAGATAGCGATTATCGACGTTGATAATGTCGTACCACTTTATCATTTATAGTACAGAAAACATGCTAAATGTCGCTAGATGGTGTTATTTTTCTACGGTCAGTGATGCAAGTATTTTTCTACGGTCAGTGATGCACGTATTTTTCTACGGTCAGTGATGCAAGTATTTTTCTACGCTCAGTGATGCTAGCTAATATCGTTTAATTTTTATTACGAGAATTTTCTGGCATAAACCAAATTTCGCTACAATACTTTGATGTAACTGACTCAGTCAGTCTGTTTGACTTCCGATTCCTTCAAAACGATAAAGACAAAAGCCATATAATATCTATATAAACGGGCTTTATACATCGTACAACTAATAAAAAATAAATGTTCAAATTAAATTTTTATACGTTACAACATGCGAGCACTTTAAATGCATATCTGCATCAGTATGCAGCAAAGGGTTAAATAAAAAAAGCTTCTGTTAATAATTTACCGGCATGTCTTTGATATTTTTCAAAGCTTTCAGTTATCTTGGCATTGATTCCACTAACTTTTGCAGACCGAAGTCTTTTTTGTTTCTAACAGCATAAGTTTTTAGCTGATTTTTCAAATGGGCCCATAAATGTTCCATCACATTTAAATCTGGTGATTGTGGAAGAGTTTCAAGTACTTCTGGGCATTATACATTAACTATAAACGCACATTAAGTGCCTTGTGTTTAGGTTGGTGAATTATTTTTGGAGCAGATGAGCGGTGGATGGTACAGCAAGTCAAGAAAACTCCTACCCTCAGTTGCTTCAAAGCTAACAACGATACACTCAAAAAAAAAATTGCTTACCACAAATGATATAGATGGAACTACTTCAAGTGTTTGGGAAAATTGTTGTGGTAAATAATAATATTTTTGTAACAAACACTTTTTATTTTACTCACAAAAATTTTAAATTTATTTGTCATTAAAAAAATTTTTTCATGTCACTGACGAGATTTGAACCTAGATCTCCTACGTCATGCCACTGTTCAGAGATACGCACATCTTACCCAACTGACCTACTCTTATTATTACATATATGTATTGCGTTTAACTTAAATTATGTTACTACAACTCGGAACGCCCAGGTTCGAACCCCGCTGGATGCAAAAAAAAAATGTTTCAGACAAACGACAAGTGTTTGTCGAAATACTTCCATAAATTGAATTGTTTAACTGAAATATTTTAAGGATTTTTCATAAATAATTATATCTTTTGGAAGTAACATTTCATGAAACGTTTTTAAAATTTTCCATAGAAGTAATTGAATCACTTGCCACTACTTAATTTTTACTTGTGTCATATACATTGCTTTTTCTAATATTGGCCAGAAATACTTATAGTAGAGGAGCCCAAGATGCTAAATGTGGATTAACTCGAGCGTCGCGGGGACCTATTGGATTTTGAAGATTGGTAGGAAGAGGTTATATAATATTTAACCCTTCACCGGTGGGGGAAGTCACAACAGGCTTTCAAAAAGGTAAAAAAAACATGCACATGGATTTACTCGAGCGCGTCAGATATTGATGGTGTATATGCTGGGGCATGCCTCTGATGACGGAGGTACATACAGTGAATCAAAGTAATAATGGAACAGTTCAAAAAAAAAGTACCACATAGCAAATTGACTAAACATTTTTTTACCATTCCAAAATTTATTATTAAAAGAGTATTTAATAGACATTTATTATCAACAAAAAATTATTATAAAATCAGCGTTTGCTAAACAAAAAAATTACGAAAAATAAAAATAAATCAAATTCTGTCACAAAGTTATAATGCAACACCCTGTGAAACCTGCAAAAATTCACTGCTGAAACCACATCTAACTTCATATTTTTTTCAAATCGTGTTGCCTAAATAAGGGATTCCCCGAAAATTCATGTTACACATATTCGATTGATATTTTTATTTCCATAATAAGCAAAATGGCGCCGCGCGGTGAGCAATAGTGGTGGCAAACTATCGATAGTCCTGACCATCGATAGTGGACGATAGTTTCTAGAAACTATCGATAGACTATCGATAGTTAGATTACTTGGAAAAACAAAAAAAAAAATGCATTGTCATTAACAATGTTGAATGGCTGAAAACTTTCGGTGACCAATTGCGTCAGCGCAGTATCGACGTCGTTTTTTCGATTAGAAGATGAATCGTATTCCACAGCTCTTTTAAAATATGAATCGACTGAATTGAAGGTGGACTGATTCGATGAGCTCGTACTTGGCATCTTAGTCTTATCCAACGTCGGGTGCATTCGCTTTAAGTGGTCACGCAAATTGGAAGTGTTTCCACTTGTTTTATACTCTTTGCTGCATTTTAGACACAGTTTAGACAGTTTTTTGTCATCTGACCTATTAAAATATTTCCAAACCTTAGCAAAAAAATGAAATTTAAGATTCATGTCACCAAAATTTTTTAACATTTATCTTACCGTTGAAAGAGATTTGTACCTTTTTGAAGTGCCCTCAAGTACGCACTCATTGCTTTCTTCAGAAGAACAGGAACAGTTGAGAGTTTTATCCTTGCCTAAATTAAGAATTTAATTTTCAAATATGCACCAATATAAACAAAATGTGTTACCTTTTCGCTAAATAAAAATTTATCCATTGCTGGCTGTAATGGAGTAGCTAGAACAAAGAAAACGCAATTGCAGTAGTGGTGGCAAATCTTCGATAGTCTTAGAAAACAATCGATAGTGAGAACAAATTTAAAACTATCGATAATATCGATAGTGCCATCGATAGTTTGCCAACACTAGTGAGCAAACCTCAGTTAAAGAAAGGGAAATTATAATTCGGTTGTCAAAGTCGGGAAAATCAGTGCGAAATATCAGTGAAACTGTTAATCGAGCTCCAACGACCGTTTTTAATATAATTAAGCGATATAAGAATACCACAGTATTAAAAAACAAGCCCAAGCCAAGCGCTCGAAAAATATTTTCTGTGTCAGATGAACGTTGGGTAGTTAAAGAAATTAAAAAAAACCCATATGTTAGTGCCCCGAAATTAGCATCGGAAGCCGAAAAGTATCTTGGAAAGATAGCTAACCCTGAAACAATAAGAAATTTGCTCAGAAGACATCAGTTTAATGGGCGAGTAGCTAGGAAACTCCACCACAGTCTCCGGACTTAAATGTAATAGAACATGTTTGGAATTATTTGGAGCAGAAGCTTAAAAATCACCACATATCTAAAAAAGCTGAGTTGGTGGCATCTTTAAAAGAATAGTGGTCCAATATCCCAGTATCCTTCTGTCGTAAGTTGGTGGAATCGATGCCAAATCGTTTGAGAGCTGTTATGCAACATAAAGGTTTACCTACTAAATATTAAAAATAAATTACGTACTTTAATAATACAAATTTTTATATGAATTTCTTTTGTGTTCCATTATAACTTTGTGACAGAATTTGATGTTTTTTCAGTTTTCGTTATTTTTTTGTTTAACAAACGCTTATTTTATAATAATTTTTTGTTGATAGTAAATGTCTATTAAATATTCTTTTAATAATAAATTTTGGAATGGTAAAAAAATGTTTAGTCAATTTTCTATTTGATAAGAAATTTTTTTTTTTTGAACTGTTCCATTATTACTTTGATTCACTGTATATTAATCTGCCGATTTGGATGGTGGGCGTGGCCGTACGGTTAAGTTAAAAATGAAAAAAAAAACATTTACTCGAGCGTGTCAGATATTCATAGGGGATGTTAAGTGATCCCAAACGAAGCTCCCATTCATTAGACTGACGATTCGGATGTGACGCCAACGCGTGGCCACTTTTCGAAAATGCAAAAAAAAAACGATATTTTTAGTTACTCGAGCGCGTCAGATTTTTATACAGACGGTTCAGCTTGATGTCCTGGTCATGCTGATCCATAATCTGACGATTATCTGGAGGAGTTTGCTTAATCTGACCGTTTAAAAAAATTTTTTTCTTAAATCTTAAAAATTTTAAAAATCCCAATCGGTGATGCCACTTGGGTTTTGTGAAAATGTACTGAGTCGAGACTTGAAATGTACTTTTAGAGGCCGAATATACTTTTTGTCTTGAACACCCAATTTTACTGAAATTTGTCCACACTTTAAAAAAAAAATCTCATTTTGCCACCTGAAAAACCTTAGCAAACTGACATACATATATTTCACACACATTAAATAACTAATTACCAAATGCACACATTGCGATTATTTAGAAAAAAAGGTTATTATTATAAACATTTCCAAATGTACCGAAAATGTACTGAAAATGTCCTGAAAATTCTTTAAATGTACTAAAAATAAGTGCTTATTTTAAACATTCGATAATTTGCCTCAAACGCTATCGAAACACTCCTTTTTTTGAGTGTAGTCACAAAACATCTAAACATTAATTGCAACCCTTAAACTATAAGAATAGCGCTTCGAAAGAACAATATTAATGGAAGAGTTGCAAGGACAAAGCCATTTATAAATGATGAAAAACAAAATAAGGAAAATAAATTTTGCTAAGACCCATGAAAATAAGGATTTCTTATATTGGAGCCAAGTTTCATTCTCGGTTAAGAGAAATCTCAATATATTTCGTAAATTCGCTGAACGCAACCACATAAAGTCTCTTAAATATATGTACAACAAGGGGTACCTCCCAAGGATAGATGTTATCTTCACTCTTATGAATACTTACCGTTGATCTATTACTTCATATAGTATTTTGAACAACTGGGCGTAAAGGCAGTTGCATGCGCCAATTACGTGGTACTTCTAATATCAGGCAAATATATGAGACTTCCGTTGTCAACTTTGCAGTACTAAGGTTAGGAGTTCCCTCTACTCAGCACTCATCAGATCGTAAGTTCTTTCTATGGAGTAGTCTAGGATTGGCCATTTGCCCTCCCTCGTCCGCCGCACAATGGATTTTTGTGGCCATAAATAGGAAGATTTTGAAAGTGCTAGGGATTGAAAAAATTTTTAAAAGAATCGCCAGAGAATACTTAGGGAATGAAAAAAAAACTACAAAAGTCTTAAATTTGTTTTGAGTTTAGTGACACAGTGGGATCAAAGTTGAACTTTTTACACCAAAAATGTTCTATGAAACTTTTTATAAAAGCGCTTGTTGGATAAAGCGCTCTAGTTAACTTGTTTGAAACAAAATGCTATAATATAGCATATTGGCGGAAAGTACATTAGTTACACTTTATAAAAATCAATTGTATTTTTTTTTATCGTCTTTATATGAATTGTACGGATTTTTCAAAAATTATATTGAAAAATGATAAAAGTGGAAAATTAGCAAACTTTGACAGAAAAAAAAAAAAAAGTATATCTCCGGATTTCGAAAATTTTTTTATATGTAATGTAAGAAACTATGGTTAGCTAAAAAACAAATTTTCAGCTGCAAATTTTCACAATTTTTTTTTTTTTATCAAGTTTTTCCTAATGTAGTTTTAGAAGGAACAAAAAATACTGACTTTTATGAAATGCTCTTATTAATTTATTTTTTTTGAAATATACCAAAATTGTATATTAGCATAAAGTTTATAGATTATACTTTTCAAAAAATGTTTACTTGAGCTTCTGCATTTTATGTGTGAATTATGGTAATTTTTTTAAAATTAGGGCTGTAAAAGTCATAATTGAGAAAATTGGCAAACTTTGACAAAAAAAAAAAAAGTATATCCCCGGATTTCGAAAATTTTTTAATATGTTATGTGAGAAAGTATGGTTAAGCAAAATCCAAGATTTCAGCTGCAAATTTTCAGAACTTTTTTTTTTATGGTTATTTTTCTACTGCAACATTTGAAGGAAAAAATATTTTTATTTCTTCACATTTTGCAACGCTTTACAATAATTTTATCGATTGTAAAGGCTTACTGTGTGAAATAAGATGCTTAAATTTTGAAAGAAGTTCCTTTTAGTAGAGGGGAACTGAAAAGGGATATTTTTTCTCTTTCTATCCCCCTTGGGGTTCACCCTTTTTATACCTGAATATAACGTAGTGAAGGTATGGTAGATGCAGCATATGGGGCTTAAGTCCGATTATGAACATTTTTATTATTATCATTATTTTTTTTATTATTATTATTTTTTTTTTATTATTATTTTTATTGTACTAATTATATATTTTCCAGTGAATATATTAAAAATTTTTATGTTTTTATTTATATGTAATTGTTATTTTATATTTTCCAATAAATTCGTTATTTATATTCTGTATCTAGTTTTCAAATGTGGTGTTTAATATATGTAGTTTTTTATTTTTCTCTAATAACTTGTAAACTATAAAAGATATCGGGCAATTTATAAAATTTTTGAAATCAGCATAGCCAATTTATTGGGAATTAATACTCATTTTGAAATAAAACATCAAAAACCATTCTACCTTTGTATGGAAGGTAGGCGTGTTCGTGAACCGATTTTTTTCATATTCACAAGTTTTTGTTGTTCTAACCCAAAAACGTCTGTGCCAAATTTCAAGACTCTAACGCTATTACTACTGCCACCTTTTTGATTTTTCTCTAATAACTTGAAAACTATAGAAGATATCGCAAAATTAGTACTTTTTTTGAAATCAGCATTGCCAAATTAAAGGGAATTGATACCCATTTTGAAAAAAGGTCTCACCCACATCTCAACTTTGTATGAGAGGTAGGCGTGTCCTTGAACCGATTTTTTTTATATTCATAAGTTTTTGTTGCTTTAACCCAAAAAACGTCTGTGCCAAATTGGAAGACTCTAGCGCTATTACTAATGTTAATGGCCACCTTTTTTTGTGTTTCTCTAATAACTTGAAAACTATAAAAGATAATGCAAAATTATTAACATTTTTGAAATCAGCATTGCCAAGTCAAAGGGAATTGATACCCATTTTGAAAAAAGGTCTCAACCACATCCCAACTTTACTCATATTCACAAATTTTTCCTATTTTACATTCTAAACATATGTACCAAATTTCAAGAGTGTAGCGCAATTATTACTATTTATGGCCGCCGTTCCATACAAATCCATCCACTGTGCGCCGTGCATAGTGCTTCACCGAGAACGAGGCGACGCGAGATTCGAGTTGTTCTCGCTCTCGCCTCGTTTTATAAATTTGAGTCTCGCCTCGCCTCGTTCTCGGCCGAGAACTTGCCATCACATTTCTCGCCTCGCCTCGCCTCGCCTCGTCGAAACCTCGCCTCGCCTCGGTAAAAAGCGAGGTTTTTATAAAAATGAAAAAAATTATACATGTATCAGGCCTGCATATATACATTCAACTAGGAAAGCCCGACAAGCGTTGCTACGCCTCAAGAAATTAAATAACATATGTGTTTTTTTTTGGGTGGATTGAATAATATATGATGATTGGTGAGATACGATCAATTTAATTCTTTTCTTATATGGGACGGCGTGGCATCGCTCATTTTTTCCAAATAAATCTAAACAACGAACCTTTTACAAACTATGACAATTGTATGTACCAAATCTTATCCATCTACGTCATATAGTCGCTGAGATATAAAAAAAAGTTGTATTCACCTGTGTCAAGTAGTTGATAACACTGGTCAACAATGGTTTTGTTGGCCTGAATGTCTCTGCGGATTTCTATAATTTCAGGTACTCAGATTACGAATGTATTCATAAAAGTACTGAATTGGCTCTAGTTTTTAAGATATTGATGTATTTTTCTATAAATATATGAAACAAAGTCGGATTAGTTAGACTCTATATAACTCAAGAACGGCTGGACCGATTTTAATGGTCTCAAATTTTTTGGATTTGTCTCCGTCCCGAGAATGACATTGGCTACAAAAATTTTATTTAGGTAAATATTTAGGGTAGCCCTTATACAAAACTTTTTTAGAATGAATGATCTTTAATTTGTTAAATTTGTCTTCGCCCCATGAGTATAAATGTGTTTTGTCTTTTCTACGTAAAGAAAACACTACCCAGTAGAAATTCATGCATCACTGATGTAAATAAATAAATAAACTGCGGAAGCATTGCATGGCTACACAAAAAATTATTAAGCTCAAAATTCATCAATAAAAACAAAAGGTACTTTTCCGAGAATTAAAACTTTTTTCCAGTGAATATGAGTTCTTTTTACAAGAATGATGCATACAAGAGCAGTTTTTTTAGTCTCTCATTTTTTTACAAGTCAATAATACATGCGTAAAAAATTGCCTTTTGCAGAAATAATGTCTTTGACCTGAAATTTTCACAACTGACATCGCGCAACTCATTTGCGCACATTTGTTTTATTTTGCACGTTTAATTCCTGCTGGGTCTCTTGCATATTTCATTTTTCAAACGAACCAGCGCATAGAAATCAGCAACTGCGCGGCAATACGAATGATAGCATGTTTCATAGCTCGTGACCGCGGGTGGGTAAATGACCAACCCTAGCCTAAGCTATGCTTCTTGCTTTAAAAGACGCGTGGTGTAAATTTCATGTTATTCGAATACGTGGTCCTTGTGAAATGTTATTTTAAAAAAATTTTTGTATGAGGACCACCCTAAATATGTACCTTAAGAAAATGTTTTATAGCTTAAGCTATGCTTTTTGATATAAAAGACACACGGTGTAAATTCTATGCGAATCGATCACGTGGTCTTTGCGAAAATGCTATTTCAAAACTATTTTTGTATTAAGGCCACCCTAAATATGCACCCTTAATAAAATTTTTATAGCCTTTATTATTTTTGGGGCGAAGACAAATCCAACAAATCAAAGATCTTAATTTTAAAAAAGTTTATCATTTACCCTAAATAAAATTTTTGTACCCAATGTCATTCTCGGGGCGGAGACAAATCCAAAAAATTTGATCATTAAAATCGGTCCAGCCGTTCTTGAGTTACATAGAGTGTAACTAACCCGACTTTGTTTCATATATTTATAGAAAAATACATCAATATCTTAAAAACTAGAGCCAATTCAGTACTTTCATGAATATATTCGTAATCTGAGTACCTGAAATTATAGAAATCCGCAGAGACATCCAGTCCAACAAAACCACTGTTGATCAGTGTTATCAACTACTTGACACAGGTGAATAAAACTTTTTTTTATATCTCAGCAACTATATGACGTATATGGATAAGATTTGATACATATAATTGTCATAGTTTGTAAAAGGTTCGTAGTTTAGTTTGATTTGGAAAAAATGGGCAAAGCCACGCCGTCCCATATAAGAAAAGAATTAAATTGATCATATCTCACCAATCATCATATATTATTCAATCCACCCGAAAAAAAAACACACATGTTATTTCATTTCTTGAGGCGTTGCAACGCGTGTCGGGCTTTGCTAGTTGAATGTACATATGCAGACCTGATACATGTATAATTTTTTTCATTTTTATAAAAACCTCGCTTTTTACCGAGGCGAGGCGAGGTTTCGACGAGGCGAGGCGAGGCGGAGTGCCTGTGTGTCTCGCCTCGCCTCGGTCGAGCGAGGCAAATTTATTTTTCCACCTCGCCTCGTTCTCGCCTCGTTCTCGCCTCGCTCTCGCCTCGTAGAACGAGGCTGCCTCGCAGCCTCGGTGAAGCACTAGCCGTGCAGTTGCTGATCTCTATGCGCTGTTTCGTTAGTAAAATAAATATGAAAGAGACCCAGTCGGAATCAAACATGCAAATACAAAACAAATGTATGCAAATAAATTGCGTAATGCCAGTTGTGAAAAATTCAGGTCAAAAACATTATTTATGCGAAAGGCAATTCTTTTCGCATATATTGTTTACTGTTAAAAAAAAAATGAAAGATAAAAAACTACTCTTGTGTGCATCATTGTAGTAAAAAAATTTATCTTCACGGAAAAATAGTTTTAGTTCTCGCAAAATGATTTTTTATTTTTATAGATGAATTTTGAAATGTTTTGTGTAGTTGTTCAATAAAAATACAATTATTTTATGTACCAACACTTATATTTATATATTTGCATCAGTGATGCATGAATTTCTACTGGGTAATATTTTCTTTTTTATTTGATATATTTACTCTTTTATACACATACTAGCGCGAAATTTATTTTATAAACGTCAGCGCGCTGTCGACTTTTGGGCACCTCAGTTAGCCATCCCTAGAGTAGTCAATGGAAAAATTTTTGCGGTTCCCTCGATCGAGAAATTCTCTTAACCAAGCGTTCCAAGCGTAACCAAGCGTAATTTTTTAACTTCAAATAAAAACTTTTTTTCAGAAAAACTTTAAAGTTTAAACTAACAATATTTTAAGTGCATTATATTAAGTCAAATTGAATTTCTAATATTTTGGTTACGCTTATTTCACTGTTTTTTAACTTTTTAATCTGTATTTTTTCACGAGGTCAATCTTATTATGCTAATATTGATATTATTTTTATTGATCTTATTTTCATTTTGTTTGTTTTTTTTTGCCGAACAATTGCGGATTTTTTTATTTTGACTAAGTCTACTGATCTTGATGATGCTCTTCAATGTAGTTGATTTTTTCCTCCAAACACGTAATGTTGGTGATCTGAGCTTCGGAAAGCATTGCAGCTATCCTACGCTCAGTAAGTCTGGCAAATTTATTGTTGATTTAATTAAATTATCTAAATTTATGTTTTCCAATTAGGCAATATGTACCTTGTTTTTTTTATAGATAATCAAAAACAAAAGAAACTGTTTTGATAACATAAGTTCTTGATCCGAATCCAATTGAAAATTTAAAATGCAAATGTAGTCTTTAAATGAAAGTTTTGGCTAACTTTCTCCGACAAAATCACCTTATTAATAAAATACGAAATTCTTAATTGGACTGAATATCATTTAAATGATATTGTGGATATAATGTGATTAGTTTAGTTATTCCGAAATTTTAGCTTAAGAGCACAAACGTCTCCAACGATGACCTAAGACCAAAAGAACGATCGTTCATACCACGAGTACGGATATGGTCTTATTATCATTACGGATAATGATCCTAAGTCTGAATCGGATATTGATTTTTTTCTGTACGTCCAGTACAGCTTTATTAAGTACATTACATAGAAAATTTCAGCTTTTAGCAATAAAGTGCTCAATAGGAGTTAGTGAGAAATTTAGGAATTAAAAAAAAAAAAATATTAATCGAATAACATCAAATTGAATATCATCGAAAGTACACTCACGGTCAAAAAAAACGCAGACTTGAATTTTGCAAGAAGTTTTATATTTTGATGCGTAAAATAATATCTACTCTTGTTTAACGGTTTTAAGTTTGTTAGATATTGTTACTAGGGACAAGTTTTGAGTATTTTCAAAACTGTCCCCTTAACAATAATAAATTCTAGGAACCTTTTCCAAATAAACACATAATTGCTAGTTTTATAATCAGAAATTACAACTTATTTATATGAAAAAATACATTGTTTTTTTGGTAACATAACATTTTTAATTTCTCACATATTCTTTAATTATTTATTATTTAATTATTTTAAATAATACGGTAAAATTGATTTTAATACCGCATAGGGCCTATTTTTGCCTTGATGACGCTTTCCAATCGAAAAGGCATGCTCTCATAGAGTTTCCGTATTAATTCCATTAAAATATCGTTGTACCAAGTGGATTCAATTATTTCCTTTAACTTTGTAATATTATTAGGGTTTTGTTGGCACACTTTGTGTTTTAAAATGGCCCAAACAGTCACAATGGGATTGAGGTCGGGGCTGTTATCGAGCCATGGACTGACTCAATTCCCAAAAAGTCCTTATATTCCTTTACCTATGCAAAAAAAAATACTTCATTATTGTAAATATATCAAAAAAAAATGTAAAAAATAATTATTGTGAGTGGGACACTTACCGAATCCGACCGATGACAAGAAGCAGAATCGTTTTGAAATATGACTTTTGCTACGTGCTCGCTTACTCGGTCGATGCTAGGTAAAACGCCGTTTTTTATGATATCAATATAAGCTGCGGAGTTCACATAACCTTCCGGAAGAAGAATTTCTCCCACCTCACATCTTGTTATTGCCCCCATTTGACCAAAGCAAAAGTCATATTTCAAGACGATTCTGCACCTTTGTCATCGCTCGAAATCGGTAAGTGTCCCACTCACAATAATTATTTTTTACATTTTTTTTGATAGATTTACAATAACGAACTATTTATTTTTGCATAGGTAAAGGAATATAAGGACTTTTTGGGAATTGAGTCAGTCCATGGCCCGGTAACAACCCCGACCTCAATCCCATTGTGACTGTTTGGGTCATTTTAAAACGCAAAGTGCGCCAACACAACCCTAATAATATTACAAAGTAAAAGGAAATAATTGAATCCACTTGGTACAACGATATTTTAATGGAATTAATACGGAAACTCTATGAAAGCATGCCTTTTCGAATGGAAAGCGTCATAAAGGCAAAAATAGGCCCTATGCGGTATTAAAATCAATTTTACCGTATTATTTAAAATAATTAAATAATAAATAATTAAAGAATATGTGAGAAATTAAAAATGTTATGTTACCTCAAAAAACAATGTATTTTTTCATATAAATAAGTTGTAATTTCTGATTATAAAACTAGCAATTATGTGTTTATTTCGAAAAGGTTCCTAGAATTTATTATTGTTAAGTGGACAGTTCTGAAAATACTCAAAACTTGTCCCTAGTAACAGTATCTAACAGACTTAAAACCGTTAAACAAGAGTAGATATTATTTTACGCATCAAAATATAAAACTTCTTGCAAAATTGAAGTCTGCGTTTTTTTTTGACCGTGAGTGTAGCTCTATTTTAGCTAAAAAAAAAAACAATACCTCAAATTGTACATTACAAAACTTTATTCTTAAACTAAAACAAAAGCCGAATTGATCTCTTAATTTTGTTAACCTTAAAGATAGCATAGACGTTGAATACAAAGTAACAAATTTAGGCAACAAGCTGGCTGAATCAGCAGCTACTACTAATTTTTTAAGGTAGTAATTACTTAACAATTTTGAAGACAAAAATAATTAATTTTAATATTTTCCACATACACATACAACGTTAATGTGGTCGATGATGCACATTAAAAAAGTGAAACATCAGAAATTCGCCTGGAGACATCATCAGGCGAGTTGTTCCTTCGCTACATCGTTCAGTTTACACTGTCGTCAGTAACAGAGGAACCAAAAAAATATAAATTATTGTTGCGACATACGATCAGGCTTATTACCGTGAAGAGCCCTTCGACAACAATAAAATTGTTGCCACAAGCAATGGAATTTTTTTTTTTTCTTTATTATTATTAATTTTTATTTTACGCTCGTAACTTAAATCAATTCGCTGTCGCGTGAACCCTGTCGCACAGCTCCCTATGCACTCTGCACCAGAGTCATACACATAAGCACATAATTTATTGGTACCATCATTTTTTTTTTCAGCAGGCTTGAATTTTTTCAAGTTTTATATTCGTTTTTTTATTTAAAATATTTTTAACAAAAGTCCTCCAAAGCAGCATTGAGCGATGAGCAATGAATCTGTTGTCAAGCTTCTTATTATTATTTTCTCGTTGTTGCTGTTGAGGTTTTGGTTGGTAAGCATCTGCAAGAATCACCATAATTAATCAATTTTCTTAAGAAAAAAAAAATCTAAATAAAAAAGACTGAAAACGGAACCCCATTTTTGAACGCAAAAAAAGTGGACAACAACAACAAATTATCTCTACACACAATAAATTATATTCGCGCTGTGTTAAAATGCGCATTATTAAGGCATTTATCACGCTTATTCGCTGCTTCTTGTTGTTGTGGATAATGGTAATATTGTTGTTGTTTTCTTGTTACTCTTGTTGCATTAAGCGATATCCTTAAACTTTGTACAAGGGCCTCAAATCATGCAATAATTTGTAGTTGTTGTTGTTGTTGTTATTCTTAATTCATATACATAGACGTACATACAACAAAAATTCATGTTTATGTACGTATGTATGCACATACATAAGTACAATAATTTATGTACACAGCGCTGATTAAACTTGAATTATGCGCATCTTTTCATTTTGTTGCTGTTGTTTTTGCTGTTTGTATGGTTTTCATCTTTAACTTTTGATGACTTGATTAAATTGTAGCACTGTTAAAATCAGTACGATAATTGCTTGATAAGTATTTTTGTTTTTTCTTATAAAAATCTGAATTAATAAATAAATATAGTTTTCGGATCGAGTTTATGTCTTAAGTCTATTGTTTCAAAAATAATTAAATTAACACCAAAAGACGTAAAAATTTCTATAATGAGTGTTTTTTGAAGACATTAATATTCTCGTGGAATACTTCACTTTTAGTTGAAATCCAGACTTTACTTTTATTTCTCTGATGACCTTATTTTTGACTAGATTACCAAACTTGGTCAGATCATTTGAAAGAAGAAATACCATTTGATATTAAGAAAAGTACACTTTTTATTCTCTAAGCTGTTATAAGTATTATATTGTCCTATAACTCAGTAAGCAGCTAAAGCTATTTCATTCCTTGGCTTATTATTTTGTGCTTTGCCAATCCGTTTTGATTATTAACAAAACACTTTTTACAAGTTTTCATACACGGTTCGCTTGAAGCAAGATCAACATCCATAAAATTGTCAACCAAATCTGACAATGCAAAATCTTTTGATTGCAAATACCTAATTTGCAAAATCGGATCTGCTCATTTACTTGTTTTATGGCCATTTTAAGGTTAGCACTTTGGCCGACACGGTTCGTTTCAAGCAAAGTCAATATCGGTAAAAATTGTTAACCAAATATGACAATGCACAATTATTATTTAGTGTTCGGAGATTCCAAAAACATGATCCGTAAAATCGTGCCTGGTCATTTACTGGTCTTATGGCCATTTTAAGGTAAACGCTTGTACCGATAATTTTAATAAAATTATGAAGCGAACCGTGTACACGGTTCCGTGTACACGGTTCGCTTGAACCAAGATCAAGATCGATAAAATTGTCAACCAAATCTGACAATGCACAATTATTATAAGTATACTCCATACATACTTGGTATTTTTCATATCCAAATATCCAAAAACAACGCAAAAATATGATGCGGTGTTGTTTGCACCCATGTCTCTTTTGTACCTATCTTAATGCGATTACGCCAATACCTTTCGCTCTTGTCTTTACTCACTTTTGTACTCATGCAGAGAACGACTGCAAATAGTTTGTGAGAGTAAAAACCACCACCAAATTTTTGCGACACATTGACACTTGGGTAATCTTTTTTTTGCATATTTTGGTTTTATCTGTGCTCTGCACGATCACTTAAATCGCGGTGGCCGAAATACTTACACTCAAGTTCGGCTTGCGGTGAACTTATCGTGACCAAAGTCAAACAAGTTGACTGCTGCCCCAAAAAGTGGTCGAATTCTGGGCGTGGCAGATTGCGTCCAAGGCTGTGTCGGTCCCATGCCTACTTGTGCCTTCACACCAAGTTTCAACTCAATCTGCCCCAAAAAGTGGCATGCCACTGGCCCTCGCACCAAAATTTTACAAGTCTCTTAAAATCTAGCGACCTGAAATTTCCAAGTCTTTGTTCGGTGGCGAGGGGCAAGTAGAAACATTGGCGGCGAGGAAAACGGCGAGGAAAAATGCACCATTGGGGCCTCGAAGCAAAAGTTTGGGGCCTGTTTCACATTTGAGCAAAAAAGTGGGCCCACGAAGCTAAAGTCCCTTATAGATTTTCTAAGTGAAATTGTCCCTTATCAGACAAATTGCCAAATTTTCGAAATTTTTCTATCTATCTATCTGCATATGCGGTGTTTTCGGTACTTGATCTTTGCTTCGCTAATCATCACATTGTTTTCGACAATGTATTCTGATAATTTCTTGTACATGCATTATTTTTGTTGTTCGCGCGAAGTATGAATACGTCTGCCGAAAATGACAAAAAGAATGTGTGATGAAAAGTAAAGCAGAAACCGCATACATCTCACTTGAGTTTAAAAGTAATTCAGTCATCGCAATACAAAAATCTTTATGGGTATAAAGACTGCATAGACAAAAAAGTATGCGGTTGCGATCACACCGCAATAGCTTTTAAGGTGAGTATACTTACAGTCACAAAAATAGGCACTCGTGCCGTTCTCTGTGTCTTGAGATTCGAAATACGTAATCCGCGAAATCGGATTTGCTCATTTACTCGTTTTATGGCCATTTTAAGGTAAACGCTTTTACCAATAATATTGATAAAAATGCGTTCTAGGAAAAATTGAGAATAAGTCATTAAAACTTTAAATTTTTTTATTTTTCTTTTTTTGTGGACTTTGTAATCAAAAATACTTTTAAAACCCATAAAACAAAAATATATAAAAATTATTTTTCATTAGTTTTTAGGCCCAAAGGAGTTTTTTAAATTTTTTTTAAAATTTTTTTATTCATGAAAAACGGTGAATAACACAACAAATATAAATTTTTTTTATTTATTGTTTTTTGGTGAGCTTTATAGTCAAAAATACCTCAAAAATCCATAAAACAAAATTTTAATTAAAAATATTTTTCACTAGTTTTGAGAATCAAAAAAAATTTTTTTTTTTAAATTTTCAATTCTTTTCTATGGAAAATGATGAATAACATAACATATATAAAAGCTTTTTTATTTTTTTTTTTCTTCATGGGCTTCGTTATCAAAAATACTTTTTAAGCCTGTAAAAGATAATAAAAAAAGTTTTGATTTTCACTAGTTTTTCGACCGACAAAAAAAATGAGCAGATCCGATTTCGTAGATTATGTATTTGGAATCTCAAGACACTATATAATAATTGTGCAATGTCAGATTTGGTTGACAATTTTATCGATCTTGATCTTGGTTCAAGCGAACCGTGTGTAGTTTTTGATGCTTTTAAGATCAAATCAAATATGATAACTGTCGTTTATGTAGTTTGAGTCGCTGAACACTATGAAGTCACTTATTTTTGTAAATATGTAAACGCTTTTGTGTTATTCTCCATTTTTAATGGAAAAAAACCGATGCAAAAAAAAAATTTTTTTTTTCTCGGCCGAAAAACAAGTGATAAATTTAATTTTGTTTACCATCTTTTGTGGGATTAAAAGGTATTTTTGACTACAAAGCCCACAAAAAAAAAAATACAAAAATTTTTATTTGTGTTATGTTATTCATTATTTTCCATGGAAAAATATTGAAAATTTCAAAAAAAAATATTCTTTTGGGCCTTAAAACTAGTGAAAAATATTTTAAATTATAATTTTGTTTTATGAATTTTCGAGGTATTTTCGACTACAAAGCTCACCAAAAATCAATAAATAAAAAAGCTTTAATATTTGTTGTGTCTTCCGCGGTGCAGCTGTTAGTAGTGAGAACGATGTCAAGGTATTAGAACGTTTCTGCCTTATATGTGAAATTTTGGCGGAAGCGTTCTTGTGAATATAGCTGCAGTTTTTGTAATATAAGTACATATATATGTATGTACATTGTACATGGTGGACCTCTGCATGGATACTCTCGTTTCTGCTGCAACAATAGTCACTCGGTGTCGAATTCAGTAGCTTACAACTTTAAGACAACGAGTGAGATCGAGCGGCTTTTGATGTAAGATATAATAATTTAATTGTTTGGTCCTAATTTGTATGGAAAATTGTTTTTATAGTCTGTAAAGTAATTGTTTGCAAAATAAATAAAATTAAAATAAGAAATGCATGTCCCTTTTGAAAAAAAATTTTTTATTCAATTTTTTTACTCATTCTTCATTAGAAAACAACAAAAAGAAAAAACAAAAAGAAAAGTTTATGGAACCTAAATAAAAACTACCGATTTCATGCTGTCAAATAATTTTTTGCGAAATGCAAGGAATATATGAACAAACTAAAAAACTAATACGAAAAAGTTCAATACTTGCTATTTCCACCAAGAACACCAATCACGGCTTGTAGCTTTCTTGGAATAGGCGCAATACGTTTTTGTAAATCATGTCCTTCCGGTATCTTTTTGTCCACTCCTCCTAAACAACATTTGTTTGAGCGTTTTTATTTGTTGGACCCCGTTTGGGAACCATTAACATAAATAAATTTCTGCAGGAGTTTTGGAAACGCAGAAGATTATGAGACAGTTAAACACCTGCTCTGTGAATGCTCGGAGGAAACAAACCGTTCTGCATTCTTTGTTCGTCTTGAGGAACTAGCCGAATTGGAGTTCACCAGCATCCTCAACTTACCAAGGCTTGCGGTTGGTTCGCCCTATTCAATAAGATAATTTAATGAAAAGGAGGGTAATATACATATAGGTATACAATGCAGCCAGGGTTGCCAAGTTGAAAATGAGTAATTAACGGCCTTCCAAAAATACTAAATTTCTTAAAATGCAAAAAATTTTTTCGGAAAAAGTTCACCTTTTTTTGTGGGCAGTAATACTGAATGATTTGTATAATGCAGTATTATATTTTTGAGGAGAAAAGTATGACCTTTTTTTTTGCTTGTATAAAAATCATTTTAGCTCCAATTAACGGCATGCAATAACGGCCTAGCCGCGTCAGAAGCGGCCACTTGACAACTCTGTATGTAGGGTACCCCAATAGGCAAAATGCCTTCGAGTTAAACTTGCTGTATCCAAGCGACCCTTTTAGCCTGTCCTTACTTAGCCTAGACGGTATAGACGACCATCATTTAAGGCAATAAGTCATTATGAGTGACGAAGTATATTTCGACTTAACTGACTTTGCTAATAAACAGAATAGCTACTAATGGGGCAGTGGAAACCCAAAATTAATACACCACCACAGCAGACCCTCGTGGAGTTTATGGTGTGAAATTTGGGCCATCGTTATCATTGAGCCACATTCCTTTGAGGATGCCGTTGGCAATGCTGTTACAGTTACTGATAATTGCTATCGGAACAGAATGGAAAACTGTCTTGTGACCGAACTGAATCAATTAGGCTTACAGAATATGCAGTCCCACCAACAAAATGGTGCCATATTACATAATGCTCGAGTTACGATGCAAATTTGACGAGAAATTTCTCACGGCCGAATAATGACAAAATATTGTGACATTAATAAATATATGTACATATGTCATCGGCCAAATTAGTCCTTAGGATAAACTAGTTTTTCCTAGGCCAAACTAGTTTATTTGAAGGCCTAAAAGCATGCAATTTAATTTTAATGTAAAAGCACTGTGAAGAGCGAAGTCAGTGTTGCACTTATTATAGATTGAACCGCGGCGAAGCCGCTGTTGGACTTATTAGAGGATGTAAATGCTGAACCGAGGCCGCCCAATTACCCTCACTTATCACTTGCCAAGTATACAATGAAATTGCCAAATTTTGTTGTATAACTTTGCTGCTGTCGTAGATTTCACTAACCACAGTGCTATTGCATTAAAATTTCATTGCACATCTTTAGGCTTAACGGAACTAGTTTGGCCTAAGAACTAGTTTGGCCGGTAACACATATAAAGGTATTTGAAGAAAAATGTGTTCATCAATAAATTAATCATGTTCGATGCTTGAGGACAACTTTCGAAACTACTGAAATAACACCAGAAGTTATAGAAAATGTGCTTAAAAGAGCTCGCCTTTGCGCTACGGCCAGCGTGGCCACTTGACCTACATCTTATTATATACAAGTAAGCAATCAATTAAATATATATTATATAATTGTATTGTATTGTATTTGTCACATATTTAAAAAAACCATGAACCAGGAACATAACCACCCTATATATGTATATGAAAAATAACAGAGGACCTCACTTCAATCCTGGTGGAATACCTGCATTGACATTATTATTCATATTAATTGTTGTGATCCAAGCATCAGATAAAGGAAACGATGAAACACCGTGGAAATGAAGAGCATCCGGACAGCTTTGCTTCCCACTGTATATACAATTGCTAATGAGCATAGATTACATTTTAAAGATTTTTTGGCCAGAAATATCTCCCGACTTAAATTCAAATTGTAAAAGTCAATTATTTTCCACTATGATTTTTTCCAAAACCTGCCCCTACATCCATTGCCTTTTGTTTATCGAAAACTATTATATACCAGCGTAGATTTTTACAAAAATCACATAAAATCTTTTGCTGAAAATTACGCATAACGTTGAAATGTAATTTGACAGAAAATGATGGTTGATTTGTTGCCACCAGCATGGGCCACAATATTTTAATGCGATTTTCGTGAACAAAGCAGCAGCAACAACACCAAAGTGTTGCATGATAACAGAGAATGCAGCCACAAAATTAAGGAAAAAATTGCCTACTACATACAAACCTAAATATATATGTACATGCAGCTTATTTGTATGCAAGGCGAGACAAGGCCATTTAAATTAGCCTTGTTTGCAATTATATAGTATATGTACCAAGCCAAATAGCATTAAAGCAGCCTCAAAAAATGACGAAAAAAAAGGTAAAACGACTAACATAATGCATAAAGGAGGTTACCAAAGCAACTTCAACAATAAGTGGGCGCGGCGCGTACATGATTAATATCTAAATTTTGTTGGCCGTTGTTAGGTTAAAATAAACAAACGAAAGAATGGATATTTTATAGAAAAAAATATGTGAACAAGGTTTAAGAAATTATTTTGGAAATTTTTTTAAAGTTCAATACTTAAGTAAATTCTCAAGCAAATTAAATGCATTTTGCTGCTAATTCATTGGTTTTAAGTGCAACTTCAGCATAAATACACATATGGGCAGAAAATAATATTATTTAAATTTTTGATAAAAAAAAGCCTACCCATAAAACTTTGACCTGAATTTTATGGATTCCTTTTTTTTTTGACTGGAATAATTTTGCCGCAAGTTACGACTAAAGCGTGCAGATCAAAAATGAGTGTTAAAAAATGCGTTTGCATCAATCAAGTTGCAATCAACGCATCAACATTTTATGTTTTTTGTTTCGGTTGATGAATTTTTGTTTTTTTCTGTTATTTTTTCATCTGCTGAAACGGTAATTTCCAAAATTCAAATTATATGCGTTACAACAATAATACAATGGTAATGATGAGGTTGCAACAGGAACAAAAGCAAAAACCAATAGCAGCAACCTGTTGGCCGATGTACGCGGACTTGCTATACACGTATCTGATGGATGCCATGCGAGTTTGGCTTATAATTTTCGACAATAAAAACTGCATTTCAACTGATATGCAATTTAGTGCTGTTTTCTTTTGCTTTAAGACAACTATTAGCGCCAAAGTGTCGATAAGGGAGAATTTTATTGTCGCTGATTATGTGATTGAATCGAACCCTGTGCTTCATTGATTTATTTTTTCAACTTCAACTTTTTGAGAATAAAAAAGGCTTACTTTTAAAGCTATTTGCTTAAACAAAAATGGAGAGGAGCTATCATGACAAATATTTCCATATTTCAATATGGGTATTTCCATGGTGTCGAATGGGACCGTCGCACAATAATTCGTCTCATAGACAAAATTCAAAAAAGTTGTTGATAGAAAATAAGGAAATATTGGTATCGTTTTAAAGGTGAAACGTCCACTAAAAAGATCAAAAAACAAATTTCAAAAAAATCTACTATTATTAAACGAGCAATAATTGTATGTATTTATCTAATATTATTAAACGAGCTAAAATTGTATATATATTTATATATTTTCAGACTTTATTTCCAAAACGGGTGCAGCGATTTTGATGAAACTTGGGGGTTAGGTACATATGTGAACAAAATTAGGATTGGGCTGGGTTTTAACTTATCAAAGGCTCCTGGAGGGGCGTGGCACAGCCCTAAACTTTTATTTTCATAACGTCATATCTTGAAAACTATTCAAGATATTGTGATGAAATTTGGTACACAGATGCAGATCATAAATGTCTTAAATTTTGCCAAAAGTGGGCGGAATCGGAAAAGTGGGCGTGGCACTTTTCAATAATTGAAAATTTTGATTCAATTTTACTCAAAAACGGCACTGAGGATTTTCATAAAAATTTTATAGATAATACCACTAAGAGCAGTCATCATAACATGCTATGTCACTATACTGGCAAAATTCGTTTAAGGGCGTGGCACAACCCACAATATTTATAAACATTATAATAAGAGAATTAACAACACAATCGTTCTGAAATTTCATATGGTGGATATACTTGCTATAAGGTACCTCAAGACGAAAAATGGGTGTAATAGTACCAGTGGGCGTGGCACCTCCCATACAAGCAAAACAGGTTAAATGTTATATTTATTGTACTATGAGAGTAATCTTCTTAAAATTTGGTGAGGAGTTGTCGGTTACTATAAGCTTTGAAATTAAATGCATTTCGACGGGATTGCTTCAGTGGGCGTGGCACCTCCCATACAAACAAAAACCGTTAAATGTTATATTAAGTGTACTATGGGAGTAATCTCATTAAAATTTGGTACAGAGATGTCGGTTACCAAAAATTTTTAAGTTAAATGGATTTCGACGAGATTTCGTTAGTGGGCGTGGCACGTCCCATATATACGAAAATCGTTGAATGTTGTATTTAGTGCACTATGGGAGGTATTTTCTTTAAATTTGGTGTAGAGGTGTCGATTACTATAAGCTTTGAAATTATATGGATTTCAACGGGATTGCGTAAGTGGGCGTGGCACCTCCCATACGTACGAAAAACGTTAAATGTTATTTAGTGTACTATGGGAGTAATTTTTTTAAATTTTTTGTTCCAATCGATAGAGAAAGCACGAAAAATAAAAAAAATTTTTTGTTCCAATAGACTTTTAATTACAGTGGTGTAGTGTTAATATTGTAGTGGTCATTTTTAATATTTGACCACTTAGTGCGTCCTGAGCGATTTGCGGAATTTGTTGCTGTAAGGATATTTTCCTTGTCCTTTGGAGTATCCCGGACGTAGTCACTCCACAAGTGACTACTCATCGAGGCGGTTCACTCCGAGTCACTTTGGGTCACTTGGAGTCACCGAATGAGAAAAAATCGCGATTTTGTGGTTTGCGTTCGATTTTGGTAGAATTGGTCTATAACAGCTATAGGCCACGTTGGTGCAAACTCTTATCGCACCTAATTATGTTTTGCGATGCGTGCGATTTTTTGGATATTATTGCTGTAAGGATATTTTCCTTGTCCTTTGGAGTATCCCGGAGGTAGTCACTCCATAAGTGACTACTTATCGAGGCGGTTCACTCCGAGTCACTTTGGGTCACTTGGAGTCACCGAGGTGAGTGGAAATCGCAATTTTGTGGTTTGCGTGCGATTTTGGTAGAATTGGTCTATAACACCTATAGGCCACGTTGGTGCAAACTCTTATCGCACCTAATTATGTTTTGCGATGCGTGCGATTTTTTGATAATTATTGTTGCAAGTATATTTTCCTTGTTCTTTGGAGTATCCCGGAGATAGTCACTCCATCAGTGACTACTTATCGAGGCGGTTCACTCCGAGTCACTTTGGGTCACTTGGAGTCACCGAGGTGCGTGGAAATCGCAATTTTGTGGTTTGCGTGCGATTTTTGTAGAATTGGTCTATAACACCTATGGGCCACGTTGGTACAAACTCTTAGCGCATCTAATTATGTTTTGCGGTGCGTGCGATTTTTTGATTTTATTACTGTAAGGATATTTTCCTTGTTCTTCGGATTATCCCGGAGGTAATCACTCCATAAGTGACTACTCATCGAGGTGGTTCAGCCCGAGTCACTTTGGGTCACTTGGAGTCACCGAGATGAGTGAAAATCGCGATATTGTGGTTTGCGTGCGATTTTTGTAGAATTGCTCTATAACACCTATTGGCCACGTTGGTGTAAAAACTTTGCGCACCTAATAACGTTTTGCGGTGCGTGCGATTTTTTGGATTTTATTGCTGAAGGATATTTTCCTTGTTCTTCGGACTATCCCGGAGGTAATTACTCCATAACTAACTACTCATCGAGGCGGTTCACCCCGAGTCACTTTGGGTCACTTGGAGTCACCGAGGTGAGTGTTAATCGCAATTTTGTGGTTTGCGTGCGATTTTTGTAGAATTGCACTATAACACCTTTAGGCCACCTTGATGCAAAAACGTTGCGCACCTTATTACGTTTTGCGGTGTATGGAATTTTTTTTTTTTTGATTTTTACGAATTTCGTGAACCAAAGTGACTTTAAGTGACCCAACGTTACTCGGGGTGAACCGCCTCGATGAGTTGTCACTTATGGAGTGATTACCTCCGGGATAAGCTGAAGAACAAGGAAAATATCCTTACAGCAATAAAATTTAAAAAATAGCACCAACCGCAAAACGTAATAAGGTGCGATAAGTTTTTGTACCAAAGTGGCTTATAGGTTTTACCCCTCGAACTAACTGTACAATCGGTTGCGCTCTTTTATATAAATGCTGCGATATCTCAGTCGATTTAGTGTCCAATTTAAATGAAATTGAGCCATTTTGCATTATCCTTTTCATTTCTATTCACTCTTGGTCCCAATCCACTCAACAACAACAACAACAATTTGACGAAACTAAAAACGAAGCAAAATTGTTGAAAAAAATGGAACAGAAAAAAGTAAAGAGAAGTTGAAGCGTGAAAGTGAAAAGTCAACTTTTTTTAACAAATTCCATATTTTTTCGATTTTTTCAACCTCAAAACGAAAAACCGAACAGTGGTCGGTCTCCAGGTACTAAAAATTGCGACCGCTAGAGTTTTCAAAAGTTGACAGTTTTTGTATAAATTTTATGTTATATCGACAATTGATTGACAATGGTGTAAGTGAAAAATAATTTTTTTCCAAAGGTAATAAATTTGCTGAATTTAGATTTTTTAAATATTTAAAATAAAATATAAAAGTTTTGTATAACTTCAAAATTGAGATTTTTGATACATTAAATTAAAACGTTGCAATTTTGCGAAGACATTTAAAAAATGGGTGGTAAAAACCGGTGAAATTTTTTTTTATATAATATTAGTCGTGACCTTCTACTCATAAGAACAAATAAAATCTCCTCCGCTTTCGTCCGCCTTTTTAAAAAAAGTATTTTTTTTCCAAACGACTTACATATGTATGTGTTCATTTCATGATTGTTTTCACTTTCTTAACTCTAAATAATTTGAGTTTACTTATATTTTATGATAATAAATATGACCAATGATTTTCAAACTGCATTTAAAAAAAAAAAATTTTCAAGTGTATAAAATAATAACTATGTAAGTTTCTAACAAATTTTCTCAAAAACTTTCCAATATATTTTTGATCTATTGCTTTATATACATATTATATGTAATAAATTTATCACAAGTTTTTTCTCCCAATAATTGTCAAAATGTATAATTTTTATGAAATTAGTTCTTATCATACGAACGCATTAAAAAAATTGGAAAAAACCTCAATTACTCAAAAATCATTTAAAATGTTCGATATTTTTTAATGTTATTGAATTTAATATTCACTAGGAAACGAAGTTTCATTGAATTCCGACAATTCCTTCTATTACTGTACCAACATTTTTTAATGCAACTTATTTTAAAATGTTATGGAATAATATAGCTTTTTATTAGATTTCGTTTCTTGCAAAGTATAAATGACTCGTGATGGGACATTGCGAATGGGACATCTTTTTCCATTATGGTTTACCTGGTAAATGTTGCACATATTTTTGTATTTGAGATTTATATAGTAATTAAAATAATTTAATGTTAATCATTGTCGATTTAAATTGGTAAGATCAATTTTAATTCATTTAATTTAAATTTAAAACATTTTTCATTTAAGGATATGAAACTTTTATTTTTGCTGTTTAAACGTTTTTCCTTGCAAGGGGCGTGACATCGCCTCGCTAAAAACAAATTTTTCTTATCAGAAATCAGGTTATCACCATACCAACTTGGATCAAAATTGGTGGAGCGACTAAAACGTGACTGCGGTTTTGCAATTTTGGGCGGTGCCACGCCTACTTAAAGGACTTAGAGTCTCTTATAACATTTTTCATGGTTAAATCTATATCCAAACCAAATGTCAATAAAATATGGTGTAAAAACGTATTTTCCTGTTAGGGGTGTGGCACCACCTACTATTGAAAAGAAAATTATATTGTGCCTCAACAGAACTTTGCAAAAAAAAAATTATGCGATTATGTTGTGTTCTGGCAGTTCAAACAGCTCTAAGAATTTAAAATTTTATTTTTTTTGCTCTCGTTGTTTCTTGTTTTAATTATATCGCTCATTTACTTCACTTTGGCATAACTCAAAAAACTGTATACTGGCATTACTCAAAAAATGTATCTTATAAACTCGCCTTGTGAGAACAGTTTATGTAAAGATACTTTTTTGAATTTTCATATAAAAAGTAACTTATTCAAAACTTTCAATTCGTTTTTCTCCCACTTTGTGTTTTTTGAGTTATGCCAGTCTTGAAGTAAATGAGCAATATGCATGAAATTCTGTTTAAGCAAAAATGTTGATGCATTTGCTGCTGTTATTAATCACGAAATGAGAACAAATAATGTTTTTTGATGGCGGACGGGACATTAGAACATGAACTAAAGCAAATTAAAAATTTACAGTTAATAGAGATTGGTTTGAAGTCTTTGCATTTTTTTTTTTAGACAATTGTTGTTGGGAAAGAAACTGCAATTTGTGCAATTTTGAAGTCGGTTCGCTCACCGTGGTGAATGAATTCAGGTGTAAATTGTTTAAATTAATAAAATTTGAATGTTTTTCTTAGATAATAGCTGTGTTTTATTCGTTTTGGTTAAACCAAAATTCTATTTTTCCAAATTTCATTTTTCTTTTTTAATATAACGCCAAATAGATTTGTTCTTCATCTTCTATCGTCGATTTTTACCTATCCTCGGAAAACAAAAGAAAAAACGTTGGTATAAGCGTCTACGACGCTATAGATCAGTGCAAAAGCAATTGATACCAATTTAAAAAAAAAAAATATGTAATGATGTGTGACGCCCTTTACCATGCTAGGCCCCGTTCAACCATGCGAGTTTGCCGGCCATCAGAACGGCTCTGATTTTAAAACAGAACACTGTCATGCCTCCTAGTGGTCAGTACCAGAATTAAAAAAGGTTAAACTTATGCGTTTTATTCACTTTTAGGTTTAACCAAAGCGAATAAAACTCGGCTAATATCAGATAATAACGTTTTCTTAATAACTTTATATTTTTCGGTCACGGTGGACCTTTCTGTGGAAATACCATATGCTGTTATACCAGATTTTTCTGAAAGAGCTTAAAAATGTCCTAATTGAAATTGAGCTGGTTCACGCAGTTGTATATACAACGTATGGAATTCAATAATAAAAAAAAAAAAATAAATTAACGATCGAAAAATATCTTAAATTACGACAATAGTTGAATAAACTTGAAAAATATCAAATATGATCGAAAAAAATCGAAAAAGTCAACAAAACTTGAAAAACGTTGAATATTATCCAAACACTTCAAGAGAGTGGATAAAAGTTAAAAAGTATCGATAAAACTTGAAAAGCCGGGAACATTATCAAGTGGCTTACCTCCTTACGCCACTTCACCAATCTCTTTGAAATTTTTAGTTTGCTTTGTGTACCGATGAACGACGTTCAATTCAAAATTTTAAAAATAAGTACAAAGCTCTTAGGAACAACCTAAGTCAGAGAAAATTTAAAAGTTGCAATATATTGGTCTTCAGAAAAGGAAACCTCTTTTATTTTTCGGTACATATGTATGTTTATATTTGTAAGCAATTGTTATTGCTAATCCGACGTTACGCAATATTTTTTGTGAATTTCAAGAATCTGTCAAAACTCCTTTTTTTAATAAGTAAGGAGGAATTTATCTGCTTTTGTTTCAAAATTAATATCACCGCATTTTAAAATGTACCATCAAACTTTTATACCCGTTTGCGCTACACTTGAGCATCCTACTGACAAGGTTGAGCATAAAGTGTGATTTCTTGACATTTAAGCTGTCAACTTGTACCTCAACTGTCATAAGAGCAAAACAGAAATTATTGTTTGTGACGTGAATGCAACAAATGAATGGCCTTATATGTCAAATAATTTTAATTTGGTAAATTAATGAAGGGTCAGACAAAATGAGAATATCATGGGAATAGCAGCGATAAGTCCAAAAATATAAATTTAAATATGCTTGTGTTGAAAGATATGTATATTCTAAATAAAACAACACTTTGATGCTTTTGCATGTCATTGCAGATTAGTTGCATGCAGACAAGCGGCAGGGAAAAGAATGGGAAACTGGAAAAATTCGTACCTCACATATCCTTAACAAAGATGACATATCGTTAAGTATTCTTCTAAATAATAACTTGTAAGCATGAATATCTTCAAAATAGGCCAAAAAATGTGCGATGTTTGCTGTCTTTAGAAACCAAAAATAAGTTGAGAGCTTTATTTTCTGAAAACAAATTAAATCGAAAGCTTAATGAAATTGACAAATCCAAAAAAAAAAAAATAGTAGCCAAATCACTCAAAACTTCATTAAAACTTTGCAAAAATTTTATGACACGTGAAAACGCATTTACCATCAGTGCTAAGGGTAATTTGTTGTAATTTTTTTCGATACTTCCTTATGAGTACAAAAGAAAAATCGAAAAAAAAATTTAAAAAAAAAGTTATAAATAAGAAAAAAATTTAGTTTACTGAAATTTTTTGCTCAAAATTCGAACAATTAAAATTTTGCAACTCTGGTAGCAACAATAATAGTCTCTTATTTTTTTTTGAATTAGGAGACATATACACGAATATGAATAAATTTTCGAATTTCGAGCGTTCCCGAAGAATTCTAGAACATGACCTTATTTTGAACATGTCTAATGTACACTGCCGCTCATCAGAATAGGTTCAACATTCTCGTATTCTAGCCTGTCTCCCTTATTTTTTTATTACTGTTAAAAGACAATTTGTTTATATGTAAATCAAGAAAAAAAATTAACGGGAAAAACCAACAGTTATTTTGTTGTTTGGCTTTGATTTAAATCTGCCAATAATGCATGGTAATTTTTTGGCTCATCTGAATAGGTTCAGTGGTAAAAGTTTTAATTGGTGTAAAAGTGCATAGCCAAATCGATGGAATTTTTCTCAATTTCACATTTGCAATTAATTTTCTGCATTAGCTAAAAAAATTGGTCGCGGCAAACTTCTGACGGAAGTAGAAAAAGGAAAAGTTTAAGCAAATCCGGCCTAAATCATCGCCATATCGCAAAAACAATTTACCAAAGCCAAATTGTTGTTAGCAATTATCTGCGCAATAAACTTGGCTATAGAAAAAATGAGAAAAGAAGCATATATAAAACTGCTACAAAAAAGAATAGGTTGATGATGGTTTACCTGCGTGCAATTCCCGCGACTCAACCGCGAAGATTAAAGAAAAAACGATCATAGAGATTAGTTTATTAACCCCAAATCGTGTTTTATGTAGAGTTAAATATTTAAGGAGACTAAAACTGAAGAAAAACCACTACTTAATGCCACTCGAAAAGGAGCACGCCTTCAGTTTTGTCATGACCATATTACTTTGAAACAGGTATTGCAAAACGTCGTTTTTTCTAATGAAAAAAAAAATTTATTCATATTCATTCAAAAAAAAATAAGACACTCTTAGAGTTGCTACCAGAGTTGCAAAATTTTAATTTTTCGGAATTTGAGCAAAAAAATTCAGAAAATTAAATTTTTTTCTTATTTATAATATTTATTTATATATGTATTGTGTAAGCATAGCTGGGCATTAACTCGTTAATTCATTAATCGATAGTTAACGAAGTTAACATTTCGGCTAACGGATTAACATTTAAGTTAACTTTAAAAAATGTTAACGGGTGCGTTAACTTCCGTTAAATTTCCCCAAGTCCGTTAATCGTTTATGCAGTTAAGAAAGTAGACATATTCTCATAATATTATGGTAAGCAAAATGATGAACAAACTAACCATTCTTGTTGTATTTATACCAACGATTCTCACTAAAGTAGTTGCGAAGGAGTTGATAGCAAGATGGTTTGCATGGCATTGGCGATTTAGAAATTGATTTGGATGCAGGCCCGGATTAACTGGGAACTTTGAAATTTTTTAAATTTATTTACACAGGGGTAAAAAAAAGTGGAAATACTCGGATTGTGTGCACTAAATGAAAGAAATGTTAACAAGCAAAAAAAAAAAAAAAAGGTTCTCACTTTTGATATTACAAAATTTTTTTTTGTATATTTACTAGTGAAGAGGGGCGGCAATTTCTGAGTGGCCTAAGGGCGGCAGATTTCATAATCTGAATCAAAAACATGAGATGAAATTAAAGGCAGAGCACAAGACTTTTGTATGGAATTAACTGAAGTGGTTGAAGACGTTCTTGTGAAAATGAAGGTAGAGATGTTTCATGAAGGCATTGCCTCAGTACTCGTTTCTATAAAAATATTGTTCATGCTCTTTTGATTCCCATAGTTTGCTTAATTACTTCATGTTTCACTATAACACTTCTTTTCTTCTTTTGCTCCTGAATATATTTGTCTTTCATCTTTGTTTAGATTGATCTAAGACAAAGAAAGAATTGAGTTCTGTATGCTACCATATTCTATTAGCAAAACTTTATATTAATGTGAAATCCCTATTTCTCTAACAATGTTTTTTTAAAAAGATATTAACAAAAACATAATGATCTAAGTCGCATTGAAGTTCCATTACATTTACGATAAACATTCCATAGAATGTTATTTTATTTAAATAGCCTATAATGACATAAGCTGTTTTTATTAATTTTTTTAAAAAAATTATGTATAAAGAAGAGTTGGTTTAAGAGCCAACGTAAAGATAAGTCATTATTGCAAGTTGAGAATGTTTAAACATATGTTCTATCTCTAAAAAAGATATTAATACTTATTTGTTGGGACGTTTTTAAGACAGCGATGACAACATAATCTTTCCAATTTCGTATTTTACATTTGCCACAAACATTTTTATTTCTTTTTGTTAGATATCTTCTAACCAAATGAAACTTTCATTATTATTTTTTTTGGATCATAGCTTGTGTAAGAATCTTTAATTTTGCATTCAATTTTTTCTAATACACTTTTTAATTTTTTTCAGAAGCGCTTCTGCATATTAAAAGTGATTTTGCTCGAAAACATGATTTTTGACATAGGCTGTTATTGCTTTTTGCCACAAAATTGTCTTACATTTATAGCATTTCAAAAAAAAACTGTCTTTAAATTAAAAAATATAGAGCCTAAAGGCATAGTAAATTGCACAGCTTTAGCCAATGCCTTAGTAAACGGCATAGAGAAAAGGTTTGGACCACTTCTGGACGACGGACAGTACCAAGTTATCGCGGCTTTTCACCCGAGGTTTCGGTCGATATGGCTGAAAACGTTAGACAGAGTCGAGTGGATGCAGCAAAAAAAATGCATGAAAAAAAGGTAGAAGAGGTGTTACGACAAGAAGTTGCCGAAAGGTGGAAGGACAGAGATAGTTTAATTGGCGGAGGCAGCAACGCGAGTAACAACGACGATGATGAGAAAGACTTTTTCTATTCTGTCACTAAGTCTTAAGAAAAACTCACAAATCTTTAAAGAGTAAAGTTTAAAATCTCGTCAGAATGTGGGTAGACATGAAATCAGAAGACTTGTTCAACAATGTGGTATCCTTATAAATCTATTTAAAAAATATAATACTCCTATACCCTCACGCGCTGCAGTTGAACGTCTTTTTTCCACGGACAAAGACATTTCAACCTATAATGACGAGCCGCGCTTTCAGGCAGGAACTTCAAAATATTAATGTTCGTGAACATTCCCATTATGCCAGATGACTAAATTACACACTCCAATTATACACGTCTTTTTTTGTTCCTAACCTGTTAACATCCAGAGTCCAAACCAACAGTTTTTATAAAAAGATCACGAACGCAACGATATAAAAAATTCAATATTTATCACATCTTAACGGATTAACGATAACTTGCGTTAAGCCTTCCGAAATGTAACGCTTTAACGAAGTTAACTTTGTTAGTAACGGATTAGCGATTAACGAAGTTAACTATTTGATTAACGGTGTTCCAATAAAAAAGTTCACCGTACACGAGCAAATTCGAAGCATTTTTGCAAGGTAATTTCGAAAACCAAAAATTTTATTTTTGGTCAAAAATAGAGGTCGCGCATTTGAGTTTTTCATCATATCTTCGGCTTTTACAGTTCGATCTTAAAACATGATATATGTTTTTGTCTTGAGTAGACCAACTTTTTTATCCAATGAGCCTTGACATCAAGTACCCAGTTCCTGAACCTACCCACCAGATCTCAGTTCCTACCATCCTAATGTGTCACCGTAATGTCAGATAATTAAAGCTTGCAAAAAATCATTAAATTTTTCCAACAGAAGTATTTGGATTGCTCCATTAGAACTATTTTTAAAGGTTATTACCGAACGTGGGGGTCGCCTTATTAAATTTTTCGTCATATCTTCGGTATTTATAGTTAGTTGTGCTAAAATTATTTCTAAACGAATGATAGTTGGAATAATACCGTTATTACTCTCTTAATGTATTTTATTATTGCTATTCATTTTACCTGTGAGATACATATCAGTTGGAAATGCGTCGATATTTTATGCCGCTAAAGTTATAAAATTTAATTGAATGTTTTATCAATGATAACGGACGCAAATCAAGTCCCGGATTAAGAAATTTGCAGCCCCTAGGCAGTTGCTAAAATTACCACTTCCCCCCTCAAAACTTCTTCAATGGTGGAATAAGTTTGGTACGAAAAATTTTTCAATCAATAAATTAATTGATCTTTTAATGGCGCAAAAAATTTGGATTTATTAACCGGGAAATCAATAAAGAGGGACCAGCTAATTTGATCCAACGGATCATTTAGAAGAATCCGGGATAATTGATCGACTTAGTCAATTAAGCGAAGAAAAAGGTAGAGCACAAAATAATAATCAGAAAAAATTAAATAAATATCGCTCAGTTTTAATTAAAAGGTTTTATTTTTTTGTAAAAAAAAATCGATAGTCTTAAAATAAAAATTGAAGCCTTCAGAGGCTATTGTTTACATACGAAGTTCTGTTACATTCGACGCATTAAGAACTTACGTTTACGTTAGTGGCAAGAATTTCAGCACAATGTTTTAACAAGAAAATTCAAAATATCCATTCTTTATTGTACACATTTTAAGTAAAACAAACATTTTCACTTAATCTATATCACAATTATAAGTAAACGAATACAATATACACTTCTCCTCCGCCTTGCGCGACTTTAGTTTGCGACCACCAAAGTGAATTTTGTAACTTTCTTTTTGTTTGAATTACTGTTTTAAAGTTCGTTGTTCCTATTTATTTGTTTTAAACAAATGTTTTTATAGTAATAAATGATTTTGTTTAGCAAAATAATAGCTACAGTGTCGTGAATGTCTTTTAGTCGTATATATTTCTCTTTTCAGGAACGTAACCCCCTAAATCACATGAAGTTCTCACTTCACTTTACGCGGTTTCGCTTTGCGCGACACTTTTCATTCCCCTAACTCCCACGCAAAGCGAGGGACAAGTGTACTCACCCTGAAATGCAGCCATTTGCAATTTACTACTTACAATAAAAAAAATTTACTTTGACACTTCAGTTAATATTGCCGCTAACTACTTTGTGATCAATGTTGCTTTTAACATCGTTGATCTCTTAAAAGGGGACTACTTTTTCATGTATTTTTAACTTGGGAAATATTTTTTCTGGTTACTTAAAAGGGGAAATCAAATAAGCGGGAATCATTTGACAGGGGATTTATATACATACATAGTTCAAATAGGAAAATATCATTGGGTTTTTTTTTAGACCAGTAATCCGGGGAACTCCGCTACCCGGAAATCTACTGTACTTTATTTTATTACAGTCAGTAGCCTTACAATCATGAAGTATGTAAATATATGACCTATGTTATTCAACAATTACCATTATGTATGCAATTGGTTTTTGTGGAAAAATTATTACTTATTGGTTTACATTTTTACTTTTTGACTTACGGATTCCAGAGTCATTGATAATGTCATCACAATGTGAAGACACGATCACATCTGACTCTATAGTTCACAAAGCAAGTGCGTTCAATCGTTCTGCAACCAGTTTTGATCTCAAGTAGTTTTTCACTAGCCGATCGATCACCAATGTCCAGTTATAATGACATTTTTCCCTTATAATGGTGGTACGCGTGGCAACGTAATAGGCGGGAAATGCAAGTCCCACCAATAAATGCCAATATTTGATGCTTGTATGATAAATCCGGGCCTGCCCAAATCTGCAAGTACGTTCAGATGGCTATGAGAATATTTTAGATGCCCGCAAAGAAGCAACAGGATGCATTCGTCAAATTTTCGGTCCATAAATAGATAATTTTATAAATTTTGAGAGTGACTCATATTTCAATATGATCAATTGGCTTAAATTTGAGGTGAATGAGCTGGAAGCATTACAATATTCAAAAGAAATAATCAAATTAGGGGCCGTTCAAGTACAATGTAACGCTTTAGGGGGGGAGGGTTCGTACAACGCGTTACGCTGCGAGTTAAAAATCTCTTGTTTTATACATTATTATCGCATACGCGACTAAAACATAACAGAAGTCGCTGAAATGACTTTCCGGTACATTGCCCAACATAATTGTGACTTTTAGGTAAACATGGCCACTTGGGTGATACCGTACTTTTAAGGAGAGGGGTTAGTGCAAGAAAATAACTTTATTTGATAAATTTCTTTGCTAAACTTAATTGTTTTCACAGCTTATCCATGCCATTCTCAAAACACAGAGCGATCACCGATGAACAGCGCATGGGCCATATTTTATCTAAGCTCGAGAGCCGCCAGAAATACAGCCAACTTGAATCACGTTGAAATATAGTCGAGTAAAATTCTATGCTTTTTATAACGAATTCGATGCCACTGCAAAACTACATAAAAAGATAACAGTAGAGCTTAGAGAAAAGTACCTTGATAAATAAATTAAAGTTTTAACATGTGTATTAGGCTGGTTCAAAATCGTATGGAAACATTAAATGCCGTCATATTTCTGGTGCTCAGGCCTGAAAACATACATTGAGCCTATGAAGCCCTTGTGCCAAAATTTCACCCGAATCGGACCATGGGAAGGCGTGTCAGTGGGTTGATTTGTATGATTTTTGTGTATTTTCGAGATGATTTTTTAGTATTATTTCTTTTAATTAAAAAAAATATCAACTTCGAGGTATATTCGTGGTGATAATTTTTTACGGACTCAGTATGATGTGAAATATGTGTGAAAATTATAAATCAGAAAATCGCCACAAATTTGAGTATTGAGTCATTGATACGAATATGAAAAATGTTAAAAAATCTAATATACATACGTCCACTTTGCTCGTCCAAAACCATACCTATTTTATATTTTTCGGCCACGGCACTATGCGCAATCGATTGTGAATCTTTTTTTGCATAGAAAACAATATGTCAAAGATGTTTTGTACCAACGATGCGATCTGGAGAAATATTTGATTAATAAAAGCAAGCATTTTCGTCATAAGAAAATATAGATTTTTATTTTATTTTTGTTCAAGAAATGCTAATATTTCACATTTGACCATTTTGCAAATTTTTTTAAGTTTTCGGCGGCCACTTTAAGTATTTTGTGAATCTGATTTTCATGGTCCCTTATCTGTTTGTTGAAATTTTGCACAAGAGGAATCGTTCTTTTTGCGGTGTCGGTCACAATATGTAATTTTTGAGCCACAATCTTCGAACACTTGTACGATTCGTCATTTAGCCAGCAAATGGGGCCTTTTTCCAGAAAATCCATGTTGTGAATGACACCGCGGAAAAAGCAGTTGGTCTTTGCAATATTTCAAAAAACAGATAATGAAGCACGAAGATCAGTTTTAAAAATTATTTTAAGTGGCCGCCGAAAACCGGAAAAAATCTACAAAATGAACAAATGTGAAATATTAGCATTTCTTGAACAAAAATTAACTAAAAATCCTTATTTTCTATGACGAGAATGCTTGCTTTTATTAATCAAATATTTCTCCAGATCGCATCGTTGGTACAAAAAATGTTTGACACATCATTTTCTATGTAAAAAAAGATTTCCAATCGATTGCGCATAGTGCCATGGCCGAAAAATATAAAATAGTTATGGTTTCGAACGGGCAAAGTGGAAGTTTGTCAGATTTTTTACCATTTTTCACATTCGTATCAATGAATCAATACTCAAATTTGTGGCGATTTTCTGATTTACAATTTTCATACAAATTTCACATCATACTGAGTCCATAAAAAATGATAACCACGAATATACCTCAAAGTAGATATTTTTTTTAATTAAAAGAAATAATACTAAAAAATTGTCTCGAAAATTAAAAAAAATCATACAAATCGACCCACTGACACGCCTTCCCGTGGTTCGATTCAGTTCAAATTTTGGTACAATAGCTCCATGGGCTAAAGATATATTTTTGGGCCTGAGCACCAAAAATCGGCACATCTATTGCATTTTGAACCACCCTAATGTGTACATTAGGGTGTCCCAGGCGAAATTTGTTTTTTTTTGAATTGAGATACGCATAAACTCTATTTCTTTTCCGTTTGACCCTAATAGCTCAAAAATTAAATATTACTGATATCGGATAATGTTAACCCGTGCCGACTTGATGTCAAAAGTTTGATCTAAAAATTAGTAGGGGAGCCCTAAAGGAATTTTAGAACTTAATAGTTTTCTAGTAAATAAAACACTGTTTTACTTACACCTTATATATATGTATTAAGTATTTATCATTAACCGGTTACCGCCCAACCAAAACAATTTTTCGAATTTCCAAAAGATTTTTGGAGGAATAACTCATCTTGAGTATAAATGTTTAAATGTTAAATGTTTTTCCGACTTCCGGTTCCGGTTTGACGAACTAACAGGGATTAAGCCATGAAAGTCTGCTGTGTCAGCACTCCTGTTTTAGCATGTTGACATGAAACATTATATGACCATGAAGCAGGACACTCTATGAGAAAACTGTCATTAATTTTGAGTAGATTGAACATGAACTTGCTTTTTATTCAAATAAAGTCGACGATGCTTTTCTCTGAAATTAAAAAAGTGATCAAAGTAATAAAATTAAACAATTCGATGGGATGTAGCGTTTACTGTAGGCTGACGGATTTTCTTTGGTTAAGTTAGTAACTATTTTTACTTTCGTTTCTTGGTCTACATCATCGTCGCATAGATGCTGGCAGAACTTCTGTAAAGCTGCTTTGAGATGCTTTTGTTGACTGTTTCATAAGCTTTCAAAATGCTCAAGTCCTGGTAAGATAATTAACCGCTAAAGTGCATTGCAGCCAAGGCTTGATGTAGGAAGTCACGATGAACAGGCATACGTCTAGCAGAACTGCCTTATCCTTGTTTAATATTCTGAATTAAGAGCTAAGTAATAATATTTCTAATGATTAAATTGCTCTCGCCATCCATCGAGCTTGGTGCATGACACCTGGTGGCCGAATCTTAAAGTTCTGATCTGATCTCCGCCAAGAAATATTATTAAAAGCTCTATTAATTCTCGATAGTCATCTCTTGCAATATTTTTTAGTTAATTCAGTTCGGTAAAATTCTAGCAGTTTGTCAATATCTGAAACATTTAGGCACGATAGCTTTTCTATATATTTTTCCAGTTTTCTCGGAACTTCTTGAACACTAGAATATCAGGGGTTGTAGTTATTTGGATAATTTTTGCCTCAAACACACTTTTTAATACCAACTCGTAGAAGTGATGGCGGCAAGGAAAAATAGGCATTTCTGAATTCAGTTTCACAGGCACCATTAATACGACCAGTATATGGAACTATAGTATCAAAACAAAATAATTTGCACTTTGCAATTATTAAACCAATCTGGACTTATGGAATCCAACTTTGGGGCTCTACTAGCTCATCTAATATTGAGTTACTTCAACGTTCACAGTCTCGCATTCTTCGTATTATAACAGGAGCTCCGTTGTACTTCAAAAATTCTAGATTGCACAAAGAACTCAAAATTTCTACTTTCATACAATAGAGGAAATAACTAGATCTTCAATAAATTACAAGAAACGCTTATCAACTCATCCTAATACTCTAGCTAAGGACTTGCTTAACAACCCCAGCTTATCGCGGATTAAGAGATTTAATTATGCAGTAATTACAATTTAAGTAACCTTTTCACTACAATCCTTATTTTTCTCACTTTAATCCTAACATCTGTCAGATATAAGTAAATCATATATTATAAGAATGATAAATTATTGTTAGTTCCTCAATATGGAAGATCCAATAAAACACATATTACGAAAAAAAGAACTTTATCATCAGTCGATAACAGCGTTCTAAACTGCCTGTTCCTGTTCACTTCGTGATGAGTTGTCTCATTTTGGCACAACGATAAGTTGTTCTTTATTACCATTCGAAATAACTATTGGTAGACGTTCTTCTTTACATTGGCGTGCATCTAAAGCCGACAATAGTTTGCCATCCCAATGGACAGTTAAAGTATTCGCACGGTTAGAAATTTTGGATTAAATTTTAATACTTTTGGGCTTACATATATGACTACACCAGAATTGTATTAAAATTTAATACTGCCTAAATATTAAAATTCATTTTTAATACTAAAATTTAATACTCGTTTTTATTAAGATTTAAAAAAAAAAAATTTCATTTCGAATGGGATTCAAACCGGATTCCTTGTGAATTCAATTGATGCACGTGCAGCTTAACGACATCAGCCACCGTAGTGTTATTTATTGTTTGGCTAAACGTTTATTTATATTGACAACAACATAAAATGAAAGTTCTTTATTAAAGTATTAAAATATAATACAGCATGGTTTAAAATTCGAATATAATACTTATACATTAAAATTTAATACAAAATTTATTACAAAATTTTGTAATCTATTGAAAAGTATTAAATTTAATCAAAATTGTATTAAAAATCCTTGTAATATTTCGCTTGTATTAAAATTTAATCCAAGATTTCTGACCGTGCGGTGCTTCGTTTTGGAAAGCGACCTTTATAGCTTCTGCGCGCTCTTTTCGCTTTTCCTTACGAATTCTTTGAATGGATGAATTGCTTATCAGAAATTCGTCGGTGTTATGTCCAAGTGCCTCAATATTTGCTTCAATAATAAAAACAGAATTTCTCATAGTTAACTGACAACTATCTAATGCTGATACTAATTTTGGGGTGGTAAAATTTTTCCTCATAGAAGTTTTATTAGTATCGGGCTGTATTGCTCTCAGTTGGGAAGGCCAGATTTTCTAGTGAATCTATTATTTCAGATTCAGAAGACAAATTTCCTTGTAGGGGTTCATAAGATGAATAAAAGTTAATATTTCAAACAAAATGATGTGCAATTACATATAGATCGATATGTTAGCTCCCGTACGCCTTGGTATGCAAGTAGTGACATGTTTCGATGCAAGTCGGCACGGGTTGCCGTGATTCGAAGTACATGAAACTTTATTTACAATTGCTTTGACATCATTCAAACAAAATTAGAGGGTATGCGTTAAAAAAAAATTAGCATTTATTTTTTTGGGACACCCTAATGTACACACATAAGTTTTCCCACTATAAAAGCTATATGTTTTATTTAAATGCTAAGAAGAGCGAATGAAATTGTACTGTATGGAGAGCTTCTTCGAGACGCTGGGCCACGGCTCCAATACACATTATTTGATTTTACTTTAAATTTTTTAATTCATATTGTAGATCTGGTGGGTTGTTAAAGCCAATGACCTTTAGAGCAAAAAAAATCGGTCTCTTCGAAACAAAAACATTATGTTTTAAGATCCGACACTAAATACCGAAGATATGTCGAAAAATTTAATAAGACGACCCCTAAAAAATAAAAACATTTTAAAAATATTTCTGATGGAATAATCGAAATACATACTTCTGTTAGAAAAATTTATTGATTTTTTGCAAGCTTTAATTTTTTGACATTAGGGTGGTACATTAGGATGGTAGAAACTGAGATCTGGTGGCTAAGTTCAAGAACGGGTCACTTGATGTCAAGGATCATTAGATCAAAAAATTGGTCTACTTAAGACAAAAACATTGATATATCATTATTTAAGATCGGACTGTAATTGCCGAAGATATGATGAAAAACTCAAATGCTCGAGCTCTATTTTCGGCAAAAAAAAAAAAAATTTTTTTTAGAAATTACCTTTCAAAAATGCTTCGGATTTGCTGGTGTACGGTGAACTTGTTTTTTTTTTGAGGTACGGTCTAGTGCCCATGTATGTGCATAAGCTATTTAATTATTTCCGTGCTAACGACTGACTGAATTAAAAGATGTGCTAACGGCCTACTTCTTTTGGTCAGGTAATTGGCCACTGGCAGTAGTGAAAAGTAAAAATGCAGGCACAAAACTTCACTAGTGGCGGACCTTATTCAGTCGGGTAGATGCTTACCAGCAGTAGTAAAAAATTAAAGTTGAAGGATGCGAAAAAGCATTGCACCAATGGCGTCAGCGGCTGGCGATATTTGGTTGAAGAAGCGTTCATCTATCCTTATTTCATAAGCGTATGGCCCATTATTTTTCAAATCGAACAATAAGTCAATTTAGTGTCATCGATTTGCTTGAAATTTGCAGATATTAATCTGCGTTCAATTCTAGGGGACCTATATTTTTTTATTTCGCTGAAAGGACCCAACTTTCAAAGTTATGGTCATTTGAAGTTTGTCCTTTAAAATTAAAAAAAAAAAAAATTCCGAAAGGACTTTTTTCAAATTGTCGATATTTCCTTAATTAATAACGGAATTTCATATTTTTTTTTTTCAAACTTTTCATAATTTAATGGATCTTATGAAAAGATGGCATTTAGTGCAAAGTAAACTGTTTTGTGGAAAATTTTGCAAATATCGTAAACCAGAGGCATTTTTTTCAAATTAAAAAAATTTTTAAGTGCATCAGTTTTTTTTTTCCTTGAAATTTTTTTTATCAACACAGAAAGGCTTAAACTACATTTAATTTAGGAAATATCGACAATTTGAAAAAAAGTCCTTTCGGAATTTTTTTTTTAAATTTTAAAGTACAAAGTTCAAATGACCATAACTTCGAAAGTTGGGTCCTTTGAGCGAAATAAAAAATATATGTAGGTCCCCTAGAATTGAACTCAGATTAATATCTGTAAATTTTAAGCAAATCTATAAATTTTTTTGGTCTGCCTTGATCGATTTGAAAAATAATGTGCCGTATAGAATCTACATATACATGAATTTTCGGACGCTTGTATTTCGAAATGCACACGTCAGAGAGAAAAACCATTTGAGAATAAAAGTTATCATTTTACGTCTACTTTCTAATTAATGTATTGAACATTTTTTTACTCTTAAGTTATAAGTAAAAATTATGCAATTTAAAAATTAAAATCGAAACTTTTCGTAAAACGGTATGTTTAATTTTATTGATTTTTTTTTTTCAGAGAGAAAATAAAATCTTAGCAATCATTTTGCAGTTAAGCTTAGAGTGGGCAGAGTTATGGTTCTCTAGATATGAACTTTTCTATATCGCAACCCGCAAAAAATAAATAACAAAATCATAGAAAAGAGTCAATTCAACTGTGAGCGGTGCATTTACCGTTATCCATTTGTGTTACTGCGTCGTTCATGTATTTTTAAATTTTGCGATTTTCAAAAAATCGTATTTTCGAAAATAAGTCCACAAAAACTTTTTCCAAAAACACGTATCGAATATTTTTAGACAAAGTATCGAAAAAAATTTGATTTTGATGAATCTAAATTTTCAGGTAGACTGATCCATATATGTTTGTATATCATGCACTTCTTTTTATAAAGAAATTGTAATCATATACATAAGTAAGAAATAAAATAATTGAACAAATACACACTACACCGCGAATTAAATTTCTCATCAACATTTGTTACAGCGTGCGAAAGTACTACTCTACTCCTTCAAAACTCATTTTAAATTATGTTGATATCTTATTTTTTTCTCCGAAATATCGTAACTTGAAATTTATTACACAAGCCTATATTAATTCCAGTATGGCAGGATAATTAGAAAACTTTAATTTATGATATCTCGGTGAGTTTTTCTTTATGTTGTTGTGTATTCGGATAAATGTGCCATTTTAGATGCCAATGCGAAAGCCCTTTAAAAGAAATTGAAAAATTTTATATCAAACATTTTAATTTAAATATTAAATTTCTTTTTTTTTCTCAGTGTATGCATTGCTCGTCGAAAAGTTCACCTTCATATCGTCTGATAAAAACTGAATGTGGCCACCCAAAATTGCGGCTAATACGGGTCCACATTGTGTGTTCGTGTTCCATTTTGTCTTACTGTTTAGTTCTTTCTGCTTTTTTTTGTCGGTTTGCTCTGTTCCACTTTTTCGATTTATTTGAACGAGTTTACTTTGATTTTTTTTTTTTTCGTAGCAGAGCTGCTTAAATTTCTGTTACATAGCATTTGATGTACCACGATCAATTTCGTGAAGGATGTTGTTATTTTTAGATTAAACAAAAATGCAGCAGCAAAACAAATCGTGTTGCTTGCAACACCTACGCGTTAGTTGAAAGCGAAAGAAAATTCCTATGCCCCAAAAATTTAAAGCGCTAAGAAATGCTTTGTTAAAATGCAAGTCAAGATATTAGTATTTAGTATTTATTGAGTCTATGGAAAAAAACCTTACAGACTAGAACAAATATAATGAACTTAATTATTTAACAAAAAATAAATTGAATTAAAATATAAGAAACCAAAATAACTTATAATCAATTGAATAAAATTAATGTAAAAGCCTCAACAAAACAGATGTAAAATTCAATTTAGGCATACAGAAATCAATTGAATTATCTTTATATAATTTATTTAATATTACGAGAGTTCTATTAATGGGCTCATTAATGGCATAGTTGGAACGATGACACTTAACATAAAAATAGTCAGAGGAGTGTAAAGTTCTGGAAGGTATATTAAACGCTATCAGCTCAAGAAAATCAGGACAGTTAATATTACAATTAATAATATCATAAATAAACATAATGTTATGTGTAAGTCTCCGTTTTTCGAGACTATCAAGATTTATGAACATACAGCGAGAATTGTAAGAGCGAAATGGTTCAGTGAAGGGAATAGAGCGCAAAGCAAACTTAAGAAACTTTTTTTGAATACGCTCCAAACGGACAATATGTATCCCATAATATGGGTTCCAAATGAAAGAGGCATATTCTAAGTTTGATCTTACAAAGGACGTGTAAAGCTGTTTTAAAGTAAAAGGATCTTGAAAAGCAGAACTATTTCTTTTAATAAAAGCATGCAGAGAGTATGCTTTGGGTATAATGCGATTAACATGACTAGTTAAACTAAAGCGAGAGTCAAAGAAGACAAGATCACGAATTTCATTAGCTTTAGTCAAAGCCATACCATCAATGCAATATGAAAATGAAATAGGTGAACTTTTCTTCGAGAAAGTCACATGAAAGCATTTCCGTAGATTCAATGCTAGATGATTAGTTTTGAACCAGGTTGAAACATTATTTAATTCAGATTGCAGAGTATTACTATCTAAGTAATTATTCACTTTGAAATAAATTTTTAGATCATCAGCATACAATAAAAAACGGACGGAGGGAAAACATGTTGTTATATCATTAATAAAAAGAATAAATAGTAATGGTCCAAGGATACGGCCCTGTGGTACTCCATAAGTTACTAAAAAAGGCTGCGACTTAGCATATTCTATGACTACAAAAGAGACCCTATTAACAAGATAAGAGCTACACGGAAAAAACACCAGCTCAAATTTTATTAAAAATTAATAAGAGATTATAAAAATTAAAATCTGAAAACAAATATTACTCTTTTATAGTAATAAATAAAAATCCATTATTAAAAATTCTATTCTAGTTTGTAATTATTTTCATTTTACATTTTTTAATAAGTGCATATTAAAAATTATTTTCTTCATTTTATTTATTACCCAAAAACTTTTAAATTATACAAAGAATTTATTAAATTTTAATAAATTGCGACATTAGAATTTTTACATATTTCATATTGTAATATATGATTCCCCTTTATAATTTTTAAAAAGTAGTTATAGAAAAATTATTTCAAGATTAGTAATTTTTATTATATTGCATTTTATTTCTCTTTTGTTTTTAATTTGTACTCTGTTTGAGTTCGCAACATGTTCATGCAAAAAAATAAATATATAAGGCTTGCCAAACTCTTACTAATAGGCTTAGAAGTAATGTGTTGAACAGAATTGGGACGGGGTCGGGAAAGCGGCAACGGAAACTCGCTGGCCGTCCCAATTTTGTTTAACACACAAAAAATTTTAAAAATCAATTTCAGTTATTATTATTTCATCATAAAATCTTTATAATGTACTTTTTAAAAAATAGTACAGTCCTTTTAAAATATAATAAATTATTGCAGAAATTTTAATATCTACTTTGTAAAAATTAAAAACTTGCATTCGAAAAATTAATGTCTGCTTGATGCAATTTTTATGTTACGCTTAGTAATTTTTAATAGACACCCGAACCGTTTTTAAATTACTAAATTACCTACATATTTTTCTTAAATTTTGATTAATATTTACAATAAATTCGAGTTTCGTTTTTTCCGTGTAAGCCAAGACGGAAAAGCCGAATGAAATCCAATCTTAGATAGTTTCGAAATCAGAAGATAATGTGAAACTTTATCAAAAGCTTTCGAAATGTCTGAATATATTACGTCAACTTGACTACCATCTTCAAATGAATTGATACAGTATCTTGTGAAGATACTGAGGTTTGTTATTGCAGACCTACCTGAAACAAAACCATGTTGCTGAGGGCAGATTAAGTTTCTTACTGCAAAGAAAACTTTTTCCTTAACAATTTTTTCAAAAAGTTTCGATATGTTAGTGAGTTTTGAGATAGGCCTATAATTTTCAACATTGTTTTTATTTCCTGATTTAAAGATAGGAGAAATAACAGAAATTTTCCATTTATCTGTAAAAGAACCAGACATAAGAGATTAATTGAATCAACAGGAGCGGATCGGAAGTAGTTTTGACACATTTTAAAAGCATGTAATAACTAAGTCCATCAAGATCACTTTTGAAGGAATTATTCAAACCAAAAATACCTTTCTCAATATCATCTAATGACAAAGAAAGTGCACCAAAACTTAGTAATGAATCTTCAATATTAGGCTCTAGTTGGTTATTATGTATATAACAACTATCAAAATTAGAAACAAAAAATTTTGCAAATAAATCAACAGTATCAGTTAAGGAGTTAGTAATGTATCTATCTATAAAACATAGATGAAGGAACGAACAAAGAACCTTTTTCATGCGAGTTTCAAGCGTTAAAATATATTGCTTATAAAGGAATTTGTTAAAGAAATCAAATTCACTTTTATAATGAACAAATTTATTTTTAAATTCAATACAACCTGTAGAGTTGAATTTTAAACAAAATTTATTACGAAGGTTCTTAAGTTTTTTCAAACCATTGGTATACCATGGAAGTTTATGGATTTTCTTTTTTAATGGAATATGAGTTAGGACATTGTCTAACAGAACTTTAAGGAAAACTTCAAAACAATCCTGAGTATTCAGTTCATTAAATAGTAGATGCCAGTCAACACCATTAATGAGTTCATTTAAACGATCAAAATTGAAATTCTTATAATCATAAAAATATAAATTAGTGCTATTTGCTTTCAAAAAAGAGTAAAATTCAATCTCAAAACATAATGCTGAATGATGTAAGGTTGGTTCAGAAATAAGACAAGCGTACTCAAATAATTTAAATTTCAAAGTTTTACTTACAAATACTAAGTCTATGACTTTAGATAACTTATTCAGTACAAAATTAATTTGAGCAAGATCAATACTTAGAAAACTATCGATTAAATAGATCTCAAACAATTTATTGACGTTTAAAGGAATAAAAACCATGTCATCATCAGGAGCAGGAGCCCAGTTTAAATTGGAGAAATTAAAGTCACCAACAACGCAAAAATAGTCATCGATGCCGACGGTAGATGAAAATGTAATAATATTATCAACATGTTTGCAATACAATTCAGGAATTTACGACGTACACACAATAATACTTCCTCTTGGATGATGCAAAGTAATACAAAGTTGATCGAGCAGACCATCTTAAGTATCAATACTGTGCATGGATGAACATATATCCCATCTGACAGCTACCAGCACACCTCCACCTCTCAAGCAAGCAGTTAAAAGAGCACTACGATCTTTACGATAGATTTGAAACAGTGACGGATCAGCAATTTCTTCTTCATGAAAATCATAACTAAGCCACGTTTCGGTGAATACGTAAACGTCATGATCAGCATTAGATATATAATTATGCACAGCCACTAATTTAGTTCGCATACCAGAGAGATTTTGGTAGTGAAATTTTAGCGCATTAGTATTAGAAGCAATAGGGCTATTATCGGTTAATTTCTGGTCTGAGTTAACCCTTCCTCTGCAAAAAAAGAAAACGGGCGTACCAAAACTTCAGAAGGCCAAAGCGCAGGGTTAAAAACCTTATTTTAATTGCATACAGGAATTATCAGCTTGAAGTTAATTATTTTTAAATTAGATAAATCTACATCCTTTTTTACCAAACGATAGCAGGCAATGTGTTGTTTATCTATTTGAGCGCGTGATGAAACATAATCAATAATATTCTCAACAGTTAAAGTTGGTTAATGATATTTTGTTAATGGCGCATATTTGATCTTAATTGAAATCTTACCTTCATCGGCTTTTGATATAGCCCAAGAGTAAGTAACGACAATATTTATCTCATTTGAAAGATAAATTTTAGTCCTTGAACTATTACCAAGGTACAAATGTACCTGTACAAAAAATATTTTATTTTTTTTCACGATGTGTCAGCGGATAACAATAGCCTATATGTCTAGACAAAGCTACTCAAAATGATTGTCATCAACATTGAAAACTGGATTGGCGCCCCTGTTTTAAGTTGCCTACCCATTTTACTTTCCCGCCGATCCCGATGTACATTATTTTTTATGTATTTTATGCATATCATTATTTTATTTTCCAGCCAAGATATCTGCATTTTTCTAAATTAACACACCTGACACTCTTCGAATGGCTGTCGACAAATATACAAATTTTTTTTTGTTTTAAATAGCTATTATCGTTAGAACAATTCGAATCAGTGATTAGTTTTTCTTCTTCTTGTTTTTTTCTTATAAGAAAATGGAAAATTTACCGGAAAAAAATGAAAAAATAATATTGTTTGGTCTAATTAATAGTGCTTCACTGAGAACCGATAAATATCGTTCTCGTCATAGCCGTATCTAAGGGGATTGGGGGGATAGAACCCCCTCCCCCGAAATTTTTTGACGAACACTATATAGAAACGATTTTGCAAAGAATAGACACTATGTCAAATTGACTTTGAGAGGAACACACCACACAAAAACGGTTTTCTCAAACGAACAGACACTATATGAAATCGATTTTGTGAAAAAAAAGTCTGAAAAAAAAAGTCATCAGATTTTTTAAATGATTTTTGATCAGCTGCAAGAAATAGTTGATAATCATCGATCTGTATTAACTTATCTTTATGTCTTAGGGCCGTCAGCCGTTTCCTTACTAACAGTGAAATCGAAATCCTCATAGCCGAAAAGCGTAGGTTAAGGCGAGAGTGGCAGGTCCATAGATCCTCAGATTCTAAAGCAATCCTAAAAATTGCTACACATAAACTTAGGTCTGCGTTAAATAACGAAGAAGACTTGGAGCAGCAAAAGTATGTCTCGAAACTTGCCCCCAATGCTAATGGGAAAAAGTCCTTGTGGAAAGCCAGCAAAAAAATAAGAGCCCCCACTGAAAATGAATCACCGATTAGAGACTCCCACGGAAATTGGGCTCGGTTGGTTGGTTGGTACAGTTTTTCAACCAAATACGAATATTCAAGGTTTCATGCCTCCCCAACTGCCAATAAATAACGATACTATCCAAATAAGTTTCAACAGCAGCAACTTAATCAGTTTAATTCATAAAATGTGTCCTAAAAAAGCCCCAGGGTGTGATAACATCACACCCAAAATGATTAAGGTATTGCCTTATTCAGGCATTATCTTTTTGATCCGACTTTTTAATGCAATAATTCATTACGGATATTACCCAAAAGAATGGAAAAACTCTTTGATAACCATAATACAAAACTTGGGAAAGATCGTACATTACCATCATCGTACAGACCTATAAGTCTTTTACCTTGCTTGTCAAAATTATTTGAGAAATTAATTCTAGCTAAATTAATTCCTTATGTTACCGATAAAAATTTATTTCCGCCTCACCAATTCGGCTTCCGAAAACAACACGGCACAATTGAACAGGTTAATAGGATCACAAATGAAATTAGAAAGGCTTATGAGCGCAGTGAATACTGCACAGCAATATTTCTCGATGTCGCATAGGCGTTCGATAAAGTATGGCACGAAGCCCTTATCAATAAAATTAAACACTTATTGCCTCTCAATGTTCACAAAACATTTACTTCTTACCTCGAAAGCAGGCTCTTTAAAATAAAACACAGAGATTTTATTTCTACTCACTTCAATATAAGAGCAGGTGTCCCTCAAGGTAGCGTACTAGGACCGTTTCTATATGTATTGTATACCTCAGACTTACCAATTAATGCTAACACGACCATCTCAACATTCGCAGATGATACTGCAGTTTTAAGTTGTAACCGTTGCCCATTAGAAGCTTCTCGAAAGCTCCAGTTTCATATAAAATCAAGAGAAGAATGGTTGTCGATATGGCGCATAAAAATAAATGAGGAAAAATGTAAGCAATTTACTTTTACCCTTAGGCGTGGTGAATGCCCTCCAATTGTTCTAAATAATACTTCAGTCCCACAAAGTGAAATTGTAACATATCTAGGTATTCAATTAGATCGACGACTTACATGGCGTAGGCACATTGAAGCCAAAATAACTCAGTTAAAGTTAAAAACCTCCAGTTTTCATCGTTCCCCTTTGAAGCTTGAATATAAAATCCTTTTATACAAAACAATTTTTACGCCAATTTGGTTATATGGTGTCCAACTTTGGGGTAACGCCAGCTCTTCAAACATAGAACTAATACAAAGGGCTCAGTCCAAAATATTAAGAATAATTACAGGTACACCATGGTACATAAGGAATGAAAATATTCACCGAGATCTATGCATCCCATTGGTAAAAGATGAAATAAATAAAAATAAACAAACTTACGTCATAAGGTTGATGCATCATCCTAACCCATTGGCTCGTAATTTAATAAACATAGAAAATCACTCCAGACTGAAAAGAAAGGATCGTCCTTCTATGGAAGTTGTGCATACTGCACAGCACGGAACCGAACTTATTAGCTCTAACGTCATCGTGCAATCATCGTGAAGCAGATGAGGACTCTGTACCGGGACCTAGTTCATCTCGGCACAGTCCTCCAATACAATCCGACCTCGGCAAGTCATCACAGCCAGCTCCTCTTCCGATGAGGACGTGTGCACGAGACCTAGTTCGTCTCAACCGCTGTCCGATGAATTGGAGAGTGCAGCAACAAGAGGCCTAGTTCGTCTCGGCTACCACCCCAACAATGCCCTGGAAGCTCTTAGTACCTCCAATGTGGTCATCGCAGCCAGCTCCTCTTTTGATGAGGACGCGTGAACGAGACCTAGTTCGTCTCAGCCGCTGTCCGATGAATTGGAGAGTGCAGCAACAAGAGACCTAGTTCGTCTCGGTTACCACCACAAAAAGTATAAGTCCCTGCTAACTTTTTGTTTCTGGAGACGAGTTCATTATTAAATTATAAATTAATTATACATAATATTAATTTATAATAATGTTAATTAGTATAAGATTTTAAAACTTATTGTTAGTCTCTAAAGAGAAGATTCAATAAAAAGAAAAGAAGTTTAAAAAAAAAAAAAAAATTTATGATAAAAATAATCAGTCGCAAAAATCAACTTTCTTAAAAATTTTTTAATAGGATTACAATCATTTTTCCATAATGGGTGAGATATGCCTACAGGGGAACCGAACACCCAATAAAAAAAAACGGTAACGCGTCAAAAATGCATACCGCAAGGAGACGTTCATTAATTACATGATTAATGGTGTGGAAAGTGCATTTTATTTAAATTTTAAAAATTGTAGTTAAAAATTATAAAAAAATTATTAAACCCACATATGTATCTTCTATTTTTGACTTAGATTAGTTGGCATCTGACAAACTGTTGACGAAACTGCCGATGACCTAATTAGTACACAGGAAGATAATACACAGGAAGTTAACATCCACAGAAGAAATTCTAATCAATAAAACAGTCGAAATACGAGCGAAACTGAAATAGGAAATTATACTCGATCGCATATTTTTGTACCAATTTTCGTTCATATTGAATTTTGTACTATACATTAGGCTGTATCGAAATGTATGGACGCATTTTAAAACCCAATGCCAGACCCAAATAATGAAATAAGCAGGAAAGACAAGTCAGGAAATATAATTTTTTTAGTTTTAAAATGAATTCCTAGGTCCCCGAATAGCTGTTATATATGAAAACCGTATAGTTTTGCACTGGAGGCTATCAAATGGTACAATTTTTTCGAAAAAGCATAATAGATCTCGATTCATTGTCAAAAACAACTGACGTATGCAAATTTTCAGCGAGATCGAATGACGTGCTGGAGCGTCAGCAAAGAAATAAAAAACGATTATTTTGAATCAGACGAATACTTTTTGCTCTGGAGCCCATCTAACGGTACATTTTGTTGAAAAAAATATTGCAGTAATCGATTCATCATCAAAAATTAGCTATGCTCCCAAATTTTGAGAGAGATCGAACGACGTGTAGGAGTGTCAGCAAAGAAATAAATAACGTTTTTTTTTTAATTGAGGCACATTATTTTTCAAATCGATTAAGACAGACCCCCAAAATTTCATCGATTTTCTTGAAATTTACAGATATTATTCTACGTTCACTTTTAATGGACCCATATTTTTTTATTTCACTGAAAAACCCTTATTTTCAAAGTAATCGTCATTTGAACTTTGTCTGTTAAAATTATTAAAAAAAATCGGTTCGGCAGCAAGTACCGTACAAGCAACTTCTCTTGAGAACAATTCTTTTTTTTTAATGTTTCGATACTTCGAAAATCATTTGAGAATATCTTATGATTACAATATGGCACTATTTATCTAGATTAAACAAATACATAGGCATTCTGATGAATATCTATTTCAACTCTACGAATCCATACTTTTATATGAAATTTATATTGCGTGCATAAAAAAGTCAGTTTTTTATGAATAAAAAACGAACCGCTGGACCGATTTTTTCCAGACTCCTTTCAGATCTAAGTCATGACGTGGCGTATCGATTGATATGGTCATCAAAAAATTCTGTCCGGTAGTTATTGAGGAAACGAAAGCCAAAATATGTCTACGTACGTACATACGTACACACACACACACAGACATCACTCTAAAAATACTTGTAAACGATTGTCGAGGTCTTGAAACGTAAAGAAAACACAAAATTACCTATTTCGATTTTCGGACCTATTATCCCTTGTGTCTACACCCACACACCCGGGTGTGTTTTTCATTTTCAAATTGATATATTTTGAGTTCTGAATGCCGTATCAACTTGAAATTTTGGGTAGCCTCCTAAAATATTGTTTTCTATCATATTTGAAAAAAAAAAAAATTCGTCGTTGGGGACCGAATTAACAGGTCGTTTTTGCGATTTACCCCTTCTATCTACAGCCAACACACCCGGGTATGCATAGAAAAATGTATGTAAATTATAAGTTAGAAATGAAGAAAAACATTTGGGTTTTGTTATAAATAATTTTTATTTATTTGACATTACTTTTTTGTGTTTATGTATGTATACAAAAAAGAATAACAATATATTATTAATAATATGTATTGTAAAAAAAAAAGAATTTTATAAAAAAAGTGATAATTTATGACCTGCATCTATTACATTGAGTGATATCTTTTGAATGCTCAACACAAACTGGCTTGTGACATTCTTTGCAGATTTTTCTTGTTGTTCTTCTTTTGGAACATAGAGGCAATTTCCCTTTTGCTTGATTCTGCCAGAATTGTCACGCTGCTCTTAGCGCTTACTGGAAGGCTTTCAATGGTTGGTGTAACTGGGCGGCCCAACATACTTTCGATTCCACTACGTGGTGAAAAATTTCACATTGTTTGATCTAACCAAATTGTACCATCTCTAGCTGTATAATTACTTGCAGAAGTTTCTATTGAATCAACTTCCAATTCTTCATCCGAATCAGTTTCATCAGCAGGATTATATTCTGGTAACTGTAGTTCGTCTGCATCTGAATCTTCAACATACATATTATTGCCATCGCCCTCTTCACCTGCCAATAGACGTTCATTCGTATCTTGCTCATCTTCACTGTCTGCTTCCAAAAGCTGCTCCAATCTTTGGCTTATGTACAGTTCTCTGTCTTCAAAGATAATTCCTTACAATTGCCGGGGAGTTAGCCATTCGCCATCAGCCATTATATAATTTGTTGTATGATTTTTATATTTTTATCAAATGCGTTGCATGAAAAATAATAGCGCCTTTTTTTATTCAAATGCTGTACAGAAAAAAACTTGACAGACACTATTAGCAAAACATGTATATTTATATACCATTTTTATGCGCGAAATCACACAGAATTTTTGAATTTATTAGTTCTTGGATTTGACCGCTTTAAAATTTATTTTTAAATATTTTCCCGAGATTTTTTTACTGTTCTTCGAAAATGCTCTCATCTAGGATCACCTGCGTCTTTTTTCCTAACGAAACTTTATGACTTACTAACAGAAAGAGGTAAACCTCTGTTTATGTGGACTACCTGTAAATATCTTCAACAATTTCAAATCCTCCGAAAGGCGTTGACCTGTTTGTGGTTAATTTTATTACAAAAATCGTCATTAGTGGGTTATGTTTTTATTACACAAACCTTTATTGAAAAATTTCCCAATTTTTTAAAATATCAATCATAGAGTCAGAAAAATAACTTCATTCAGTTCCACTGTTGGAGTTTGTGTAACTCCAGGTAGTTTTATATTTATTTTTCAATCAATATTTGCTTAGGATTTTACCTGGTACATATGAATAGGACATTGTGAATTAACTCTGAATGGCTTATATTTCTTTCTTTTGTACCTGTGTTATAGTAAGTAATAACAAGTAGGGAGAGTGAAGGGGATTTCTCGAGATGCTATGTGATAGATCGGTTATCAAGGTTGAAGAATAACAGTACTAAGAGAGTTTTATGGCTACTTCAATTATTTGACTTTCAAGCGGTTTTATCATACCCCTAAGTGCAACAAATGAATTTACTACGAAACCACACCATCGAAAAATCCTTATACTTAAAAAAAAACCGATTGCAATATAAGGAAAAAAAAGAAAGGAACAAAATATGTAAAAAAAAATGTATAATGTATAGATACACTTGTCAATTTTCATAATATATAATCGCTATAAATAGAAAAAACCGTTGACAACATAAAAAATTGAAAACGCACATACAAAACGTATGGGATACCCGGGTGTGTTGGGTGTATGTTTACGTATAATTTTTTGGCTGTAGACACAAAGGTTATAATAACTTCTCAAGAGAAGTTAAAAATTATATTTCCTGACTTGTCTTTCCTTCTTATTTCATTATTTGGGCCTGGAATTGGGTGTTAATTTTTCGATACAGCCTACTATACATATTTCGTATGTGTTATAGAAATTTAATTTTACATGCAATTGATGTTTAAAAATTTGCATTTTATTTCATTTTATATGCAATTTCTGTGAAAAATTTGTATTTAATAAAATATATGGACCAAAACCCAGACTGTTACGTTACATTTGTACGTACATTTGAACATAAATTGCTCTGAAAAGACATGAAATCAATTTCATTACTTTAGATATATGTACTTGATTCATGCATCTAAAAGTATGATTCTGTAGTACCATTTTCTGTTTATATAAAAATTTTTGTATCCCTTGTTATTTAGGAGCTATGGGCGTGTGAGCATGGACTGTTACGTTACATAGTTTTGAAAGTAGATTTTGAAGTTGCCCCACATGGGTGAAAAAGTCTGCTCTTTTGGTGGACTATTTTAAATGTGAAGTTTATAATTTCAAAGCTTTAGAATGAAAGTAATAAATTAAATTTTAATTACACTGAAAATTCTCTTTTTGAGTTCTGTAGAAGCAAAAATGCTCGGACTGTTACGTTACACGAAAGGACTGTTACGTTACCTTTGCGATCTATGTTCGCGTAAAAAGTAAAATAAAACATTAAAATTGCTTTAATTGTTTAATTTCATAATAGATAGCATTGGTTCAGTGGTCTAACGATTAGACGTCCCAAAAATTCCAAGTAATTGACGTTGAATTTAAAGGAACCAACAACACTGTAACTGCACTGTGTGGAAAAATTATTTCAAAAATTTGGGTAATCAGTGTAATTTGGGGTCACTGAGCTCGAAACTGCCATCAGATTTTGGTCAAGACTTCTGTTTTCAGATATCGGTAAACTAACTGGTAATTGACACAGCTAAATGCTCTTTACGGCTTTTTTAATTCAAGTCTAAGAGATTTGGTGTCTGAGGAAAAGTTGTTCCTCATGAACTTGTTTCATTTGCACTTAATCCCTCTATAGAGAATGTTATTGAAATTTTCTGAAAAAAATTTACATGCGAGAGATATGTACATTTAAAATTATAAAAAACATATCGCTCGTTTTCTGGAAGACTGTCACAACTCAAAAAACCTAAAGTTGGAGAAAAACGCATTTAAAGTTGAAGATGAAAATAAATGAAAGTCTATATAAACTCTTGTCACAAGCCAAGTTCATTAGATACCATTACGATTTTTCGACATAAAACAAATGTATAATTAACTCGAAAAAAATTTTTTTTAGTTATAACGGACTTTCAGTAAACGAGCGATATAAAGGAATTGAAAAATTTATTTTTGAATTTTACAACCATACAGATGAGCCTGAGGAAGTTTTTTTGTTAGTTTTTTATGAGGAATATTTTTTCCCTATAAAGAAATTCTCACTCGTTTGACCCGTATGTTAATTTTTTCAGAAAATTTGACTAAAATGTTCCATAAGGGGACCAAAGAGTGGTGCTGGAGGGGTTATAAAAATGTAAGGCCTTGCTCAGCTTTTCTCAAACATCAAAAATCATACATTTAAGGTGAGAAAATCAACATAGCTCTTATAATATTTGATTATCGATTAAAAAAGACTGTTACGTTACAAATTGTTTTCGGCGCTGGACACCAACATGTATATGCACCGCTAATTTTTTTTTTCTTCAGAAAATATACTAAAACTGCTCGAAGAAAATGAGGTCTTTCTCTTTTGTTGACGTGCTAGATTTTTCACCAAAAAAATTTTTGGGATTTTGGAGTGTTACGTTACATAAAAAAATGCGGTCGAATTCTTTTTTACACAAAATGTTGATAACATTTTTTTCCTTCAAATATTTTATTTAGTTACTTTCATTAGACTCAACACTATCTCAGAAAAGCGGATAGCAAGTAAAAAATAACATATATCGAATACAACGTATCTTTTTTTTCGTGTGGTATTTTTGTTCATTTTTATTCATCAAGAGGCAACCAAGAAACAAGTCTAAATTCTCGCAGCAAACAACAAATTTCGCGTTGACATTTGTGTTTCTCGATACCTAGGGATATGTATAGCCAGAAAATAATGAAGAACCCGTGAAATTTTAAGAAAAAAAAGGTTCTCCGTAGTTTACTTTTTTGCATTTTGGTCCATATGCATATATCTCCGGATGTCCTTAATTTTTTATATATATTATTGGATAAAGTATGGTAAACCAAAATCCAAAGTGATTTTCACAGTAAGCAAACTTTAAATGCACCCTCTGTTAAGAACCAGATGAAGATAAGCCCAAAAAGAAAATTATTAACAGATGATGTATTATATTAACTTTTTATAATCGCATTTAAAAGTCTATAAATTCGGTTCACATACAGATAATATAACTAAATAAAAAATGATAATTATTAATTAATTATATATTATTAACTAATTATATATTTAGTTAGGTATAAAACAAATAAATACAAAAGAGAAAACTCTAATAAAGAGGCAATATTATTACTAGGTATTTATGTATGAAACCGTATGATAGGCCAAAAATCTTATGTAGAAATCATTAAATTCAAATGCCATTGGAAATTGTTTCTGAATTTGGTTGACAGCGTCCAAGAATAGTAAGAATGTTGGAGCAAACGCCATATTGGAACTAGCATTTGTCGGCTTCAAATTGCTCCTATGGGCAAAACGATGCCCGAATGCTATCCATTCTTTTTCAATTAGTACCCGAAAACCATCAATTGTACGATAATATGGATCTAGACAAAGTTGCGCAATAGACGAAACTTGTGCCGTAATATAACAGCCATCTTCTAATGATAACATAACACTGTACTCTTGCAAATCAATCAAATCAACAACAGCACTAGCGAGTTGCAATAAGGAGGATATCTGTTGCAGCTAATCCGATTCTTCGACACCCTTGGCAAATGTTTGATCAGTACAGTGTAGCCAACTTAGGGGTTTTTCCCCTAAATTTAGGGGAACAAAATTTTTACTTTCATACGTTAATTCTCGAGCTACTTAGATGGCAGCGGCCATTAAAAAAGTTTTTTTTTTTCAATTAAAAGAAATATAAAACTAAAAATAACTTACCCTAATGCCTAAGGAGAAGAAATATAAGCAAAAATATTCCAAAAGTTGGGAAACCGATGAACTAATTAAAAATTCACAAATTGTTACATAAATAATGCATACATTTAACATTTAGTTCACAGAATGGATAACACCAAATCCAATTAATGAAAATATGGCAAGATGCAAGTATTGTATTGGTGAAACCGAAAAACACAAAAAAGCAGTTGCGGCCGATAAAACTGAGATTAGGGATGTTATGAAGTTTCGGATTCAGATTCGGACGTAACAAATTTTCAAAAATCGGTTTCATTATTTGAGAAATTTCTGTTGCTAATCTGATACTCAGGTTACATTAGTGGTATTCACGCTCTGTAGTATTTGGTCTTGTATTGTGTATTTTTGATAAATTTGATATTTGTAGTAAATTTGATATCGTAACAAAAACAAAACACTTGCTTTTTTCAAATACTCTAAATATCAAAAATACAATGACAAAACCATATTGTAACTTTTGTATAGTATTTGTGCATTTTTCAATCGTAGTTACCATAGTAAAATAAAGAAAACATGTTAATCGAATCATAATTTCTCAAATACTTTTCAAATTATTCAGTAAAATAAAGAAAAATATTTTAGGACGCTCACAATCTGTAGTAAAAATTGTAAATATTTACAAAAAATACTAAAAGTACTACAGATCGTGAATACCGCTATTATGTTGAGTTAAAAGTAAATTTCGAAAAGTAAGCAAATGACAAATACGCATCTCTGGCTGCTACTGGACAAAATCTATCAATTAAAAAATAGAACAAAATAAAAATTGCTAAAAATGTAACACGATTTGCATGCTGACAGCAAACAAAATATTAAAAGATCAAAACGTGGGCCGAGGCCACTCAACAACGCAACGCATTTGCGAATTCGCAGCTAAATATGAACCACTGTGTCGCAACCGTAACGTATGGAATTCCAATATGCATTAATATGTACCTACAATGTACATATGTATGTATGTATGTGTTGGGTCTTTTTGTATTTTTTACAATTTTGACAATTGACATTTTCGTTCATTTGTCATGATCTTGTCGTAGTTGTTTATTTTACGTTTATCTGGACTTGAAGCAAATACTTAGAGCCAATTGCAACTGAATTGTCGCAATGCGTTATTTTATCGCTTTTAAGGTGTTAAGTGCAAATGTGTATGTTTCTTGTTTATAGCCGAGTAGGAATTTTCAATTTTTTTATTGTTAGAAATAATACTTGAACCTGGGCAGTCAGATCAGGCCCGGATTGGTTTGGTAACGTATGGAGCCAGGCTAACCACTTGAGGCAAACCTGATATTATACTGATAAGTGGGCCTGATGCGGAATTGATCGGACTGAGAAAAAATTTCAATCCGTATCGTATAAAATTGGCCCTATTACAGATCCAGTATGAAGTTGGAAAATCGAATCAGACCCGGATAGGTTTGGTAACGCAAGGAGCCAGCCTGGTTCGTCCGGATCGCATACGGTTGGCCCCATTACAAATCCGGTACGGACTTGGGTAATCAGATCAGGTTTGAATAGGTTTCGTAACAATGCAGCTAGGCTAACCAGATCATGTAAACCAAACTTGGCACAATTCAGTGTGCGTGATGCGGCAATGATCAGTGTGCTTGAGGCGGCATTGTCCAGTGTGCCTGATGCGCAGTGATCAGTGTGACTGATGCGGCTAACTTAAAACAATTTTTTGCATATTTTATCATATCTTTTCTTTTCTACTCTTATTTAATTAGAATTTATTGTTAATTTATTTGTGTTGAGATTTTAAAACTTCATAAGAGAACTCATATTGTTTACCACTCACCGACGTGAATTGAACCTAGGTCGTCCTGCTCCATGCCACTGTTCAACGATGATCATCTTTACAAACTGAGCAACTCTCGTTATTTTTTCCTAGAGTTTAAAACTTAATTAAGTTTCATAGTACGTTTCCACCTTTTAGATCCTAACAAAATTCACATATAAGCTACCCGTAAATGGGTTCGCCATTCCCAGCCTGATCCGGAGCTGATTATGGCGGGGCTTGTTTAATAATAATTCCTACTCGGGTATAAGCATGCGTGCTTACATGTGTGCTTGAATGAATATATTTACGATCGAATATCTGATATTCAATCTGATTTTACTTGATTTGATACTTAATTGATTTATAGATTGATTGATTGAAATTGTAAAAAGTTTTTGAATAAAATTTAAATTTGAATTTTCAAAGAGCACAGCACAACTTTTTTAATTTATTCTTTAAAATCTGTATTTGGGTCAATTGTGTTTTATGTCAATCAATGTGGTTCACTTGCTCTTTTTATGACTGAATTTGACACTCAAAAACGGACACAACTCATTCAAAACTTGAGTTCTTGTAGAAGTAAACATCGAAACTAAAATTTATTTCATAAAAAATGATGTAGTTTTAAGAGGTTATCGGTAGACGGAAACGCAGCGGCATATTTAGGCAATGAAAATTTTAAATTTTGTTATACATAATATGAAAAATTAATAACTGATCAATAGAGAAAATAAGCAAAAACAGCTATTAATTAGGCATAAATTAAAATAAGCTGAGTTTTCGCATATCGAATTCTTCTTTAACATTAAAATGATGAAAATTAAAGATTTGTGAGCACTGATGGCATTTTCGGTACATTTCTGTACATTTACGTCCTGAAAAATCGCCGTCAGTACATTCGACCAGTTTTCAGTACATTTGCCGAATTTTCAGCACATTTTCAGTACAATTTGACAATTTATAATAATGAACTTATTTAAAGTAAATGAAAAAATGAAAATAATCTATATATTTATTCCTCAAAGATAAGGCTTACTTGACGCGATCTAAAATATCTACACAATAAATGATATATCAATTGAAGTGCTCATCGAGCAGAGTTCGGCAAAATTGTCGAGATCGGTTTTGCTCTTGTCTTATCAGCAGTTCTGTTTTGTGCATTCAGGTGTATACACAATTTTATTAGCTGCTATGTGTTGTTAGTATTGGCGTCACTTACGTCGTAACGTCGTAACGTCGTTAAAACAAGTGCCGAAAAGTTGAAGAAAAAAGGTCCTTGTGCCTTTCATTAAATTATGTGATATAAATTACTCGGACTTACAAAAAAAGTAAAAAAAGTTGGTTCAAAATAGGTTAATTAATAGATAAAAACATAATTTGTAAACAAAAATTGTTGACTTGTGTCTCAGGAACTTTCCGAAGTAAATGCTGCCTATAGGCCGAAAGGGCGAACAAGGATACGTAGGACTTAGAAATTGATGTCAGTTAGTCTTTATAGTCGTATTAATAAAAATATGAGCTCAAATATTTTTTAAGTCCTCGCACTTTAATTCGGACGTGAAATGGTTAACAAGACAATGGCTCCAAGCATACATAGTTCATGTACTATATTGCAAAACAATTTTTTGAAAGTAATTCAATTGATAAATTAATCTGGCTTGCACATTCACCAGATCTGAACCCGATAGAATATTTGTGGTCGATCTTAGACAGGAAAATTTCAATAATGAGCCGCTGTAACATCCCAAACTTTTAGAATGATATGCAACAGCAATGGCATAATATTCCCGAACGAATCATTACGAATTTGATAGAAAGTGTTTTAAAAAGACTTCGAGCTGTCATATAAGGTAAAGGTGGAAATACAAATTACCAAATAAAAGTAATTTTTAAGGCTTATATTTAAATGAGCGTAATAATATATTCCTTTACGTACTGTGATGAAGCAGTTAGGGCTGGGAAAAATCGGTAAGGAAAACTATCGATAGTTAACGATAGCTTTCAAAAAACTATCGATATTTTCGATAAACATCGGTAACTTCCCCCACCTAAATGCAAAGAGAGGAAAAAATTGAATTTGAAACGTAATAAGGGGACGTCCATTAATTACGTGAGCTAAAATAGGGAGGAGGGGTCTGCCAAAATCTCACCAAGGGGGGAGGGGGTCAAGGAAAACCTCACGTCAACTTTTTAATGGAGAGTTTACATTAAAAATTATAATTTAAGTCTCACGAGAGGGGGGGCTAGAGGTGCCGCCAGATCTCACCAAGGGGAGGGAGGGGTCCGAATTTTCAAAAATACACCTCACGTAATTAATGGACGTCCCCTAAGCAAGTTTATAATAAAATTCAAGTAAATATAAACACTTCATGGAAATGTGTCACCAATGCCCCAGCAGGAAAATAATGCAACAACCGCAAGTATTAAATTTCTTAATGTTTCCAATACTTCAAGCAAAAAAAATACCTTTACCTCCGATATTACCCCCAACAAGGCTGTAACTTCAGCGACCCAAACTGGAATGGATCGCTATATTAAAATCAAGAGAAAGTTAAGTCCTAAGGGTAATGCAAGTAACTCAAAAAAGATGTTTAAATTAAGCAAAAGTGAACAAATTACTAACAACCCACTTAGCGAAAATCGATATGCTTTGCTTGATATCGACTCATCTAAATTGAATGACGACAAAATGGTCGACTCAAACAATAAAACGCTTAAGCCTCCCCCCATCTACTTACGTGAACGCAGCTGTAATACACTTGTTTGTAATTTAGTTTCTCTAATTGGAAAAGATGGCTTTCATATAATACCTCTCACGAAAGGCAATGTTCCGAAACTAAAATACAAATTTACGCAGAAAAAAATTATAGAACAATTGCCACTTACCTAGAAAAAAATAAAAAGAGTTACTACACCTACCAGCTTAAAAGCAGCAAAGGTTTAACAATTGTAATTAAAGGCATAGAACCCGATTTCGAACAAAATGAAATTAAAGAAGCTCTAATTCATACCGGACTTAACCCGAAGTCAATTTTCAACATTAGAAACAAAAATAAAATCCCACAGCCGCTTTTTCGTGTTGAACTTGAACCAGATACTCGAAAATTGCAAAAAAATGAGGTTCATCCTATTTATAATCTGCGTTACCTACTAAACCGCAGAATATCCGTTGAGGAGCCCCTTAAACGAATGGGCCCTGTGCAGTGCACAAACTGCCAGGAATTTGGCCACACCAAATCTTATTGTACCCTTCGTACTATTTGTGTTGCTTGTGGCGACTTTCACCCCTCGTCAGCATGTTCTACTGACAAAAAAGATTCTACTACAAAAAAATGCAACAATTGCGGAGGCAACCACACAGCTAACTACAGGGGGTGCCCAGTATATGCTGAATTGAAGAACAAAATGCGCTTACGTCTACCCAAGTCACGCAGACTTTTACAAATAATATTGTACCTACAAACTTGCCCAAAACATCAGCTCAGACCTATGCTAACGTGCTTAAATCTAGTCAGGATAAACCTACAAATATCATAAGCAACTCTCAAAATTTTGAGACCATGCTCATGACGCTCACTTAATGCATGGCTCAGTTCATGGCAACTATGCAGACAATGATGCATGAGATGATGAACAATCAAAACCAACTTATGAAAGTTTTGATTGGAAATAAATGAACACTCTTAAAATCTGTCATTGGAATGCAAATGGCGTAAGCCAACACGAATTAGAAATGAAAAACTTTCTTTGCAGTAATGAAATTGATGTTTTACTTATTTCTGAAACACGTCTTACCCTCAAGCACAATTTTAAAATTGAAGGGTAGAGATTCTACAAAACCTGTCACCCTGATGGAAAAGCGCGAGGAGGTGCAGGAATACTCATTAAAAACCGTATAAAGCACTACGCACTTGAGCAGTATGGGAGGGACTACCTACAATTACTTCGATTTGCTTACAATGTTTTGATGATAAAGTAACAGTTTCAGCTGTATATTGTCCGCCAAGATATAAAATCACGGAAGCCCAGTTCGACCACTTTTTTAATTCATTACGGTCAAAATTCATTGCTGCTGGTGACTACAATGCGAAGCATAGCCATTGGGGCTCCCGACTTATTAACCCAAAAGGCAAAGCACTTTGGCTTTCTTTAACCAATCGCCGCAATGGACTTGATTATGTCTCCACTGGCCAACCAACTTATTGGCCATCAGACTGTCAAAAGATTCCAGACCTTATGGATTTTGCAATTATAAAAGGAATCAATAAGAAGCAAATTTCAGTAGAATCATGTTTTGACTTAAGCTCTGATCACTCTCCTGTTATTATGCTTATTCATAAATATGTGGAGATGTTGCAGGCACCCAATAGGCTTACAACAAATAAAACAAACTGGCTAAAATATAAAAAATACATCAGTAGCCATCTATCTGTTAATGTAAGCCTTAAAGATTCGGAGGAGCTGGAATCGGCCCTACTGTCATTTAACAGCATGCCTGTATCAGCTGCGCTTCATGCAACTCCTGTGCATACAGTGTCATCCCACAAAATTCAACGCCTCAACTCTTCCCTCATAGAACGTTTAGTGATGAAAAAACGACGTCTCAGGCGTCATTGGCAAGAGGTTAGGTCACCCACACTTAAACATAATCTAACTCTTGCCAAAATGGAATTAAGAAAGGCCCTACGAGAAGAGTCTGAAAGAGGTATTGACACGTATACTAAAAAGCTGAGCCCTTTACAGTCTTCTAGCTACTCTTTATGGAAAGCCATCAGGGGTATGAAAAACCCCACTGACTTAGATTCCCCCATAAGACTAAGCAATGGGCACTGGGCCAGAAATGATGAAGAAAAATGCCAAGCATTTGCTCACCATTTAAAACATGTATTTCAGCCAAATCCCCAGGGCAACAGCTTCGAAATACCACAAGAAACTCAAAATATGAGACAAATTCTGTTGCGCTTCACAACTAAAGACTTTAATGATAATTGAAAAATTTCCATAATGGTAATTGAAATTTTCAATTATCATTAAACTTTAATGTCAATTGAAAAATTTCCATTACCATTAAACTCAATTTAATGGTAATTGAAATTGTCCATGTCCAATTTTCGAAAAAAAAAGAAATTGTCGTTACCGATGTTATCAATAACAACAAAAAATTATCGATAGTTAACGATGTCGCCAACTATCAATAGTCTATCGATAGTTACCGATTTTTTCCCAGCCCTAGAAGCAGTATCGATTTTGACGATATTATCAAGGATTGTGCTATTAAATAGTCAAGGAAATAGTATTCCGGCCAATAAAGTATACATTAAAAATTGTAACTATTTTACTTCAAATAAAAAATCAATATAAAATTAAAAACTAGGGCACCAAAAATATAAATCCGGCCCTATCTGTAATAAATAGCATTCAAAAGAAAAAGTAATAAAAACTAAATAACATTTCATGTGAATGTACATTAGACCTGTCCCGAAATGTATGATATTTCAAAATATGAATTTTATTGCGCTGAAAGATTATTTATTTGCATTAAAATAAAATTAACAAAATAGAATATGTACTGAAAACTTATTGCCTTATATAGTCCGCTACTCGCAGCAAGATTGAATTTAAGTATTCGTCAGAATTTCAACCCGCGAGAATTATCGAAAGGATAATTACATTTCTTTGGAAAGAGTTGAGATAATATTGTTTATACATATTTATAAATATTATTTATGCATGTATTCAAACGACCACATTTGCATTTATATGTACGCGTTTCTAAAAATAGTCATAAAATTAAATTATAGGTCTGACGACTGAGTTGGTGATTAGCATATACGTTTGGCCGGTTCAATATTTTCTTCCAGTTCATGGTGTCTTCAAACAAAAATCACACTCAGATATGGCTTTTGTAGTGCATCACCTTGTTTTGGTCCGAATAAAGATAAGGAGACGATATTAAAAAATTATTTTTCCAATGACCGAGGACGGGAACGAGAATGGTCTGGCCGATATTTCGCTCTCTGCGGTAATGTAGTATTTATCGTATGATACGTAAAATAAAGCAACGGTTCTTACGATAAACACGAAATTATCGCTGAGAACGAGATATCGGCCAGACCTTCCATAATACAAATACACTTAAAACGTACTATCTTGGTACCCATGGTGGGAGTTCTGAAATTTGGAGCTATGGTGTATAATGCCTATGCTAAGCACCTCACAAGATCTGGATAGGATAAGACAACGGGACTTGGCACATTTATACAAAAAGTACACTTTAAACGCTATGTCTTGAAATTTGATACATAAATGTAAACCATTTGTCCATAGCAACTTACTAAAGGTCAAGAGTATTGGATAATGCGTCTTGGCGCTTCCCATAAAGCAAAAATCTTTATCTATTCTTTTTTTATTTGTTGCATGAACCCAATTGTCTGCAGTAAGGACTGCGTAAAATATAGGCGGGTTTTTACAACGGGCAGTGGGCGGATAAAGCGGCTGGTTCAGCTAGTATTAAGTATATATAATAATATAAATGTAACTGAGAAAAATCGGCGATGATGAGACAAGTACGAGACAGATCAAAAGTTTCTCGTACGAGACCAAGAACGACACTATAAGCTTTACGTCACTACAAGCACGATGCGATAATTTTTGAATTATCGTCTCGTTCTCGTATCGAGAAGTACTAGTGCCCTTCTTCTTGCTCCTTGCTGCTTTACATTGCTTGCGTCACGATGATGGACCTAAAAGAAATCTACCTTTCGAAATTATCGTATTTTCACTCCATAATAGAATTGAAAGTGACAGCCGATGTCAAAAATACGGTATCAAATGGTCCAAAATTCAAATATTTCCTTTTTCACGATCTTATATACAAAATTTATATGCTTGAATCTGTATAAGCTGAACACTTTCAAAAAATGCATAAAATAAAGATTTTAAAATAAAAATAACAACGAAAAAGAACAACATCAATAATGGTTTCATACAAAATGTACTGAAATAGATGATGGGGCCTACAGGGCCCCAAACACGTATAGAGGTTGTGTCGCCTCAAGTTCTCTTTCACTCAGCCAGTCAAAAACTATATATAGTTGGATTTCACGTTACTTACATAGCTAAAGGTGCAATACATCAAAAAACTAATAGAAAACATAATTGTACTGACGAAGAATGGCTTTTAATTCTCTTTTGAAAATCGTTTGGGGCCTCCAGTACCCCAAACCCGGTTCTTAGGTTAAAAGGGATTCTTTTTTCTTGAAGAGTAATATTGTATTAAAAAAATTTGATATTAATAAATAAGGAGTATTTAAACTGTTTGAACATAAGTAAGTAACAACAAATTAAACAATGATCCGGCTAAGAAGGAACCCTACTCGAAATGTGCTAGTCCCAATCGTCGTTGGAAGAACCAACGACGAGGACGTGAACGTGCTTGGTATTGCTAACTAGCGAAAGCGCGCGCAGAGTAGAGGCGAATGGTGCAGCATTTTGGAGGCGCCCAGACTGATAATCGGTTATTACACCAGCTGAATAAGTAAGCAATGTAGCGCAAGAGCTCACAGAAAATTTATATAAACATTGGAAATGTTTTGATTTACCCAATTTAATCTAGATTTTCACTAATTGTCAGCTTATTAATTATTCGCATATGAAAATGCATGCAAAGTCTGTCTGCAAATAAATCAGCGTTCTTATCTTAAAAGCCTTTCAACTTGATAAATTGATTTTTTTCTCATAGCTTACAAGTTAAAAAAATCTAACGCCATGAATGGAATTGAAAAGACAACAGAAATTAATTTTACACACGAAATACATAGAAATAAATGCGTGTAAAAATGCTGCAGTCAAAAATTTAAACAAATGATATCAATAAAATTGACAATAATGCGTATTAAGACTTAAGCGTTTCGTGGACCCAATTGCCAGAGCCTTAAAGTGGCACAACCTCCCACCACACCCTGCGATTTGCAGACAACGCACCCCACATGTAGCAACTGGACGTGTATGATGACAAATTGTCTGCATGCATGAGAAACACACGAGTCTGCATAGATTTGGTCCAAGTATTGGTACAGATTGTTATCGTCGCGACGTATGTAAATCTACTCAGTAGGAATTATTTTCGAAGACGTTATTCGTATCGCATGTCAAGTTGTAATCACCCATATCATGAATATTTGCAGGAAAACTATTATCTTGGATTTTTTTTCCTGAGAACAAAATTTTACATTCGAAAATAATTCATGAGTGGAAAACTTAATTTCCAGTCCGTGCTACCAAAATATTTCCAGTTACTTTCAATCAGCCAATATTGCAACTGTGATTCTGCGTATCTGTCAGCCGAACAAGTTCATAAACAAAATAAAGTGAAGTGCAAATGAATAAATTCAGTTGAGTGTATGTGCTTAAAATTGTGTAATTTTATTAATTTATGTACTATACATTGTACAATTGTAAAACAAAATATTAGATTCGACAAAGTAAAATAAATAGCTTGGAGAAATATTTCGAAGAAATGTTTATTGACGATAGGGGCGAATATTTAAATACTTACAAGGTATTGAATTAAATGAAAACAGAGCTTGAAGTTCCACTTTTGTAGCTCTAAAGACTAATTTTTCAAAGCCTCTCAGAAAATATCAACTATGGAATTTTTTTTTTTCATATACAGTAAACTCGAGGTAGCGTGAAGAAAGTAATTATTGCAAGGTCGTTCATAGTTGCCAGATGGTTCACGTTTTCAAGATCAATATTTCTTTCATTTCAATAGCATTTTTATTACATACAAGCTTAAACTCAGGGCCAAAACTCCAAAAATTATTTAGTTTTGCAACGAAACAAGTCTTCAATATAGATTTGTTTTTTGTACTTTGTAGCCCAATAATGCATGAAAAGCCTGTTGTATTCGCTTCAGCCCATTTAATACCTTTGTCAAAAATTTCTAATTTTTCAATTGCTGCAATCAACATTTCGTATGCCGATGCATCATCTTGCTCATCGTTAGGATAGGATAGCTTCCACAAAGTTATCTTCATTACGAAAAAGTATTGTTGTATATATATTAGATTGCATTGTTCTAAGTCAGCATCAATAATAGGTTTTCTAAAAAATTTAAAACATTTCAATCAACAAATCGGCGTAAGCTAATTTGATATAGGGGAAGGTGGAGCAAAGCGGTATGCCTAACGGGAAAGCGAAATTTTCACAAAAAAGAAGAATTTTTTCGTACAATTAAACATGTAAGTTATTAGTTCGATCTATATTGAATCTATTAAGATAATTAGGCTCATTATTTTCTTAACAGAAAAGTTTATTATTGCGATGTAAAAAGAAAGTACGTTTATACTTGCCCCACCCGTGGGGCAAAGCGGTATACAAAGTGCAATACCACTCTGCCGCCATGGCCTACGTAAACATACAGACTCGCGAAACAAAAATTTATCAACATAAACAAATCGTTGTCAATAAAAATGAATGTCGTTAATAAATACTACGTCATTTTTTAAATGATTCATATGAAATGAATTTACTTGAGTCGAAAATTCTCGAATCTTAAATCGGCTGCACTCAATTTGATGAACCTCGTGGATCTCGAAAACGGAAGGTCGAAATGTCGCTATAACCTGGCAGTTACAAGAGCACTACTCAAAAACAATTTCCTTATAATTCCATTAGATTGCGTTCACGGTGGTCTTTAAAAAATTTTCGAAAATGGGTAGGCAACTTAAAACAGGCGGCGGCAATCCAGTTTTCAAAATTGATGAAAATCCTTATGAGTTGTTTTGTCTAGACATATAGGGCTATTGTAATCCACTGACACATCGTGAAAAAATCAATAAGTTTTTATTTTGAACCGTTTTAATGTATATAAACTCCGAGATATCCTCAAAAAATCGTTAAAAAATTAAAATGTCGAAAAAAAAACGGCTGGACGTTCGATTTCGCGGTTCGCGGATTTTGACACTGGAAGGGTCCCCCAACATTATCCCCGAAAAAAATCGCGGGTGGTATTTTGAAAAATTCAAATTTTTTAAAGGCCACCGTGCATTGTAATGCAAGGATAAATATACCCTTTGTACCGCTTTGCCCCGTGTACCGCTTTTTCCCGCCTTCCCCTACCTAGTAACTTACATTTGGAAATACCATTTGCTGTAAATGCTGTTCTCCGTCTATCTCCTCGTCATTAGGACCCTTTTTTTGGTCAAAAATATTAAAAATTAATTCGTAACATGATCAGAAAAATTTTTTTTTGGCACATACTTGATGCCATATCGCCTTTTTTTTTTGGTCGTTTAACAAAAATTTCAAGTACATTTGACAAATATTGTCGAATTCCGGGCTTTTTCACAAGTTTTTGAATTCCTCCCACTGGAATATCGAACGCCTTGAAAGAGCGCGGCTTTTTTTGCAAGCCTTATTAACAACCGCTTCACTTTATTTCGCCCAGTAGCATTCGTGCATGCCAACAATGTTATTCTGTCTGAATGTACGTTTTTCGGGCAGCATCTTTCAAAAGAGTCCCAATTCATTTGCGTTATAAATTTGATTTTTGAGCAGTTATAGCTCATTGATTATGTTGTTAAATTTCTGTTTGCATGGATCAATTGCTGCGTACTAAGATGAGAGCTCTCCCGTCATATTTTTAGGAGCCGAATGACATATCGCGACTTAAATCCAGCCAACCATTAACAACGGGCGTTAAGACCTTTGAATTTTCCTTTGAAATAAGAATACAACTTCTTCGCTTTTACCTTGAGCATGCCAACACTAACAAGAAACGCAAAACATAACACCATTTTTGTTAGTCGGGATCTAGAATAGCTACAGCATTATATATCAAATTAAAGTACTCATCAATCAGAGTGCCCAAAAATTATCAGCTTCGAGATCGTTTAACCAAAAGCTGAGATATAAGCATGTAAAGATTTCCTATTTTTTCAAGCAATGCACTGATTAACTACCGAATCCATAGCGAGGAAAAAAAAGGGAATTACACCCCGAGCAGGGTGTTCGTTGCATTAGGGCCTCACCTGTACCCGAGCCTGCTGTATTTATTTTTTTATTCGACAAATAGGAATATCATAGCTAACATATGTATTGCTCGTATATGTAAGAAGTTGTTTTTACATTGCCAATAACAATTAATTTGGAAAAATAATGGTCTCTTATTTCTTAAAATTTTTTGCATCGATCGATGGGGATAGGTGGTTTCTATGACATGACCAGAGGTGGTCTCCGATTCCCAACAGTGCCCAACTTCAGTATATTTTGGACAAATTTTTTTTCCACCAATCAATGAAGTGAGGTCGAAATTTGATTTTGGTCATCACAAAAGGTGGTTCCGAGTCTTAAAAAAATTTGGATTTGGATTTTGGTCCATTTTCGAAATTTTTAGCACCAATAAATGGAATAGATTTTAGCCTTCACCAGAGCTGGTTCCGAATCCAAAAAAGTGTCCAATTTTGGTTTATTTTAGAATTTTTTTTCGCAACAATCAATGAAATGAGGTTCATAAAAAATGGAACGAAATTGAACACTTTTTGGATCCAGGACCACCTCTGGTCATGGCCAAAAACAATTTTTTAAAAATGGACCAAATCGGGCACCTCTGGTGATGACCAAAATACATTTTCGATCCATTAGTACAAAAAAAAATCGAAAACGGACCAAAATCGTGCTTTCTTCTCCCATAATCACCTCTGGTGATGGCAAAAATACATTTTCGACCTCTTTTCATTGATTAGTATGAAAAAGAAAATCGAAAATGGACCAAAATTGGACAAAAAATTGTTGAATTAAATGTGATACCTTTATTTTTGGAACAAATTTTTATATCTTTTGATTCCAAATTTTTTATAGTGGGCCGAGGAAAGCACACCAGTTCAGAAAAGCGGGAGTACATTTGTAGATTACGCCAAATGGGACAATCCTATAAAGAAATTCAACAATTGAAAAGGCCTTAAACCATATTGAAAAGCCAGACACCCGTGGACGGAAACTCAAAACCTCCAAAGCAAATGGCCGACACATTATAAGGTATTCGAAAGCTATCCCCCTAACGTCATACGCAACGAGTTAAAATTGTCTGTAAATAATGTCACTGTTTGGAGAAGACTTCTGGAGGAAAACATGTATGTATGACAGAAACCCGCATAAGGTCCCACTCATGACAAAAAAACATGTGACGGCACGAATTAATTTTGCCAAAAGTCATGCTCACTGGTCTGTAGAAAAATGGACCGACGAAAGTAAAATTGTTTTATTTGTTTTAACTGGTTCCCGATAATGTGTCCGTCGTCCACTCAATACAGAATATGTACCCAAATGAAATTCCGCTTCGTTATTATGAACACAGCTGTACGTCCCTGGCCATAACACAACATAATAGCTTAATTTTGTTTTTGGAAAGCTTGCGAAGAGACATAGTGCAGTGTAAACTTATGAACCAATTTTAATAAAATTTGAAAAGGAGATAGATGAAACCCTAAGAAATGTTATTAGTCCTTTAAGAAGGCGTGGGACCGACTTTAATGGGAAAAAACGCTGTCTCGGCTGACCCGCTTCATCGATTTTAATGAAATTTGGTTTGGCGATTGTTTGAACCCTTATTATTAAAAAGGTAACCTAAGTGGGATGGCACCGCCTCTAGTGCAGAAAAATGCTGGCACGGCTTAGCCGTTACATCGATTGCGATGAAATTTCGTATGAAGATTAATTCCTGAGTAAATATATTTGTTTTTTTAATAGGTGGTGCTACGCCCCTAACAGTATAAAACGATTCCACGGCTAAGCTAATAGACCAATTTTGATGAAATTTGGTTTGGAGATAGATTGAGCCATAAGGAATTAATAGAGATAGGAATAAAAGTGCATGATACCATGATTTTAATTTTTGGGAGTATTTTTGATACTCTTATGCACGCTTTATAACCTTAATACCTTTTTGAATTGAGCTTAGCCGATCTTTCACACAACCGAGGTGAGACATACAAAGCTTCGTACTATTTGGTTTTTGTGGGAGAGTGAGGATTATCTATATATAAATAGGCAGTTGCAAAACGGTTCCATCCCTTTTTAACTGCTATATCACAACATAACCGCTAAATTTTTCTTTTGTTTGAAAAGGTCGGGAGGAGGTGATTTGCTTATTTGGTCCATATACTGTGCATGGAGCTCACTATCAAGAGATAATTTTAAACTTTTTGGGAAGTCAATTGGAATACATTGAAGTGAGAATATGTATGTATGTAGTTTCAACAGGAAGGTGCAATATCCCACACAGCAACGGGATCAATCGATCTTGATGGTGAAATGGCCACCAAGATCATGTGATTTAAAACCATTGGATTTCATCTTATGCGGTTTCTTGAAGAATAAAGCTTATGTGGATAATCCTCAAATGTTTTTATTACTAACCGGAACCAATGTACTTTTAAATAAACGACATAAATTGTGTGAACAAAGATATCTATGAACATTTTTCTAAATTATCAGACCTGGCATAATTCAACTATTCTATAGATTTTTCTACGATGTTCAAAAATTTCTAATTGTGCCAGAAATGTTAATTTAGAAAAACGCAGATATCTTGGTTTTGAAATAACTTAATGAATGATATGCGGTTTACGGCATTATTTTAAGCAAATAAAAATACATTAAAAATGATGTATCAAAGGATCGGCGGTAAAATAATATGGGCCGTTTTTGCAACTTGAAAGTAGAAATTCGGTATTTTTAACTTTTATCCGGTCAATTTACAATTTTTTTTTATAAGAAAGAAAGAAGAAGAAGAAGAAAAACTAATCACAGTTTCGAATTCCTTGATCGATAATAGCCCAAAAACCATACCCACTTTGTTGGAAAACATGATAACCTTTTTAACTTGCACCATTTTTTAAATCAATATTTTCTAAAATGGGTAGGCAACTTAAAACAGGGGACGTTAAACCAATTTTCAATGTAAATTATGTAAATCATTATGAGCAGCTTTGTCTAGACCAGGAGTCGGCAACCTGCGGCTCTTTAGTTCCATACGCAAATATTATTTATTGTATAAAAAAATCGTTCTGAAACGATTAACGAGGATTAGGCACCATTTCTATCTCTCAGCCACTAGTACTCGCCTCCCAAGGTAGTCAATGCAAAATTTATTTTGTTTACGTTACCGCGTTGTTCACGTTAGGTGGTCACGTTACCGCGACTGCACTGTACTATTTATTGTTGGCAAGAAAAATGTTTGTAGCTCTTTAAAAACTTTAAAATTTTGTAAAAAGGTTGCCGGCCCCTGGTCTAGACATTTAAGGTTATTGTAATCTGCTGACACATCGTGAAAAAAAGGTTTTTTTTAACCGTTCTAATACATACATATATAATATGTAAATTTTATATGAATATTTACATATGTATGTTATAAACCCGCTATGCACGGTACGCCTTTGCTAGGAAGATGCACAAGAATATCGCCATAAAGGAGTCAGTTATTTTAGGGAACATAATACAGGAAAAATGAGTAGGAAAGAAACAAACAAACACAATTGAAAACATTTTTAATTTATATCAGTATGTATATTGAAAATACATATAAGGATATTTTCAAAGTTGCATATTTTTAGTACAAATTGTACACAAACGATTGAGCATGGGTTTCAAAGAGAAAGTCGATTTACATAGGAATATGTAATCAAAAACACTCGGCAAAAATCTCTATGCCTAATTTAAGCGGATGAAGTTGGCCAAAATATCAGTTTTGACTGCATACATGCATATATCTCAAAAACTAGAAGTGATGGAAAAAAATAGTGCTCATTTTTGGATTCCATGTGCCCAAATCAGCCTAAATAGTTATCAGTGATTTTTTTGTTACAATCGAATTTTTGATACCTATTAGGAAAAACGAATAAAAAAAGTATGACATATTTATATCATACCATATCATATCATTACAGTTATTTAATAGCAAGCTTGTATCAGCTGCTCTTCAAGCAACTCCTGTGCATTCAGTATCATCCCATGAAAAGCAACACCTCTACTCTTCTCACATAGAACGTTTAGTGATGCAAAAAAGATGACTCAGGCGTCAATGGCAAGAGGTAATGTCACCCGCACTCAAACATAAACTACGAGGAGAGTCTGAAAGAGGTATAGACACATATATTAAAAAGCTGAGCACTTTACATTCCTCTAACTACTCTTTATGGAAAGCCATCAGACTAAGCAATGGGCACTGGGCCAGAAGTAACGAAGAAAAATGCCAAGCACTTGCTCACCATCTACAATATGTATTTCAGCCAAATCCCCCGGGCAACAACTTCGAAATACCGCAATAAACTCAAAATATGAGACAAATTTTGTTGCGCTTCACAACTAAAGACGTTTAATTCTTCATACAAACGCAACTTAACAAGAAGAAAGCACCTGACCATGACTTAATAACTGCTAATATGCTTATTGAATTACCTTGTTGTGCAGACAGACATTTCACCGTACTTTTCAATGGTATTACTCGATTGGGCCACTACCCAGAAATGTGGAAAATGTCTCAAATTACAAAGATTCCTCAACCTGGGAAAAATCACACACAAATTTCCATGCCCCATTTAACCCAAATGAGCATAATACCTCAACACCAATTTGGCTTCCGCAGAAAACACGGAACTATAGAGCAATCCCTGCTGGAGTGAAAAAGTCAATTGCCAATAAACATCTAATTTAAAAGTAGTTGAAAAACAATTAGTTTAAAAGTAGTTGGAAATACGTGCGGAAAGCGTCAGTTCGATATTTTTTTATGCTGTTGCACTTTTGATTTCGTGTATGATCGTTTGTTGTTTTTTCCTTTTCTTCATTACCTAAATAATTCTCAATCAACAATAAATACACTCAGTACCAGATTATACTGCACCAATCAAACACAAAACAGTAGATCATGTTACAACACAAGGACAATTATCTCACAACAAACCTCGACGTCTAGATCTGCCTAAAATGAAAATAGCTAAGCAAAAATTTGACTTCTTAGTTAAAGCTAGCATCTGCAGACCGTTTAACTCCATGACAGCATCTCTACTACACTTAACTCCTAAACGTGAAGCAAACGACTGGAGGCCATGTGGAGACTACAGGAGACTTCAGACAATAACTGTACCGGACCGTTACCCATTACCACACATACACGATTTTTCAATAAATTTACACAACACCATCATTTATTCAAAATAAGATCTAGTAAGAGCCTATCACCAAATACCAATGGCTCCAGAAGACATTCATAAAACAGCAATCACTACACCTTTCGGATTGTTTGAGTTCCTCTGAATGACATTCGGGTTGAGGAACTCAGCGCAAACATTCCAAAATTTCATTAACGAAATTCTAAACGGACTAAACTTCATTTTCGTGTACTTAGACCACATACTAATAGCCAGCGAAACAGAAGAACTATACTCAAAACATCGAACATATACACATCGATCTGGTCGGCCCATTACCAATATCAGATAACTAAAGATATCTACAGTATCTACTCATTGAATTACGGACGATGGAAAAATTTTGCAAATTTTCTATTAAGTATCGAATAAAATTAAAACCGCGGAATTTCTAAATTATTTTTTTATTGAAACATGTATTGGGGGTATTAACCGTTATTATAAAATCTAAATTTGGTATCTACGCAACGTCTATGTGAATGTGGCAGCTGCCAAAGTAGTATGTATCAAAATAATGTTGTGATTGAAATTTGATATATTTGATCATTTGTGCACTTTTCTCTTTTGGGTTTTGTTTTTTGTATGTGTTAAGATTCTTAACATATTCAGAGCACAAGGTCAAGAAAAGTCACTTGATAATTTGTTCAAAATTACACCATTATGCTACCAAAGCAGCCATTTTATAAGCGAGAACCGTTATTTTTGAAAAACCGACACTATGGGTAAAATAAAGGATATTTATGATGTTCAAAGGTCCCGGATGGCTGTTAAAAATGATCAAGCTACACCGTAATATCTAAAATTATTGCAATATCGAAGTTTTCTGTGATGAACATCGCTAAAAGTGTGAATATGTCTATTATTTTTTAAACGTTCCGCCAAATAATCGTCAAAGTTGTCCAAGAAAACAAAACAAAACTTGAAAAAATTACCAAAGAATTGTGCAGAAAACCATAATGGAACGAAGTGCATCAACGCAATCAGTACTGAACAACCTCAACGAAACTGGAGTCGACATTTCGCTCAATACATTGTAACGCGGATTTATAGAAAATTGCTTGATATGCCGACGTCCTGCAAAAAAGCTAAAACTTTCAAATGCTATGTGCAAACGGAAGCAGTATTGGGTTCAGACTCCGCGTAACACTCCCAACGACTACTGGAATATAGTGACTTAATTTAATTCAGTTAAATTCAGTGACGTCAACGTAAAATTCTCAGAAATTTTCTTTCGAATAATTTCTTATGTTTTTATTTTTTTAAAGGTCATTTTAAGTGATGAGTGCCTGCTGGAAGCAGTATCCCAATGGATCAGACTTATTGGCAGAAGGCCTCAAGAGAGATACTCAGCCAGCTGTCTAGTTCCAACTACGAAAAACCAACCGTCTGTTATGATTTGGAGCCGCTTAACAGAGCCGATATAGTTTTTTGATAAAACAATAAGCTCCGAACAGTACATTAACATTTTGAAAAATGTTTTGCTGCCTTACATCGAGATATTAGGTCATTCCAAGGATAAATACACATTCATACAAGATGGAGCTCCTCGTCATACGTCCAGAGCCAGTATGAATGTCCTGAACTCTTTAAATTTAGAAGATTTGCCATAGTCGGGCAATTTGCCGAACTAAAATGTAATTGAGAACTGCTGGTCTCATTTAAAATCACTGGTGTATAAACAACGAAATAACACCATGGGTAAACCAACTTTTTTCTTTGGTCCAAAAACCGAAAGTGAACGATATCTCGAAAACGACGTGAAAAAAAAATAATTTTATTTTCAGAATCAGCAGTCGATTTTAAATAAGGAATGAATAGTGGCACCAAAAGTTCAGAAATTTATTAATTATTTGTAAACTAGTGTAATCAGAAATACTGGCTCTCGGAACTTCCTTCAATTCCATTAGGCCTTAGGTCAACTGTTAAAGTAGATATCAAAGCATCACCAGTTGAAATGGTTTTTAGGCAAACATTCAGACTACCACAACAACTAACAGTTCAGAAAATAGAACCTTTCAACTCATCAGAGACCTTGTTCAAACTTAGAGAAAACATAAACAACACACAATCAAATATTTCACATCATAAAACAAAATACCAACAACACGTTCCACAAACATTAAAAGACTGCAAATTCGTTTTTATACGAAACGATACAATACGACATTCACTACAACACCCATACGATGGACCATTCAAAGTCATCGAAAAGTCCCCAAAATTCTTTAAGATGCTAAAAAAAATACTACAGCTACAATCAACGTAGACAGACTTAAAACAGCTTTTCTAAATACAGAAAATACACAGACACTCTCCGCTCCAAGCAAAACTACCAAAAAAGTGCGCTTTAATCTCCTTAACAACACAATTAAAATCTGCGGGGGGAATAATGTAATGTCCCACATCAGCACAATACACTTGTCCAAAATATTCTGAAATTTAATAATTTTTTGATTTTCAATTTTTCAAATAAATTAAAATGTTATAAAAAATAAATTTAATTAAAAAATAAAATCAACGTCAAAATACAAGTGCGAAATTGTAAAATCAAGTGTTATCCAATTCAATTGTATTAAAAATGTAATTACGACAAAAAAGTTGATATGATCAGTGGCAACAGTAAACGAAATTTAAAAAGAAAATTTAAAAAACAAATATTCCATAATTCATCAATGTTACAAAATAAAAACATTGAAGACGATGCAAGTGCACCTGCATCAGAGCCACCAGAGCTTCAACTTAATAATAACAATGGAAGTGATTTGGATGAAATTGCGCTTGCGTTGCAACTTCCCATAGACCAGGAGACAAATTTTAAATCAGTGCGGGAAAAAATAAATGACTGGTTTTTAAATAATTCAATATCTCGAAAATGTTTAGAGGAATTATTAATTATTTTACGAGAAGAAAATTTAGACGTTCAATTCAGTGCGTCGGGGCTTGTTGGAACATCGCAAAGTAGTGAAATAGTGAGAATCAATCCTGGATTTTATTGTGTCATATTGGTGTAGAATCCCAGATAAAAAGAGTTTCAAACCAAATTAGGCATTTACATGAGATTGTTGTAAATATCAACATTGATGGGCTACCGCTGTTTAAAAGTTCAAGAACTCAGCTATAGCCCAATTTAATGAAAATAACAAACGCAGAAAATATTATTGTTTTTTGTGTTGGCTTGTTCGTAGGGAAAAAATCTGTTGATGTTAATGACTTCGGCAGCAAACAGATGTGAATCTTAAGTTATTCCAATAAAAAACGAGGACGTCTTTGCAATCGTAGACAAGGAAATGAATGAAGAACATCCTATTTGGTAAGTGCATTCGTTGTTCATTGGTATGTTATATATACATATATGTATTAAAAAATCCTATTATATTTGTCTCTAACACCAAATTTCAAGGCGATACATTTATATCCAGAAAATTTTAACTGTTATGTTAAACCCCTGATGATGGGAAACCAAAAAAAAATTATGGCTATTTTAAATGAAGACATAGTTGTTAACTACAACGTTGATGGCACCCATGGAAAGAAGAGGCTGAAAGATTAGAAAAACTTTTACCCAGTTTTAGGAGGTAAACAATTTATCATAATACGAGTATTTTCTTGTTGATGCTTTATTCCCCCTTTTTTAGACGCCTTTGGTTCTGTGGAAGTCGCAGATCCTGAGGATCTTATCCGAAAATCCTTCAAGGCAGTCAAAAAGCAGCATTTTCATGCAGAATGCTTAAAAAGAAAACAACACTAGTTTTAAAAAGATAATTTTCTAATAATTATTTTGTTTCTTTTTTTGTTAAACCTGAACTTCTGCCAAAACCTCAGTTATATTAGAAATAATATATTTAATAACACTATTCCCAGCCATTCACTTAAAATAATAAGCATAGAAAATATATCCTTAATTTACGATTACATCTCACAAACTCAAATTATGAAATTATTATAGACTTAATTTTTAACTTTTGTTTTACTAAATTTTATATATTATTTTTCAAACATGTTTAACATAATTTTTAAAATGTAATAATTCATTGTTATGTGAATTCCAATAATAAATATATATGTATATTTAAAAGAGGGTTTTTATTTTAAAATTGTCAATTAAAATAAAATTAACAACTTTTAACGTATTATAAAAGTATTTTCAGCTATTTACATTACTTTAAAGTTAGCTGTAAGTTAAGTTCTTCAAAACTAGTTTAAATAAAGTACTTTAAAACTAGTTTCTTTTGAACCACTTTTATAGTAGTTGAAAATTAAGTACTTAAAAACTAGTTATATGTTGAACAGAATTGGGACGGAATCGGAAAAGCGGCAACGGAATTCCGCTGTCAAAAATTATAACACACTTGATGCTATGAAATTGAACAGAATTGCGGCGTACGGCTGATAACCTACCGACGGATACCCGCCGATTTAGATTTAATTCTAATATTTTTTTGACAGCAGATGACGACAATTGACTTACTGCAATGACAACCCCATGTTATTTAAGTCAGTTGGTTACATGAGAAAAAGCCAGAATTTCAGCTAATTGCACTTAAAAACAGCACTTTTTTACATGGACATGGTCCATTACACATTTGCGTACGCAAATTTTTTTTCCTTGCGTGCTGGAACTATTCCTTGCCGTGTAGCATCTTAAGAAGAGCAAGGTGTCCTCCTTACTCCAAGACTTACTTATTTCATATAATTAGCTTCTTTCTTCCACCAATTCAGTTTAATATTCTTTTAACTTTTGAAATTTACTTTTGAACTTAAATATCTAATTCTATTTTTGCCTGTTGACGTTTAGAGATGGAATTTTTTCGATCACAAATAAGAGACTTTGTGGGACTGTGCTGCCAAATCTCATATTTCCGTAAGCACTCATTTAATATGTTTAGAATGTTATTATTTCAACTTCATCTGAATAGAGAATCTTCAATATACAAGAAAAAAGTTGAAATAACAACATTCTAAACATATTAAATGAGTGCTTACGGTTTTCCTAAATTAATCAGTTTTGAGCAGGTGGGCTTATAAATGGCTTTTTTCTTGCAATTCTACCATAAAAATCGTTTTTATGTAACACACTATATACAGTGTTCAAGCATACATCCTTTCCAAGACTATTATTCAGAGATATTTGATTTTTTTTTGCAGTTTTGAACGGTTATTTTTTAAGTTCGATTAAAATGCTGCGTTCTAATCTTCTATTAAGCTTTTTTCCCTGTCCATCTTTGGACTCGCAAGTCAATCTAAAGTCTTCACGGTACCTTTCTATGATTTCGTGGACAGTCGAATGAGTTTTTCCGACTAATTCACCAATTTCGTGGACAGTTTTCCCTCTCCATGTAATTTTACAATAAGCTGGCATGCTTGCTTTCTTTTTGGAGCCATTGCTGATAATACGCGTTGTAATTAATATAATTTTGAACACTGAATGTAACTAATAAATAGGTGCAAAATAATTCAATGTAAAACTCAAAATAATCATTTATAGCAGGGGTTCTTAAACTTATGTAGTCCGGGGACCCCTTATCGAGCTAAATTTTTTTTGCGGACCCCTTCCCAACCCTAGACATTTGACTTCGTTCATGAGCTTAATTTCTGGCTCATTAATGACAAAGACACTCAGGCCGTTCGGTTTTCACCCGGACAGTCTAGTTTTTGAAAGCTTTGTCCGATTATCAAACTCACCCAGATAGGCATAAAATGTCCGATCATCTGACGAGGTTAAGGAACGAAGTAGTTTTACTTTGCTTTAAGTTTTCCGGTTTTTAAAGGTCTTTCCAACACTATTTCCAGATTTTGAAGGTCCAAAATAAATATTGATACTGATACCATATATCTCTGTATTTTAACAAATCTTACGCATTTATAGAGGCAAACATTTTTTATTAGGATTTTCATGTAATTAAAAAACAAAATGAATAAAAATTGTGAAAAGTAAAAGAATTAAAAAATTTACAAGTCAAAATATGTACATTAAACTCAAATATTATGTGGTCAAAATAAAGCTAAGAAAATAAGTTATGTTTTTTTTCATAGCTTTTTTAATAAATAATAATAAAGCTTAAAATGAAAATTAATTGAACATAAAATTAAAATGAAAATTAATTTTTTGTTGACTATTTGTTATTTTATATGCGAAATTTGTTATATTTTCTTCTGTAGAAGTTTTTACTCAATGAGATGAATGATGTTGTTTTCTCGAAACCAAATCCACAATGTCGGGCTCTATATTCAAAATTTTTATCCTCAGGCCTGCTTCTACACTAAGCTTGTTTCTATACTTTGATTTTATATATAATAGTACCGAAAAAGTCTGTTCACACAATTTGTTTTTTAAAAATATGTGGAATCATTGAAAGAGCCTTGGCCATGTAGAATTTTTAGTAAAAGAGTTATTGGAATCAAGCGATAAGTTTGATAATGAAATATTATTGATGTCAAAATTGTTTCGCGGACCCCTGGAATGGCTTCGCGGACCCCCAGGGGTCCGCGGACCACGTTTTAAGAATCGCTGCTTTATAGAAATAAATATCGACAATTTTTTCACTACTTGGTATGTTGTCCGATTATTCGTTGAGCAAGTAAAAGTGAGTTATTCATTTTTTATAATTTCTAAAAAATTTTTGGTTAGGTTTTTTTAAATTTTTTTGTTGTAGTATGAATAGAGGATTAAGGATGAATTGAATGGCTTTCCAATTTTTTTGAAGTTCCAGTTGGTTCGTAATTTTTCATTTAGTTTTTAAAAAAGTAAAGCTTTGTCCCATTATTCGTTGGAGCCACAGTACATAAGTAAACATACTTTTTAATAGAATTTCGCACAATCGCTAAATGTGTAAAATGTTTTACTTAGAGTGTAAGCAAACTTAAAACTTTCTTGCTAGGGTCGTAAAAAATGATACAGTAATCCCCGCTTATATGCACGCCGTTTATAAGCATTTCTCGCTTATATGCATCAAAACTTGTGCAATTTCATTTCTCCATTTAGATTTGTTAACACTTTTCTCCTTTATATGCACACGCTTATATGCATTTCTCGGATATAAGCCCCAAAAATCTCCAAATTTTCCTCCATTCACGCTTATATGCACGACAGGGAAAAAATTTTAGTTTTTTTTTTTCAAGTCAAAAAAATTATGATAGCAAAAAATCGTGTCATTCTTATTGTAATGTCAAATGTGCTTGACAGTAGCGTGCCATGCTGGGAAGAGTTAAATGAAAATGTAAATGTTGCCCATAATTTGCAATCGGATGATAAAACAGAGGATAATGAAGACACAAACATTACAGGTTAAATAGATCCAATTCCTTCATTGAGTGCAGCTTTGGCCTCATTAGACACGCTTCGAAAGTTCCTTTTGCCAATAAATAAGTTTATTGACGAACTTGATGACATTGAAGAACATATTTTTAAGAGCTGCAGTCATATTCAATCCAAGATTACTTGTTTTTTTAAGAAAAAATAATTTTGCAATTCAATATACATATGTACTCTGCATACACATATGTATGTACTATATATGTATATATTTTTTTGATTTGCGTTTTACTGGAATACATATTCATAAAATATCAAATGTTTATTTTCACAGCTTTTTGCCTTTAAAAATATTTTTGTAGCGTTCTAGTTAGTTGGCTTTAGGTAACAGCTTAAATGAAACTACGATTCTATATAAGCATATTTGGTAGATATAACCGAATTTTTATATATGCACTTTTCATGCATATAAATGAGTTTTTCTAAATGCATTTCACGCTTATATGCACTAAAAATCAATCATTTTCAGAAATGCTTATAAGCGGGGATTACTGTATATATAAATGCCATTGCATTTGCTTTTTAATTGATAGCTGTGCGCGACAGGAAAAAAATTTTGGACTACGGCGCAGCCCACACAAAAGCACGATCACATAAACTCAAAACTGTGCGGGAAATGTCACAAAAGAAGTTTGTAAGCTGCTACTTACCGGTTTCCTCTCCTTTTGATGGCTCAAATGTCGGCACGCGATTTTCTATAACGCTCTTTGATCGCGAAATGCAGCTGTTAATTTGAACTGAGGTATGGATAGCGTGGTTCGCTTGTGCTCATGCGCAGAAGCACAAAACAATCGATCTCAAACTGTGCGCACAAGCGCAACGATGACAGATAGATGAAACTGAAGGCTTAATTATTCAAACGCAATGAAAGCTGATGAAACCTAAAGAAATGCAATCTTAAAACCTTTATGGAAAGAAAAAACAACCAGGGAAACACTGAATAATGGAATTTTATAAGCGTGAACCCGCTAGTATTAAAACATCTTAAAAAATAGACAGCATCTAGCAATGACTTTTATTCGTCAATTTCAAAATGGAATGACTGCTTAAGTCGACTTAACCTTACGACGGCCACCAATGTTTAACTACGGTAACGGCCACTATTTACAAATGTAAATATTTTTATTTTCATACAAAATGTATGGGAAATTGCACATTCACTATGATTTTTGAAATTGAATAATTCGTTATAGCAACCTAGTAAGAGTTGCAATGGTTACAATATTTCTGGGGGGCACCTAGGATTCAGTAGCTGAGTTTCATAGTTAGTTGTTTTTAAATTTCTTAGTAGAAGTGATTTTTGTGATAAAAAGAATAAATAAATTAATCTCATAATAAAAAATTTAAAATTCTAAGTGCTTCATCTGTGGCTTAGGATAATTTATTTTTAAACATCGAAAAAACTAGCTATTTTTCAATGCTCAGGTTATTGTATGGAATGCAGGCAAAATACTGTGAGCATTTCGTTGTCAGTATGAACTCGAATGAGGACAATATGGAAACAGAGGTAACAGAGGCATTAGAAGGAAATTTGCGGAAATTAAATTAAATCCCGTAGAACTAAGGCACAAATGCTTCGGTGTGTGTCAAACTTCCTAACTAGAAGTGCTATTGAGTATATGGTTGGAGCACTATTCACTCATTGAAAACAGACACTACTGAGAATTTTGTCCCTGATGAAGATGATCGTGGTCATTCCAAGGTAAAAGGATCTCGCTATATGAGCTACCAAGAATAACCCAAAACGAAAACGCGCAATTAGGAAAATTTAATCAAGTGCAAGAAGCCTGTTTGTATTGAACAAAGCTCAAAGTACAAACAATATGTGAAGACTGCATCAAAAACTTAAAATTAATTAATTCGATAAATATTTTTCAAGTCATTAATTTTTTCATAAGCTATGATTTAAAAATGTCTTCTAATTAATAGCTTACATTAAAATAACGTAAAATATGCACATAAACTAACAAAATCTTTAAAATAAAAAAAATATTTACATATGTAAATAGTGACCACTTTAACCCTATTAGTACTACCTTGACTCATTTTGACTTTGCGCTGTTTTCCTGGCGTGAATTTTTTTTTTCAAAATTGAGGTTTCTTGTATTTTAAACTGCAGATGTTCTAAAAACAATTACGACAAAAAAATTTATAAATATTTTTCTTTCTATTTTTTAACAAAATTAATCTATAAAGCTAACGCAAAGTACTGAAATGAGTCTTAGAGACTCATATAGCTCGAGTGCAGCAGAGAACAATCTGAGCAAATCCAAAGCATGCTTTGTTTTTTTGAATTTTGAATTGTTTGATTTTGTGTCATTGCTTACGCGTCTGCTGTAGAAATTATGCTCTATGTTTTTAGTATTTAGTTATTTTCTTGTTGTGTTTAGTTGTTCACATATTTTGAAATATTTGGATATTAGTTGGTGAGTTTTGCGATTATCGTGTTATCAGAATACGAGTTTTTTCATTATTTTTGTGTTGTGTTTATGGAGGCGTGACACCGCCCATTTTTTCATTAAATCTTACTTATCTCTCTTTTCTACGTACACACCAAGTTTCATTTATCTGCGTCACATAGTTGATAAGATATGATGAATTTAATTTTTCTCTTATATGAGAGGGCGTGGCATTGCCCATTTTTCCAAACCAAACTATGCTAAGAAGATTTTACAAACTATAATAAACATACATATGTATCAAATCTTATTCATCTGAGTCAAATAGTTATTGAGATGTAAAAAAGTTATTTTTTCTCATATAGAGGCATGTCACCGCCGATTTTTTCATTAAATCTTATTTGTGTCTCTACTTTTTATATATATTCCAAGATTCATTTATGTGCATCAAATAGTTGATAAGATATGATGAATTTAATTCTTCTCTAATATGGGAGGGCGTAGCATTGCCAACCTTTTTCAAACAAAACTATGTTAAGAACATTATACGAACTATAATAAACATATGTTCCAAACCTTATTCAGACGACATATGACTATCCAATCCTTTGGAAAGAACATTTTTCGGAGACTATCATCCGTCTACCTCCACAACGACTGGTTTCGCGCTCGCTGTCATTAACGGAGAGAATTAAGTCCGTAAAATTCATAAAACCAATGCGGCGGGCGCAGATCGTTTAATTACCGCAATGTTGAAACCTTCTCCGGAGCTTACGGCTGAACTTATGTACCCTATTCCTACTGGTTCATAGGAACTTAAGTAAAAATCCCGAAAAAAGGGACATATCGCTATGCCAGAACTACAGCGGCTTCATGATTATATTGATTCACTCCAAGGCCTTGACAAGAATCCTTCTGACCAGAGTCAGCGAAAAAATAGAACCAGTTATCCGAAAACAATCGGCAGAACTTCAGCCGAACAGATCGTGTGTTGATCAAATTAAAACCCTTCGCATTATCGTGAAGCAGATTAATGAGTGGCGCTAGATTTAACCTTCACCGACTACAGTACTGCTTTTGATGGCGGTACCAAAAATTGCCCAATTTTAAGGAATATTTTTAAAAATTGCTGTTTTAATTATTATTAATTGCCGATATTTATTATTTTTCAATAAATATTTTTAACGTTGATTCATAACTATTATGCATAAGAAATTGTTTTGCCATTGTCAATTATTTTTCAATAGTGGTCCCGAGTCCCAAAAATGCCCGATTTCCGTCCATCTTCGAAAAAAAAATGTAATGCACCAATCGATAAAAAGAGGTCGAAAAGGGATTTTGACCATCATCAGAGGTGCTTCCGAGTCCCAAAAACGCCCGATTTCGGTCCATTTTCGAAAAAAAATGTTATGCAACAATCGATGGAAAGAGGTCGGAAATTGATTTTGACCATCTTCAGAGGTGGTTCTAATCCCAAAAATGCCCAATTTTTGTCCAATTTAGAAAATTCTTTTTATGGACCAATCGATGGGAAGAGGTCGAAAAAAAACTTTGCCATAACCAGACGTGGTCGTGGTTTTTGTTTTTCTTGTTCTGATTTGTGTATAGCACTTTAATAGCACTGTAATTAGTGTAAAAGCGCGGAGCTGTCGAAAGTATGGTCTTAAAATATACATAAGGTCAGGGCCGGCCTTAGCCATCCAAGCGCTTCGGACGAGTCATGCCTTTGGCGCCCTTTTGGATATACTTATTTCATTACGATTAAAAAACTTGTTTTGAATTTGTACCATATATTTTATTGAATTAATAGAAAACTACAAACATCACATGTATTTATTATTATTAATAATAACATATTTTAACCATTAACCTTACCTATTACATATGTCTACATCGGCTCACAGCTTATTTGATGCAGTGCATACATTTAACTTCAATGCTCTGTAACTTTGGAACCAAGTGGAATATGAAAACAATTTTGATATCATTTGAAAGAGCAAAAACTGTAGTAACTGTTTATTTATTGTTAAAAAATATTACCTTGAATTTTTATAATAAAAAATCGAAATAAACTACTAAATTTCATGTCACAGCTTATTTGATGCAGACAGGTATAAATTGAAAAACATTGGTTAAAATAATAATTTTGTAATTTTAAATATGTAGTGTGGTAGCCTCTTTGGTCATCTACAGCTTAAAGACGATTTGGCATCGAAGCAGCAAAGTTTTTATTGGTAACTGGCAAATTATAGCGCCACTCAGTTTTAAGTGCCTTTTTTAGGTCGTTTTTGTTTTCGAAATTTTTTTTTCCAAAATCGCCCATAAATTTACAAGCTCATTTAAGTCAGGTGACTATGCTGACGGTGCCATCAAATAATGGCACACGTATGTTAACCAGAATTGAACTATGACCGCTTTGTATTTTCGATTTTTATCTTGGTAAAACCGTAAATTTGTCTGCATGCCCAGATTTTCGGCACTCTACAACGAATTGAAACTTATAATCCATAAAAGCCAAATTTCCAGTACCAGCAGGTGACATGCAAGCCCAAACCGAAAATTATTTTAACTAGCAAGTTGTTCGCAAAAAGCCGTTCATCAGTCAAAGTGCGATAAACCGTCTGATTTACGCCAAAGAACATGTTTTGAGGACCCATGAGTTCTCGAATACAGTAATATTCGTGGCTGAATTAAAATTCAACATATTTGACTCAGATGGCATGTCGCGAAAGCCGAATACAAAAACAACAAGGAGAACATACACGCGATATAAAACAGTGCCATAGTTTGGGCTTGTATGTCAGCTATTGGTACCGGAAATTTGGCTTTTATAGGAAATATCATGAGTATGGATATCTGTCTTCAGGTTATAAGTATCAATTTGTTTCAGAATGCCGAAAATCTGGGCATGCACACAAATTTACGGTTTTACCAAGATAAAAACCCGAGATACAAAGCGGGCATAGTTCAATTCTGGTTAACATACAAGTGTCCTTATTTGATGACACCGCCAGTATAGTCACCTGACCTAAATGTCCTTGTAAATTTATGGGCGATTTTGGAAAAAAATAAAACAGGCACTTAAAATTGAGTGGCGCTATAATTCGCTAGATACCAATAAAAAATTTGCAGCTTCGATGCCCAACCGTCTTTAAGCTGTAGTTGACCAAAGAAGCTACCACACTGCATACTTAAAATTATAAAATCAATATTTTAAGCAATGTTTTTTCCAGCGTTCCAAATAGCTAAAAAAACTTGAGTACATATTACTCCTTCGTCATAATATCTTCAAAAATGGGGTATTAGAGAGACGTAATTATTTGCCACGAAACTAAGACCATGTTATATTGTCACGAGGGTCCTAATAAAGTTTGACGAAGAGTGAACACAGCCCTGCACTAGAAGAGTATAAAACCCACTGTAAAGTGTGGAAAGTTGCCCGTTGTGGTATGGGGATACATACTCTTATCATGAGAAGGCGTTGGCGAATTAAGAATTTTTGCCGATATCATGACGAAGGAGCTTTATCTTAACACTCTTCAAAAAGAATTGAAAAAAAATGCTCAGAATTTCGGCTTTACTGACACAAAGGCCGAAAAGTTAAGATAAAAATCGTTTCAGGACATTGATCCTAAGCCCAAATCACGCTTCTGCAGGTCCTGGGTACTGTATAATTGTTGTAAAGTGATGAGCTAATATAGCCCAAGGCTCCGATATGATGAACCCAATTGAAATTTAATGGACACACTTAAAAAAAAGGTTCAAAACGGGCTCCAACAAATAAAAACGCTCAAATAAGAGTTATTAAGGAGGAGTGGACAAAAAAATACCAGAAGGACATGATTTACAAAAACTTATTGCGCCTATTCCAAGAGAGCTACAAGCCGTGATTGGTATTCGTGGTGGAAATAGGAATTATTGAACTTTTTCTTATTAGTTTTTTAGTTTATTCATATGTTCCTTGCATTTTGCCAACAATTATTTGACACCATGATAATATGGCTATTGTTTTCATTTATGTTCCATAAAGTTTTGTTTTTATTTTTAACAAATACTTATTTTGTTGTTTTCTAATGAGGAATGAGTAAAAGATTAGAATAAAAAAAAAATTTTCAAAAATTATATGTACAGTACATACTTATGTCAAGAATGAGTTTACACATTGGAAAAAAATGCAATTCTTCAACTTGCTTACCAAAAAATATTTCTTTTTATTACTATAAATACATTTTTTTTAAACAGTTATGGTTACTTACGTTATTTACAAAGAATTCATAAAAAAAAGTACATGTTCAACGCAAAAGAAAGGAAAAATACAACAAAAACAAATTCAACTTAATTTTTGAAGTGTCAAGTAACTCTTTTCACAAACATTTTTTAATTCCTTTTAGCACCAATTCAACGATGAGCGGTGCATTTACCGTTATCCACTTGCCTTATTGCGTTGTGCGGATTCTTTTCTATCTCGGCGTTTACACCGGCAAATTCGGTGAAACAAATTCTTGTCTATTCTCTTTTGTGGTTTTTGTTTGTCATTTGCAACATACGACTGTATTATATTCAAGCACGAACTAAAATGACAAAAACAGCTCAATTGTTTTTACAAAAAACAGCTGTGAGTAACTATGTATACGGAGTTAAAGAATGAATTGTTAACTGAGTTTCATAAAGAATTGAGAAGTGCTGAATTACACAAAAAACTAAGAAAAAGAAAGAAAAAAGAAACGGAAACGTTTCAAGAATATGTGTTGCAAATGAAAAAAATTCCATTTTATGGTGATATTGAGGAAAAATCAATTATACGCTACATTGTGGACGATCTGAAAATCAGACAAGAAATTAGCTGTTTATTTTACGAAGCAAAAACTCTTAAGGGGGCAGGTCCAGTCATGGCCGTGAAAATTAGGGCATTTTCAATAATTTTTTTTTTTGTATTAATTTAATTTATTTAATAAAAGTCATAATGCGGAATTATTACATAATGTTTCAACTTGACTTAACGAAAGTTTTAAAAAAAATATTAAAAAAAAAAAAGTTATAGCTGGTTGTGCTGGACCCTGTCCCATACATAGTGTTTTGCGGTGACCATCACAAATCCTTGGAAAATCATCTAAAATCTATCGGATAAGAAAAATTAGTTAGTTAAATAAATAATCTAGTGCCTGATCGAAGGTTTTTATTTTTTTTAAAAATCAACTAAATGGCGGCTTCAGGAACAATTATTTCCAGATTTTCGGTAAAAAAAAACAAAATCCTTCGATCAAGCACTAGATTTTTATGTTTTTCAAAAACTGTGTAAATTTCATTGAAATCTATCGAGCGGTTTTCGAGTTACAGTTGGCACCGCTTCCAAAAACATAGTTTTGAGAAAAACGCATTTAAAGTTTTACGCTTGGTACTCTTACCACCGAGAGCCCTTTGGTTATTGGCGAATAACTCCAAAAGCAATAGTCGGAAAAAATTTCGATTTCTCAAAAATCATGACTGGACCTGCCACCTTAACCCTGGAAGGATAAGCTTATTTTAATTAAGTTACGGCTAATCTTCGTCGAATCGACGAAGTACTTTCACAAGCCTTATTTATGCAATATATAAGTAAATTCTGAATAAAAAGTATACTCAGTTCAACACTTTGATTTAAATTGATCCAAAATAAAATGCCAACTTAGGTGTAGTTTAGGTTAAAATGAGCTTAACAAGTGCAACTTGTGAGTAGAAAAATTGAAGACAGCGATATGTGTTCGTCGATTCGACGAAGATTATCCATCCAGGGTTAAAGAATTAAGAGAAAAATATGAAAATTTTCATCTATAAATATGAGAGAAAGAAATTATCAAAACGATAAATACGAAAAGTGGAATAAAAACAAAGACGCGAATAACAAAAACGGAAAATCTAATTGGACTGTTAGAGTGAAAAAAGAATATTGTTTCAACTGTGGTTCAACAGAGCACAATAGACCAGAATGCAATGTAGAAGTGCTTTAGGTCTAACAAGCATGGACATATCGCTTATTTACTTCAAGAGTGGCATAACTCAGAAAACGTGATGCAGAACTATCCGCCATTTCATGTTTTATTTTGTGTCAAAAACTCAGAAAGGTATCTTATAAACTCGCATAGAGAGAAGAGTTTATGTAAACATACCTTTTTGAATTTTCATATAAAAAGTAACTTATTGAAAACTTTAAATGCGTTTTTCTCCCACTTTGTATTTTAGGAGTTATGCCACTCTTGAAGTAAATGAGCGATATGTCGAAAAACTGTGCGGAAAAAGACAAGCAAGTGAACGTAATAAAACAGGACAAACGATTTAAAAATATTTTGATAAACAATGAGGAAATGCACGGGTATACATCCTAATACAGGATATCGTTGGTATTTATACAATCATAAATACCTAAATTGCGTACCAAGCAAAATATACTTAAGTAGTGTTTTACTTGAATATGTTGCGAATTGTAAAGTTTTCATGTTAATGAGAAGTGAAATCAAATAAAAATAGGATTAACAAATTATATTCAACCCAAACCATTTTTTTTTAATCGACTTAAACTAATATAACGTTTGGCCAATAAGCAACCATTTAAATTTCAATTAAGAACATGGTAATAACTACCAAAATTTGTTGATAGTTTACAAATATTTTTAAAATCTATCAACAAAATACATTTATTTAAAGGAAGCATACTCTTTACTCAGTGTAGTGGATCAGTGGAACCAAAAATATGCATTGTTCCGGGAGGTAACACCAGCTCCATTGAAAATGCTATTTTGCATGATACTCATTCAAATTTTTTTTATTTGTTTGTAGAGATCACGAAAAAAAATTTAAAGTAATATATGTCACAATAGCATCACTAGTTTGGTTGCTACGGCTAAAAAAAGTTTAACAAAAATGCAATTTTTCAAAAAATTTTAAACTTTGTCGTCTTACAACTCGAAAAAAATCTATGGAACTCATAAAGTTAGCTATTTAATATGTTTATATTTTGGTTTAGTATAAGTTATGTTAAAAAAACTAAAACAATGTAAAAGTCGATTTCATACATTTTTGTGTATAGTAAATTTTTTTTCAAATAAATTTTAATAACTGTTTAAAAAGATTCACTCTTGCGTTGAAGAATTTCTAAGTTCTGGTTCTGTGGTAAAATATGAGAGAATTTGTTTAGCTTTAAAGTGATTTTAAAGGTCCAAGTGTAAAATGAAGTGAGATAACCAGTGAAATGATAATATTTTGGGTTTGACGAATTTCAACGGATTTTCGAACGCTTGTCCCCTTCTGCCAATTACGGATTTTCCGCCCTACAGACCTGAGAGTACTGATAGGGGCAGTCGGCTGGTGATCTAGCCAAGGAAACGACTCCGCAGCTCCAAAGCAGTAGTTAGTTTAGTTAGCAGTAAAATAGAAAGTAGCTATTGATGGTTCTGCTACATGCCTGTTGACCTGTGCCAACATTTGTGTGAACAGAACACAGTGTCCAATTACATATCTGTTGAATCTGTCGTAGGTGACTGAGCTGTACCGGAATCCCTACGATTGAGGTTAAGCAGAGCCGTAGTCGTGGATAGCGTAAACTGTAGCCGACAAATCCTATCATGCGTTCGTTGAGCAGCGCCGACGCTCGTGTGAACAGGAAAGCGTCCAACATCTGTCGCAGGGCGACTGTGCAGTGCCAGAACCAGCTTTGCCGTTTTAGCCTTTTTGAGGCTAGATTTAGCCTTTTTAATTTCCATTTAGCCTCGAAAATTTCATCTATCCTCTAGCCTTATTTTCAGCTTTTTCTAAAAATTCATCTAGCTTTTTTTTTATATTTTGCCCTTTTTTATCAAATGGAGAACCGAAAACCCAAAGTCTTAGATATTTATCCCTTTTTCGCAACTTTTGCGTTCACAAATTATCAAACAGTATTTTTGGCAGTTTGGCAGAACTACACGATTATATAAAAGAGATTTTCGTATTACAGAGTGTGTTCTCTTTCATTGGTTTCATAGATGTCAAAATACAATACAAAATGCAAGCAACATGTAAACGAACGACTTTAGTTCAATAATTTTCGTTTGCGTTTGTTTTGGGTTTTGTAATAGTGTGGTTGTTTAGGGTTTGATTTTCAAAAGAAAATCAATATGTTTAAGAACATTGGTCATTAGAAATAAAGGCCTAAACCTTTACAATGTTTAGGATATGGATGTCGGATTGCGTGCACATCTAACTCTGCTCTTGCTAGCTCGTCGTATGTCGGGGATCTTCCCTAATCCACATTCCTATGACCACTACCACAATAAAATTATGTGCACTTTAAAAAAAAAATAGATATTCATCAACAAAAAAAAATAACCCGACAAAACAAAGGTTAACCTATTGCTACTGCTGGATTTTGTGGGGAACCAATGGTGTTAATGGTCCCCTCTTCACCCACCCTACCTTGGCAATTTGAAATGTTTTATGAAATTGCGCCTAATGCAACTTAACGCAAAATTTACCTTAAGCGACTAACATTGCACATGCTGAATTTACGACGGACAAAACCGAATGAATTAATCAAACATAATTATTATTCTCAGAGCAAAAAACTTCACATTTTTATTTAAGTATGTATAACACTTTTATACTCAGTGTATAACACTTATTTATACTTAATAAAGAATACTATGCTAACATTTCAGGTGATTTGGCAAATACAATGCAAATGCAAAATTATGAAAAGAGCTAAATCAAAGAGAAAATTTAAAAAAAATAATGAGAGAGAAAGTGCTATGCTGATTGCAACAACAATATGCAATAAGCATGAATTTTATGTTATTAAAAAAAACTAAGAATCAAAAAGAAAATTATTTAGAGTTTTAAAATGTATCTAAATCTACATTTTAGGGGGTTGTAAAAATAACCATTTTTAACATTTTAAGATATAAGGTATTTTTAAGTATTAATAAAATTTTTCAGGTATGTAATTAAGGCATAATTAATTTTTAAGTTTAAGGTATAAATTTATAAGAAAAATATTTCAATTGTAAGTATGTTTATATCAAAATTATCATGATTTGAATTATCAAAGTAAAGGTAACAAGAGCATGAAATGTGATGTTGTTTCGTAGTCTTAAGCTAATTAATTGCCCTATGCATAATAATAATTTATATAGATATTTACTTTATATAATAATTCTAATTATCTTAAGCCATATTTTAAGATTATTTAAATTTAAACATTTCGAAAAATTTTAGTTTAAATTAGAAAACATTTTTTTCTTTAATTTTTGATTTAATTTTCAATATTTTTAAGAAATTAATTTATAGAAAATATTTTAGGAAATTAGAGAAAAATTAAAGAAATAATATAAAAATAATAGAAGATTTACGTAAATTTAATAGATATGAAAAGCTTTGGTGATTTTGTTGTTGTCTGGTGTTGTATGACCAGATCAAGGCTTATATAACTCGATGCCGCTGTGCAAAGGTTAATTTAAGGTTGCGCCCTATGAGGCGTTGAAGGTTAATTGCAACTGAAGTAACCGGTTGGAGCACCCTGCCTAGTAGCCCTAAGATAACCACATTTTCCGGTTACAAAATTTCATTTATTAATGGAAAAACTCACCAAAATGATACATAGTTTTGAGCGACAGTCCAATAAAAAAAATTCAAGGTTTTGTAGTTGAGATAACCTTCAACTCCCTATGCTTGTTAGCAAACTTATTTGCAAGAAAATCCGGTCACAAATTAAATGAAACTATAGTTATTTTTAACTTTAATCTATAGTATAGATAATTATTAATTATAATTGAACTTTTTGCATACAAAAAATGTATGCAGTTCTTTAAAAAAAACTTCAATTTAAGTAAAAAAAAAACACACTTTTATTAATTTTTGGTTCTGTACCACTAGCCGATGTTGATCCCTTGTTGGTTTTACGCAGAAAGAACGAAAGAAGTTGAGCGTTCAACCAAAAGGGTTAGCAACTAAGTACTAGCGTGGGTGTTTTTAGTACCAACGACAACAACAACCGCACATGCTGAATTCGCAGATCGATGTGCAATTGTAATTACAACAACAACAATAACGCAAACAGGTTTTGAGTAATTGTCGCACATCGAGATGCGTATACGCATGTACAGATGTTTGTTTGCCATATGTTGATACAGGGTGCGTTGTTAAATGTTTATCATCATTTTGAATTTTTTTTTTTTAAGGTTTTGATGGCAATATAATATTGACCATTACAGTTTTGACAACTATGAAGCCATTGTCAGAAGCTAAACACAACTGGGACGTGCGATATCATCCAGAATTTTCCTATACGTTAGTTGTGAACACAAAAATCGCACATCCCAGTCGTGCTTAGCTTCTTACTCTCAAATTTTAATTTGGCAACTCTATGTAAACTCTTTTCTTGAGCCGAGAATAAAACTAACTGTAATATAATGTATGCAGTACGTCAAGAATGAGTTGACACATTGAAAAAAAAATGCAATTTTTCAGCTTGCTTAGTCAACGTTTACACATAGAAACTCTTGAAGAAAAGTTTTCTTGTTTGTTGGCAAGGGGGGTAAACGAAAGAGTGGTTTACAGGTTTCATATTGCTTGTTCGCTGATATTATGCTTTGAATTTACGTTTGCTGTGGTGAGTTGATGCAGAAATTGTTTTGACATTTTCAAGCACAAAGAAATTCTAGTTTTCGTGTGCAAACGCAAAAAAAATTCATAAAAGAGAATACAAAAATTTCTTTCACCAAATTTCCTTGAGTTCTAGGCTGATTGGGAAGTCCTGGGCCTGACACAGAGAAGGCGACACAAATATCGAATCCTTATTATATTTGATAGTTCCTATCCTTCAAAAGGCTACATGTGAAATTTCATTAAGATATGTCTAGTAGTTTGGTTTTCACAGCTGTCCAAAGAGCATCACCTCTGTGTTGTTTTTTAACTATGGAACAAAGAGAATTTCGCATTTTGATAAAACATTGCTTTGTGATCGGAAAAAACGAGAAGCGAACATTTAAATGGCTCTAAAAACATCACAGCACATCTGCTCTGTCAAAAACGACTGTTTACAGATGGTTTGCTGAATTTAAAATGGGTCGTACGAGCAGGCCCGGATTTACCTTAGAGGCACACTAGGCCAGTGCCTAGGGCGGCACAATTTTAGGGGCGGTAAATATTGGGAACTTTGAAATTTTCTTTAGTAAGTTATTTACACAGGGGGAAAAAAAATGCAAATACTGGGATTGTGTGCATTAAATTACCTAAAAATGTTAACAAGCAAAAAAAAAAAAAAAAAAAAAAAAAGTCCTCACTTTTAATATTACAAAAATTTTTTTTTCTACATTTACTAGTGAAGAGGGGCGGCAATTTCTGACTGGCCTAAGGGCAGCAGATTTCTTAATCCGGGCCTGCGTACGAACACCAGTGATGCACCACGTTCGGGCCAGCCAAATGAGGCTACCACTTCAGAAGAGATCAAGAAAATCGATGATCCTTTTGAAAGACTACAAAGTGAAAGGAAGAGAGTAGCAAACATAATGAAGTTGTCGATCGGTAGTATTTTCAATATTTTACATGAGCATTTCGAAATGAAAAAGATGTGCGAGCGATGGGAGCCGCGTTTTCTGACAGTTGATCAAAAGCGACATCGTGTCCATGATGGCAATGGCAAAAGTAAACGTATTGCAATACGAATTGCTGTCACACCCACCGTATTCTCCAGACTTGGTTTCCAGCGACTATTATCTTTTTCCAAACTTGAAGAGATGGCTCGCTGGTAAGCGCTTTCACTCGAATGAAGAGGTCATTGCCGAAACGGACACCTATTTTGATGAACTTGAAGGCGACTACTACAAGAAAGGCATCAAAATGCTCGTGGCCCGCTATACTCGTTTTATTGAGAGAATAAAATCAAATTTTCCGAAAAAAATGTGTTTTTCTTTGTTAGGCCTAGGACTTTTCAAAAAATATTACTTTTTATTTCCATAAATCATTTTTTTTTAACAGTTATGGTTCTTTACAGTATTTACAAAGAATTCATAAAAAAAAATCAGCATACGTGACTGTTTTTTCTATTTTATACGAAATTTTGTTTAAGATATTAAAAAATATACAGTTAAATCAAAAAGTTATGTTGTAAAAAGCGGACCTAATGTAAGTAGTTATAAAATTATACATCTTTTTGTACATGGGAACTTATAGAGAGGTGCAAATGTATAAAATAGATGCTGTACTTCGCCCATTTTACGTTAGAGAGAAATACAGCCCGTCGCGACGTCTTCGATTTGCGTAATATTTTTACCTATTGATTTTCCCGGATCAAAAATAACATTTTGAGCTCATGGCGAGTTGGGTCGACTTTCTCTTTGAAGTGAAATGTTGAATGTATGTAATATTCGTAACATTTACTATCTGCATCTAATTTTTTTTCGTTATTTTAAGCGAACTATGAGTACACATAATAAAATACACATGTTTATAAAAATTTTATTCTAGCTTTTTTTTTCTAACTTGAAAAATTTAATTTAGCCCTTTTTTTTTAAGGTGGTCTAGCTTTTTCTTCAAAATAATTGTGGCGACACTGGCCAGAACCCGTGCGACAGTGATAAAACGAAGCGGGAATAAACAAAGCGGAACTTATGCAGCCGTGCGTCTGCGACAACACGATGTACGCGTTCGGGAATATTATACTAGCGAGTAGTATAAGAGAGATTAATATATGAAATAAAATTTACAACGTATTTGAAAAAAAAGAACCACGTATTATTATTTTGACAACTAATCTTCTTTTGAGTTAGTTCCTTTTAAATATTTAGAAAAAATTGATAATATTGGCAACATTGGCGGAAAGTTGATGACCGAACCATCGCTCCATTATCTGATCTTATTTTATGAACTGGAGATTCAGCTACCGTCATTCAAATTGCATTTTTTTACTAGACGTGCCCAACAAAAATATTTTGAAGACATAAAGAAAAAACCAAAGCCTGCGGAAATAGTTTTGCAAAAAGATTTTGCGGAAAATTATCGGCTGAATACTAAAATGAGGTTCGAAGTGGTCATTTTCGTTATCGTCAAGTAATTACTTTTATTTGCGTGGAACGGTTTTTTTGCGAAACGAAATCATTCGCTATCGTCAGTGACAAATAAAGTCACAACAAGGACGAAATTTGCTGTTTTTAATGAAACTCATAAAGCAGATACAAAGTCAGTATGGAAGTTTTATAAATATATTTGTGCCCTCAGATGGGAGCAGATCGCAGTTTAAAAACATATTCATCGTTTCGAACTTTTTTGACTTTTTAAGAGTATTTGGGTGCAAATACATGGGATGGAACTACTTCGCTAATTACTAAATCAAAACATGTTGTTTTACTTGATGCTTTTGCTTTTTCCAAATGTGCATAAATTAACAGTAACGGTGCAAAAAATAACATTAACGGTGCACAAATTCATTACATCTCTTCAGAGCAGGTTGGCGAGATTTCACTACCATTAGTAGACAAATGGAAGGAGGTGTCAAACATTTCTCGTATCCAAAAGCTACACAGCTTTTCTTGTCCTGGCTCAGGGCCTGATTTACCCACAGGCTAACAAGGCTTAAGCCTAGGGCGCAAGGTCCGAGGGGGCGCTGAAAATTAGCGTTGATTAAGCACCTTATTGGCACAATTTTTCAACAAGTGAAATTTATAAGGCAAGGATTGGACAGATACAATTGAGACATGAAATTTTCTTTCCCTCGCTTGTCAAAAGAGAGTCTCTAGCCTCTTTTGTCGCTTTCTTTTCCTATACGATTCTCTCAGCAAAAATTTGTTGCTAGCAAATTTTGTTTTTGTCACTCTCTTTTCCCATACGCATGCAAATTGATTCAATCATGACTTAACTAGCATGATTACTGCCCTGAAAAATGTTGCCTCTTCCTCTTTTATTTTCGAGTTTTTCAAATGTCAAACAACACGTAATAATGGTTCGGCAAAAGTCAAAATCATATAAAATTAAATATTTTGACACTAGACCTACTTTTGGAAGAAGCAGCATTTTTTTCGCAGTAACCTTATATAGTTAAGTAATGATTGACACGTTTTTCTTCGCATATTCGTTAGTTTGATTGGTATATTTTATTGAAAAATGAGTGGTAATGAGAATACTTCGATTGTTAAAAAGCTAAGTGGAGCAGAATTTAGAAAAAAAATCAAAAGAAAAAGAAGAAAGGAGGGAAAATATTTTAAAATATATTCCAAAACTGCAAACATTTTTCACATGCTCTGTAGACAAGTACAAAGTGGCCACCACCTCAGCACTGCCACCAACTATTTCTTGCCCAGCATCCTTTACCACGAGCTGTTCTGGCGTTCCTCCATTCAACACGTTGTCAACCACATTCAACGAAGAGGAAATGCTAGTAGAAAAATCGTTTACTCCGTCAAACGATCCTGCACTGTGGAAAGTAAACAATGAATTGCGAGATTTTATTGTGAAAAATGGACTTAAACAAAACGATGATTTAGAATTTTCATTCATTTAGTATAGAAATCAAAACAGATATTTGACCAAAAGTTTGTTTCAAAAAAAACTTGCCAACGGCGAAATTGTTAAAAGAAACTGGTTAGTATACTCCATATCCACTGGCCATGTATTTTGCGGTCCCTGCAAATTATATGAAGGAACAACAGTGTTTACTAAAAGTGGATTTAATGACTAGAAAAATAGTAACGCAATATTTGATCATGAGAATTCTCCCGATCATCGTAATTGTATGGCACAGTATGCAACTAGAGGAAAAGTGTTAGGAAGATTGGATACCCAAATTGTCAAACAATATAATGAAGAAGTATCTTACTGGCGAAACGTTTTACTACGTGTAGTAGAAACAGTAAAGTTTTTATCTTCTCGCGGGCTTCCATTTCATGGTTAAAATGAAGTGATTGGATCTTTACAAAATGGAAATTTCCTTGGCAGTATTGAGCTCATATCTAAATTTGATCCTTTCATGGCTGAACATTTGGCGACATTTGGACACAAAGGTATGAAACAGTAGTGTGAATCTTCAATTATTTTAATTTTGTCACTTAATGGAAGGCGTTTGCATTGAAATGGCATGATTTCAACAAAACAATCAATTTTATAATACTGACAAAGTATACAAAAACGCCAAAAAAGAGTTGAAGGACTGACGCTAGAAAATAGCTTTCACAAGAAAAAAAAAAACAAGATAACTTCTTGAATTAAATATAATGTTCGCTATTTAGAATAGGGAAAATTTTTAGCGTTCATTATCCAGAGACATCAATGTAAAAATTACAATTCGAAAAACTGTTCATTAAAATGGAAATTCGTTGTATCGTTATACGTTATATTGGACGTATTTTGTTTATATTTTTTTTTAACTAAATATTTGCAGGAAAATTTAATAAAAATTATATTAACCAATAAACATTAAATTTACACTAATGTTATTAGTTAGTAGGTAAAGAAAAAAATTCAGTTAAGTACAGTGAAATTCCCCATAACCGGACACCCACCGTCGAAGTATTTTTGTTCGGTTATGAAAGATGTCCGGTTATGGTGGAGGAACAAAAATGTTAGTTTGAGTTGCCGTTTATGGAATTTGTTTTACACATAATAATTTGGTTGAAAAAATCTAGTGAGAGTAGATGGTTTTAACTTCAATTACTTAAAATTTTGGATTTCATTCTTCTTACATTCTTGACGTGATGAAATGATGCAAAATCATCTCTTCTTGATTATAGATTGACCGTTTTGAAGCTTTTTCACACTAATATCATAGCTTAATAAATTACTTATCAATTGATACCTATATTGTTTAAATAGAAACATAAAATTGCTTAACTGAATCAAAATAAAAAGTTTGTAGCGAATTTAAATTTGTTTTGAAAATCGTAATAATTTAATTTTCGTTTTTGACACTTTTTTTATCTTTTTGAGAACAATTGCGCTCTTCTCGCTCAAATTAATAATTTTCCAACTTTTCGAGTCTACTTTCGCATCAAATTTGCTTCGAAAGTTATCGAGAGTTGCGTAAACTTTTTTTCATACAAATTATTTTCGAGGCTCGAAAATATTCTCAGTTTTCGCAGTTAATACAGTTTTCGAGACGTTTCGAGTTTTCAGGAATACCCTCAATATTTAACTGATTTAAAAAAAAAAATATATATTTTTTGTGAAAAACTAAAAATTCTTAAATGCTCCAAAAAAAAAAAGTCTAAAAATTTTAAGATTAAAAAAAAAAATTAAACTCTTAAATAAAAATGTCCTCAAAATGCTTGTTACAGGTAGTGGTATTCCATCATACTTATCATCGACGATAATTGATGAATTTATTCTATTGCTCGCTGACGAAGCTCGACTATCCATTATAGCAGAGGTAAAAAAGCAAAATATTATTCAATTAGCATAGATTCTACTTCAGATATTTCACACACCGATCAGTTGACATTTATAATTCGTTATGTTTTACCTGATGGAGACTCTGTTGAACGCTTTGTCACATTTTTACCTAATTGCGGACATAAAGGCGAAGACATGGAGAAGGCTGTCCAACTTTGCAACTTGGTATTAAAGATTGTCGTGGCCAAAGTTATGATAACGGTAGCAATATGTCTGGCCATTACAAGGGACTTCAGTCAAGAATTAAAGCTTTAAATCCTCTGGCAACGTTTATCCCATGTGCAGCTCATTCTCTACAACTCGTAGGGTCGGCAGCAGCAGAGAGCAGCGATGAGTCAGCTGTTTTTTTTTTATTAGAACAACAAATATATATATTTTTTTCTAGTTCAACTAGCAGATGGAAAGTCTTGCTATCAAAACTTGATAACAACTCCAGTTGTAAAAAATCTTTCGAAAACTCGATGGAGTGCCCGAGCAGACGCCAGCAAAGCTTTGTACAATTCTTACAAGCATGTTCTTGCAGCATTAGACTGCACTTGTGAAGATATAGATCAAACTAGAGAGGCCAAAATAGAGGAAAGAAGAATAGCAGACCAATTGAAAACCCTAGAAATGACGATAATGTTTTTTTTTTGGAACTCTGTGCTGGTCAAGTTTCAAATGGTATAAATATAAAATATAAAAATGGGCGAAATCGGGTCGCGACTACGTCTACCGCCCATACTCTATGTAAATATACCTCAGTCTATTTTGAAAAAAGTTGCTGCGCTTTTGATGAAACTTGGAGATTTGGTGAACATATGAACAAAATTAAGATTGAGCTAGGTTTTAAATTTTCAAAGGTTCTTAAAAGAGGCGTGGCACAGCCCTAAATTTTAACTTTATAACGCCATAACTCGTAAACCGTGCAAGATACTGTGATGAAATTTGGTACACAGATACAGATCATATATATCTTGAATTGCGTTTAAAGTGGGCGGAATTGGAAAGTGGGCGTGGCGCTTTTTAACAATTAAAACTTATGATTTCGAATAATTCCAAATTGGCACATTCGATTTTCATAGAAATTTTAGTTATGATACTACTAAAAGCAGTCATTAATACAAGCTTCCTCAGTTTACTGGAAAAACACGTTGAAGGGCGTGGCACAGCCCACAATATTTCTAAACATTATAATTAGAGAACTAACAACGTAATCGTAATGAAATTTAGTATGGCAGATGCACTTGCTAAAAGGTATCTTCTTACGAAACTTTGGCACAATCGAACCGGTGGGCGTGGCACCTCCCATATAAGCAAAACACGTTTAATGCTATAGATAGTATGCAATGAGAGTAATCTTCATAAAATTTGGTGCATAGATGTCAATTAATATAAGCTATAAAATTAAAGAAATTTTGACGGGATTTCGTCAGTGGGCGTGGCACCTCCCATATTAACATAAAGTTTGAAGTGATATTTTAAGAGAACTATTGCAGCAATAAGCATGAAATTTGATGGAAGTGGTTAACTTGGTAAAAGGTATGTCAGCATCTGAAGCGGGCGAAATAGCACCACTGGGCGTGGCACCTCCCATACAAGTAAAATAGCTTAAGTGGCATATCTATCGAAATATATGAGCAATCATGCTGAAATTTGGTAAAAGAGGTTTGTTTATGGAAAGCTATTTCTGGATTAAGATCAGTCTCCATTGTATCAGTGGGTGTGTCACCGCCCTAAATTTTAAGGTTAATTAAGGCATATATCGCAAACTATACAAGCTATTTTGCTAAAATTTAGTATGTGGATATCAATGACGAATATAATTTATTGAACCAAAAGTAGGCGGAATTGGAGAAGTGAGCGTGGCATATTTGCTTTTCTGCATTTCTATTCTATTTTTTTCAACATTTTCCACATCCTTTTGGCTTTTCCAACTTTTTAACTTTTCCCAATATATTCCATATATATATATATATATATATATTTTCCATTTTTTCAACCTCTTTCAACTTGATTCGACATTTTCTTTATTTTTTCGACTTTTTAATGAATTTTGAATTGTTTCAAAGTACTTTTAGTGCAGTGTAGGGTAAGTGAGTTTCGGCCTGGCCGAAGATAACACCTTTACTAGTTTTTATTTTAAATTAGTCAGATGTTATTAACTGATACATTAGAGACCGGCTCTCTTTTGTTTCTACAGTTTCATCAAATAAATAAATTGCTATTTCTCGAATCTACTCTATAGAAATGCTAATATTTAAATTATGATCTTTGAATTTCACAGTTCAAGCAATAAAAATGTTATTATTTTTGTAGTAGATACGGCTTGGAAAATAAGTTTCAAAGCATTTTTTTTTATTTTTTATACATAAATATGAATTGTTTCTAATAAGATATTATTGCTAGTCAAAAATAATAATTTATAATATGAATAAAAAAAGTATAAAATACTATACATACACGCTATTGTTTATTGTTTATGTTTATTTATATTAAAAACAACAGAGATATCAAGCATACTATGCCACAAATTTTTTTGCATTTGAAATCGAAGCGACAAAATTTGAACGTATAGCTGGAAATTTTCGAAGATCTATTTTTGAAAGAGTTTTTTTGAAGGTGTGAACTTTTTTTTTTTTTTGAACGTCAAAATTTTTATGACATCCATATTTTGAAAGTTGATCCAGGGGTTCCAAAATTGATTTCATTAAAAGCTATATCCCCGACTTCTGATGGCTATATCTCCGAAAACAGATGCGTCACTCAACTTTTGATTCCATATTCGTGTTCAGTATTTTGATTTCATTAAAATATGGGCGGCACTCCCAAAGTTAACTTGTGCCATAAAAATTGTCAAAATACTTAAGCTACCCATAAAATGGTTTCTTATCTTTTAAATATACTGCAGCACTTAAATCAGCAGAGAAAATACGCAGCTTTTTTGTTCTTTTTGACACCTAGCATGTGTTATTTCTTTTACATACTGTGGCTCACAGCTTATTTCATGCAGTGCATACTTTAAATTTCAATTCTCTGTAACTTTCAAACGAATAGGAATATGAAAAAAGTTTTGATACCATTTGAAAGAACAAAAATTGTAGTTGTTGTAGCATGTCAGCTGCTGGTACCGGAAATTTGGCTTTTATAGGAAATATCATGACTATGGATATGTGTCTTCAGATAATAAGTGTCAATTTGTTGCAGAGTGCCGAAAATCTTGCCATGCAGATAAATTTACGGTTTTACCAAGATAAAAACACGAAATACAAAACGGGCTTAGCTCATATCTGGTTAATATACAAGTGCATTTATTTGATGGCACCGCCAGTATAGTCCCTGACCTAAGGGTGCTTGTAAATTTATGGACGATTTTGGAAAAAAATATCCGAATACATAACATTTCAAGCAAAAACGACCAAAAAAAAGCACTTAAAATTGGGTGGTGCTATATCTCGCCAGATACCAATAAAAAATTTGCAGCTTCGATGCCAAACCGTCTTTAAGCTGTAGTTGACCAAAGAGGCTACCACACTACATACTTAAAATTATGAAATCATTATTTTAAACAATGGTTTTTCAATTTATACATGTCTGCATGAAATAAGCTGTGACATGAAATTCAGTAGTATTCTTAGATTTTTTATTATAAAAATTTTTTAAATAAAAATTTTTTTAAGACTACAATTTTTGTTCTTTCAAATGGTATCAAAACTTTTTTCATATTCCAATTAGTTTGAAAGTTACAGAGCATTGAAATTAAAAGTATGCACTGCATGAAATAAGCTGTGAGCCACTGTAAGTATATAGTACCGTTAGTATTGACAGTTAGCCATTGCAGAAAAAACACTAAAACGCACATATTTGTCAAAATATATATGCCGACCACTGTAGTTGCTTTTTTATATTAGTTAAATTTTTATTCCAATATGTTTTACAATATTTTCTAAAGTTTTTTTATAATATCCGGGACGAACAATTTTTGAGCACAAACACAAATCAGTCAGAAATAAGACTCATATTAGAGTATGATATGAAACGATTCTGAGTCTGAAATATAAATGTTTTCACTCTTTTTGGAGACATATGTGACTCATGATTCAAAGTTTTTAAGAGCTAAAAATTAGACTCATATTAGAGTCTGAAATTTGAAACTATTCTGAGCCAAAAATATCAATATTTTGACTCTTTTTGGACACATATGGGACTCATAATTCAGAGTTATTACGGTCTACAAAAAAACAAGCTTCCATTAAAGAGATAAAAAATTCTTTTCATTTTGATAGACAATTGTCTACTATCATTTTTTATTACAATCAGTTAAGTGTTTTTTGCGCCAAAGCGTTACAATTGTTTAAAAAAATTTCATGTAAGCAATTTTATATAAAGAGTACAGATCTCAGCAATTGTGTTTAACAAAATTGATACAATGAGGTCAGAACTTTAACCACCTTTAAATAATATATATCATTAAAACATATTGGCTATCAGAATCGTAGTACTGTCGAAGTATTGTGTCCTTGCTCGATCAAGATCAGTATTTCTGATATTTCCACATTTTGGTAAAAGATTTTTATAAAGTCCAATTTCATGAGTCGTGATCTAATAAATAAATGTTATGAAATGAGATACATATATTTATGACAGATTTCCTACCTTTAATATTTATTTTTAGACTTCGCAGTAAATGTAGTGGGTGGTTCTTGCATATATCAGCGACTTATGGCTTTTATTCATACTATGTTTTTTTGCAAAATTTTAAACATATTGTGAAGAGAAATGAAATATTTATTCGAAAAAAGATAAATTTTTCTTTTTGTAAATTTTTTTTGTATTTATTTGCAACTATAGTAACAGTTTCAGTTCAAATTTCGTTTCAGAATTTATGAACCAAATCAGAGTCAGAAAAGAGTCATAGGTCAGCGTATTTGTTACTCTTTTGAAGTTCAAAATTTATGAAACATAAGGGAGTCAGAAAAGAGTCAAAATATGTGCGAGGCTAGCAACTAGTTTTAGGCTCATGTTTTTATCAAAAATATGAATCATTTCAGACTCACAAAATCTAATCGCTCAGAAAATTGTTTGAAGGGTAGTATTTGGTATGTGTGTTGTAGTGAATGTGTAGCAATGCAGACTTTGTACGGGAATGAACTGTCAAAAATCGTATGGAAAGTTTTTTGAACAAACAGCGCAAGTTTTCCGACAAAATTGGTACATTCATACATTAGACCGGTTCAAAAAAAAAAAAGTCTCTGAAATTTAGAGGCACCGGCAGATTCCTATTCCCATAAGTGTCCCGAGTGGGTTGTGTAAAAATTTTTTATAAATATTGCGCTCCTCATTATTTTTTAATTATGTTGTTGCCTTCAGTGGTAAAAACTGAAAATAATCATGAAATTTTGTCAAAAATTGAAATTTTTTATTCAAAATGAAAAATCGGGTCTAAATTTTTGGATTTTTTTTTTTGCTTTTATTATTTTGAATAATTTATTTTTTCCTATTCTATCTGATGGTGTTAACCGCAAATTTTTATTATATTTGTACTTAAAAATATAAACATAAATATAATTGAACAAAGGATTTTTTTCATATTGATGCTATGTTTTAACAGGGAATATAAATTTTAATGTGGAAATCTGTTTCGAAAAATATGAAATATACTATACTATAGCGATAACCACCATCGTTTTTAGGTTCTTGGTGAACTTTTTTTTTTGTGCAAAAGTTTCAAGAGTAATATTGAAATCGCTAATCAGGAGCGCAATATTTATAAAAAAATTTTTACACAGCCCACTTGGGACACTTATGGGAATAGAAATCTGCCGGTGCCTCTAAATTTCAGAGACTTTTTTTTTGAACCGGTCTATTCATACATATGTATGTACGTTCTGACTCGATAATTAGTTATCATTATGTATAATAATAATTAGTTATCATTATGTAAGAAGCTAACTCGAAAATGATAAAATTTTTAAATTGATGATTGAGAAAACAGGCTTACAAAAAAAGTTTTTTGCTCTGTAGTTCGGATGCCAATATGATATTTCCATGTATTTTTTTCCGCTGAAACCGATTCCTGTGTCAATTGCTGTAGAATACCAGGTTTTTGAGATATTCTAACCAAAAGTGCAAAAATACTGTTTTATGAAGTTATGTAGCATAGTGATTTTTTTTTTTTCTCATAAGACTATGTGTGGGATCTTAAAATACCGTTGAGTTTGTTCAAATATTCGTTCTTAGGCCCTTATAATCTATAACTAACTTAAGGAGTTAGTTACTGTCCGGCAACGGTTCCGTATCAACCAATCAGCGCCCGATCTGATTGATACTCACCCGTATCGATTCTGTTCCTAATTTAGGGTCCCTCTTCAATACATTTTTTTGTCCAGTTGGCATATTGGTTGTCGTCGTTGCAGCCTGGATTGCAAGAATCGATCGAAACGTCAAATTCAATCAGGGCTGCCACGACAATAACTGCAGCGCCAACTTGACAAAAAATGTATCGAATAAAAATTTGAACCAAATTCGGAATAGAATCGCCGCATGATGAAAAAATGCGCAAAAAATTTTCATGTTGAATTCCACATGGGAAAGTCTCACGCGTGTGGAGTTCTAAACATACGCAACAGGTCTTCCGGCACCTCTGCTCTGGCGGTTGTTCCACCGCCCATCGCAATTCTGCTCCAATTCAAGCAGTCAAGTGTATTGTAGTTTTGACTGCGGCTAACCGCTGAAGGTTTTTCCGTCGCCCGTCGGTTTTGTATGTTAGTATTTAGGTTGATAACTGTTGAATAAAAATGAACAGCTTTGCTTGACATACTGCAAATCTCGCTAACCTTACAAGAAAAAAGTTTCAGTTAAGTGTTTTGTAAAAACTGGTGGCATGTTTTACATTTAATTAGATATTTTTCTCTTTAAAAGCAGAATTTTCGCCTAAAACTTCAGTCGATGTACAATACGTACAAGCATATATAGTATGTATGTACCATATGTATGTTAATGCTAAAAATCAAATAGTTTAGTACATGTAATGCCAAATTGAAGCTTGTAGCAATATATTAACATGTCCAACACTTTTCTAAGTGAAAAAAATCTGGCATCCGCTAAAAGTTGATCTTAACATACATTTTTTGCTAAATTTTTTACCATAGTAGGTATTTGGGTTAGTACTTAAAAGTAGACAAGCTAAAATTTATACGTCGCAATTAAATAAAAAACAAAACGAACTCCATTCATTACGAATTTTAACTTTAACTTTACGGTTCTCTCTTATAGCTGGTAGCAGAGTACTTGCGTTTCTTCTTTTTTGTATATTATTTTCTTATTATTAAATTTTTTTTTTCTCTGATCTCCCATCTGCCCGCAATTTAGCACTTTAAACATTTTCGCTTTGGTTCTTAAGTGATCGATCGACCAGCATATTTTGTTAACAAACTTCATTGTGTCGCTGCTTGCCATTTTGCTGTTGTTACTGTTACCATTTGCCACATTCATAAATTGCTTTCTTCCCACTATCGCCTCGCGTGAGGCAATGCACAATTTCTCCTACTAAAATGTGCATCATCCAATCAGAGCGGAGTAGATCAGGTCGGTCGGCTTACTGCTATTTAACATTGCGATATAATTTCTATTATTTTCCCTTTTGGCATAATTGCACACAATTTACTTAACGATCAATAGAAAATTTATTAGACCCCGCAGCCACATATAGGGAACAACGCTAAGCTGGAAACGATGATTGTTGCGCATGCGTACCATGCACAAGGTAGTAAGTAGATTTGCCAGTATGAATGTGTTGTTGCCAATATCCTCGAGGTGTAAAATATTTACAAAGCGTTTATTAAAAACTGTCTTGCTGTTGTTGTTGTAGTTGATGTTATTTGTTTGTATATTCAGTAAATTTTAATCACTTGCTCTTTTAACGTGGTTGTTGTAATAAACATAAACTATTTCGACAGCATTTAGTGTCGTAGCCGCTGCTGTTGCAAAAGAGCATCAATTGCAATGCCTTGCAGTTTTTTTATTTGAAGTTGAAGTGTTAAAATTTTGTTTATAAGAGTTGGAAATTTTATGTACAGTGAAATTCCCCATAACCAGACACCCACCGCTTATGTGGGGGGGGGGGGGGGAACAAAAATTTTTGTTTGAAATTACCGTTTATTGAATGTGTGGAACAAATTTAAAAACTACAGACCCTTTCAATATCTGAATGGGGTCAGAAATTTCTTTATCACCTTCGTCTTAAGAGTTGCTTATCTCTGGATAATCTAAATCTCGCGTTGATTTAGTTAATAAACTTTGATCGGTTTTCAAAATTCGTCAAAACCAACGAACCGGAATAAACTCAACACTTTTGACATAAATGTTACATTCGCATTATTAGGGCAACCTCAAAGTTCATTGCTTTCAAAGCAAAAACGAATTAGATTTTGTAAAAAGAGGAAGTAGTATAAATTCAATACAATTATTATTTAATTTTGTCCATTTAAAAGAATTATTTTTATCAATATGATATATGTATGTGGAATATAGTGTCCGCGTCTAGTTATTGGAGCGTCCGGCTATGGGGGCGTTCAAGTAACGTAATTTTTGAAGATTTATGACCCGCCCTCCCCATGTAACGCGCCGTAACGTTTTTCTTTACCCCCCTCCATAAACGTTACGTAACACCCAAGTGACCATATTTACCTAAAAGTCACAATTATGTTGCGCAAAGGTCCGGAAAGTCGCTAAGATAGTTTTTTTATTGTTTTAATCGCGTTTGCGGTAATAATCAATAAAACAAGATATTTCTAACTCGCAACACATGCGTATGTTGTTTAATTTATTTATTCATATTGTTATCTAATAAGCAATCATACATAATGTAATAAACTAATCAACCACGGTTGCCTTGCCAAAGCCTTTCCCGACGGCAAAAAAACCGACTTTTGGCCGACTTTTTCTCTAATATTTAGAAAGTATTTCCACAGGTATCGACATTTTAGCTGGCCTCGTTTTCGATTTTATTACTTTTTTTAGCACATCCTTCAGACATGGTTTTTTGAAGCTAAGACTGTCTTGAATAAATTTTCATGGTCGAACAATTAAAATTCAGATAGCTATTTTTAAAATTGAATTTAAAGATCGGAAAAAATTTTCAACTAAATCTGACAATGCACAATTATTATTTAGTGTCCGAAGAATTCAAAAACATGATCCGCAAAATCGTACCTGATCACTTACTTGTTTTCGTTAGGTAATACTTGAACGCCCCCTATCGGAATTCAATTTGTATGGAAAAGTTAATGAAAAGTCAGTGTCGTTGAAATGTGTCCAGCTATGGGAGCTGTTCGGTTATGGGGGCTGTTCGTAATGGGAAGTTTCACTGAATACACTTCATGTGTTTTAGCAAAAAAGATTTTTCCTTACATCAAGATAATAGTAATGGGTCGCAGTTCGTGAAACGTATCACCATTTTACGGCCACAGTTCGTTCTTTATGAAAAATATGATATGGCAACTTTTTAAAGATGACATTTGATGACATATCATCTAGTACAGTGATGGCGAACCTATGGCACGCCACGAGTGGCACGCGAGAGAATTTTAATGACACTCGAAATTTTTACGATTTTAAGTAAAAATTTTAAATACATATTTGTTTTAAAAATCTAGTTTTTTTACAATAAATTTTTTACAAATTGTAAATCCAATATTCTTTTCATTTCCGTCCAGATACATATGCTTACGAACAGTTAAATTAAATATTATTTCAGTTCATGAATTTAGAAAACTTCGAGATGTAATTGATGGATTTTCAATCTACATAGTTCGATATGGAAACAAAAATTCATAGATTTAAGAATCATTTTGGAAGAAATCGAAAGATATAGATTAATTGGAGCGGTCCAGAGAAATGCTGAATATGAAATACTAACAACTTGGAAGTCTATTCTAGATAACTTTTCATGCCTTAAAAAAAATTGCAATGGCTATTTTAACAATATTTTCATTGACTTATTCTTGTGAAACATTGTTTTCTTCAATGAATTTAATTAAATCAGACATGAGAAATAGACGAACAGACGATAGCAGTACCTCTTGTAGTTATTTTATTCAAAGCTACGAGTTATGAGCCAAATATAAAATATTTATCATTCAGCATACAACAACAGAAATCTCATTAACAATGACATTTTAATTTTTTTTTAGCAAATACATACTTAGACCTTTAATTACATAAGTGATTTAGATGATATCGGTGAACAAACAAACTATATGTTTATAAAAAATAAATTTTGCAGTGTACTTGTGGCCACGAAAAAATCGAAATCAGTGAAAAACTTCAAATATTATTTCGTTTACGTAAAGCAAAAAAAAATTGATTGTAAAATGACGAAGTTGGGACCGATTGAATGAATAATTCCAAGTCCATATTTTCTTAATAAATTAATTTTTTCGACAATTTGTTGAGTTTAATCTCTATATTTTTTGCCGTTTTAGTATCATCAGAATAAGTTTGTTTAAAACTTCTGATAGCTCAGAATGCACCGGTTATTGTGGAAAGAAACTATGTCGAAAAACTTATAGTCGGGGAGGCGAGCGACAAAACATTGCAAGCATTTTATAAAATTTGAATTTTTGATATTATGTCACATTTGTTGTGTAGAAACATAGCCTGCCGTCAGTCAGCCTGGTTCCTTAGTGTTTGGTGCGGGGACAGCTTTAAGTTTGTATAAAAACCAAAGACCTTGCAACTGATTTATAAAATCTCAAAATTGCCTAATTTCATCGTACTTAGTACCAAATTTAAGGTATTTAAATGTCCAATAAACATGTATTATTACATATCCCATAGAGCAAGCGGTTCAAAAGATATCGATGAAAACAGGCCAGATTTTTAAGCTTTACATTTGATTCTGTGGCCACGGAAAAATAGAAATAAAATAAATAAAAATAATTTTACTTCATGTTCGTAGAGCTAATATCTTTACGCAAAAATTAAGACATACCAGGAGAATCGATCGATCGATCATAAAATGACAACGTTAGGAGCGATTGAATGAGTGAATCCAATGTCATATATATTAATTTATTCGACAATTTGTTGAATCTAATCATTACAAAAAAAGTTTTTGTTTCTGTTCCTTTGATGAGAGGTTACTATTCTTATGTGCATTTTCCCGGTGAATTCGGAAATGAAAATAAAAATTTTTTTTTTTTGTACATTTTTTGAGATATTGAGATTTTTTAATTTGTTCGACCTCTTTCCATTTTAAAATTCATATCTCGAGCTAGAAATGCTCAATTAAATCGTTTTTGATACCAAATTAAAGGTATTAAACTAACAAACAAACGTACATATGTAAGTGAATTTTTTATTGGATGAGCGATTGAAAAGATATTGATAAAAAATTACCAGATTTAAAAAAAAATCAAGTTTTACAGTTAATTCTGTAGGCAAGACAAACTAAAAATGAGAGATTTTCGACCTAGTTGCTTTCTACAGCCATCAGAAGTCTTAAATAAACTTATTCTGATAATACTAAAACAGTAAAACATAGAGATTAAACTCAGCAAATTGTCGAAAAAATTTATTTATTAAGAAAACATGAACTTGGAATTATTCATTCAATCGGTCCCAACTTTGTCATTTTACAATCAATTTTCTTTTAGTTAGTCTTATTAACTTCTCTTGAGAAGTTATTATAATAGGTCCGAAAATCGAAATAGGTAATTTTGTGTTTTCTTTACGTTTCAAGACCTCGACAATCGTTTACAAGTATTTTTAGAGTGATGTCTGTGCGTGTGTGTGTACGTATGTAGACATATTTTGGCTTTCGTTTCCTCAATAACTACCGGACAGAATTTGTTGATGACCATATCAATCGATACGCCACGTCATGACTTAGATCTGAAAGGAGTCTGGAAAAAATCGGTCCAGCGGTTCGTTTTTTATTCATAAAAAACTGACTTTTTTATGCACGCAATATAAATTTCATATATAATTTCAAGTATCGAGGGGGTAGATAGGGGTTTTCGAGGGTGCTTATTTCGAATCTTTTTTCAGTTTTTTAAAATTCAAGATGGCGCACGCAATATGACGTCATTTTTTTTGTAAAAGTTCTCTGAATTCTATAAAATTTAGTTTTGAGAGGGGTTTCAGGTACATGGTTATAAATTAATGTTTAATGTTAATTTTTTTTTTTTCAATTTTCGTAGTGCCATATTGTAATCATAAGATATTCTCAAATGATTATCGAAACATTAAAAAAAAAGAATTGTTCTCAAGAGAAGTTGCTTGTACGGTACTTGCTGCCGAACCGATTTTTTTTTATGTAATAGTATCAGATTTACGTAAACGAAGTTTTTCACCGATTTGTATTTTTTCGTGGCCATAAGTACACCGCAAAGCTAAATTTTTTTAAATATCTGGCCTGTTTTCATCAATATCTCGTGAACCACTTTCTTATTTAAAGATCTAAGTACATAAGTTTTTTTGTTATTTTAATACCTTTAATTTGGTATCAACGATTAAATTGAGAATTTCTAGCTCGAGATATAAATTTTAAAGTGAAAAGAGGTCGAAAAAATTAGAAAACCACAATATCTCAAAAATTGTACCATAAAAAAAATTTTATTTTCATTTCCGAATTCAGCTGGAAAAGGCACATTAGAAAAGTAACCTTTCATCAAAGGAACAAAAACAAAAATTTTTTTTGTTACCATTAGACTCAACAAATTATTGAAAAAGTTAATAAATTCAGAAAATGTTGCATTGGATTCACTCATTCAATCGCTCCTAACGTTGTCATAAGATCGATTTTCTTTTGTTATATCTTAATTTTTGCGTAAAAGTATCAGCTTTACGAACATGTAGTAAAATTATTTAAATTATTTGTGTTTATTCTATTTTTATTTTTTCGTGGCCAAAGAATCAAATGTAAAATTTGACTTTTTTTAAAATCTTGCCTGTTTTCATCGATGTCTTTAACATCAATATCATTTTAATACCTTTAATTTGGTGCCAAGCACAATGAAATTGGACATTCATAGCTCAAGATATGAATTTTAAAGTGAAAAAAGGTCGAAAAGTTAAAAAACCACAATATCTCGAAAACTGTACCATTAAAAAAATTTGTAATTTCATTTCCGAATTCAGCAGGAGAACATTAGAAAAGTAACTTCTTATCAATGGAACATTTCGAGTGTAAACTAGTGTTATTCTTTATTTTATTATATTAAAATTTTGATTTTTTTATTTGATTTCAACTATATTTTATTTAAATTTTTTATTAATTTTTTAACATAAAAACATTTGTTTATTATTATGGTTCTTAAATTTATTTACATAAACATATTAGGCCTTGTCTTTATTTTATTTTCAAGGCACCCGTCATAGTATTATATAAAAAAAAAAATTTATGACACGCAAGCTCTAAAAGGTTCGCCATCACTGATCTAGTAGTTTTGAAGTTATCGCTGTGTGAGTGACGCTACTTTTGGTATTTCGTAAACAATGTAAAAAAGTCAATTTGAATGTTTGATAAAACATTGCTTTGTGATCGGAAAAAACGAGAAGCAAACATTGGAATGGCTCTAAAAACATCACAGTACATCTGCTCCGTCGAAGACAACTGTTTACAGATGGTTTGCTGAATTTTAAATGGATCGTACGAGCACCAGTGATGCACCACGTTTGGGCCGGCTACCATTTCAGAAAACATCAAGAAAATCCATCTGATCGTTTTGAAAGACCCCAAAGTGAAAGTGAGAGAGCTAGCAGACATAATGAAGTTATCGATTGAAAGTATTTTCAATACATATTTTGCATGAGCATTTCTAAATGAAAAAGATGTGCGCGCCGTGGGTACCGCGTTTGCTGACAATTGATCAAAAGCAAGATTCAATGTCAAAATTAAACGAATTGCGATACGAATACCGTATTCTCCAGACTTGACCCCCAGCGACTATTGTCTGTTTCCAAACTTGCAAAGATGACTCCAGAGAAAAAGATTTTACTCAAATGAGGAGGTCGTTTTCGAAACTAATGCCTATTTTGATAGCCTCGACGTCGACTACTATAAAAATGGTATCGAAATGAAGTGTATCTCCCCTGCATAGAACTATGTTAAAGAATAAAATCGATTTTTATCAAAAAGTTTGTGTTTTCATCATTTTTTGCGGGACTTTTTGTACCATTAGTATTAGCTATTTACTACAGAACTCACTCCGCAAAATTTTGAAATAAAATATTTTTATTTTTCCCACTATGAGCACCTAATTTTTCACACATTTTGTACACCATACCAGATTAAAATTTGAAAAAAAAAAACAAAAATTTTAAGTTCAACATCTAATCTAAAAACCACTACATACATACATATATCTACTAGTCTAAGATACGAATATGAGACGACCTTTACCCATCTGTTTAATGGATAAAATGCATTTTATTTCAAATGTAACATGTTAAGTAATATATCGCGAATGGTTTGCCTGAAAAATTTCAGTTTAAATAATATGATTATTTAAAAATGGTTTTTTTTCTTAAGATTGCACCGGTTTGTTTAATGGACAAATTACATTCCAATCGAAAGAATGAAGCCTATAGATTATGAAAACCCTAGGTTGACTATTTTTTTCCCCGTCATAACTATTGGGTAGGCAGGTATAAACAGGTCAGTCGATACTACTAATTTGCACCCAATATACCTGCCTACTCAATAGTTATGACGGGAAAAAATAGTCAACCTAGGGTTTTCATAATCGTGGGTATGAGAAATCAGCTTTTCTATCAATGGTCTGAAGAACAACGTGGAAAAGGAGCTACTGAAGTTGGATCAGTACTCTTGCATCACTTAAATTCTTTAAATTTAGCGGGCAAAATAATGTTGCGTTTATTTTGTGATGGCTTTGGTAGCCAAAACAAAAATTCACACATAGTCCACTGTCTTATGTTTTGGTTTGACAATAAATCTCCAGAAAATATCAAAGAGATATACTTGACATTTCTCGTACGTAAGAATAGTTTCCTACGCGCCGATCGTGTTTTCGGCTGAGTCAAAAAGGCGGTTAAAATTGTTCCGGTAATTACACAAAAAGAAGAATATCAAACGATTTATAAGAAACATGGAGTGGGTTTTTAGTTGTTTGTTCGAACAGAAAATAGTTTTTATATAGCTATTTTTTTGAGCTAATCAGTTCAATAACTTCAATGGAGTGGTTTTATTGCTGCAAGAAGATTGGGGCTTAAACGATGTCAAATCTCTGGAAAAGTATTATAAAAAGCTCGAAGGAATGAGGGTCTTAAAACGTATTCATTTGAAAAAGTATAATGCTATTCAGGGATGAGGAACAAGAAGGCAAACTAAAACTCTGTATGAACAAAACATTCCGAAATTTCGTTAAGGAGTCTGATCAGGAAAAAAAAAACGGTTCAGCATCATAAAATCAAGAAAAACAAATCTCCAGTCATTGGCACCACTTAACGTAAATAAAAATGCTCAGAAGAAATCAGACGTAAAGTCTCTCATGGTAAAACAATTTGCTGACGACTGGGAGAAAGATGAAATTTTTACTTGGTATAAAAAAAAAAATTGTTTGAAAATTCCAATGAACCTGTTGATATAGAAGCAGATGTTCCTGACAACCATGAACAACATGACCATGATTCTGATTACGATTGTCTGGAACCAGAAATAACCATAATAGTTTAAGCTTTTAATTTAAGTTGAATAGCTATAATTGATTAAGCTTTTAGCTTTTGCTTTTAAAATACCTAAGATAGTGTGATGTGATTTTGAATAAAGTTGTTTGAAGATTTATGTATTCATAAATGAAAGTCTTACAATTAATCGTTAAGCTTGACGCTCATGAAATAGATCTCGCTTGATTTCTAGTCGAGGTCACTGACATATTTATCTTCTAGGTCGATTGTATTCACATAATCCGTACAATCGAAATTAATGCGTGGTTTTTCGTAACATCTAAAATCTGATTTATCAATATTTTCAAAATATAAAATTTTTTGTATCACTCTCTCGCGTATGTTCTTGAGGTCATCGTAGGGCATTGTTAATAAGACGTTTCCGAGGTGCGCAAAATATGAATTATGCTGAACTATAGAAATAATAACATCACGTCGATTTGGTGGTAACTACGAGGTACGTAAACTTTCATTATATACACACACTACCAGGGTTATTAAATTGTTGGAGGGTGCATTCGTTGTTACATACAATCGTCTTCATTTTAGGCATATTTATGGCCGACGTTCCAATCAAAAGCATCCACTGTGAGGCACAGTGGCTGACACTATTCTGGAGTTAAAAAAATTATTAATTAATTAAATGAATTTAATTTATAAAAAGTAGAGTTTTATAAAAAATCAATGTTTTAAGAGGATTAATATGTCACGTTTTTCAAAAAGTCAATGTTTTGAAAATATTAATACCTACATATTAATATTAATTTATAAAAAATCAAGTTATATAAAAGTTAATGTTTTAAAAAGTAGAAATTTTGTGAAGACCATCCTGATTTTTATCAAGTATCACACCGACAACATTTCTTAGGTCTCTCCTGCCTCATCCGGAATTGGTATGGCAACATTGTCTCCAACTTTAGCTGGTTGATGGGACTTGTCAGAAGTAGCGTTAATTTTATTGGCCTGCTTCGTTAGATTTTCAGCATATTTTTGTCTAGCTTCCTGAATCTAATTTCTGACCATAGAAATTTTGTTATCAATATTTTCTGAATTTTTTCCAGCATTAGCGTCACCTATGACTGAATTAAAATCAAGTTGAAGTTTCATATCATCGAGCAGTTTTTCTATGTCATCTTTATCCTGAATATCATCTATTAAATATGGCGGTAATGAAGTTGTTCAAAGTCCTATCCTTAGTTCAATCCCAAACATAGCTTCATAAGGTTATACATACTTTGATTCCCGAATGTAACGCTCTGTTTTTCATAAACTGTACATATGTAAGCCTTGAGACCACTTTGTTGAACTATTTTCTTTTAAACAACAGGCATTCATACTCCCGATATCTTGGTTGGCACGCTCCACGGAGCCTTGACTTTGGCTATGTCTTGGTTTTCCATGTACAAACTCATGTTCTGGCCAAAGGCTTACTACTCCATTTATTATATGATTAACGAATTCTCTTCTATTGCTTGACTACAGAATGCAAGGTGCCCCTATAGTTAAAAATATTTCTACTATAGCTACGTTCCCGTACAATAATGCATTACTACATTTTGCAGATTTTTACAGGATTTTACCCAAAAAGCGTTCCTGTACTCGAAAAACCTGTAAGTGAGAACAAAAATGAGAGAGTAATTTGTGTTATCTCTTGGTAAGAAGTTACAGTTTTTACCCGAAGAATTTTTGCGTGTCAACTCATGAAAAGTGTCAAACAATCAGCTGTTCTTTATTTTGAAAAAATTTTTAATTTTGAAAAAAATATAAATACGTAAAATAAAATCATAAAAAATGGAACACTGTGAAGGAAATCTTGAACATGTAAGTATTTTTGGTGGTCTGATTTTTTTTTTTTTGGTTTGTTTTTAGTTAAATATTAATATTTTCAGCAGATAAGCGACCCAGGACACTCAGACAATGCTACAATTTTCAATGCTGTCATGGAAGAGCTCTTGGAGACATCAAGCGAATCTGATGCAGTTACAGAAAATATTTTGAAGCAGTCTGATAGCGAGGATGAAACTATGTATCTGAAAGTGCTTCAAGCTTTTGAAAAGCAGACTAGAAATAGTATTAAAAACTATTTAAAAGAAGTTGTGTCCACGTATACGGAACATGAGTTCAGACGGCACTTTCGTATCTCAAAAGTCACACCGAGTTGAAAAAAGTGATAGCTACAAGAATCTTCGCGCTGATATGCGCTTTCCAGGAACGATCTGGCGGTATTATTTATGGTTTGCTTTCGCGACTTATCTGCCCGCTTCAATATGTCAGTTTCATCTGTTTCTCGCATTATTTCGAGAACCACAATGTTCATAAGCGGGTGAGTCCAGAGGTTTTGTTTGCACAAAAATGTTAGAAAAATCTATATATCAAAAGGATTTTTTTAATCAAAATATATACATCAAAGGTACTCACCGTAGTTCGAGAAAAATTAAAAACTGTTCGATTGGTCTCCAAAATGGTTTAATTTATGCCAATTGATATAAAAGCTAAAAATATGGAATATGAATACGATCCGAAATCAGCAACCCTCAAGCCACCCAAAGTTGAAAAAGGTGGTTTTTGGTTAAAAAATATTTTGTTTTTATTAAAATCAAAAATTTAACCTTCAAAGCATGACTAAATTAATTGAATTATATCTTTATGTTATTTTTCATTGAAATATCTTTCCAACAAGTTATAATTGATCCAAATCGGTTCATAGATAACAATACATTAATATTCTTTATTTTGTTAATAGTGATAATAATGAAATATAATTTAGAAAGGCATTAGTATATGTACATACATAGATAAAAAATTAAATAAAGTCAGAAGTAAAAAGAACAATACTAGATTAAGTAATTTAAACTAAATAAAATCAAATATGGATTTGGCAGATATATCTCATTCCGAAACATTCTGAAGATCAGATTTTTGCTAAGAAGGTTAATCTTTATGTTCGGTGCATTGCAAATTAAATTGTTTATTGAATTTGACTCCACCCTCAGCATTATCGTTTACTACCTGTAAACTTCCACAGATATTCGAGCCCTGTTAATAAGTTTCAATCGAAGGCCATTGAGATGGATAAGTCCAGAGAAAGACAAAAACGATGTTTTCTGGAACAAAATCGGACAGCGATTTTGATTGAAAATCTTGCAAACCGTCTTCAAAGATTTCCGTCCGAGTGCTGCCGACCGATGGTCGAATTAAATTTTCGATCATTTTTTTCTTTTCTTCATTTTGGACATTAAGCAACAATTGCCTCCATCAGATACCACAGGTTTTTTATTAAATCTTTTGCTACGACCTCAGAAATCTTTCCATTCACGCTGGAGTACGCATCGCATCTTTGATAAACTTGAGGTCTTGATTCGGTGCAGATAATCCTTTCGTGCAGTTGAACCATAACACATTTCGCGTTTCCTCAAATTCTCCGGAGAAGAAATCTAATTTTTTCCGGAATTTCCAATAAGTAAGTCCCTTTCACCATTCATCGAGCTTGGTTGGTGGCACCTGAGTCGAAGAAATTGAAATTCTGCACTTCACCGCCGAGAAAAACAATGGTCATTTCTAAGTACTTCTCACTCGACGTTGTTGATTCATCACTTTTTTATGGCAGAATTCGATTATTCGATTGGCAACATCATCACTGATTGCTCTTCGAACAAGTTTATCTTTGAGCGCTGACTCGTATCGCGTGACATCAATTTTACTTAACGTCGATCGCAGCGAAATCTGTTGAAAATACCTACCTCTGGAGATTTTGATTTTCCAAATTCAGATTCGAAAACGCAACGTTTAAATATCTCGTAAGCGTAGTGACGGCACGCCAGAGATGATAAATCGTGTCCGATCATGTCCTCAAGAATTTTGCTTGCACCAGTACATAAATGGACCAGTGTTCGATGCTGTGGTTTCGAAACCGATGGCCTGGACTTTATCGGCCAAGTCCAATTCTTTAAGTGTTTCGAACACAGCTTTCGTCACCGATTCTCTTTTTCTATTCGGAATACTTGGAACGCCAAGAATTTTTTGCATCCCGGGATCAGATTCTACTGCAATGACTGGAAGACGTTCTATTTTACTTAATTTTGATAAAGGGATGAGTTCCGAAATCATCTTCCTGTCCCAGTGTATTGCCAAACCACTAGTTTTCAGCAACTACAAGTAATAGTAAAAATAAAAACCAATTACATATCTAATCCCGATCCGAAAAGGGACATTCGCCGATAGTGATATTTTATCAAGTCAAGCAATATTATTATTCAGTAAATTAAATAAAACTAATAACTTTTAGATTAATTCGAGTCTTTTCTCTTGAATCTCAAAATATATTAGAAGAAATTAAGAGAAAAAATATAGTAATAAGGTTATCTATGAACCACTTTCGATGTATTATAGCTTGTTGGAAACATACTTTAACGGCAAATAACACAAATAAATAATTGAATTCATTTAGTTAAGCTTAAAAGAATTAATTCTAATTTTAATAAAAAAAATCATATTTTCGACTGGAATATTAGCCTTTTTACATTTTGAGTGGCTTGAGGGCCGAGTTCCTGATATCGGATCAGCTCCATATTCAATATTCTGGGTCAATTGACATAAATTAAGCCATTTTGGTGCCCAATAAAACTGTTATCGGAATTTTGAGTACCTCTAATATACATACATATATGTTAATAACACATTCCTATGATTTAAATTGTAGTTATTAAATAAATACACCGCAATTTAATACTGATTTATTGTTTCATTAAGCTTTTTTTCAATATTTTCAGCTTGAGTTTGAATTGCCTAAAATTTTGCAGGAATGAGTGATAAATTGATATCATTATAGCAATACTTCATGTGTTCTTACTTAGAATTATGAGAATCTTTTAACATAAACTTTTAAATAATAGATACGAAGTAACTCCAAAAATGTAACGGGTGTGCCATTATAATAATTTTATAGTAAAATATAAAGCAAAAGCAAATTAAAAAAAAAAGAGGATTTTGTATCTATTACTACATACTTTTAAAGCTGCATAGCTTCCAGCAACGAAAAGTGGTTAGTTGAGCTGAAAGTGTCGATGTTGATAAAGCAACTTGTCGGCTCTTAAGTGTATTGTTTGCTTTACTAGAGCCTTCAACAACTTCAACTTCTTATTTGCCTTTTCCTTCCATTGAGCTCTTTCTTCTTTCTGCTGTAGGAAATTCAATACCTTTTGATGGTATGTTTCCCTTTCTTCAGATATTTCCTGAATGTTTTTTGTTAATTTTGTCCTAGACGCTTACTTTTCTTTTTTGAGCAGCTTGGAACATCATCGGCTTCTATAATATTAATAATTTCATTTATTACTGACTTCATGCATTGTCTCACAGCTTATTTTATGCAGTGCATACTTTTAAACTAAAGGGAATATGAAAAAAATGTTGATATGATGGCGCTCCCACCATCATATTTTATATTGCTTGTAGGTTCTCCTTGTTGTCTTTTGAATCCACGATTTTAGGTGTCCTGGCGTTCCTTGCCCTTTAAAATGAGCTTTCAAGTGGTGATCAGTGATGTTTCCTTGCAAAGTTACAGCCATTTCAAGGTGACATGATTTTGAAACCCGTTGGTTAATCTTATTGGGTTGCAACCCTTTGTAGGGGATCAAATTCATGTCACTTTTAAATGGCTATAACTTTGCAAGTAAACATCACAGATCACCACTTGAAAGCTCATTTTAAAGGGCAAGGACGGTACTAAATGATACTTTTATTAAAAATAAGCTGATCAACGTTCTTTGAATCCTATACATAACCTCGAAAGTTGACAAAGAACATCATGTTTTAGGTACTTAATCTTAAATATTTCAGAATTCTGACATGATGGGTGAATTCTGCGGCCAGATTCAGATTCAAAAAATTAGTTTGAAAACGACCCTTTTCAGTACAACAACAATCACCAATTCATTCACATACCTTTTTAGTAAAAAATAGTTTTTCCATAGAATTTGCATGTAAAACTAACAGGCTGCTACGCCACCTTATAAAATTAAGGTACAGAGCTGAATTTTCGTGAACTTTTTCTTCATATCATAACCTTACTTTTTAAGCAACAGCACCTTCAAAAAAACAAAAAGAGAAAAATTTGAATCACCCTAATGTACATACTTGATTAATATGGTAAACCGGGGCACATTTGTATTTGGGGAACATCGGCTTTGCCGTTTTCACTAGGATTGTCGATGTGTAAACCCATGGTTTATAATTTGAAAGCAGGCTCAAACAATAATCAGAGATGCCTTGTAGTTTGAAAGTTCTAGATAGTTGGGAAGAAAAGTTATAAGTGATTGTGTGTTTTTTTGCTCATTTCTGTAATTTTACATTTCAGGTGAGTAAGCGATTTTTTTTGTTAAGTTTTGTCTACATAAAAGTGAATTTTGTGAAAAGTGACTTTGAATATTAAATTTTAAATTGAGCATTTCAAGCCTGCTCCAATTTCATAAATTTTATTAAAATATATTGAAAAAGAAAATTTTCAACACTGGGGCACATTCGGCAGTTTTCGAAGGGGCACATTCGGCGGACTATTTTGTGTTTTTAACCCATTAACATTTGTAATGCCATAGAAACGTTATAAACCATATAAAAATATCTCAACGAAAATAAAAGATATTTGAGCAAACTCAACGGCATTTAAAAGGGCAAGACTTGTACTTTAAGATGCTGTTCATAGTTTTTAGGAAAAAAAGTTCCGATGCTACATAATCTCAAATTTAGGCCAAAATCATTAGCTTTCACTTTTAGGTTAGAATATATCAGAAGCCGAAGCCAATTGAGAGATTTGGACATCAGCGCATCGAAAACCATTGGCAAAATATATTCAGGTTTCTGGGTTCAAATTTTGTCTGCCTGTGTAATTTCAGAACCTTGTATGAGAGGCAGTCCTTTGGTCCAAACACACATTGTTAATTAGGCTGAGTCTGGAGTAACTACTGTGCTCGAGACTCCTAAAGTAATTTTTTGATATAAAGTTTTTAACTGTTTTTTATTATTATTATTATTATTTATTGAAGAATAATTATAAATAATTATACTACAAAAGTTAAAAGACACTAGCAACATAGGCTATGGGTCCGATATAAAACTTAATCTTAATTTAAATAAAGTAATATCTTAATTTAAAAATAGTTAAATTTGGTGCAAAAGTTGATTTTGGAAAAAGAAATTATAAATATCTAAAATATTTTTTGTACTAAATTCTTTAAGACAATCTGTTGGAACTGAATTTTTAAATATATTTATCCTAGAGTTAGAAAATTTTGGGCAAATATCAAGAATGTGATTAACAGATGTGGTATTACAATTACAAAACTGACAATTATATGTAGCCATACCCTTAAATAAATGTTCATGAGTAATTTTAATATGTCCTAAGCGAAGTCTTGTAAATAATTTTATGTGGTTGATAATGGCTGATGTTGGGATTATCGGTGTGATTCTATATGGGTTGACCCTGGTATAAGGATGTTGGTAAGAACTCCAAATTGTTGTTTCTCATTGCTTGGTGAATTGGTTGATGGAACGGTAAATGTCTTTTCTTTCATTGGTGAAGAAATATATCGATGGAGATTTAGAAGTTTCTTTAGCAGCAGAATCAGCAAACTCATTACCTTTTATACCACAGTGGCCTGGAATCCATAGTAATTTGATTTTTTTGGGGTGTTGATTAGATGATCTCTTATTTTGGAAACAATTGAATCGGTGTTGTAAGTATTTCGAATTGCTGTTATAGCAGACTTACTATCAATACAGATAACAAATTTTCCATTGCTGGTTGCAGCAAATTGGATAGCAAAATGTATTGCAATCACCTCTGCGGTATAAACAGATATATTAGGATAAAAAAGACCCTTTTTCAAAAGATTTCCGTCTTCCGTAACGACAGCAAAAGAAGTATTATTGATAGTTTTGGAACCGTCAGTGAAAATAAATTTCCAACTAAGGTTTTTCCATTTGGCGCTTTCTTCGAGAAAAAGTTTTTGATAAACTGCATTGCTGGTGCTTTGTTTCAAATATTTTAGAAGGTAGGTAATGATTGAAGAAGTACTGAAAATCCAAGGAGGAAATTTGCTGGTTTTTGCTAATATCGGTTTTAGTGGAATATTGATATTTTTTGTATAGTCAATAATATTGTATATCGTTGAAGGATGCTTCATCATCTTTTTACGCCTTATTGTAGTTTTAATATCGTTGTGCAAATTTATGTTATTTGAGATAAAAATTTTTGGAGTGAGCCGAGAGGTACATTGGATCACGCGTTCTTCAATTTCAGGAAAGCCTGATTCAGCTAAAAGGTTTTTTATGGGTGTTGTTGGAAAAGCGCAGAGACTTCTACGAATAGCTGAATGATATGGCGCATATAATTGTTTAATTGTACTTTTTACACATTTTCCATAAATAGGCAAACCATAGTCAATAACAGATAATATTAAAGATCTAGTTATATTTAGAAGAGTTGAAATGTGAACATTACAATATTTCGATGATAAATATTTAATTATATTAAGTCTTGTAACTAATTTTTTCCTAAGGTTAATACAATGTTGCTTAAAGCTCATAGATGAGTCAAATATAATGCCAAGAATTTTTAAATGTTTAACATTTTCAATAAAATGATTGTTGTAGGACAAATTTAAGGATTGACAATTTTTCTTTTTACATATGTGAAGTGTATTACATTTTTCGTATGATATACTTGCACCTGATTGAAGTGCCCAATTAGAAATGTCTTTCAGAATATCAGAAAAAGTTTTTTCAACAACGTGCACATCATTGGTTTTGGAAAATATTAAGACATCGTCTGCATAAATGCAGTGCTTAATTTTATAATTTGAAATAATATTGCTAATTTCATCGAAAGTAATTATAAAAAATATAACTGATATTGGCGAACCTTGTGGAATGCCGTTATATAAATGCTGATATTCTGAAAGATTGTTATTGAGTTTAATTCTAAATCTACGGTTGGTTAAAAAACTTTTAGCAAAATTATAAATTTTTGAACCAACTTGACATTTTTGTAGCTGGCGTAGAACGACATGAACACCGATTCTGTCAAATGCTTTTTCAAAGTCCAAGCTAAGTATTGAGACGTGGTTCTAGTTTGAAATAGTACTTGATATATAATGCTCGAGATGTAATAAAATGTCTAATGTTTCTAGGCCTTTTTTGAAAGCAACTTGATTGTTGCTAATATAATTACTTTTAATGCAAACCACATTAGCCAATTGGCAATGATTTTTTCTAGAGCTTTACTTAAACGTGGGAATAGTGATATGGACCGATAGCTGTTCAATTCGGTCTTTGGTTTATTTGGTTTTTCAATTGGAACAATATTGGCTTGTTTCCATATATGAGGGTAAGTGGTCTGGTTAAAGATAGAATTATATAAAGCAACAATTCTGTGTTTCAAACAAAGAGGAATATTTTTTATCATTGGATATGATATTCTATCAAATCCAGGGGTTTTTCCTTTAGATTTTTTTATTACATCTTCGAATTCGCGAAAAGTGATTTTATCTTCAATTATTTTTGCGGAAGGTGAGAGAGGGTGGAAATTACTATGCGGTTGATTTATAACATTTGATTTTTCTGTGATGAAATTTGTATGGAAATTGCAATCTTTTGAAAACGAAGACCAATTAGATAAAAAGTGATTCGAAATGTCTTTTGTAGAAAGAAGAGGTCCATTTGCAGAATTTATTATACAAATATTACTTCTTTTGAAGTTACCAGTTAGCAATTTAATATCTTGCCAAATCTTTGTGGGGTTAGAAGTGGGGTTTATATTACTAGTAAATTTTTCCAGGCAGACTCTTTTCGCAATTTGAGAGTGGTATCTAAAACAAGCATTTGCTTTTTTGTATATAGTCAAGTTAGTATTTGTGCGATTTAATTTAAAAAATGCCCAGGCTTGTTGTTTATTAGCTCTTAATTTTTCTAGTTCTTTATTCCACCAGGGGACAGAAGGCTTAAAATACTTATTTTTAGTTTGTGGGATATGGTAATGGGCTGCACAACGAATTATTTTCTGGATTGAGGCAACCTCTTTATTAATATTTCGTGAAGTCGGAAATTGTGTAGTGGCGTGTTCGCAAAAATTCTGGAATTCCATCCAGTTTGCTCTATCTGTAATAAACTTTATTAAATTTTTAATTTTTTCTTTGTTAATATTCGAATCGATTGTCGTTATTATTGGGGAATGGTCGCTTCCATGTAGATTTTTCAAAATTTTCCATGTACATTTAGGAGCTAAATTAGCAGAACATAGTGTAAGATCTACATTGGTAAAAGTTTGGTGGGTGGAAAAATGAGTTGGTGAGCCGTCGTTAAGTATAATCAGATTGGAGGTAAACAATACATCTTCGATAATTTTTCCTCTCGGATTAGTAACCGAGGAGCCCCAGAGCGTACTCCAAGAGTTAAGATCACCTAACAAAACTACAGGCGTTGAAATATTTCTGAGAATCGAAAGAAGTTCATTTGCATGAAATATCTGATCAGGTGGAATATACATTGAGATTAAAGTTAACTTGAACCCGATGTTAATTTCAATTGCAATTGTAGAAACGTTTGAGATTATATTTAGGTTAGAATGAGGTATTTCTTTTTTTATAAGCAAACAAATTCCCTGCTTGCATGAGGTATTATGATTAAGGTTGTGATAATATCCTTTGTAGGCTTTAGGAGGAATAGCGGTGTTTTTTTGAAGGTATGTGAGTTTCTTGTAAACAGACAATTAAAGGATTGTATTCTTTTAGGAGTAGTTGAAGCTCGTGATAATTATTCCAGTATCCTTTAATATTCCATTGTAGAATAGAAACCATTTAATTTAGATTAATGTTTATAATGTTTTGAAGAATTATTTGATAGCATATTAAAAATTGTTTGTTGTAATTAATTAAGTATACATGTATTTAATTTAATTTAGAAGTCTACATCAGATACCATTTCTGTGCCTAAAGGGTTTTTAAAAATGTCATTAGAATCATCATTATTAAGTTTAGAATTGTTATCATTATCAGTGAGATCAATAGGATGATTTGAAGTAGAATTGCGAAGCTGATGAAAAGATGAGATAAGTTCGTGTGATGCGCTATTTTCAGAAAGATTAAGAGCGAATGGTGAAGATATGTTTGGTGTGTGGTCAGTAAGTAAAATTTTTGATTGAGTGGTGTTGAGCGTTGTGGTATTATTTATTGAGTTAGTGTGGTGATTTGAATGAGTTAGAAATTGTATTATTGACAGTAAGGTCAATAGATTGAGAGTGTTGTGAAGAGAGTGGAACTAGTTTGGTGGATGAGGTGGTTTCAACGACAGGTGTTTTAGAATTAAGTGGATGTTTTTTATGAATTTGTTGTTTTTTGTCACGTTGCAAAATGATAGATGAAAAAGAAGGAGATGTTTCGGAAAATGATGGAGATGAGTTTTTATGTATTTTTATTGCATCGCGCATTGTGCATTTTTTAGTTATTTTTATTTTTAATATTTCTTTGGCTTGAATAAATTTTTGGCAGACGTTAGAGGAAGACGGGTGATCTGAAGAACAGTTTACGCAAAATGTACGTGTACACTTCTCAGGAGAATGTGGCGGTAAACTACAGTTGTCACAGTAATTGGCAGTTTTTGCAACGCATAGGAGTCGGCACATATTGCCTTACATGCACATTGCGCCAGGCGATATCCAATTTTTCGGGGATGTGGAAAAGATCGAAAGTTAGTAATACAACTCCAGATGGCTGCAAATTATCGTTAGATTTTTTTTGAAACTTGTAGGCAGCAATAACTCCTTGATAGCTTAGTTCTTTGACAATTTCTTCTTCTGTGACGTTGTTAAGAAAAGGAGCGTATACAGTTCCTTTGTTATGGTTTAAACTTTCATGGCAGTTAGCCTTAATCGCACAAATGCCATGTAATTCTTTTGAAGCAAGAAATTTTTCAGCAATGTTTGCGCCATTTACCAGCAATAGGAGATTGCCGTCTCGCAATTCAGAAATTGTTTGGATTTCTTTGCTTATTATATGAATTGATCTATAAATAGCAAAACAAGAGTACTGAGCTAGTGGCTTGTCTTTGTTGGCTGATTCTAAGACCACAAATTTTGGATTATTTTTTTGAATTGTTGGAAGTTGAGGAAAAAATTCAAAACTTTTTTGGAAATTAGTTTTTTTTTTCTTTTTTTAGACTTGGAGACATCAGCTAGCAACGCGAACCGATTTTCCCCAAGATTTGGGAGCCCTGGGGGCATGATTCTTGTCTAGTGAAAGATAACCACAATCCGAAAATGGATAAGAGCGCGAGTAGGAAAACGAAAACACAAAAAAAAAAATCAAATTAAAAAATTCAATGAAAAAAAGAAAAATTTAAAAAATTGAAAAAATTTAATTTGATAAGTAAACGATAGAGAGATAGAACCGTTCAATACGAATGCCAGTCGGAGACTGTTTTAACTGTTTATCTTAAGTTCTTCTTGCAAATATTATGTGTTCTTATAGGCTCTTGCTGAAAACCAGAGATCAGTCTACCAAATATTATCGGCTGAGCGTAGAATTTTAGTGACGGTTGTAGGCAAAGTGCGTATAAAAAGCAGAAAGTGTTTAGTCGAGAGAAGGAAGGGTGAAAGTTGAAAGTTATGTAAGTTGTCTCTATTTTCTCATCCTTAATTGCGCTCATATAATGCGTATAGTTTTCAAAATAAAAAACAAGCATTTCAATGCAATTTATTCCTATGTTTTGATCGAATAAGCTTCAATGCCGAAAGTGCCCCTAGCAAAAACGAATGTGCCCCGTGTCGGGGTACATTCGGCGAAATGGCATTTTTTTTTAAATTAAATAAAAGAGCATGTTTTGGAAGTGGTATGAAAAATTTTAAATTTTTTTTTCAGAGCTAAAACATTAACCTTTTATATAGTGTTTTAAGTTTTTAAATATTTCAATAGGTTTTGCTAATATAAAGGTTTAAACTTTTGTAGCCGAATGTGCCCCGGTTTACTATACCTTTCAACGTCTGGTCCATATCCGAGCTAGTTCCAGCTAGAGAGACATCGTATTGTGAAGTTCTTTCGGCTTCCTCGCTGTCCAACATAAATTCTGGATTTATGCCTCTTTTTTGAGAAAGGATTTGGTCCATTTCACTTAAAGTTTCGATCAAAACCAAACAAATAGTTCATTTGCAATAGTCTACCTATGGTACGCGCATGTTTGCCTTTTCCTTCCTGCTTATTTATTATTGAGGTGCGCTTTCTTGTATTGCCGCTCCATACCCCGAAAGGGGTTTTTTATCTGTAATGTGGTGAAATTATAGCCTTCTGCAGCTAACCGCTGAGTGATTATTTTCCACATCTTACTTTTATTTTTCACACTCACGCGGACATGCACAAATTCTCTTTCGCGCTGTATTTCTCATAGCAAACTGCAAAAGCACTCTTTGGAAAATAACTTTTTTAATGTAAAAAAACCTCAGGTTTCGATTAAAAGCATTAAAAAAATTATTAAAAATACCGTTTTTGAGATATAACACGTTTTGTGATTTTTCACCAGGAAAATGGAAAATTTCGGGAAATCTGACAAAACCATTGGAAAGCTGAGGAAAAAATACATCGAAATGATGTGTCGGAAAATTTTTTTAGGTACATTTATGTACCACCAGCACGAGTTGAAAACAATAGAATTTAGCGCTCGCGCACCGCGCTAGGACATTTCACGTATTTCTCCCCATATATACTTTACATAAATCAGAAAAATGATTCAAATGAAATAAAAATGTTTACAATTAATTTTCTTTAATCTTCATCTGTGGAATCATCATCAGACAGCAAATCTGGTTCGATTACGTGATCGATTTCTTCTACAGCTTGCATTTTATACCAAAAATCGGTTATTGATAAATTTCGGACATTATCTTATTTTATGGCAAGATAAATTTCGAAATTGGTAATAAGTACATATTGAATTTGTCTTTCCTCCTATGTTCCACATACATTTTGACGCAAACGAAAATAGTACCAAAAAAGATGGGTTTCCGGAAAACCGTACTATGGTATTTTAGATATGAAAATAGTATCAATTTTGGTACTAAAGTACCGTCTGTGCCAACACTGGTGGGGACGGTGCGTGAGTGTGAGAGAGATAGGCACGTAGTGGGGAATAAATAAGGTGACCATCCGATCCGTATTTCCCGACACAGTGTTGTATTTCAGTGTGATGTTTCGGATTTTTATTTTTTTCTTTTAAGAAATACGTGACGTAAAAAAAAAAGAATAATGAACAGCTAAAAAGAATAAGGAACAACTAAATTATTTGTATATTAGGCTCCTAAAAACCAAAAAATTTAGCTACACGCGCTAAACTTTAATGACGATTTTTGTTGCTTCGGCTTGTGGAAATGGGCAGATTATATGTTTTCCGTTATTCTTGAATTATTTCCTTCCAAATAAAAAAAAATTTGACCGCGCTCGAGTAAATCCAGGTGACGTTTTTTTTTTGCATGTTTGTGACCCTGCCACTCCCTTGCGTCACGGTCAAATCGTCAGATTAGTGAAATGTAGACTCTTTAGCATGTAATTAACCCACCATGTCTTAATCTGACGCGCTCGAGTAGATCCACCTATCGATTTTTTTTTACTATTATGACCGGCTCCCCTACACTCGCGGCACTATATAGAGGGCTAATATTCGGTAGATGTACTCAACAAGGTATAAGGTATCCCCATATCTTAATCTGACGCGCTCGAGTAAATCCCTAAATCCCCGCTTGGGCTCCCCTACTATAAGCGATACCATCAATTTAACTGGTGCATCAAGTCTGCTTCTCTTTGGCTGTTTCTTCTGTATCTTGTGCCGCTATAGGCGAAAAGATGAGCTCATTTTATGACTCTTCTTCATTTTGTAACACTTTTCCAGCGACCTGTTGCCTATATTCTTCATCTGAAAAAAGTATTCAATAGTAACTTCGACGTTTTCTTTTGTAACATATTTTATATGGTTCTTACCATTTTGAATACGCAAAAAAGTTCCAGGTGAACAATTTACTTTTAATTGATTATCATTTTCCATTTTTTTTCAATTTAATTTCAAGATTTCACTAGGTATTTTTAATGTCTCCGCACGGTTGCCACAGTTGGTACATTTATTTTTATTTGAAAAGTATGAAACGAAGTTTCTAAAATTTCATAATAAAATTACAAAATTTGCAACATTGCTCTTCATTTCCATTGACTTTGACGGTTTGTTCTTTTTCACATGACTTGGAATGTACGAAATGACACAATGGTGAATGATTGGCGATTGGTCGTATTTTTTGATCAATAGCGCTTTTATTTAGATGGTCCAGACGGATATCATTACAACTTCCATGATTAATGAAAGGAAGTTTTTCTTAATCGCCACCGTAGCTGCGAGGTCGGTCTCATGGTATCGAGAGCGGTAAGCTTTTACGGTACAGTCGATCTGATTGTTTTGGTGAAACTATGGACGCATTACGTCATAAGTCGTTGTTAGAGTCCATTCTTCCGAAGATAAATGACCATTTCGGACCGTTGCAGAGTAGTCACAAATCGAGTTTTTTGGTTTAAAATTTGTTTTAGAGCGCAAATCATGCCAGAAATGAAAAAATCGTCGAAACCCGAATTTTGAGAAACAATTTTCGTGTTTTATTATTTCAAGAAAAACGCTAACAAAAAAAATTTTATACATAAGTATTTTTTGGCTCAAAAATTCTCTAGCCAAATCTTCTCAGAAATTAATATTTTTTTTTTAAATGAAACTTACTCAATTTCTGTTTTTTCAAATAGCTTATGATAAAAAACAAGATTTTTGTTTGTAACAGCCAGGCCCGTACCTACCATCCATAAAGGCAAGGGGGGCTTTGCCCCCCCCCTAGCGCTTCATTGCTTCTCACGCGTTTTTTAGGAAAACTTCAAAAACAAAAGCAATTAAGATAATTATTTTTATAGTTTATACTACTTATGCCCGGCTTCACCAATCAATTCTAAAATTTACCAGACTGTTAAAATTTAAAATAGCTTAATTTTGTTTCACCAAACACTTTTAGCGCTAACAGCCTGTTAAATTACCTGATAAACAAGCAGGCAGTTTTTCTGCTGTTAAATTTTTAAAAGTTCATTTCAAACCTACAAATAGGCAAAGCAAAAAAGTCGGGAAGTAATTTTTGGAAATTATTACATATTTTGGAAATAAATGAACACGTAAGACATTTCTGAAATATGTTTTCAAGTATTATTTTATTCAAAATATAATTAATTATTAGAATTGTGGAATCATAATTTTCCTCTTCATCTGATGATGATCATAAAAATCCAATAGAAGAATATGATGATGTCGATTTCAAAATGAGGTTACGTATTTCGAAAGAAACTGTTGCGGAATTACTTAAATTAATTGGTCACAACATGGAGCCTCAAAATGGAAGAAACTATCCCGTCAGTGCAGCAAATCCATTGCTAGTTACATTATGGTTTTATGCAATGGGGTCGTTCCAACTATGTATTGCAGATATATTTATGGTATCCAAGTCCACAGTTTGTCGCAAAGTAACTCATCACATCGCGGCATTGCGACCACATTTTATTTCCATGCCGGTAAAACGCAGTGATATAACAAAAATTCATAATAAATCTTATGAAATGTACTTGGCGCAATTGATTGCACACACATTAGAATCCAATCGCCCGGTGAAGATGAAGCGCGGAAGTTAAGTAGCGAAATGGCCAGGAAGTGCGCATGATGCAAATATTTTGATGATTCACTGTTAAGGGCCAAACTTGAAAACAATGAATATACAAATTGCTACCTCTTGGGCGACGGCGGGTACGCATTTAGAAAGTACATGCTAACGCCACTACTAAATCCTCAAACTAATGCAGAAAGTGCTTATAATAAATCACAAATTAGAACAAGGAATACCATCAAAAGCGCATTTAGAGTTTGGAAAAGACGCTTTCCTTGTCTTTCGATGGGTATGCGAGTGAATTTAGAAACAACATTTGTAATCACAGTTGCAACAGATGCTATGACAATAGTTCCTAACGAAATTGAAGTTACAATAATTCACAAAATTCATTTAGCAGTACGCACGGCACTAATTGAAACAACATTCAGCAGGTATATCTTTTGTATATATTTATTTTAATTCATTCTATAATATAATATTTCGGACTTGAAGCTTAAGCCCTTCTTTTTTTATTTCTAATTCAGCGTTCAATAATTGGATTTTTTTTTCCAATTTAATTTTTTTGAGCGCAGTAATTTCTTGGCAGCTATTGTTTATTTGTGTCAACTTTTCTGACCTTATTTTTTTTTTGCCCGAACACTGTGAATAAATAGGTTTAGTTTTATTTTTGCAGGAGGTGATTCCATGTCAACTGTATGGACATCGGAAGTGAAACTGAGCTCTTCGCCACCACATGACTCAAGTGCAGACTTTTCACATGCAGCTACTCCTGAAGATTTTTCGATGTTGGAAATTTCCTGTGACGAATCTATTCTTGCCACAAAGCTAAAAAAATCACGAAATACCTGGAATATAAGCAAATAAAGGTTTTGAAATGGCATGGGAACGATTCAGACCTGAAAACCTTTGGGAGCTGCTTAAGAGAGAAATTACCAGGAATCTCATCACCAAAAAGTGGCAATTCATGAAGTGTTTAATAGAAATGTGACACAGAAGTGAAGAAATAAAAAAAAATTGGTTAAAATGCATATTAAGTGAGCCTAGAAGAGCTAAAGAGATGATTGCTGCAAAAGGCGGTTCAACAACATTTTTGACATATTTCTCTACAATTGTTTTTAGTTCTATAAATACTAACAGGAACACCTAATTTTTATTTTTATTAAGACCCCTTAGAAATAAGTAAATAAAGATAATTGGACATTTTTTTTTACTTTCATGCTTTTATCATGGTGTAAGTTGAAAAAATGTGTTTTTTACGCCAAGGCCGTATCCAGGATTTTATTTCGGGGGTTGTTTTGGAATTGAAATTTTTTTCTTATTTCCAAATCGATGACCTTTTTTAGATATTTCACTTTAAATACTATTATAAATTATTTTAAAACCAATGACTTGTTGTTTTACTTCGATTTAATCGATTTTTATATTACTATAAAATTTGTACATACATTATTACAGTCTTTAATATCGCAAAACAATATACGTAAGATACATAAAATATACATATGTACATATATTACTCTTTATTAATTTTTTACATTTACACAATGCACTAATTTCGAAGGGCTTTTAGATTAGCTAAATCAAAATACATAAAGAACAAATTATATTATTATAATTATATTTGTATTTCGCACATTTCAGAATATTCCGATCAGTTCTTTCTACTTTTCAGTACTTACACCAACAAAAAATTAATAAATAAAAGTTAACAAGGGCTTTTAGATTAGCTAAATCAAAAAAAAAAATACAGTCAAGGACTAAAGTTTAAATACACCCTTCAAATTTCACTTCTAAATAAAACTAAGCATTATAATAAAAATGTAGGTATGCAGTTTTTTTTTTAGTCCATCAATAAGCTACAACAACAACAAAAAAAATCTTTATGTTGTCGCCTAGTTAACGGTAAATTCATTAGAAGCAAAAAAAAAGCTTGACAAAAGTTAAAATACAGAAGGAAAAACGATCTTTCACACGTGCTTTTGCAGATTCTTACGAAACAAAATACAGTTACATTTGTTGAAATACCGTTAGAGGGGCTCCAGAGCAAAAAGTAAAAAGTAAAAGTGATTCAAAATAATCGTTTTTTATTTCTTTGCTGACGCTCCAACACGTCGTCCGATTTCGCTGAAAATTTGCATACTTCAGTTGTTTTTGACAATGAATCGAGCTCTGTGATGCTTTTTGGAAAAAATTGTACCATTAGATAATCTACAGTGCAAAACTACACGGTTTTCATATATAACAGCTATTTGGGGACCTAGGAATATATTTTAAATAAAAAAAATTATATTTCCTGAATTGTCTTTTCTTCCTATTTCATTATTTGGTCCTTGATTGGGTTTTAAAAATCGTCCATACATTTCGATACAGCCTAATTATTATTTTTGTGCATATCTCGAAAACGATTCTTAACAAGAAAAAATTATTACATAGAAAAAAGTATTTGAGAAATAAGATTATTTTTTGTGTAAACTATATGAATATCTAGTGTGCTTAATGCGTATTTTAATATTTTCGGGCAAAACATATTGCGAAATTTTTCCGTCGCCACAAAATACAACAACATTATGAAGGCCATTCCATTTTGAAATTATTCGAAACTCGTTGGGTTGGCCATTTACGTGCTTCTAAATCCATCTTTGAAAACTATATCCATATTATGAATACTTTGCCTCAAATGGTAGGCGACCGATTCGATGGTGATGACGTAGCAATAGCAGTCGGTTTGTCACACGTGATGGTATCGTTGGAATTTGTCTTCACATTAGTGTTTATGAAGGATTTATTGCAATCGATTGAACCAGTAACGAAAGCGATTCAAGGCCGAGCAATGGGATAAAAAGATGCTATGCCACTCATTAGAGCTGTTTTTACAATGCTTGAAAAAATGAGATCACAAAATAGTTTCTATCAATACTATTTTCAAACGATAGATCTGTTGGAACAATTAAAGCCCACAGAATCAGCTCACGCCTCAAATCGTCCAATTCGGAATAGGCAGCAGTCAAAAATGCTGAAATGCTGAAATCAACATTCTACGAAACAATCGATATCGTATTAATTGAAATGACCAATCGCTTTGTTACAAACAATGGCATTCTCACTGCTATCAATACAGCTGATGAAATGGATTTGGAAAAGCTGCACCCATTGGGCGATTTGGGCATCCAGTTACCAAGTGAAATTGAGCTCAAAATTGCCAAAGAATATATAGATAGAATTCGTTCGGAAAATGATCAATTAAACAAATTTAAAAAGCTGGAACAAAAAAAAATTAAGACGGTGGTGCTGACGGAGCTGTATAAGGTGCGTCAAGTAATGGAAAAAGTGTACAATCTTTTTGCAACCATCGAAACTTTCGCGGCTGGAACGGAAGTATGCGAATCGTCATTTTCGGCATTAACACGAATTATACGGCCACAACGAATAGGCATGTTGACTGATAAGCTTTCTGGCTTTCGAGCACAAACGTCTTGATATAGACATTGTTTTAAAAAGATTCAATGCCCTGAAAGATCGCAGAGTACAGCTATTTTAAATTGTTATTGTACTTTAAACCTAAGTAGTATAAACTATAAATATAATTTTCTAATTGTTTTTGTTTCTGAAGTTTTCCCAAAAAACGCGTGAAGAGCAAATGAAACGCTAGGGGCAAATGAAGCGCTAGGGGTGCTAAGCCCCCCCTAGCCCCTATGGTAGGTACGGGCCTGGTTCCACATAAGAAACCTCTCATTTCTGAGAAAAATAGGCAGCTTCGTTTGGATTTCGCTATGAAGTATAAGGACATGGATGATGACTTTTGGAGAACAGTCCTATTTACAGATGAATCAAAATTCAACATTTTTGGGAGCGATGGTCGTGCAAAAATTTGGCGCATGCACTGCAAAGCACTTCAAAGCAAAAATTTAATACCAACTGTAAAGCATGGTGGCGGTAGTGTGATGGTTTGGGGAGCGATTGGAGCAGCTGGTGTTGGCCATTTGGTTTTTATCGACGGTATAATGGACCAACACTTATACAAAAGCATATTAGAGCAACATTTGCAGCCTTCTGTGGATAGTTTAGGTCTTGGAAGACATTGGATATTCCAACAAGACAACGATCCCAAACACACAGCGCTTTTGGTAAAAGAATGGTTGCTGTATTATGCTCCACGCCAGCTTCGTAGTCCTCCACAATCACCTGACTTAAACCCAATAGAGCACGTTTGGGAGTTATTGAAACGAAAAATGGATTGTGCAGCATCAAAGAGTAAAGAAACCCTAAAAGAAGCTCTAAAATTGACCTGGTCAAAAATCACGCCCACCGAAACAGAAAACTTGGTTCTATCCATGCTACGTCGTCTGCAAGCAGTCATCGAAGCTCGGGGCGGCTCAACAAAATATTAACATCAAGCCTGCATCTTTTAGTTTTATTTTATTTTAGGCAGAATAATAATTTTTTTTTCTGTATTTAAACTTTTGTCCTGCTTTTTTTAAGTTTTTTATGAGTTCACTGTTATAAATGCGACAAAGTAAATTTTTTTTGTTTCTGTTTTTGTTTATTAATGAACTAAAAATAAACTGCATGTTTAGATTTTTCTTGAAATGCTTAGTTTTATTTGGAAACGATTTTTGAGGGGTGTATTTAAACTTAAGTCTCTGACTGTATATAGAAGCAACAACAGCATTCAAAAACAAAAATCCATTTTGAGAATACTTATGTATTACCCTATAAAAAAAAACTTAAGCAAAAAGGAACTGAAATGAATTGCATATGAGGGCTTTTACTTTAGCTAAAAGAAATATGAAGGAAAAATTAAATATAACTAATAAAATATAATATTAGCGATTTTACAAAACGAAATTTAATCTCCGAGCCTTGTTCGCAGCAAATAAGTCTATAACTTCATTGGTGTCAATTTCAATTCTTCGATGTGCTGACATTAGTGCCAGCCCAGTTAATCTGTCTTGACTAGGGCTGTGCAACGAACTGATCGAACCTGTTCGAACTTTTGCCATACGCAACGAGTCCAACTCATGAGTTTCGAACAACTCGTAAGTACCGAACTTTTTAAGTTGTTAGTTGTTCGTTTCATCGTTGCGTGTGGTTTGCAGACGATTTCAGTTCAATTAGCTTTTGTTATTCGTGTACTTTACGTAAATATTGTGTGTACTATAGTTGCGACATGGAAACTACTGTTGGTAAAGTTAAACGAAGTGCAGCTTGGAATTTTTTTGAAGATACCGGTGAGCCCAAAACAAACAACAACTTCAATGCAGTTTTTTGAAAGTACAGTGGCTCATAGCTTATTTCATGCAGTGCATACTTTTAACTGTAATGCTCCATAATTTCGAAACTAAGAGGAATATGAAAAAAATTTTGATATGATTTGATAGAACAAAAATTGAAGTATAAAAAAATGTTAATTAATTGTTAAAAAATATTACCTGGAATTTTTATAATGGCAAAATACACCTAAATTTCATGTCACAGCTTATTTCATGCAGATATGTATAAATTGAAAAAACATTGCTTAAAATAATGATTTCGTAATTTTAAATATGTAGTATGGTAGCCTTTTTGGTCAACTACAGCTTAAAGACGGTTTGGCATCGAAGCTACAAATTTTTTATTAGTATCTGGCGAATTATAGCGCCACTTAATTTAAAGTGCCTCTTTTTGGTCGTTTTTGTTTAAAATGTTGTGTATTCGGATATTTTTTTCCAAAATCGCCCATAAATGGTATCCAGTTGGAAAACAATTACTAAATCTAAATAACTGCAGCTTAAAACGGACACTCACGCTCAACCGAATAGGTTCAACATATTTCTCGTATTTTAGCCTGTCTCCCTTAATTTGTGTTGTAGGTACACTTAGTTTATTTATTACTTTTAAAAGATCATTTGTTTATATGTAATTCATGAGAAAAAATTAACGGTAAAAAACAGTTAAGTATTTTGTTGTTTTGATTTGATTTGAATCTGCCAATAATGCATGGTAATTTTTTGGCTCATCTGAATAGGTTCAGTAGCAAAAGTTTTGATTGGTGTAAAAGTGCGTACTCAAATCGTTGCAGTTATTTTGAATTTCACATTTGCAATTAATTTTCTGCATTAGCTTAAAAAATTGGTCGCGGCAAACTTCTGACGGAAGTAGAAAAAGGAAAAGTTTAAGTGTTTCGCGAATCCGGCCTAAATCATCGTCATATCGCAATAAAAATTGACCGAAGCCAAATTGTTTTTGGCAGTTAGCTGCGCAAAAAACTTGGCTACGGGAAAAATAAGAAAAAAAGGATATATAAAACCGCTACAGAAAAGGATAGGTAGGCCAGCATCAGAACTGCGTATAATTCCCGCGACTCAACCTCGAACATTAAAGAAAAGACGGTCATAACGACTAACGATTAACCCCAAATCGTGTTTTTCGTAAAGTTAAATATTTAAAGATACTAAAACTGAAGAAAAAACCACTACTTAATGCAGATAAAAGCACGATTTTTACGATAAGTTGAAACATGAAGGGTCAATAGATCTTTATTTTGATATTGTCAGCACCGTCAGTGACGGTGAAAATTAACAATATTTTCGGACTTAAGAAGTGGATTGAATTAGTTCAAATGAGAATATAATACAAAACTAAAACTGTAAAAATTGCTTGTAATTCCAGAAAATTTTTCATTTTTTTCCAGTAATTGTCCGCATCGTGCATGAAACTCAGTAAATTGTACTGAACTCTCTGTAATTTTTGATGAATTTACAGTAATTTTTACACAGCTCTCAGTAATTTATATTGTGAGACACATTAAAATTTACTGAAATACTGAAAGTAAAATTTCATGTGGATCACAGTATAATTTCATGCACATCCGATGAAAAATTACTGAGAATTCAGTAGAAATTACTGAGATTTTCTTTTTTATTTTGTTTTTAATGCAATGAATTCTAATTAACACTATAAAATAGTTTTGGTTGGTATTGTTTTTATAAATAAATATATGTATAATTAAAACTCATTTATAAAAGTAATGAAAAAATTCGTATTATTTGCTGGTAATTAATAGCCCACCATCATTGCTCATAGTTCGTGCATGACAAAGCATCATCCCGATCAAACAACTTTCAAGCATTCTTGCTGTACATGCAACCCCTTTCAATGACTTCATCTACTCCTTTAACGTTCGCTTGCAACCATCGATCGCTTACAACTCTATTCAACGCGCCGCACCGCAACTATCACTTTTCTACGAACGACTTGTACGCAGGCACAAACATAAGCAAAACAACGAAATATGAGCGAACACACCGAACAAAACGAACTTGAGTTGAGTCGAACCAAACGAACTTGGTTCGGTGTTGAAATATTGTGAAAAGTTCGAGAGCTGTGAGTTTGATCGAACAAGTTCGGCTCGTTGCACAGCCTTAGTCTTGACCCATTGAGTTACGTAGATATGTTTTCACACGTTTCAATGTTGAAAATGTCCTTTCAGGAGTGCACGTTGTAACAGGTAAAGTTGCCAGAATTTTGAGAAGCTTATAAATATTTGGAAAAAATTCTTGACAACAATTTTCTGGGGCTTCGATTGCGCAAGCCGGGCGATCTTTGACAGGCAGTTCCCGACACTTTTTTTTGCCATAACTGAAGCTCAGCTTTTAGGGAGTCTTGCTCCAAAAACTTCTTATAAAAATCAAAATTTTCATTTTCCAAGTTAGATCTGCTTAACCCACATACTGAAGGCACCAAAATATGAAGCGAAGCTAACACAGATCGATGATTATCAAATCTTACTTGCAGCTGATCAATAAAATCATCAAATAGCGGAATCATTATGCTGATTCTACAATATCTCTTTGGATCTTGTACGTCAACATTTGCTCTGTGTTGCTGTCGCGAGACAATGCGTGGTACTTTTATCACCTCATCTACGGTTGCTAACTTGTCCTGTGCAGAATTGTAAGCCTCATCGAGTTTTGAATCGACGTTTGAGCGCATTTCTTTAAACTCTTTTATTATTAAGTCAATGTGTTGTAAAGCGGACATTAAATCACATTTTGGTAACTGCAGTATTTTACACAATGATAATGTAAAAGGAAATAAGACACACAAACAACTTAAGCTTATTACAAAATCGCTGGCACGTATAGAACGTAAGAAGGAAGCCGCTTTTGAAGACGTTTCAGAATCCACCTCAATGCTTAAGTCTTCTAATGCCTCAACTATTGCTTTAAAGATTTCTTTGAATCGTAATAATCCGTCATGGTTTTCAACCCAACGAGTCTCACACATTGAAATAAGAGTATTCCACTTTGTTTCGGGACAGTTGTTTTTAATTTTTTGCTTTAAGCAGGTATTTCTTTTAGCTGATATTTTAAAAAAGTTTCCCACTGATTTTATTACGGCAATAGCATTTCGTACAAGTTGAATTTGGCAAGAGTGACACAGAGCCAAATTCAAGGAATGAGAGCTGCAATGTACGTATATGGCTTCTGGGTAAGACTCGCGTATTATAGCTTGTACACCATTAAAACTTCCTTTCATGGATGCGGCACCGTCATAACCTTAACCGATTAGGTAGCTGCAATCAACCCCCAAGCTTTGCAATGATGTTACTATTTCATTTGCCAAATAAATAGCTGCCTTTAGTATTTTCTACAGGAACAAATATTAAGAAGTCTTCCCGTATTACCAAGAGGTTATCCTTGGGTTATCGTACACAAATTGGCATCTGCTCTTGTCGTGAAATGTCTGTGGTCTCATTAGCCATAACAGAAAAGCATTTTGCTGCATTGATGGCTTTAACCAACTGATTTTGAATAATGACCCCGCATAAGCCAATTAGTTCATTTTGCACAATGGGGCTTAGATATGTGGCATTTAGCGAAGTAAAAGTACTTTTGGACTCCTCCAAACTAAAATTTTTACCAAACATTCGCAATATTGCCCGAAAATTACCGTCATTTGCTTCCGGTTCAGAACCATCGAACTTGATTGGACCAGAGTCGCTGGTTCCCCTCATTGGCAATTCTTGTCGACCACAAAGTTTTATGGTTTCTATAACAGGTATAAGTTTTTTCCTGTTTTGAGTTATTTGCAATATTCGTGTATCGTCCAGTTGCTCCACGATGTCCTTTTGCAGTTTTATGCAAATTTTTAAAAAGTTTTCACCCTTCAGCACACCATTTTGGTGGTATGTGTTTTCGCTGTGGCTTCTCAGATCCTGTAAAGCATCTTTCCATTTATTTAATGGCTTGGTTACAAGAGTTTGTAATTGTTGATGACGACCCTTGCCACTACACTCTCCAGCAAATAACACGCAAAATTTACATAGCGCCCCTTGCTGCCCTTCAACTGTGTAAACCAACCAATGAAACTGTTCTAGCCAGCGGATTTGAAACTTAAATCCCCTTTTTTCTGAAATCGGAAACTTAAATGTATTTCCAGGTGTCCATGGCGTTTCTAATAATTTTTGTTTCAAGTCGTCATTAATTTTTCCTTTCAGATGAAGGTATTTTCCAACATCTAAAATATTTTGATATGAAGTTTTGCTTGTAGAAGCTTCCATTTCACCTAAACCAGTACTGAAAATTGAGCTGACGTTCGTAGCATCATGAGATATTAGCTTAGCTTGGTTGTTGAAGTGAGCATCTGTATCGCTTAGTGTGCTACAGTCATCAGTCTCAACTTCCTTTGATTTTTTAAAATATTAGAATAACGTGTTTCCCTTGGTTCGCTACGACATTACGAATTTTAGACCTATAAAAATACAAATGGGAGTATTCCCATGTTTGACAATAGGCAGATTATTTTTCAAATCGCTTAAGGCAGACCCCATTAATGTCACCGATTTTTTTAAAACTTACAGTCATCATTCTTCGTTAAATTTTAAAAGACCCGTATTTTTTATTTCGCTGAAAAGCCACATTTTTCACCAACTAAATTATGAAGAGTTTATGGAAATGTCGACAGTTTGAAAAAAAGTCCTTTCAGAAATTCGATATATTATTTTAACATAAAAAGGTCAAGTGACAACAATTTTGAAAAATGTGGCTTTTCAGCGAAATAAAATCTACGGGTCTTTTAAAATTGAAATTAGAATGATATGTACCTGTAAAATGGCTAATTGACATCTATTTTTCAATGCGCAAATGTTTTAAAAACACTGATTTTTGTGAGCGGACTGCAATTATTTTGAAACACTTCTGAGTAGACAAAAAGGATTAGTGATTATTTAAAACTAATTTTGAAATGAAGCATGTAAAATAATGGGTGCGAAGTCACAACTCCAATGGTCATAATGCCCAACAAATTTTGGGCCTTATGTCCACCTGAAAAAAGAATTTTTTCGATGGTTGTTACGACCACTTTTGTTTTGCTTGGAAATATAATAGAAATATTATGTTTTTCTAAAAATCAGTATATATTTGTTATATGCAAAAAATAAATTTAATCGGTAACTATTTGGTCATCGACGGCCTTGACTATTTTATTTTGGTGGTTATTCTGAGCTAGTGTATTGTGTGCACTGCATTCATATTTCGCTAGCCACAGTAATTCTACATAAAAGTTAATGTAAGTGGACGGCATTCAGCTGCTGATCAAGACCTCCTCGATAACTATTTGGCATAACGTCATTATGTCCTCCTATCTTGGGGATAGTGTCCGTTCTTAGAAGTGGTCATAAACCCAAAAGAAAATGGGGATTATGACAAAAAAAGCGGAAATAAGGCCAAAAATTGTTGTGGGGATTATGACCGGTTACCAAAATAATGTTGCAGCCAAATATATTAAACAGTAATTACACAGTACCAAATAATTACACAGTACCAAATACATACAAAAAAAATCGGTTCGGCAGCAAGTACCGTACAAGCAACTTCTCTTGAGAACAATTCTTTTTTTTAATGTTTCGATACTTCGAAAATCATTTGAGAATATCTTATGATTACAATATGGCACTACGAAAATTGAAAAAAAAAAAAAAAAAAAATTAACATTAAACATTAATTTATAACCATGTACCTGAGACCCCTCTCAAAACTAAATTTTATAGAATTCAGAGAACTTTTACAAAAAAAATGACGTCATATTGGGTGCGCCGTTTTGAATTTTAAAAAACTGAAAAAAGATTCGAAATAAGCACCCTCGAAAACCCCTATCTACCCCCTCGACACTTGAAATTATATATGAAATTTATATTAAAGTCAGTTTTTTATGAATAAAAAACGAACCGCTGGACCGATTTTTTCCAGACTCCTTTCAGATCTAAGTCATGACGTTGCGTATCGATTGATATGGTCATCAAAAAATTCTGTCCGGTAGTTATTGAGGAAACGAAAGCCAAAATATGTCTACATACGTACATACGTACACACACACACACAGACATCACTCTAAAAATCCTTGTAAACGATTGTCGAGGTCTTGAAACGTAAAGAAAACACAAAATTACCTATTTCGATTTTCGGACCTATTATAATAACTTCTCAGGAGAAGTTAATAGCACTTATATATACTATAATAATTTATGCCCATAATTCTTGCAAAAACAAAATCTACTGTTACTGAAAATAGTGTTTCCAATTTAATAACCAAACCTCTAGAGAAAACCCTGTATAAAGGGAAATGACCCAAAAAATAAAGATAAAAACTTTATGAAAAAAATATCAAAATAAACTGCAGAGCATTTTCTATTAGAAGGCAGATTGCATTAGAGCAGGGGTTCTTAAACTTATGTAGTCCGAGGACCCCTTATCGAGCTAAACTCTTTCTGCGGACCCCATCCCAACCCTAGATATTTGAAGTCGTTCTAAGCATAGTTTCGTAAATGGGGATCATGTACGCAAATTATACGGACATAATCTCCATTTTCGGTATGGGGGTTAAGTCCAAAAATTTTACAGACATTATCCCCAGAAAATAGTGGACATAATCCCCAAAGCTGATGCGAACATAATCCCCATCACAATAATTTTGTTGTTGGCAACTATAGTAATTCTACACAAGTGTTAGGGTAAGTGGGCGGCCTACGGCCGCAGCTCAGGATTTAAAAATCCTAAAAATCTAACATCCGGCTTCGCCGGAATATAACCGAAAAAAAAAGACGGACATAAGACCCAAAACAGTTTGCATTAATTAAATTTTTAGGACACATGGGGTTACCGAAGATAGGGATTATGTCCGAATAATTTGCGGACATGTTCCCCATTTACGAAATGGAGATTATGTCCGAGGGGGCTATGTCCGGTAACCGTCAAATCCAACCAGACATAAAATGTCCAGTTATTTGACGAGGTTAAGGAACGAAGTATTTTTATTTTACTTTAATTTTTCCGGTTTTTAAAGATCCAATAGTTGACAAGCCTGTAGAAACTACTTTCTAATAAATATTGATACTTATCCCATATATCTCCGTATTTTAACAAATCTTGTGCATTTATAGAGGCAAAAATTTTTAATTAGGATTTTCATGTAAATACACAAATTCACAAAATTCAAAAATCTTCAAAAATTGCGTTAAGTAACACTTGAACGGCCCCTTATTTGCAAGTGCAGGGTAATCGGATTTTAGGAGTAACTGAAAGTTAGTTAGTTCAATTTTATTGAACTTAAGTGTCAAAGTATCGCAAGAGATATCCACGAGCATATCTTGCTCTAATGTCGATAATTGCTTAGCATTACTAACATCTATATTGAATGGAACCCTGATCCAGTCGGTGCCAGTATCAAGACAGGGAAAATACTTCAGGAAGCTGGTTTTTAGAGGCATTAAATGTTCGAGAAAAAGCAGCCACGTTTCATTGACGATCTTTTTATTAGAAAATTCTATAAAATCGCTCAGTTTTGACCATAATTCGATTTTTTTATAATCGCTTCTATTTTATTTTCAACTTTAAATTTATTTGAATCTGCACCTTGTAGGCTCATTGAAATTTACAAAATTTGATGATGTTGTCAAACAGTGGGAAGAGTGGAAACAGTTAGGTACTGGGCATCCCGGCAATGGCCATGTGGAATTTTTAGTAAATGAGTTATTTGAATATAGCGAAAAGTTTGATGATGTAAAATTATTGATGTCAAAATTGTTTCGCGGACCCCTAGACTCATGTTTTCTGCGTAAATCAATATGACTTACGAACTTTTTTTTATTTTCTTTCTGCTTTATTTTTTCTTCCTTGATTAAGAACAATTTGCTGAACTTTTTTATTTTGCAATTAGTTTGATATCAGTTATTTTACGTTTTATTTCTTAAGAAATCTTATTGCACAGCACTGCAGCTAACTCAAAAAGTGACAAAAGGCTCAAATTTAGCTAGGCAAACATGTTTGAATCATTAAGGTTACATTAATTTGACTATTTAAAATTTGACACCGAAAAATGGTTTCATACTTGTCAAAGTACAATACAAAATGTGAAGAAAAATTGTTTAACTCAATTCGTTTGTTTACATTTTGGACTAGAATTTGAGAACTATGAAGTCAATGAAAGAGACACATTGAAATAACTTAAATTATAAATGTGCGTAACTACACAGTTGCCAGCAGTGAAAATCAAAATGCAATGAATACGTTCAGACAGGCATGAGCGGCAATTCAACAACGTGAACAATTGATTTTAATGTCAGCGGATATTCTTTGTTGCCGCATGTTACCGCATGTAACCGTATGTAAAGTATTCCTAATATATTTTCATATGAGGACTTAAAATTGTTTTAAAAAACTCATGACTTTTTTAGACCTTTTTTCAAATATCATTTTTATAAGGTGTCTGTTCTTTTTACATAATCATTTTTGTATGATGTATTTCTCACAAAATCGTTTTCACATAGTGTCTATGCTTTATAAAATCGTTTCTATATAGTGTCCATCAAAATATTTCGGGGGGGTTCTATCCCCCCAATGCCCCCCTAGATACGGCCCTGTTTTACGCAGTTGTTAATTTAGAAAAATGTAGTCAAAACATAGGAACGAGTATCTAACAATCGTTATTAAATTTTGATTCGTCGCACGCTGCACTCTTGGTTTCCTTCAGGAATTCATGACTTTCGATCGAAAATATTTAATAACTTCCGATCTAACAGAGACTCCACTTTTTTGTTAAATGGGTTTTGTAGATAAAAGAATAAGGAACAAAATGTTATTTTTTTAAATGCATTCTAGTTGGGGGGACATCATGTTAAAACTATTTAAACAATTAAATTGTTATTATTTTTCATTTGTTGACAATATAAAATTTTAATTTACTGCAAAAGCTAACGTTATGGACTACTAAATAAAAAAAATCCGACATTGATTGGATCAGTAGAACTGGAGATAAAAGACTTCAAGTATGTAGATTTGACAAAATCCAGCCAATTATCAAAAATTCATATCGCTCATTTACTTCAAGAGTGGCATAACTCAAAAAACACAAAGTGTGAGAAAAACGCATTTAAAGTTTTCAATTAGTTACTTTTTATATGAAAATTCAAAAAAGTACTTTTACATATACTTTTCTCACAAGGCGAGTTTATAAGATATCTTTCTCAGTTTCTGACACAAAATAAAACATGAAATGGTAAATATTTCTGCATCATTAAAAAATCACGTTTTTTGAGTTATGCCACTCTTGAAGTAAATGAGCGATATGTGGATATTATCGAAAAAAAATTTTTTCAGCAAAATCAAAAAATTTGAGTCAAGTATTTTTATGTATATAAGCTGTAAAAAAAAAATTCGGGCGATTCTAAAATACCAAGTCCAAAATGCTGTGCGGTTTGTAATAGAATGACCGATATGTTAATAAAAGTGTAAACTATTAAAAATTTGTTTTCTATTTGGTACATTTTGTCAGCGAATTTAGTACAGAAAAAAATGTCAAATGGCAACCATGTGTCTACGTTCAAAAAATTGTTGACGTTTATTTCTTGGGTTAAAAAAAATGTTTCGGGCTGCGATTGGAAATCGATAAGATCCACCTGACACCTACTGTTAATTTCCGAATGTAGGATCGGCTTTGAAACTAAACCTCTTTTCTTTTTTATCTTTTTATGTTGACACAAATTTATCATATCTTTTATAACATTCGCATATTTTTATGCTGTTTCAGACAACATTCTGTCATGACCACCATAACTGATAGCACCGTGAAAAATTATGTAATTATCCTCTTTCATTTCCATTGATATTATTTATTCTTTGGCCGACCCGAATGTTATGTTTTTTTTATCAAATCTTCCCTAATAGGTAATCTACTTTAACCATATCAATTAACCCTACACATGGCGCCATTTTCCTAGTGAGTTTCTGAAAATTCGGAAAAGGAGCAATGATCGGTAAAGATAAAGCAATCTTCATACTTGTTCTTACTATTTTTCCTACAAATTTTGAATAATTTTTGCAATTAATCCTGCAGTGAATTTTAAAATTATTCTTACTGGTTTTCTTATGAAATTTTCAAACTATTCTTATTTATTTCTTACTTCTTTAACTCTATACTCGAAATAAAAGCATGCAAAACTGCTCTTAAAAAGTGTTTATTTTTCATCAAAAGAATGCTTACAAATGCGAAAAAATTGTCGAAAACTTTCTTTTAAACATTTAGTGTTTAAATTCTAGTAATTTTGTATGGAAAAATACACATACATTCGTTTTTAAACATACTGCATGTAAATTTCAACAAATTTGAAAATTTTATGCGTATAATTGAACAAAACATGTTCAATTATTTATAATTTACGTATTAGATGTGTAAAAATACGGAAATTGTGTCTCAATTTACTGAGAAATGTTGTAACTCACTGAGAAAAATTGTAGGCACGCAACAGAGATGTGCAATGAGTGACTCGTTTTAAGTTATCATTCGTTTATTAATTGCTATTACTGTGCTTTCATTCGACAACATAAGAAACGAGTGCTGCAGTACATTGCCTTTTAATTTTATTGCCATTGCTTGTCTTTACTTTCTTTGAACATACACGAAAGACAAGCACTATTCACTCGAAGCTCAAAAATTCGTTTCTATTTCTATGCAACGAATGCTATGGCTATGCAATGAATTTTATTGTGCAGTATCGAATGCTTTTGCTCATAGTGTTCCAAAGAAATTTCCAATTTATACAAGCACACCTTTGCCGTACTATAGTATACACCGAAAAAAAAGACCCTACTAAATTTGAAGAACTGCCTTCCTCCGATTTAGTGTAAAAATTTTCCTTAATCTAAGTTATTTTTCCTCATATTGATGAAAATATCGTCTCATTTAGTAATTGAGTCCTTTGAAATGAGTTCATGTTTCATTAAAGCAAGTCAACGCTCTTCCTCAAATATAGAGTGGTTTTAGTAAAACTTTCGTTTGAAATAGTAAATTTTTCTTTGGGAAGAATTTTTGAGGACAACTTGTTCCTCATTTGAGTAAAAACTTCCTCAATCTAATGGAATGTTTTGTTTAAGGAAAATCGTACTCAGTTTTAGTTAGTTTCTTCAAAAAATTTACTATAACGTAGGAAAATTTTCCTTAAAAAATGAGTGGCAACACTCGCTGCTTTACTCGCTGAAATTAATATCTATTCTTCTCGTAAGTATTCTGTTTTTGTCTATATATTTATAGTTCTTTACTTGTTTTTTAAATAAAGAAATTTAAAAAAAAAAAATTATGTCGTCGCCGGGGTTTGAACCGAAGCTTCCTTGATCAGACAATGGTTGTTACATGCGCAGTTTAACAACATCATTTTAGTATGTCTTAAAAATGCTGTAGGTGGCTGAGTTGGGTAAGATGAGCATCTTTGAACAGTGGCATGGCGCAGAACACAGGTTCAATTCTCTGATCGGGTGACAGGTAAAAAAAAAATTAAGTTATTCTTTGAAGTTTTAAAAACGTATTACAATTAAAATAAGAATGACTGACAATAAGTAACCAAACAAATAAGAAAATAGATGAAAAAAAAACTTTAGGAAAAATAACAAATTTTTTTTGAAATCAACGAATTTATTTTATGTAAAATTCTTTCATTTAAGGATACCTTCATCCTTAGAAAAAGTAAAATTTTCCCCAAACAAAGTAAATATATTCTTTCAGTTTTATAACCTTGTCCTCACATTGAGTAAACTTTTCCTTATTTCAAAGCAGCAACATTTACTTGTACTAAGGAATCCAACTTACTTATTTTGAGGAACCCATGGCTTTAGCTCGTATTGAAGGACATTTTTTCCTTACATTTAGGCATTTTTCCTTAAACGGAGTAAGTTTTTTTCGGTGTAGTACTATTATACATATCAAACGACTTATTACACATAGAAACAGCTGGAGACGAAATTGGCAACGTTATGGATTCATTAGCGACTGTAACGAAATGAAAATTTTAAATCTGATAACTCGAGAAGAAATATGTAGATAAGTTAAGAATAAAGTCTTGGACAAAATTGCTATCTTCTTTTGATAAAGGCTCTTCCTCTTTTGGTAAAATTACAAAAATTTTAAGGAAGCAGATTAAAAACAGTCCAATGTTAATGCATAACAACGCAAGATTTTCTGCTACCCAAGAAAAATGTGAGATCTTGGCCCAGTCATTTGTTTGAAATCGCTTTCGAATACAAATCCCAATTCATACCGGCAATATGGTGACAAGTATTTATGAGGTATCAGCCATTATACAAAATTTTAAAAATAGAAAATCGCCAGGTATCGATGGCATAAACAATAGATGCCTTAAAACAGTTCCGAAGAAAATAATTAAATTTTAAACGATTTTAATAAATGGTGGCATTATTTTCGGCTATTTTCCCAAGACATTTAAGGATTCTAAAGTCATACCAATACATAAGCCTAATAAACCACCAAATTGTCCTTTTTCATACCGGCCAATTAGCTTATTGACATTCTTCCGTCCCATCAATTTGGTTTCCGCCGAGAACACAATACTAGCTGCGTTTTATTCGCCATCCTCTGCTAGATATCTTTAGCTAGCAACGATAATTGTATAGGAAAACAAAAACAAAATCGTAGACTTAGCGACTAAAATTATAGTTGCTAAGTATACAAGCAAGTTTCTTAAATGCCAGTGCTACCCAGTGAATTTGTGTTTTGTCTATTGTGATTTTGTATTTTGTCAATTATGAAGTTTGAAATTAAAAAAAAATATTGAATTTTACGGAAAAAAAATTTGAATTTTACGGAAAAAAATTTGAATTTAACGGAAAACATTAATTTTCCTTTTCTTTTTTTAAATTCAATTCAATTAATTTTTCAATGCAGTAAAAACACATTTGTGTAAACACCAGGATAACCTGACAAGGCACAACTATTTCCCCAGGACACAATGCCAGCCAATTAATTTTTCAAAACAGCAAAAACACAAATAAATGACATATCTGACGTAGCCAGTGCTACCCAGTCAGCTCTAAGGGAACTTTTTATTCGTTTTATTCGTACATAGATAGCGACTTGGCCAATAAAACGCACCTACTATACTGTGCGAACTTTATTAAGAATAAAAAACTTAGGTAATTCCAAATTTAACGAGTAAAAGTCAACGGGTACGATACTATTTGATGCTAAAGCTGCTTTTGACTTTGTATGGCATGACGGGCTTATTTTTAAAATGATTCAATATAATTTCCTCAAGAAATTATAAAAATAATATAAAGCTTCTTTTCCGAAAGGTGTTTCAAAGTTCACATTAATTCATTTAGATCTCAATCATTCTTTGCCACTGCTGACTGTCCTCAAGGTTCTTGTTTATCACCAGTTTTGTATAATTACTGTACCCTATTCATTTTGGCTGACGATACAGCAGAACTCTGCTCAGATGTTATAGCTTCAGACATAATTGCTAAATTTTGTGAACTTGGCAACCGAAGTCAAAAAAAAATTTTTTTTTTGTAAATTGGTCTGAAGTTTTTTGTAGTAAATCACTTTTCGTTTATAGTTGAACCGTTTTCGAAAAAATTAAGTTTAAAAAAAAGATCGCACCCCACTTTCAAAATTCCAAAAAATTAAAATGCAGTTTTATTCGGAATCGCTTGTAGTTGTTTATAGTGATTTTCGAATTGTTTTAAATAATAAATTTTTCAAAAATCTAAGTTCGACAGAAAATCGCTTGAAGTTGTAGAAAAAGCTAAATTTTCTGTTCAAAGGATAAAAAGCTACAAAAGATTTTTTGAAACAATATATTTATTGACAATCTTGTTAGACAGCTCAGAAAAAGCTTTTTCCTACATTTGTAGTTCAAAGGATAAGAAATTAGAACCGATTTCTTGAAGAAATTGCTTTAACACAAATGTCCATAAATACACATCATAATTTAAAATTAGCGGTATTCACGATCTGTAGTATTTGGTCTTGTATTGTGTATTTTTGATAAATTTGATATTTGTAGTAAATTTGATATCATAACAAAAACAAAACACTTGCTTTTTTCAAATACTCTAAATATCAAAAATACAATGACAAAACCCTATTGTAACTTTTGTATGGTATTTGTGCATTTGTCAATCGAAGTTACCATAGTAAAATAAAGAAAACATGTCAATCGAAGTAACCATATCATAATTTCTCAAATATTTTTCAAATTATTCAGTAAAATAAAGCAAAGTATTTTAGGACGCTCACAATCTGTAGTAAAAATTGTAAAAAATACTAAAAGTACAACAGATCGTGAATACCGCTATTGTTTTTAGTTGTAGAAACCGCTTTTTCTTTTTTTTATAGGTAAACTGTTAAAAGATTTGTAGCAAATTTTTGGACTTACAAAAATACTTAAAAAAAATATAACAGTCCACTCTATTGCTCAATTCAATTAGAATATTTCTTATTTAGAGGGAGAGAGAGAAAGAGTAAAGTATATTTTGCTTTTGTTTACTTTTGAATAGCTGCAAAGCTACAAGCGCATCGTTTTTCGTCGACCGTTTGTCAATTCTTTGTTATTTGGTTGCTTTGCCGTTTTTTCTATTTAAAAAAAATCGTTACAAACGATATTTTCAAAAATTAATAAAATTATTGAAAATCAAAGTATGCAGTCCGATTTAGAATTGTTGGTAGTCGTAGAAAAAAATATGTTTTTTCGTTTGTATGGGTTCTGACTACAGTCATATTAATCAACTACCCAATAGGTAAGGGCAGGAGCTAGCTGTGCTTCTAGCAGGTCTTCCTTGGTAAGATTCAGGCCTTGCCACCTCCTTTCAAACGTATGTACTATCGCGTCACCTCACTTGCGTTATTTTTAATGATTATTTTTTGTGACGTTTTCTTAATTTATAATTTGACATTGAAAACACAACACTCTACCATCACTGTAACATAACATCACTTTTTTTATCCACGTCGTGACGTTTTCTTACTTTATAATTTGACATTGAATACACAACACTCTGCCATAACATGAAACAGACACTCAATGGAGTGTGACTATTCGACTAATTAAAATTTCACTACTAAACAAAAACAAACATCATAATAAAAAAAAATGAGTACATATGTACATATGCATATTTTTATTTGCATGAAAATTTTGTTTGGAGAAGGCATCTTGCAATCGCAGCAGTGCTAGCAGGCCTTCTCCGAGAAAGGTCTTGCTCAATTGCCTGCTGGGAAATTTTCTACTTTTGATGTCGTATATGGGACGGTCTTTTACAAACCGAACAATTTTCGGACGACGCATTTTTGATTTGGCTGAAATTTTTTTTATGGGGTCTGTATCGAAAAAGAAGAGTTACGTATTCGAAGATTTTAAAATTTTTTTTTTTTTTTTTTCTAAATAGAGCGAATTCAAATTTTTAGAATTTCGGGATTTTTGGCTTGGAAGCGCACTTTCAAAAATTCATAACTCCGGTTCTGTTAAAGCTAGAAAATTGATTGTTGTTATTTTAAAGCTAAGAAAATTATCTTTAATAAAAAAAAAATATTTTTTTTAAAATTTATTAATAAATTAATATTGTTATAAGCAATTAAATGATTTAAATTGATTTTTAAGAATTTCCCCCACCCTGTATCAAATTTTTAATATGACCATCGCATTCTACGTCAAATTTCCTATCGAAAACGTATTTTTTTTTTAATGGGCAAACTATTAGTTCTCTTAAATTTTGAGAATTTCGCGATTTTTGGCTTGGAGACTCACTATCAAAAATTCATAAAATTGAAATTAATTTCATTGTAAAGCTAAAAATATGAACTTAAAAAAAAGAATCTTTTAAAATAATATTACCAAATTAATATTATTATAAACAATTTAAATGTTTAAATCAATTTTTAACAATTGCTCTCACTCTGTATCAAATTTTTAATGTCAGAACCGTGTTCTACGTCAAATTTCCTATCGAAAACGTTTTTTTTTAACGGGGAAACTATAGTTACTATTAGAAAAAAATTATTTTATGTAGTGCGGCACATCTTATCGGCACGCGGATCCTATTTCACGCCTCATTTTCTTGTTCCATACACCGAAAAAAAAACTTACTCCGTTTAAGGAAAAATGCCTAAATGTAAGGAAATAATGTCCTTCAATACGAGCTAAAGCCATGGGTTTCTCAAAATAAGTAAGTTGGATTCCTTAGTACAAGTAAATATTTCTGCTTTGAAATAAGGAAAAGTTTACTCAATGTGAGGACAAGGTTATAAAACTGAGGAAAATTTTACTTTTTCTAAGGATGAAGGTATCCTTAAATGAAAGAAATTTACTTAAAATAAATTCGTTGATTTCAAAAAAAATTTTTTAATTTTGTATTTCCTCTATTTTCTTATTTGTTACTTATTGTCAGTCATCAGTGATGGCATTTTCGGTACATTTGTACTTTTTTCGGTACATTTACGTCCTGAAAAATCGTTGTCAGTACATTCGACCAGTTTTCAGTACATTCGGTACATTTGGGGCATTTTCAGTACATTCGCCAAATTTTTAGCACATTTTCAGTACATTTTCGGTACATTTGGACAATTTATAATATTTACCTTTTATTTGTTTTATAGTAAATGAAAATAACCGCAATGAGTAGATTTATAGTAATTACCTGTATATAATATCATTACCCTATTATATTAATTACGTTTTTTTCTTAGTAAATGAAAATAATCGCGCAATGTGTAGATTTTGTAATTAATTTAATGTGAAATATGTCTAATTTTGCTAGGGTTTTTGAGATGGGAAAAGTGAGAACCTTTTTTTTTTTTTTTTGATAGTCAATTTTAGAACAATTTCGTGCAAAATTGGGTGTTCAAGACAAAAAAGTACATTCGGGATCTAAAAAGTATTTTCACAAAACCCAAATGCCATCACTGTCAGTCATTCTTATTTTAATTGTAATACGTTTTTAAAACTTCAAAGAAGAACTTAAATTTTTTTTTAACTGTCACCCGATCAGAGAATTGAACCTGTGTTCTGCGCCATGCCACTGTTCAAAGATGCTCATCTTACCCAACTCAGCCACCGACAGCATTTTTAAAACATACTAAAATGATGTTGTTAAACTGCGCGTGTAACAACCATTGTCTGATCAGGATAGCTTCGGTTCAAATCCCGGCGACGAGATAAATTTTTTTTTTTAATTTTTTTATTTAAAAAACAAGTAGAGAACTATAAATATATAGATAAAAAAAGAATACTTACGAGAAGAATAGATATTAATTTCAGCGAGTAAAGCAGCGAGTGTTGCCACTCATTTATTAAGGAAAATATTCCTACGTTATAGTAAATTTTTTGAAGAAACTAACTAAAACTGAGTATGATTTTCCTTAAACAAAACATTCCATTTGATTGAGGAAATTTTTACTCAAATGAGGAACAATTTGTCCTCAAAAATTCTTCCGAAAGAAAAATTTACTATTTCAAAAGAAAGTTTTACTAAAACCACAAACTCTATATATGAGGAAGAGCGTTGACTTGCTTTAATGAAACATGAACTCATTTCAAAGGACTCAATTACTAAATGCGACGATATTTTCATCAATATGAGGAAAAATAACTTAGATTAAGGAACATTTTTACACTAAATCGGAGGAAGGCAGTTCTTCAAAATTAGTACGTTCTTTTTTTTCGGTGTAGTAAAAAAAAACCGTTTTCGATAGGAAATTTGACGTTAAACACCATTCTGACATTAAAAATTTGATACAAGGTGGTAGCAATTGTTTAAAATGGATAATCATTTTTTTAGTTTATATTTTTAGCTTTACAACGAAATTAATTTCAATTTTGTAGCTTTAACACAACTGGAGTTATTATTTTTTGAAAGTGAGTCTCCAAGCCAAAAATCGCGAAATTCTCAAATTTTTAGAGAAATAATAGTTTGCCCATTAAAAAAATACGTTTTCGATAGGAAATTTGACGTAGAATACGATGGTCATATTAAAAATTCGTTACAGGGTGGGGGAAATTTTTAAAAGTCAATTTAAACAAATTATTTGTTTATAACAATATTAATTTATTAATAATTTTTAAAAAAAATATTTTTTTATTAAAGATAATTTTCTTAGCTTTAAAATAACAATAAAATCAATTTTCTAGTTTTAACAAAACCGGAGTTATGAATTTTTGATAGTGAGCTTTCAAGACAAAAATCAAGAAATTCTCAAAAATTGAATTCGCTCTATTTTGAAAAAATTTTTTTTTTTTGTAAATCCTCGAATATGTATCTCTTTTTTTCGAAGCAGGACCCATAAAAAAATTTTCAGCCAAATAAAAATTTGTCGGTCAATTTTTGTTAAAATTCGTTCGGTTTGTAAAAGACTGTCCCAATGCAATGACAAAAAAGTTATGTCGAATCATAAAACATTACAGCATATCGAGCCCTAACCGCCAAAATAACTTAACCAACACATTTTTCGAAAAAACCGTTTTCGATAGGAAATTTGACGTTAAACACCATTCTGACATTAAAAATTTGATACAGGGTGGTAGCAATTGTTTAAAATGGATAATAATTTTTTTAGTTTATATTTTTAGCTTTACAACGAAATTAATTTCAATTTTGTAGCTTTAACACAACTGGAGTTATTATTTTTTGAAAGTGAGTCTCCAAGCCAAAAATCGCGAAATTCTCAAATTTTTCGAGAAATAATAGTTTGCCCATTAAAAAAATACGTTTTCGATAGGAAATTTGACGTAGAATACGATGGTCATATTAAAAATTCGTTACAGGGTGGGGGAAATTTTTAAAAGTCAATTTAAACAAATTAATTGTTTATAACAATATTAATTTATTAATAATTTTTAAAAAAATATTTTTTTTATTAAAGATAATTTTCTTAGCTTTAAAATAACAATAAAATCAATTTTCTAGTTTTAACAAAACCGGAGTTATGAATTTTTGATAGTGAGCTTTCAAGACAAAAATCAAGAAATTCTCAAAAATTGAATTCGCTCTATTTTGAAAAAAATTTTTTTTTTTTTAAATCCTCGAATATGTATCTCTTTTTTTTCGAAGCAGGACCCATAAAAAAATTTTCAGCCAAATAAAAATTTGTCGGTCAATTTTTGTTAAAATTCGTTCGGTTTGTAAAAGACTGTCCCAATGCAATGACAAAAAAGTTATGTCGAATCATAAAACATTACAGCATATCGAGCCCTAACCGCCAAAATAACTTAACCAACACATTTTTCGATTTTCGTTTTTTGATAGAAATCAATAATTTTCGTCCATACGCATCTTCTCTGCAAATTTCATAATTGTAAAAAGTACCGTTACTTAGTTACAGCAAAAACAATTCTAACTTAACTGCGCTTTCGCACTTGTTTACATTTTTTGTGACTGCAAAGTGTTGGTTAAGTTAAAATTTTCTTTCCAACTTCAGTATAAATATCATTTAAAATATTACGTTCTGTAAAATTTGATAAAAAAACCTAGTACAGTGCAACTTCGATAGTCCGGACATGCGCCAGTCCGGATACTCCAATAACTCGGACACGTTTACATTTCGGACAATTTGAAATTTTTACCTCTACAATCCGGACAAATTTTTTTTATGCAAGAAACAAAATTAAATACCGTTGGCCTACCGTTTTTACCTCGCATGCTTTCTTATTCGCACTTTGATTCACATTTCACACTATCATTACTTCAGTTTCGGTTCTTTCCTTCGTAAGCGTATTTGTCTAATTTCGTACCAAGTGCCATATTTTTAAATAATAAACGCAAACATAAAACACTAACTTTAAAGGAACAGTTTGATATTTTACAAAGTCTTAATGAGGGAAAACTATTAGGAAAAATATGAGTTTTTTATGAAGGCGCGCATCAGTCTAATTGTATGAATTGTATCATATTTTCCAAAGTTATGTCGGGAATTTCGATTTAAATGCAGATAACTTCTTAGGATTGATTGAAAATAACATTACAAAAAAAAAATTTATACCGATTTTAAATTTGCAAATGCGTGTCATCAGTAAAAAATTCGTAGTTTCCAAAGATATGGCGGTAATTCGATATGAAAGCACATGCATGTTAAGATTGATTGAGGAGTAACACATAAGAAATTAAAAAAATAATAAAAGAAAATAATGTGATGTTATATTGAAAATATTTTGAGAAAGCTTTTTTCAATTAAAAAAATTAGCGTTTCAACAAAAAATAAATTAAATATGATGATTAAATAATTTTTCATCCTGTCTCCTATAGTTTTTAAGATATTTCGTTTCAAAAAGTGCAGTTATTAATGACCGATATATGTATATAGAAATATTGATTCTACTTAATATTATTTTTGTTTTTGAATAAATATATCTGCAACAAAAGAGTCAATTCATGTTTTAATTCACTTAGATTATTTCAAAAATTTTCATCAAAGGTGGTCACGGGACGAAAAAGTGCCGATTTGGAAAAGAGGTTGAAAATGGATATTGAATATCACTTATGGTGGCTCCGGACCCCGGAAAGGACCGTTTTTGATCCCTTTTTTCGGAGTCACTTAAATATGTATATGTAACTATGTTCTCTGAGGACAGTACATTCAAAAATCGCACTCACTGGAAAACGCAATTAGGTGCGATAAGTTTTTACACGAACGTGGCCTATAAATGTTATAGTGCAATACTACAAAAATCACGCACTAACTACAAAATATAATTTAATATAATATCTTTTACCAATAATAATTACAAAACAATTTTTAATAATATTCCTTAAAATTGGGCAATTTTTTCGATCACACGCAAGCAAAAAATAGTTATTTTGGGTCCCTGTTATTTATATCTTTAATAGTTTAATCAAAGGACTAATATTAAAATTAAATACTAAAAAATTTATCCAGAAATAAAAACTATGAATACATGAGAATTTTTATGTGTAATAGTTATTTTCTGTATGAGAGATGCCACACCCCCTTGTTCGAGAATTTCAAATTTCAGCCGTTTACTTCCATAAGTAGACCACAAATGTTTTGAGGTACATAGATTTAATGACGGGTAGGTATTCTTGAAAAGTATAAAAAAACTTAACCAACACAACTTTGCACAATAGTTTACTTTTTATGACGGCGAAAATAACTTAACTGTCAAAAACACCCGTTATATTATAAATACGTAATTGAAACTGGTTGCATCGCACATCATACACAAAATAAAGCTTATAAACTAAATTTCACGTTCATAGCTTCACTAAATGCAAAGATAATCAAAAAAAAACCTTCCCCTGTAAAATTTACTTTTTGTTGGTTAAGTTATTTTTGCGGTTAGGGCTCGATATGAAATGAAAAAATAGATGCCGTCCTTCTTCTTTGCCTTCTAATATCAGGCCTAATAGCACGCCTACTGTGGGAAGGCATAGTAGCATTTCATGAGTATACTCAATGGAGTGTAACTAAGTATTTTGATAATTAAAATTTTACTACTTATAAAATTTAATTATTGTTAATATTGACACAGACTGTAAACAAAACTCATAATAAATAAAAAATGAGTATAAATAATTTTGTTTGCATGAAAATTTAGTTTTGAGAAGGCCTTTAAAAATCGCAGCAGTGCTAGCAGGCCTTCTCCGAGGAAGGCCTTGTTCAATTGCCTGTTGGGTAGTTTCGTCATAGGTAGTATAAGTAAGTAGTTTAAGTTATGGTATCTAAAAATCTACAAATAAGTTTTCGTACATTTTTTTAGGTATCAGACAGTGCTCTTAATTTTTAGGTTACCGAGTTTACAGATATTCTAAAATTCAAAGTATTAGCCGTGTTTTTTTTTGACGCGGCTATAAGATATCTTAATCAGTGAAAAAAAAACGGCTTTCGCCGCTTAATTTTTTCGTTAATCAAATTTGGCAGCACTCCCGTGAAACAAATGTCAAACAAGAAATGACAATTGAATTAAATCCAAACAAACTTAAAATTATTTTCACGATTAATATTTAATCGGCACTTGTATCGCCGACGAATTTCTGATTTTTTTAAGCGGCTATTGAAAGTAATTACAACTTAGGCCAAATTTGTAGCGCTCTAAATATATTGAAACATAAAAATATTTTGTTAAACGCAACTGCAATCAATACTTTGGCCATGATAGTTTATAAATTTGATTCATCTTAGAAAAGAGGTTAATTTTTAAAAACAAATTTCAACTACGTTGCTCCAACAGAAATACAGTCAAACGTGTTTAAGTGGGACCTGGATAACTAGGAAAACTCTATAAGTAGGAATTTTTTGAGGTCCCTTCATTTTTGCGAACAAAAAGTGAGAAAAATGCTACCTCTGTAACTGGGACTCGATTTCCTAAAATTATTGCATTTTTACCTCTATAACTGAGACAAAATTGTACATTACTTCGATAAGTGAGATTATTCAATCAGATTCTCAGAAAAAACTGTAGTTTTCTGTTTTTATTTGAAATCACATCGTAGTAACCTTTTGTACTCAGTTCAAATTTTTTCATTTGAATCGAAAGCATATTGTTACTGTTATGTTATTTGCTCGCAATTCAGTTTCGTTATACGCGGTTAAAGAGTCAAACGTAAAATATTGGAAAATTAAACACTTTATCAATTAGTGTCAGCACATGAAAAAAGCAAGTCGGTAGAAGAACAATGTGTTGAGTTTAAGGTGCCAAAATCAACATTTTACTAAATTATTCAGGACAAAGAAAAAATCCAATTGAAAATCAAGGCAAGCAGAAAAGATTGCGTCAACCAAAATTTACTGGACTTGTGAAATGTCTCGTGATATGGATCAAATAATGTTTAAGTAACAATGTGCCAATCAATGGACCATTGATAAAACAAAAAGCTAGCAATTTTGCGAAGAGATTAAAAATGCAGGATTTTGTTGTGAGCAACGGTTGGTTCGATGGATTCAAGAAGCGAAATGATTTGGCTTTTAAGAAGGTTTGTGGTGAAAGTAACGCTGTATGCAATCAGTGGAAGAAAGATCTTCCTGAAATCTTGAGTGATTATTCCTCGGAGGATATTTTTAACGCCGATGAAACCGGCCTATTTTTTAAATGCCTTCCAAATAAAACGTTCACATTCAAAGGCGAGCAGTGCCATGGTGGGAAGCTCAGCAAGGACAGTGTAAACATACTCTTATGTGCTAATATGTCTGGAACTGAAAAGTTACCTCTTCTTCTGATCAGAAAATCACAAAAGCGCAGATGTTTTAAGGGCGTAACAAATTTACCAGTTCACTCAAAAAGATCAGAAATTGATGTTCAAATCGAAATTGTTTATAACATAGTGGACCCATCGCTTAAAAAAAAAATAATGTGTGTTGGTATTAAGTTACTACAGACGTCATTGTTGGCGCATTCAGGGAGAAGTGTGGCCACAAGCCGATTTTCACCTTGCGTTGCGGCGTGCCGCCTTTTCGCTCGTATCTCGGGAACGATTCGTCCTACGGCCATGATCATGTATAGCAAGGATGCGATACCCGTAGCTCGTTTGGCTGTTCCAGCTCTTACAACAACAAAAAAAAATATTAAGCTCACTCCGAGCTCGTTCCGTTATTTGAGCTAAATCATTTTGGACCACAATCATCGAATGTGCTTTGTTCCTGTAATTTTTTCTTCAACACATCGACTCGTTCAGCTCATGCCGTTATTCAAGTGAAATAATTTCGGTTCGCTATCGTTGCATCGGAGTTATTTAAAAATTTTCATCAATACTAGGAATTTTTTCGCAAAATATTTTTCAATACTAGTTTTTTTTACCGAAATTGATGTTTATGTTACCAGTTCTCGAAAAAATTTGTGTGCGAATCTCTGGTGTATAGTACACTAAATATCAAAGAGTGTCAAAAGAGACGAAGCTCTCGACAGAATTCTACTACATACTAACGCAAAAAAATTTAGTCGCGTCGCTGCTTTTAAAAACTCACCCACCTGTGGTGACTAATAAAATTTTTGATTTTACCACTTAGGGCATTTTTGTCCAAATTAGGGACATTTGAAAATTATTTTTATTATATAGTCGAAAAAATCAATGAAATTTAGACAAATTCTAAAAATTATTAAAATAAAGTGATAAATAATATAGTTTGGGGGATTATTGTCCTTTAAATAAGCAAAAATCACTACCTGGCTCTTTTCAGTTAAAAAACTTAGCATATGGTAACCTGCTCTTCTGACAAATGGCATATCATAATTCACCACTCATTTTTGCGCACAAAAATATTCATTCAATTGGAAAATTTGAACTACGAAAGGATTTGTATTATTATATTAAATAAAATATTATATTATTTATTAAAAAAAGCATCAGTTTTTCTTAAAACTAATTTACCAAATCATAAATGATTAATAATATATTGTATTTTCTTTATAGCTGCAAGCAAACAAGATGACAAAAAAATGCATTAAGGGATGTGCAGATGGAAAGTCGTTCTTCAATTTTCCAGATAAAATCAAACAGAGTAAAAGGTAAGTGCACTCATTTGAAATGCATATTAAATCTGCTCTCGTACTTTGTTTTGTACGCTACAGGTCTGCTCCCTTACGGAAAATTATAAGGTTTACTTTAGTGTCCATTCCCGCCAATTTTTAGTAAACCAAATTCTATGAATTAATATGGACTGAAAAAGTAATGCTCGGAGTTGGTTTCGGAGACATAGCCATTGAAAGTTGCGGATATGGCTTTTGTAAAAATGGATATAAGTTGGGAACCCTTGAATGGATATCAAAAATATGGGTGTCATAAGAAAGATAATGTATGTAATGGTCTACAATATTGGTCATAATGAAATCTATTCTATATTTGGCTAAACCTTCGAAACTAGATCCGAGTGATACTATTTTTAAAATTACACTTAAAAATTAAAATTGGATAGTGGGAACCAAAGAAAACCTGTTTCAATTGATTCAAATGCTTTTTATTGAACAAGTGCAAGTGTTTAAAATTAAAGTTTTATGAAAATATAGTTCTGAATGAGGACATGCTAGAATGCCCATTTTGTAAAAAAATAAAATGTACTTATTTTTATTTACAAGCTACTAAAGGTGAAACTGGCCTTAAAATTGAACTTACAATTGAAAAAAATTTGTTTGAAATTTTATTTTGAGCCGACAGTTAACGTTTGAGCTTTATCATTGTGAAAGTAACCCTTAGTGTGTACAAACGCAACAATACCCAGCAGGCAATTGAGCAAGGCCTTCTCAAAACAAAATGCAAATAAAAATATGTATACTCATTTTTTTATTATGATGTTTGTTTTTGTTTAGTAGTGAAATTTTAATTAGCAGAATAGTTACACTGCATTAAGTGTCTGCTTCATGTTATATCAGTCAAATTATAAAGCCAGAAAACGTCACAACAAATAACCATTCAAAATATCAACAAAAATACTTGCAAAAGTGCAAATGAGGTGACACGGATAAAAAAAAAATTAACTCAGTCTGACGGCGTATTAAAATTAAATTTTTTTATAATAGTTAGGGTCTAGTTGAGCGTGACACGACCTAAATTTCTTGCTCGGCTGAGCTCGCCAGAAAATGGGGGGTTCTTGTGCTCACTAACCGTCATATTCAAATTTCAACCTCGTGTCGAATTAGTAGAAACCTAAAGACTGAATCCTAAATAGTGGTGAAAGAATAGTAAAAGAGCGCGATGACGACGTGACATTTCCGAGCTAAGAAATATTTTCAAATAACTTTACATGGTGCTGCAATTAGTGTACCGATGCGTCCCATCCACCAACTCCGAAGTAAGCCTACAGCGTATTCTTCGCCTACACATTTGTTTCGAATATGCCCCTTACTTAATCCTGTTACGCCTTTAGCTGCAGCATCCTTGTCTGAAAATAGAACTCTATTCCATTATTAATTAACAAGACATTCACAATTTAACATTGAACATACACATGTATTTATTTTTATTAATTTTAATTAACGTTAAATATAAACTGAAATCATATTTTGACTAAGTTAATATATTTAACTTCTTATATAAGTTCTTATTTAAACGTTATGCAATAATTAAATTTAATTAGTCTTAAATTTAAATTCCATACTTTTTTTTTTGTTTAAATTTGACCTTATGAAAGAAGTCGAGTAAATTTGAATTTAATTTCTTAAATCTAAATTACAAAATCTTCCATTTTTTTTTTAATTTTAAATTTCTACTGAATTTTTTTTCTTTTGTTTTTATTTTTATTAAATTCACATATACAGCCGTTGAAAAATACTTAAGAACGACGAGTTAAATTTGCTCGAAGACACATCTCTTCGAAAGAAAACCAGTGGCACCATATTCTTTTTAGTGATGAAACAAAGAAAATTAGAATGGGGTCAGATGGTAGAAAGTGTGTAGGGTGACCAAAAGGAGCGGCATTTGATCCAAAGTACGTTTCACCAGTAGTCAAGCACGGTGGCGGATCAATAATGATTTGGGGATGCTTTTCGTGGAGTGGAGTCGGGCCAATGCACCAAATTGAAGGTACAATGGATGCAATTCAATATGTTGAGATACTCCAGAACGTAATGTTACCATGGGCCGAAGAGAATTTGCCGGTCATATGGAAATTTCAGCAAGACAATGACCCTAAACACACCTCTAGAGTTGCAAAAAAATTTTTTCAAGACAATTCTATTACTGTTCTGGAATGAGCATCTGTGGAATGACGTGAAGAATGCACTCAATACGCAAAATATCACGAACTTCGACCACTTGTTCGAAAGAGCAAAAGAAGCCTGGGAGGCCATTCTTGTGGAACGATGCAGGGCCTTAATTAAATCGATGCAACGGCGCTGTGCAGCTGTGATAAAGCAAAAAGGCTTTGCAACGAAGTATTAATCGTTTTTTGGATATTTTTTAATTGATTTTTAATATTTTACGATCAGTTTTTGAAACGTTCTTAAGTATTTTTCCTCGATATTTTTGTTATTTTTCAATTGAAGTAGTTTTTTTTTTGCAATTGAAGCTAAATATTTTATTTTTTCGTCTTAATATTATTAAAATATCTTTAATGCATAAAATGAAGCATAATTTGTAAGAAAATCAAATAATTTAAATGAATAAAACTTACTACAATGAAAACTAAACACTGTTCTTAAGTATTTTTCAACGGCTGTATATTTATTTTTTTACAAAGAAAAGGAATTTTTTTTGAAACTTAAATTGAATTCAGATTTAGATAATTATTTTTATTTTTATCAAAATTTCAATGCAGAAGAAAATTTTCATTTGACAATAACAATTTTAATTTTTAAACAAAGATAACACAAACGCTAAGTACACGTCACTTATGAATCAAACATGACATACATATATTATTCTTAAGGCAATTAAGCATAAAAGGTAAGTAATGAATCGGTAATGTAATAGGTAAGTAAGGAATCGGTAATGTAATGGGTAAGTAAGATAGGTATCAAATTTTAGACTTTATTTATTTCGTTTCTATTTTTTTTTTTCTTTTGTAGGTTTCAGATTTATTTATCAATTCTTCTTGTAAATTAGAATTCCTATAGGGTTTGGCCAAATTCCCTATAGGGTAGTTTGCAATTTGCAACATTAAAAAAAAAGATTTGAAAAAAATTTTGAAAAAACAAATGAATTATGAATAAATAATTCTTTACATTTTATAAAGATTTTAAATTCACTTAAATTTCAACGAAATTGTCACCTCTTCTAACTAAACTTTCTCCTTACTCCTTTCTGCCGATAACCAGAATATGTCTGACGCTCAGATTTTCTTTTGATGTTCTTCAGGTTCTATCGTCTTCTTTATGTTATGGTTCCGCTGATTCGATATAGCCTTCTTTTAATTTGCGGAATATTTTTGATTTTGGTGTAGCCTTCTTTAATTACGGAGTATTTTTGATTTTGTGGCACCTTCTTTTTTTTATGAACTATTTCTGATTTTATTTAATTTTATGGACTGTATCGGATTTTGTTTGAATTTTTGAACGGTATCTGATTTTGTTTAATTTTATGGACTATGTTTGATTTTGTTTAATTTTTTGAACGGTATCAGATTTTGTTTAATTTTATGGACTATTTTTGATTTTGGCATGTTTTATTTATTTTAGGGATTTTATTCTTTTCTTATTTTTAGATTTTTTCTTCTTTTCTATTTTCAGGTTTCACTTATAGCCCAAGAGTCGGCTGTAGAAAAGTCGAGTGTATAAGATTACAGCATGAAATGTATGTCAAATGATAGAGCTCGATGAGCGTAAACACAATATATAGGGTTGCCTTGCCAAAGCCTGTCCTAAATATGGGTGGCCACCCGTTTTTTGGGCCATTTTTTTTTTAATAAAAGGTGTATAAGATTACAGCATGAAATGTATGTCAAATGATAGAGATCGATGAGCTTAAACACAATATATAGGGTTGCCTTGCCAAAGCCTGTCCTAAATATGGGTTGCCACCCGTTTTTTAGGCCATTTTTTTTAATAAAAGTGTATAAGATTCCAGCTTAAAATGTGTGTCAAATGATAGAGCTTGTAGAGCCTAAATATAATATATAAGGTTGCTTTGCCAAATCCAGTCCCAAACGTGGGTTGCCACCTGCTTTTTAGGCCAAGATTTTTCAGAAAAATGTTTATAGTTCAAGATTTCAGCTCGATATGCATGTCAAATGATAGATCTTGATGAGTCTTAAAAAAAATATTTCGAGTAATCTTGTCGAGTCCCCTCCCAAATGTGGGTTGCCACCTGCTTTTTGGGCAAACTTTTTTTGGAAAAAAGTTTATGGTTTAAGACCGTAGCTTGAAATGTATGCCAAATGATAGACTTTGATGATCTCTAATAAAATATATAGGGTTGCCTTGCCGAATCCCGTCCCAAATGTGGGTTGCCACCTTTTTTTGGCCCAATTTTTTTCAGAAAAATGTTTATGGTTTGAGATTGCAGCTTGAAATGTGTGTTAAATGATAGACCTTGATGATCTCTAATAAAATATAGGGTTGCCTTGCCGAATCACGTCCCAAATGTGGGTTTCCACCTTTTTTTTGGCCCAAGTTTTTTCGGAAATATGTTTATAGTTTGAGATTTCAGCTTGAAATGTATGTCAAATGATAGACCTTGATGATCTCTAATAAAATATATAGGGCTGCCTTGCCGAATCCCGTCCCAAATGTGGGTTGCCACCTTTTTTTTGGCCCAATTTTTTTCAGAAAAATGTTTATGGTTTGAGATTGCAGCTTGAAATGTGTATCAAATGATAGACCTTGATGATCTCTAAAAAAATATATAGGGTTGCCTTGCCAAACCCCATCCCAAATCTGGGTTACCACTTTTTTTTGGCCCAAGTTTTTTCGGAAATATGTTTATAGTTTGAGATTTTATCTTGAAATGTGAGTCAAATGATAGACCTTCATGATCTCTAATAAAATATATAGGGTTGCCTTTCCGAATTCCATCCGAAATGTGGGTTGCCACCTTTTTTTGGCCCAATTTTTTTCAGAAAAATGTTTATGGTTTGAGATTGCAGCTTGAAATGTGTGTCAAATGATAGACCTTGATGATCTCTAAAAAGTAAACTAGATTTCATATTTTCGAAACAGATTTCCACATTAAAATTTATATTCCCTTTTAAAACATAGCTTCAATATGAAAAAAATCCTTTGTTCAATTATATTTATGTTTATATTTTTAAGTACAAAAATAATAAAAATTTGCAATTAGAGGAGGAAAAAATAAATTCTTCAAAATATTAAAAATAAAAAAATCCAAAAATTTAGACCTGATTTTTCATTTTAAATAAAAAAATTTAAATTTTTGACAAAATTTCATGATTATTTTCAGTTTTTACCACTGAAGACAACATAATCAAAAAATAATGAGAAATTCGAATTCCCCATTTAAAACTACTCCGAATGTGAGACTGAATTAAAAAAAAAAAGTTCACCTCAGCGATAACCACCATCGTTTTTAGGTTGTTGTTGAACTTTTTTTTTTATGCGAAAGTTTCAAGAGTAATATGGAAATCGCTAATCAGGAGCGCAATATCTAGAAAAAATTGGTTACACATCCCACTCGGGACACTTATGGGAATAGCAAACTGCCGGTGCCTCTAAATTTAAGAGACTTTTTTTTTTTTGAACCGGTCTAATATATACATATTTATATTTTCAGACTTTATTTCCAAAACGAGTGCAGCGATTTTGATGAAACTTGGGGGTTAGGTACATATGTAAACAAAATTAGGATTGGGCTGGGTTTTAACTTATCAAAGGCTCCTGGAGGCGCGTGGCACAGCCCTAAACTTTTATTTTCATAACGTCATATCTCGAAAACCATTCAAGATATTGTAATAAAATTTTGTACACAGATGCAGATCATAAATGTCTTAAATTTTGTCAAAAGTGGGCGGAATCGGAAAAGTGGGCGGGGCACTTTACAATAATTGAAAATATTGATTCAATATTACTCAAAAACGGCACTGACGATTTTCATAAAAATTTTATAGATAATACCACTAAAAGCAGTCATCATAACATGCTATGTCACTATACTGGCAAAACTCGTTGAAGGGCGTGGCACAGCCCACAATATTTATAAACGTTATAATAGGAGAACTAACAATGCAGTCGATATGAAATTTAGCATGGTAGGTATACTTGCTATAAGGTATTTTTTAACCTAAAATGGGCGCAATAGTACATGTGGGCGTGGCACCTCCCTTACAAGAAAAAAGCGTTAAATATTATATTTAGGGTCCTATGAGAGTAATGTTCTTAAAATTTGGTGAGGAGGCGTCGGTTACTATAACCTTTGAAATTAAATGTATTTCGACGGGATTACTTCAGTGGGCGTGGCACCTCCCAAATAAGCAAAAAACGTTTTGTGTAATATTTGGTGAACTATAAGAGTAATCCTAATAAAATTTTGTATAGAGATGTCGGATACTGTAAGCTTTGAAATTATATGGAATTCGACACGATTTTGTTAGTGGGCGTGGCAAGCAAAAAACGTTTTGTGCAATATTTGGTGAACTATAAAAGTAATCCTAATGAAATTTGGTATGGAGGTGTCGGTTGCTATAAGCTTTGAAATTAATTGGATTTCGACGGGATTTCGTCAGTGGGCGTGGCACCTCCCATAGATGCAAAAAACGTTTTGTGCTATATTTGGTGAACTGTACGAGTAATCCTAATGAAATTGGGTATAGAGATGTCGGTTACTATAAGCTTTAAAATTAATTGGATGTCGACGGGATTGAATCAGTGGGCGTGGTACCCCCATACAAGCAATACACGTTTTGTGTTAAATTTATGGTGCTATGAGAGTTATCTTTTTAAAATTTGGTATAGATATGTCGGTTCATAAAAACTCTCAAATTAAATGGACTTCGACGGGATTGCATCAGTGGGCGTGGTACTTTCAACTTTTTTTAACCTCTTTCAACATTTTCCATATTTTTCCGACTTTGTCAAACTCATTCAACTTTTTTCGACCTCATTCAATTTTTTTAGAGATATTCAACTTCTTTCGAGATTTTCAACCTTTTTCAACTTTAAGAAAGCAAAGACCAATATTGTAAATTTTTTACTTATTTGATCAATGCTATTTTTCAACAAACATGACAAAGATAACAAATGGAACAATTTTAACCTGGTAATTGGCTTAATTACTGTAAGTTCGATTAAATAATGTTTAATTATAAAATAATCAGTCGCTAAAATCAACTTTCTTAAAAACCATATGGTGAACCCGCCGTATTTCAAAATATGTGGCTGGCAACACCACAATTTCGAAAAAATAAAAATCATAGCATGACTTTAGGCAACGGTCTAACAGGCTATGGCAGCAAGCGAGAAAGTGACAAAAAGATGACAAATGGAATATGCGCACTCTGTACACTTCATGACAAGTCCCTCAGTAGCTCGAGTGTTAGAGCGGCCGTCGCATAACATGCAATTGCATGTTACTGCATGAACGGTCAGGGGTTCGAGTCCATGTACAGAATTAACCAAACTGGTCTGATGAGGCTATTGGTAATATCCGAAACATGTCACCAATTACCAGGTTAAAATTGTTCCATTTGTTATCTTTTTCAACTTTTTTTTTCGATTTTTTCAACCATATTCAACTTTCTTCGACTTTGAACGTCATTCAATTTTTTTAGATTTATTCAACTTCTTTCATTTGTTTCAATATTTTTCAACCTCTTTCAACTTTTTTCAACATTTTCCGTCTTTGTCAACCTTATTCAACTTTTTTCACTTATTGAGCCTCATTCAACTTTTTTAGAGTTATTCAACTTTCTTCAACCGTTTCAACATTTTTCAACCTCTGTCAACTTTTTTCAGCATTTTCCACCTTTGTCAACCTTATTCACCTTTTTTCGACTTTTTTAACCTTATTCAACTTTTTTCGAATTATTCAACTTCTTTCAACTGTTTCAACATTTTTCAACCTCTTTCAACTTTTTTCTACATTTTCCATATTTTTCCGACTTTTTGAACGTCATTCAACTTTTTTAGAGTTATTCAACTTCTTTGATTTGTTTCAACATTTTTCAACCACTTTCAACTTTTTTCAACATTTTCCGACTTTGTCAACCTTATTCAACTTTTTTAGAGATATTCAACTTTTTTCGAGTTTTTCAACCACTTTCAACTTTATTCAACTTCATTCAATTTTTTCGACTTTTTCAACCATATTCAACTTTTTCAACCTCATCAAATTTTTTTTGAGATATTTCAACTTTTTTCGAGTTTTTCAAACTCTTTTGACTTTTTTCAATCTCATTTAATTTTTTCGACTGTTTCAACTTTTTTCAACCTCATTCAACTTTTTTCGACTTTTTGAACCTCATTCAATTTTTTTCGAATTATTCAACTTCTTTCAACTGCTTCAACATTTTTCAACCTCTTTCAACATTTTCCGAGTATGTCAACCTTATTCAACTTTTTTGACTTTTTGAACCACATTCAACTTTCTTAGAGTTATTTAACTTTTTTCAACCGTTTCAACATTTTTCAATCTCTTTCAATTTTTTTCAACATTTTCCGCCTTTGTCAACCTTATTCACCTTTTTTCGACTTATTTAACCTCATTCAACTTTTTTCGAATTATTCAACTTCTTTTAACTGTTTCAACATTTTTCAACCTTTTTCAACTTTCTTCAACATTTTCCATATTTTTCCGACTTTTTGAACGTAATTCAGCTTCTTTCGAATTTTTCAACCTCTTTCAACTTTTTTTGAGTTATTCAGCTTCTTTCAACTGTTTCAACATTTTACAACCTCTTTTAATTTTTGTCAACATTTTTCATATTTTTCCGACTTTGTCAACTTCATTTAACTTTTCTTGACTTTTTCAACATCGTTCAACTTTTTTCGAGATTTTCAACTTTTTGGAGATTTTCAACCTCTTTCAACTTTTTCAACACTTTTCACTTTCACGCTTCAACTTCTCTCAACTTTTTTCTGTTCCATTTTTTTCCGACTTTTCCAACATTTTTCGCCTTTTCAACCCATTTCAACATAGCCCATACTACTTTTTTTAACCATTATTTACGTTTTTCAACCTCTTACAACTTTCTTAATTTTTATTTTTGCTTTTCAACTCTTTTTAATGTTTTTAAAATATTTCAACTTATTCAATATTAGTCAACTTTTTACAACAAATTCCATATTTTTTCGATTTTTTCAACCTTAAAACGAAAAACCGAACAGTGGTCGGTCTCCTGGTACTACATACATAAATCAGCAATATGCCGTTTAAGGCACCTATTGCGGTCTTCGAACCGATTGGGAGGGCGTCGCATTTGTTTTTTGTTTAAATCAAATTTCACATTGTAAGGGTTAAAGATAAAAATTTTAAGTTAACTTTTTTAATTTTTTTATCTTGTTTCGAAGCGATTGGGAGGGCTCGTATGTCATTGAAAATATTTTTGTTATATACTTCAGTTATCATTTTATATTATTTAATTAGTATTTCATTTTTTATGTACATATTTACATACGCAATTTTGTTTTTTTTTAATAGTAAATTATTTATTTTATTATTATTTTTTTGTGTTATATTGTTTTAGTTTGATTTGAAGCTTATCACGAATTGCATTTGCGTTTTCTACCTTTTTTATTGATTTTTAATTTTTTAAATGTTAAACGCTCTTTTTATTTTTGCCATTAATTTATATCATTCTATTGGTATTTAATGATGAACGAAACTGTTTTTTTTTAGATTTTGAAAGAAATTTGCTCATGTAACAAAGCAGATATTTCTTTTAAAGGTCTAAGAAAATAAATCGTTTTTTGTTTAACCATTAGGCCCGCTGACTTGGTTTTTCTCTTTTTAATATTTTCCATAAGAAAAATTTGCATGACAAACTGAAACGTTTTTTCTTATTACTGTTTAGGCGGGCTGCTTGGATGCGTCTTCTGGGTGTCGATGGCAGCATTGATGGAAACGTTTATGCTTGCCAAAGCCACTTTTCAAAAATTATGTATACCCACACCAGTCTTTCAAGAGATGCTGTTCCTAATTTATTTTTAAGTAATTTAAAAGTTTGTGATTATAATTCACCAATTGTTTACGCGTAAACATAAAAACGCGGCAACTCTCATATGTTTACGCGTAAATTTTAAAAACGTCAAATGGCAACACTTTCATTTTACTCGTCATATGTTTATCACTGAACTTAACTAGTTTAATGTCAATTCAGCAGATTGAGACTCGAGGTCGTATGTGTTGCCGTCCCTGTCCCTCCACCGTGACCTTGAAAAATGTCATTGTCCACGTCAGCAAAATTCTTTCTTTCGTTACTCATTATCCATTTCTCATATCGACAACGTCATAGCGGAGTGAATTCCTAATTTTATAACTTAAATATAACTTAAAGTACTTAAAATTTAGCTTAAACTCTATTTAAAAGAAAAAAAATCTAAAATAACTTAACCTAGGTTACAATAACTTAATACTATTCCTTAAAACTAAATAAAACATTTGTGGTGAAACCAAAGCAAGTGCGGTTTATTGTGCATTTTTTGTGTTTGTGCCTTGACCGCAGCAGACCACAATAGCCACACCAGCATCATCAACTTCATCGTTGGAACCTGCACCATCACCGGCGCAACCGCCCAGCATCATCATCATCACCACCACCACACCAGCAACACACCAACAACAACAACAGCTCGAACATCATCCCCAACAGCACCAGGTAAACCTTTGCCTTAGGGGACGTCCATTAATTACGTGAGCTAAAATGGGGGGAGGGCGTCCAGCAAAATCTCACCAAGGGGGGAAGGGGTCCGAATTTTCAAAAAAACACCTCACATAATTAATGGACGTCCCCTTACGTACATTTTTATATAAAAAAAAGGAAATTTTTTTCCCTACCAAACACCAATGCTTAATGTAACTGGGGACTCAGATTTACCACTAGATTCAGGACTTTGGCTCACTTCAACATGTTATGTTCAATCATCCCAGAATTGTGCCAATGCTATTCATTCGCGTAGATCTTTACTCCCGTTATTAGAATACTCTTCTGAATCACGTTTTAATCAACCAATGTTTGAAGATGATTGTTGATGATTACGCATCGTTTAAACAAGCATAGCAGTTGATGCACCCCTGCGTATCCCTGACAATAAACAAAGCCCAGCAATTGATACATCCCTGTACGTGAATGGCAGCAAAGACAAAGAACAAAATAGAACAATTTGAATTTCAATAGAGCAACGGCCATACAAGCGTACAGGAAAATACAAGATTGAAACAACAAACCACGCATTAAATTTAAAACGCATAATAACTGAAGAGCAATTTATACAAAATTAAACTTTACTTTTAACTCTTTATAAATATTAAACTGAATTCATTTAATATACAACTTTGAGTTTTATTTGAGACACGCCGGTTAAGTTTTGCCTTACAATGATTCTAAGTCATTGGTCAATGAAAATCCTCTGCCAGACAACAGTATTTTATGTTTAGATAATATTCTTCTTAATATTGAAGATCAAAATTTTACTACAGTTATCGACAGAGATATTCAGGGACGAAAATAATCCTAGAAAGCTAAGAATGCTTCAGGAGATTGTAAAATTAAAACAAACAGTTAATGTCTTAAAACATAAGATTTGTGACCAAAACATAGAAATTGAAATTCGCGATTTAGAATTAAAAAAAGTTCGTGATGAAAAAGATATAAAAACTAGCATTGACACAAATAAAGATAAGCAGTTAATTGAACAAATTTGCAGTAAACTGCCCTTTCAAGTAGCGCTTTGTGTTAAGAATTGTCTTGAGAATTGCAATCGTAAGCCGATGGGGCGAAGGTATAGCGATATTCTGAAAACAATAGCATTAGGAGTTTACTTTTTGTCGCCTTTAGCTTATAGATATTTGCAGAAATTATTCTGTTGGCCGGAAATACGAACTCTGCAGAGTTTTGTTCAAGATTGACCACGGTCTCCGGGGAACACAAACAGTAGCCTTTAAACTTTAGAATTGCGTAGCCGCGGTTTTTCTGCAGAGCAGAAGTTTGTTTCTTTGTGCATTAAGGAAATGGCATTGAAAGTGTACTGTGTAGGTGTAGAAGACTACGGTAATGAAAACCGTACTTCTAGGTTTGCTCCTAGTGTTTTGACGATAATGGTCCAAGGGATTGGTGGAGACTTTTGGATGCACGCCTTATCGTATTTCTTCGTGCCTGGTGCATGTAAATAGTTAAAAGTTAAAAAGTATGTTTTCGAGGCCATTGAGCAGCTTCAATTTATAGGGTTATCTGTTGTTCATTTTGTCTACGACCAGGGATCGAATTTTGTAAAGTTTGCCAAATTACTGGGAGTAAAAGAGGTGACTCCAATTTTCGTAGTAAATGGACAGAAGGTGTTTTTCTTTTTTGACTCACCACATCTGATTAGAAGCACGCGCAACTGCTTCCAAAATCCCAAAAATTCGCTCATGTTTGATAATGCTCCCGTAGCATGGAGTCATATTGTTCGTTTTTATGATTGCGATTCGACTTTGGAATATAGATGTGCTCATAAGCTTACGAAAAAGCACATAGAACCGAATAATTTCGATAATATGCATGTTCGTTTGGCATTGCATGTATTTAGTAATAGTTACTTGTGGTATGCAGCCTTTAATAAATAGCGGTCTGCCAAAGTCTTCAACGATGCAAAATACCATCAAGTTTTTAAAATTCTTTGATCAATTTTTTAATAATTTTAATAGTAGAGGCGTTCTTAACTCAAATTCACTTAAAGGCGCCTATTGTGAATCAGATGAGCAATTAGATTTCTTACGAAAGGCTAAAATCCTACTTAAATCCATTAAAATTAAGGATAGGAAAGGTTCTGACTCAACAAATACCTTTAACTTCATTAAGGGATGGCTTTTAGATATAAGTTGTTTAATAGAATTGTGGCAATTTTTATCACAAAAAAACTTTCCTTACATTGAAACGAGACGACTTAATCAGGATGCTTTAGAACATTTATTTGGTAACATTAGAAAAGGATCAGGAAATTCAAGAGTAGTGACTTGTCAGATGTTTTCTGCTAGATTTCAGGAAGTGTGGGGACTACCTTACGTTAATGTAGTTGTCAATGGGAATTGTGAGCCAATTATTGACGATGAAAATGCCTCCTCACTTCCATTATTCGTTTCATTAGCAATTTCTGCTTCTAGTTGTAATATTTTTGCAGTTTGCAATTTACTATTGAACTTTGTGCATTTGGATTCGAAGTCCTCGGTTTTCTTGGTAATATTCGTTGAAAATTTATTGTTGTTTACAGGCTGAGTAGTTGGTGCTATCATCTTCGTCATCACTGGAATCAGATTCATTACAAATGGCTTCAAAAATGTCGAGTGAACCTTCTTTCAAATTAATTTAAGAATGGTGGATTTTTGCTTTCTTGCTTCTTGTGGCTCATTAGACAGGTTTTGCATGGTGGGGTTAGTTTTCTGTAAGGAAGAAATTACATAAGTTTATATTTAAACTATAAAACTATAAAATAACTTACGACAATCTTCTGATTTTATATTGAAATGTCATTTATAGTAGGACCTCAAAGTCAGCTGTTAGTTTGTCACCATACTGAAAAATAAATAAAAATTTCACCTTTTCCACGGTTGCAAAATTCAGCAAATTTCACTAATACATACGGGACCAACGCAAACGTAACCTCACATTGCCATTGGACCATCGCAAACACAATGTGAGGTACATTTGCTTTACATTTTTTAGCATTCTTCTTCTTTTTCTTAGTTTTTTTATAAAGAAAACGGAATAAAAAGAACATTATTATGCTTACCCAAAAATTTATAATGATTTTTAAGGATCAAAAAATTATATTGCATTATGTTCGGCAAGTTTCAAAAAGCATTGCAATTGTATTTTAAAATTTTCATATTTTGGGATTATTTTCAGTAAATTTTTTTTTTCACCACGACGTGAAGATGTTGCCACTACGGACAAAAATATGCCAAAAATTGTTTCAAATCAGCAAAGTTTTCCCGAAAACCTAGTTATTATGACATCTTTCAACAAGTTAACTTATCTTTGCGTATACATATATTCCATAACCCGAAAAATGATTTAAATCGCTTGAAAACAAGTTTATTTATCATAAACCAACAATTACGCACGCTATTGTGGTTCAATATTAGACCAATATCTCATGATGCGCAGGCGTGTACCAATATCCGTACAGCTAACAATCAAACAATCTGCGCTACGGATGCACCTAGCAACAATTAAAAATGAATACGACTATGACATTGCAGAGATGGTACGATACAATGATGCAGTACAATTTGTGCAGAGGACAATGATACGTATTTTTAATTATATTGTGGAGGTACCATTTACACGTATATCTGTCGGAGATTTAAACTTGCTGTGCCCGGGCAATTTATCTCTCCCCAACAGATTATTAACATGGATTTGGCGAATTACAGTAGCAATTTTTCTCGCGTTGGTCGTACTATATCTTTTAGACCAGCCATTAATTGCCCAAACGATTTCTACTATTATTCTCAGTCCACTGAAACTTCTTATGCGGCTTATCGCAACCGGCATCTCGCTACTATATTACCTGAGTACGACGCTAGTCTCTTTCGTAATGACAAGCGTCTCAAGAAGTTTAAACGAAGGCTCGAGCCCTGGACAAGAGAGCAGTACGTGGAGTCCATGGCGAACCCAAGTAAGAGAAAGTTTTACTCCGATGTACTACGAGAGCTTATGGAAGGTAGAAACGCCTCCTCGAGAATCACTCCTTTCACTAAGCTGGAAAAAATGTCAACAGGTAAGTACAAACCTCCTAGACTTATTCAGGCAAGGAACCCAACATTCAATATCGAGTACGGGAGGTTCATTAAGCCATTGGAACTCGCAGTTAAGGGATGTTTACAATTCGGCAAAGGAAACTACGATGATGTTGGGAGAAAGGTACATAAATTATCCCAAAAGTACTCCTATTACACCGAAGGAGACCACGTCGCATTTGATGCTCATGTTACGGTGGATATGCTGCGCCTTTGTCACCGATATTACGAAAGATGTTTCAAACAGTGCGCTGAGCTCCGTAAGTTATGTAGAAGAACTATTAAGAATCGTTGTCGTAGTAGGGATGGCGACTCTTATACTGTACAAGGCACGCGAATGTCCGGCGATGTGGACACGTCGTTTGGCAATTGCCTTATCAATTATTACATACTTACTTCTATATTACAATCTCTTGGTATTTCGGGCGAAGCTATTGTCAATGGAGATGACTTCATTCTCTTCACTGACCGACCAATTGGCCCAGAATTTCGCGTACTACTTAGCACTTACAACATGGACACTAAAATACACAATAGTGTTTGCTGCATACACAAAGTTGAATTTTGCCGTTCTAAATTGGTATACGCCCCAGATGGATATCCCACCATGGCGTTTGACCCTGCACGCTTACATAAGATCTACGGCTGCACTTATCGGAATTATCCTGATAAGCCTTATCGGCTTTATTTAGAAGCCGTACAACATGCCAATGCTCTAATCAATAGAAATTCACCAACCCGGTATCGATGGCATGAATTGGCAAAAGGCCTGACAACAAAGCATTTAAATTTGTTGGACGACTCATTAAGCATAATAAGTTAGAGGAATGCATTAACGTTACTTGATTTACCTTTGTATTAAGTAAAAACTTAAGCCGAAAAATTTTTACTTAATGTTTGATTTAAAACTAAACACGAATAATCGCACCCGTTTTCTGTTCTTTATAAATCTAAAACTCGATCAGATTTAATTCTATTACAATTTTTTAAGCAGGCAAATTTTATTAAATAAATAAATAGTCTTATTAGATTATGATTAGATACTTTTAAAATTAAAAAACATAATGACAGTTTTTCGTAGAAATAAATAAAAATAGAGTTGATAGAGTTAAATTGAATGAATTTGTTTTGGAAAATAAGAATAATTAATGGTTCCTGATATACTTTTTTCTGAGGAAAAACTTGTTATAGCTAAAAATTGTTGTTATTTCGACGAATAAAAATTTAATGAACTATTGGAAATCTAATTAAAAATGTATTATGTTCGTATCGATTTTTCCTTAAAAATCGTTTTTAAATGAATCTGTACTAAAACGTAAAAACATTTCAAATTTTCGATTTGAATCGTTTTAAAATTAAACTTCTGTAATAATTGCATTTCACCGCAGATAATGGGAAGCAATATTTTCTTTGAATTAAACGAAATTCATTCGATTTATACTATTATGAATTTGTTTTCTCTATGGTTAACTCTGTTCATTCTGCCGACTATTTGTCTCCATGCTGAATATGTGGGCATAATATAACTTTTTTCAATTATTCGATCTCATTTCTGAAACATTTTTATTCACATTCACAGGAAAACTGACAAAAATTAATGGCAGTTAAACAAAAACTTGTTATTGCAACCTGCTGCTGTAAAAGCGAAATGTTTGTTGATATTATCATTAAAGTTACATCGTTTTGAAAAAACATTAGTTTAGGTATGAAGTAAATAAGAACTTTGAAACATTTTTTGTATTATGACAACATTAAAAAAATATGAAACTTTTCAATTATTTAACATTGATATAAATTTCCCAAGTGTTTCCTCCAATCGCCTAATAATACCCCAAATAAAAAGAAAATTTCCACAAATTTTGTTTCCGGCAGCATTGTTTTGAACGAGTCACACGTATTATCTGACATGAAATACGTGTGAGCAGAATTTTTTGGCAGAATCGAGCTTCATCTCTTTGGATACTCTTTGCTAAATATAACATTTAACGTTTTTGGCATATGAGGAAGGTGTCACATCTTGTGGTGCTGATTTTGAAGTTTAGGGTTGGATACATTTTAAAGTATATTTGATATAGACATTTCTATTTGATTGTTGTCCACTGATTATTAGAAATTAAATTGAATGTACCGAACTTCTCTGTTCATGACTATGGGTGTTATGGGTTATGACTGTAATTTTTGATTATATAATATTCAATTTATTTCATACATAAATCTATCGGATACAATTTCTTAAGATTTACATCAGGGGCGACCAAAAGTTTCTTATGGAAGTGCAAACACCAATACATGTAAACTTTATTTAAAAAAAATAATAATAATAATAATTCAGTATGTACACTGAAAAAAAATGCATTTTCTGCAAAGTTAACTACATATAATTAAAAAAAAAAAATATTTGAAAGCATATCATACATTGCGCTTCAGCCTTAAAATTATGAATGAAAAAAAAATCACATTCCCACTTCTCTTCTAAAGTTCTGAAATTCATTTTGCAAGGTTTATAAAAACTTTTTAAGCTCCGATACTCCGAGTAAATTAAATTTGAAACTCAAATCAAACACAAGTTTTTCCAAGTGCTTTTCAATGAACACCTGCAAACTTTTTTCCACGAAATCAATCGTTAGACAACAGCAAAATCTACGTTGAAGATCGCTGTCGCAAATGTCTACCAACAAAGCATATGAAAGTGTTGTTGCTTTGCACATTTATGCAGGCCAAGAAGAAATGGACGTCCGTTAATTACGTGAGCTAAAATAGGGGGGAGGGGGTCCGGCAAAATCTCACCAAGGGAGGGAGGGGGTCAAGGAAAACCTCACGTCAACTTTTTAATGCATAGAATTTACATTAAAAATTATAATTTAAATCTCACAGGAGGGAGGGGGGGGGCGGTCCTGCCAGATCTCACCGAATCTCACCAAGGGAGGGGGGCAGTCCGAATTTTCAAAAAAAAACACCTCACGTAATTAATGGACGTCCCCAAACATAAGAAACGAAAATGACAAAATTGTTTGTGTATTTCGTATTGCTAAGTGCGGAGTGCTGTGTCTGTGTATTGGAATGCACAGCTTCTACTTCTTTTAACTGTTACAACATTTTCCAACCTCTTTCTACTTTTTTCAACATTTTCCATATTTTTCCGACTTTTTGAACGTAATTCAGCTTCTTTCGAATTTTTCAACCTCTTTCAACTTTTTTTGAGTTATTCAGCTTCTTTCAACTGTTTCAAAATTTTACAACCTCTTTTAATTTTTGTCAACATTTTCCATATTTTTCCGACTTTGTCAACTTCATTTAACTTTTCTTGACTTTTTCAACATCGTTCAACTTTTTTCGAGATTTTCAACTTTTTGGAGATTTTCAACCTCTTTCAACTTTTTCAACACTTTTCACTTTCACGCTTCAACTTCTCTCAACTTTTTTCTGTTCCATTTTTTTCCGACTTTTCCAACATTTTTCGCCTTTTCAACCCATTTCAACATAGCCCATACTACTTTTTTTAACCATTATTTACGTTTTTCAACCTCTTACAACTTTCTTAATTTTTATTTTTGCTTTTCAACTCTTTTTAATGTTTTTAAAATATTTCAACTTATTCAATATTAGTCAACTTTTTACAACAAATTCCATATTTTTTCGATTTTTTCAACCTTAAAACGAAAAACCGAACAGTGGTCGGTCTCCTGGTACTACATACATAAATCAGCAATATGCCGTTTAAGGCACCTATTGCGGTCTTCGAACCGATTGGGAGGGCGTCGCATTTGTTTTTTGTTTAAATCAAATTTCACATTGTAAGGGTTAAAGATAAAAATTTTAAGTTAACTTTTTTAATTTTTTTATCTTGTTTCGAAGCGATTGGGAGGGCTCGTATGTCATTGAAAATATTTTTGTTATATACTTCAGTTATCATTTTATATTATTTAATTAGTATTTCATTTTTTATGTACATATTTACATACGCAATTTTGTTTTTTTTTAATAGTAAATTATTTATTTTATTATTATTTTTTTGTGTTATATTGTTTTAGTTTGATTTGAAGCTTATCACGAATTGCATTTGCGTTTTCTACCTTTTTTATTGATTTTTAATTTTTTAAATGTTAAACGCTCTTTTTATTTTTGCCATTAATTTATATCATTCTATTGGTATTTAATGATGAACGAAACTGTTTTTTTTTAGATTTTGAAAGAAATTTGCTCATGTAACAAAGCAGATATTTCTTTTAAAGGTCTAAGAAAATAAATCGTTTTTTGTTTAACCATTAGGCCCGCTGACTTGGTTTTTCTCTTTTTAATATTTTCCATAAGAAAAATTTGCATGACAAACTGAAACGTTTTTTCTTATTACTGTTTAGGCGGGCTGCTTGGATGCGTCTTCTGGGTGTCGATGGCAGCATTGATGGAAACGTTTATGCTTGCCAAAGCCACTTTTCAAAAATTATGTATACCCACACCAGTCTTTCAAGAGATGCTGTTCCTAATTTATTTTTAAGTAATTTAAAAGTTTGTGATTATAATTCACCAATTGTTTACGCGTAAACATAAAAACGCGGCAACTCTCATATGTTTACGCGTAAATTTTAAAAACGTCAAATGGCAACACTTTCATTTTACTCGTCATATGTTTATCACTGAACTTAACTAGTTTAATGTCAATTCAGCAGATTGAGACTCGAGGTCGTATGTGTTGCCGTCCCTGTCCCTCCACCGTGACCTTGAAAAATGTCATTGTCCACGTCAGCAAAATTCTTTCTTTCGTTACTCATTATCCATTTCTCATATCGACAACGTCATAGCGGAGTGAATTCCTAATTTTATAACTTAAATATAACTTAAAGTACTTAAAATTTAGCTTAAACTCTATTTAAAAGAAAAAAAATCTAAAATAACTTAACCTAGGTTACAATAACTTAATACTATTCCTTAAAACTAAATAAAACATTTGTGGTGAAACCAAAGCAAGTGCGTTTTATTGTGCATTTTTTGTGTTTGTGCCTTGACCGCAGCAGACCACAATAGCCACACCAGCATCATCAACTTCATCGTTGGAACCTGCACCATCACCGGCGCAACCGCCCAGCATCATCATCATCACCACCACCACACCAGCAACACACCAACAACAACAACAGCTCGAACATCATCCCCAACAGCACCAGCACACCTTTGCCTTAGGGGACGTCCATTAATTATGTGAGCTAAAATGGGGGGGAGGGCGTCCGGCAAAATCTCACCAAGGGGGGAAGGGGTCCGAATTTTCAAAAAAACACCTCACATAATTAATGGACGTCCCCTTACGTACATTTTTATATAAAAAAAAGGAAATTTTTTTCCCTACCAAACACCAATGCTTAATGTAACTGGGGACTCAGATTTACCACTAGATTCAGGACTTTGGCTCACTTCAACATGTTATGTTCAATCATCCCAGAATTGTGCCAATGCTATTCATTCGCGTAGATCTTTACTCCCGTTATTAGAATACTCTTCTGAATCACGTTTTAATCAACCAATGTTTGAAGATGATTGTTGATGATTACGCATCGTTTAAACAAGCATAGCAGTTGATGCACCCCTGCGTATCCCTGACAATAAACAAAGCCCAGCAATTGATACATCCCTGTACGTGAATGGCAGCAAAGACAAAGAACAAAATAGAACAATTTGAATTTCAATAGAGCAACGGCCATACAAGCGTACAGGAAAATACAAGATTGAAACAACAAACCACGCATTAAATTTAAAACGCATAATAACTGAAGAGCAATTTATACAAAATTAAACTTTACTTTTAACTCTTTATAAATATTAAACTGAATTCATTTAATATACAACTTTGAGTTTTATTTGAGACACGCCGGTTAAGTTTTGCCTTACAATGATTCTAAGTCATTGGTCAATGAAAATCCTCTGCCAGACAACAGTATTTTATGTTTAGATAATATTCTTCTTAATATTGAAGATCAAAATTTTACTACAGTTATCGACAGAGATATTCAGGGACGAAAATAATCCTAGAAAGCTAAGAATGCTTCAGGAGATTGAAAAATTAAAACAAACAGTTAATGTCTTAAAACATAAGATTTGTGACCAAAACATAGAAATTGAAATTCGCGATTTAGAATTAAAAAAAGTTCGTGATGAAAAAGATATAAAAACTAGCATTGACACAAATAAAGATAAGCAGTTAATTGAACAAATTTGCAGTAAACTGCCCTTTCAAGTAGCGCTTTGTGTTAAGAATTGTCTTGAGAATTGCAATCGTAAGCCGATGGGGCGAAGGTATAGCGATATTCTGAAAACAATAGCATTAGGAGTTTACTTTTTGTCGCCTTTAGCTTATAGATATTTGCAGAAATTATTCTGTTGGCCGGAAATACGAACTCTGCAGAGTTTTGTTCAAGATTGACCACGGTCTCCGGGGAACACAAACAGTAGCCTTTAAACTTTAGAATTGCGTAGCCGCGGTTTTTCTGCAGAGCAGAAGTTTGTTTCTTTGTGCATTAAGGAAATGGCATTGAAAGTGTACTGTGTAGGTGTAGAAGACTACGGTAATGAAAACCGTACTTCTAGGTTAGCTCCTAGTGTTTTGACGATAATGGTCCAAGGGATTGGTGGAGACTTTTGGATGCACGCCTTATCGTATTTCTTCGTGCCTGGTGCATGTAAATAGTTAAAAGTTAAAAAGTATGTTTTCGAGGCCATTGAGCAGCTTCAATTTATAGGGTTATCTGTTGTTCATTTTGTCTACGACCAGGGATCGAATTTTGTAAAGTTTGCCAAATTACTGGGAGTAAAAGAGGTGACTCCATTTTTCGTAGTAAATGGACAGAAGGTGTTTTTCTTTTTTGACTCACCACATCTGATTAGAAGCACGCGCAACTGCTTCCAAAATCCCAAAAATTCGCTCATGTTTGATAATGCTCCCGTAGCATGGAGTCATATTGTTCGTTTTTATGATTGCGATTCGACTTTGGAATATAGATGTGCTCATAAGCTTACGAAAAAGCACATAGAACCGAATAATTTCGATAATATGCATGTTCGTTTGGCATTGCATGTATTTAGTAATAGTTACTTGTGGTATGCAGCCTTTAATAAATAGCGGTCTGCCAAAGTCTTCAACGATGCAAAATACCATCAAGTTTTTAAAATTCTTTGATCAATTTTTTAATAATTTTAATAGTAGAGGCGTTCTTAACTCAAACTCACTTAAAGGCGCCTATTGTGAATCAGATGAGCAATTAGATTTCTTACGAAAGGCTAAAATCCTACTTAAATCCATTAAAATTAAGGATAGGAAAGGTTCTGACTCAACAAATACCTTTAACTTCATTAAGGGGTGGCTTTTAGATATAAGTTGTTTAATAGAATTGTGGCAATTTTTATCACAAAAAAACTTTCCTTACATTGAAACGAGACGACTTAATCAGGATGCTTTAGAACATTTATTTGGTAACATTAGAAAAGGATCAGGAAATTCAAGAGTAGTGACTTGTCAGATGTTTTCTGCTAGATTTCAGGAAGTGTGGGGACTACCTTACGTTAATGTAGTTGTCAATGAGAATTGTGAGCCAATTATTGACGATGAAAATGCCTCCTCACTTCCATTATTCGTTTCATTAGCAATTTCTGCTTCTAGTTGTAATATTTTTGCAGTTTGCAATTTACTATTGAACTTTGTGCATTTGGATTCGAAGTCCTCGGTTTTCTTGGTAATATTCGTTGAAAATTTATTGTTGTTTACAGGCTGAGTAGTTGGTGCTATCATCTTCGTCATCACTGGAATCAGATTCATTACAAATGGCTTCAAAAATGTCGAGTGAACCTTCTTTCAAATTAATTTAAGAATGGTGGATTTTTGCTTTCTTGCTTTTTGTGGCTCATTAGACAGGTTTTGCATGGTGGGGTTAGTTTTCTGTAAGGAAGAAATTACATAAGTTTATATTTAAACTATAAAACTATAAAATAACTTACGACAATCTTCTGATTTTATATTGAAATGTCATTTATAGTAGGACCTCAAAGTCAGCTGTTAGTTTGTCACCATACTGAAAAATAAATAAAAATTTCACCTTTTCCACGGTTGCAAAATTCAGCAAATTTCACTAATACATACGGGACCAACGCAAACGTAACCTCACATTGCCATTGGACCATCGCAAACACAATGTGAGGTACATTTGCTTTACATTTTTTAGCATTCTTCTTCTTTTTCTTAGTTTTTTTATAAAGAAAACGGAATAAAAAGAACATTATTATGCCCACCCAAAAATTTATAATGATTTTTAAGGATCAAAAAATTATATTGCATTATGTTCGGCAAGTTTCAAAAAGCATTGCAATTGTATTTTAAAATTTTCATATTTTGGGATTATTTTCAGTAAATTTTTTTTTTCACCACGACGTGAAGATGTTGCCACTACGGACAAAAATATGCCAAAAATTGTTTCAAATCAGCAAAGTTTTCCCGAAAACCTAGTTATTATGACATCTTTCAACAAGTTAACTTATCTTTGCGTATACATATATTCCATAACCCGAAAAATGATTTAAATCGCTTGAAAACAAGTTTATTTATCATAAACCAACAATTACGCACGCTATTGTGGTTCAATATTAGACCAATATCTCATGATGCGCAGGCGTGTACCAATATCCGTACAGCTAACAATCAAACAATCTGCGCTACGGATGCACGTAGCAACAATTAAAAATGAATACGACTATGACATTGCAGAGATGGTACGATACAATGATGCAGTACAATTTGTGCAGAGGACAATGATACGTATTTTTAATTATATTGTGGAGGTACCATTTACACGTATATCTGTCGGAGATTTAAACTTGCTGTGCCCGGGCAATTTATCTCTCCCCAACAGATTATTAACATGGATTTGGCGAATTACAGTAGCAATTTTTCTCGCGTTGGTCGTACTATATCTTTTAGACCAGCCATTAATTGCCCAAACGATTTCTACTATTATTCTCAGTCCACTGAAACTTCTTATGCGGCTTATCGCAACCGGCATCTCGCTACTATATTACCTGAGTACGACGCTAGTCTCTTTCGTAATGACAAGCGTCTCAAGAAGTTTAAACGAAGGCTCGAGCCCTGGACAAGAGAGCAGTACGTGGAGTCCATGGCGAACCCAAGTAAGAGAAAGTTTTACTCCGATGTACTACGAGAGCTTATGGAAGGTAGAAACGCCTCCTCGAGAATCACTCCTTTCACTAAGCTGGAAAAAATGTCAACAGGTAAGTACAAACCTCCTAGACTTATTCAGGCAAGGAACCCAACATTCAATATCGAGTACGGGAGGTTCATTAAGCCATTGGAACTCGCAGTTAAGGGATGTTTACAATTCGGCAAAGGAAACTACGATGATGTTGGGAGAAAGGTACATAAATTATCCCAAAAGTACTCCTATTACACCGAAGGAGACCACGTCGCATTTGATGCTCATGTTACGGTGGATATGCTGCGCCTTTGTCACCGATATTACGAAAGATGTTTCAAACAGTGCGCTGAGCTCCGTAAGTTATGTAGAAGAACTATTAAGAATCGTTGTCGTAGTAGGGATGGCGACTCTTATACTGTACAAGGCACGCGAATGTCCGGCGATGTGGACACGTCGTTTGGCAATTGCCTTATCAATTATTACATACTTACTTCTATATTACAATCTCTTGGTATTTCGGGCGAAGCTATTGTCAATGGAGATGACTTCATTCTCTTCACTGACCGACCAATTGGCCCAGAATTTCGCGTACTACTTAGGACTTACAACATGGACACTAAAATACACAATAGTGTTTGCTGCATACACAAAGTTGAATTTTGCCGTTCTAAATTGGTATACGCCCCAGATGGATATCCCACCATGGCGTTTGACCCTGCACGCTTACATAAGATCTACGGCTGCACTTATCGGAATTATCCTGATAAGCCTTATCGGCTTTATTTAGAAGCCGTACAACATGCCAATGCTCTAATCAATAGAAATTCACCAACCCGGTATCGGTGGCATGAATTGGCAAAAGGCCTGACAACAAAGCATTTAAATTTGTTGGACGACTCATTAAGCATAATAAGTTAGAGGAATGCATTAACGTTACATGATTTACCTTTGTATTAAGTAAAAACTTAAGCCGAAAAATTTTTACTTAATGTTTGATTTAAAACTAAACACGAATAATCGCACCCGTTTTCTGTTCTTTATAAATCTAAAACTCGATCAGATTTAATTCTATTACAATTTTTTAAGCAGGCAAATTTTATTAAATAAATAAATAGTCTTATTAGATTATGATTAGATACTTTTAAAATTAAAAAACATAATGACAGTTTTTCGTAGAAATAAATAAAAATAGAGTTGATAGAGTTAAATTGAATGAATTTGTTTTGGAAAATAAGAATAATTAATGGTTCCTGATATACTTTTTTCTGAGGAAAAACTTGTTATAGCTAAAAATTGTTGTTATTTCGACGAATAAAAATTTAATGAACTATTGGAAATCTAATTAAAAATGTATTATGTTCGTATCGATTTTTCCTTAAAAATCGTTTTTAAATGAATCTGTACTAAAACGTAAAAACATTTCAAATTTTCGATTTGAATCGTTTTAAAATTAAACTTCTGTAATAATTGCATTTCACCGCAGATAATGGGAAGCAATATTTACTTTATTACATATTTTCTTTGAATTAAACGAAATTCATTCGATTTATACTATTATGAATTTGTTTTCTCTATGGTTAACTCTGTTCATTCTGCCGACTATTTGTCTCCATGCTGAATATGTGGGCATAATATAACTTTTTTCAATTATTCGATCTCATTTCTGAAACATTTTTATTCACATTCACAGGAAAACTGACAAAAATTAATGGCAGTTAAACAAAAACTTGTTATTGCAACCTGCTGCTGTAAAAGCGAAATGTTTGTTGATATTATCATTAAAGTTACATCGTTTTGAAAAAACATTAGTTTAGGTATGAAGTAAATAAGAACTTTGAAACATTTTTTGTATTATGACAACATTAAAAAAATATGAAACTTTTCAATTATTTAACATTGATATAAATTTCCCAAGTGTTTCCTCCAATCGCCTAATAATACCCCAAATAAAAAGAAAATTTCCACAAATTTTGTTTCCGGCAGCATTGTTTTGAACGAGTCACACGTATTATCTGACATGAAATACGTGTGAGCAGAATTTTTTGGCAGAATCGAGCTTCATCTCTTTGGATACTCTTTGCTAAATATAACATTTAACGTTTTTGGCATATGAGGAAGGTGTCACATCTTGTGGTGCTGATTTTGAAGTTTAGGGTTGGATACATTTTAAAGTATATTTGATATAGACATTTCTATTTGATTGTTGTCCACTGATTATTAGAAATTAAATTGAATGTACCGAACTTCTCTGTTCATGGCTATGGGTGTTATGGGTTATGACTGTAAATTTTGATTATATAATATTCAATTTATTTCATACATACATAAGTCTATCGGATACAATTTCTTAAGATTTACATCAGGTTGTAGAACCGATGTTGTATTGGAGGGAAGAAATACCGATTTTATGGCACTAAAGCTTAATGTATGTGGGTGGCATGGACAATTGTCGAGGAGCAATAAAATTTTTTTATTTTGTTTAACAAGCTCCTTATTCCACTTATGCAGATATTCACTGAAGATGTTTGACGTCATCCATGCAGATTTATTGGCCTCATAAAAAACTGGCAAGGACTTAATGTTTTTAAAACACCGTGGGTTTTTTGACTTTCCAATCACTATAAGTTTTCTTTTTACTGAACCGGTCATGTTGCTCGTCACTAAAACGGTTATACGGTCTTTTGCCAGTTTGCCACCACTACACTTTCCGCCCTTGAAACGTAAGGTTTTGTCTGGTGCAAGTTTGAAAAACAGTGCAGTTTCATCTGTATTGAATGTCTTCATCAGCATATTCACATCGAAGTTTTGGCCAAACGTTTTGAATCCACTCATCACACACATTTGAATCTACTTTTGCTGCCTCTCCAGAAACTTTCCCAAATACTAAACGTCTAAAACGGCGAATCCAAGACTCCGAGCAAGAGTAATTTTCCTTTTTGAAATGTTTTCCAAACTCGTTCGCCTTTGCAATCAAAACTGGTCCGTCGATTGGTATACAGTAATCCCCGCTTATAAGCATTTCTGAAAATGATTGATTTTTGGTGCATATAAGCGTGAAATGCATTTAGAAAAACTCGTTTATATGCATGAAAATTGCATATATAAGAATTCGGTTATATCTACCAAATATGCTTATATAGAATCGTAGTTTCATATGCTGTTACTTAACGCCACCTAACTAGAACTAGAACAAAAATATTTTTAAAGGCAAAAAGCTGTGAAAAATAAAGTAAAAATATAAAAAGCAAATCAAAAAAGTATATATATAGTACATATGTGTATACAGAGATCATGTAGAATCTACATATGTATATTGCAAAACTATTCTGGATTGAATATGACTGCAGCTCTTAAAAATATGTTCTTCAATGTCATCAAGTTCGTCAATAAACTTATTTATTGGCAAAAGGAACTTTCGAAGCGTGTCTAATGAGGCCAAAGCTGCACTCAATGAAGGAATTGGATCTATTTAAGCTGCAATGTCTGTTTCTTCATTATCCTGTTTTATCATCCGACTGCAAAATATGAGCAACAATTTCATTTTCATTTAACTCTTCCCAGCATGGCAAGCTACTGTCAAGCACATTTGACATTACCATAGGAATGACACGATAGTTTGTTATCAATATTTTTTTGACATGAAAAAAAAATTAAAAGTTTTTCCCTGTCGTGCATATAAGCGTGAATAGAGGAAAAAGTTGGAGATTTTTTGGGGCTTATATCCGAGAAATGCATATAAGCTTGTGCATATAAAGGAGAAAAGCTTTAACAAATCTAAATGAAGAAATGAAATTGCACAAGTTTTGATGCATATAAGCGGCGTGCATATAAGCGGCGATTACTGTATTACGACATCGTTGAATTTAAAACCACTGCAGAAGAGCTTCATCGATTTCTGGATTTAGTGGAAGCCGAATTCTTTTATTCTTAGTTTGGTTGTTTTTAAAATGTTCATCGTTTTTTTCTCTGTTTTTATAAATGGTCGAAATTGTTGAATGCGATACTGCAAACTCTTTGGCAACATCAACATTTTTTTCTCCAGTTTCCAATCGATGAATAATCGTTGCTTTTTCTTGGACAGAAAAATGTTTCCTTTTATTTGAACAACATTAAACATTAAAAAAATAAAAGAATAATACGCTTATAAGCAAACCTTTTAATGTTGCTAAAGCATCCACAACACAAAAATGAACACGCAAACTGAAATTAATTTCCCTCCACACAAAATTCAAACGAAATTTATGTACTCGCGTGATTATTGCATTCAAAAAACAAATTTTGAACAAGACCTACTATGCTTTTTTTTTAATATTTTGAAATTTCGTCGTTGTAAGCGACGAAAAAGAAAAGTTTTTGCCTAAAAACCGTTGTTATATCCGACTCGTTGCTATATCCGACGATAGTTATAACCGACGAAATGCTCATAAGATTTGTGAAGAAACCAACCAAACGACTGCGAAGCGGTTCTAATAAGCGGTTGGTCGTTACAAGCGGAGTCGGTATATGCGACTTTCACTGTAATAATTCAATATGTACACTAAAAAAAAATAATTCATTTTCTGAGTTAACTACATATAATTAAAAAACAAATTATTTGAAAGCATATCATACATTGCGCTTCAGCCTTAAAATTATGAGTGAAAAAAAAAATCACATTCCCATTTCTCTTCTAAAGTTCTGAAATTCATTTTGCAAGGTTTATAAAAACTTTTTAAACTCCGATACTAACTCTTCTCTTGATCTACCTGCAATCTTATCAGCAACGTAATCTAAATGAAATGTCTTTCAATATGATACTTTGTATTCAAATCACCTTACCACTTCTCTGTTAAGATCTGAAATTCATTTTGCAAAGTTAGAGTAAATTAAATTTGAAACTTAAATCAAACACAAGTTTTTCAAAGTGCCTTTCAATGAACACCTGCAAACTTTTTTTCCACGAAATCAATCGTTAGACAACAACAAAATCTACGTTGAAGATCGCTGTCGCAAATGTCTACCAACAAAGCATATGAAGTGTTGTTGCTTTGCACATTTATACAGGCAAAGAAGAAAGGGGACGTCCAATAATAACGTGAGATAGAGGGTAGGTATCTTGGGGAAAAACATTATAAAAGAAAATATAATAGGACCTGGTCATACATATGAACCCTCTACGGGTCACTCCGGGGGAGCTATGAACTATTTTTCGAAATTTTTTGTGTTTTTGTAGAGGGACCCCCAAAAGGGTGGCAGATAGGGAGTAGGTGTGTCGAGAATAAAAATAATGGAAAATGATCTAACATTTTACCCCTCCAGAGGCATCTGAGAAGAGGGGGAGTCAATTTCATGATTTCACAAGAATGTAATTTTTGCAAGGGAGCTCCCCTAAGGGGCAGTGATAGGGGGTAAGTTTGTTCGGGAAAAATGTTGGAAGAGAAAAAATAATAGGACCTTGTCATTATGTTATTGATTTTCGATAGATTAAGGACCATTTTCCAGTTTTCAAAACGGTAGCGGGTCCATCAAATGTTTTCTGAAATGGACCAAATTTTACGTGGTTTTATTGGCATCAATACGAAACTTTTGGTGCCCGGGGAGCGAAGATAGGAGCAACTTTAATTTTTCCCATGTGTGTCTGAACCACCCCAATGATCACTCAGCTGACGGTCTTACCCCCATTACAAGAACAGCTGATTATGTTTTTTATCATTCTAGTTAAATAATGAACTAAATGTATAAATTTCATTGAATTTGAAATGACCTTAGAAACTTTTTTTTTGTATACGTTTATGTAAGTAATTGACGTATAATCCCCTATTATACACGCAGCTGACTATTATTTTTATTATTAAGATCATCTTAACCTTACTTGTGCAAATTTTCAAGTGAATTGAAATGGATTTTGGACATTCTTTTTTTTACATGATGCACATTTTCTCACAATCAGCTCCACCACTAGCATGTCGACTGACGCTTGTTTCGATTATTAGCCATATCAAAACTATTAATTTAAAACAAAATTAAGCTGGAGGAAATCGCCACCTGAAATGCAACGCTACCTCCCGTACTATTTCTTTGTGATTCGATATTAGATTTTTGTTATTAGCATTGTATAAATACAACATAAAATGTAGATATATGATTAGAAAAAAAAACTGTGAGTGTTGCCAGACTGGCTCTCTGTCTCATGATATGTTAAGAAGTATGTTTGAAAAAAAGTATGATTGTAAGAAAAAAAAAAAATTGACAGATATAAAATATTTTTGGAGTAAATTTTGCATTTTACAGTGTGTACACAATAATATTTCATTGACACTCAAATCAATTATTACACTTTTTCGATTACTATCCGGACATTACAGGGTACAGAATTTTTTTTCCCGTGTACTTCGCACACCAAAAACTAACTCAATTGCACAAATATCGACTGAGATGGAGGTAGTACAATTCTTGATGTTTCTTGCAATGTTTTATTTAGAAACGTTTGTTACTTTTCTTCATTCCAATCAGCCCTATCTGCCATCTTTTTTTTTTTTTTTTATCTGGGACTCTTGGTAAATTATGCCCCATATGTACTCGTTCACAGGCCTTGATTTAGAAATTTGCCGCCCCCAGGCAGTTGCAAAAATTGACGCCCCCCTCCCTCAAAGGTTCTTCAATGGTGAAATAATTTTGTACGAAAAGTACAATATTTTTGGTATTTTTGAGATTTTTTTAATGATTTCTGCGTAAGAGCTAGATTTATATTTCAATGCAATATACATTTTTTATTATAATTACATATATGATCATTTTGATAAAAAGTTTCTTCTTCAACTGATTCGGAATTTGTTTTTTTGAAGAATGTAGTTAACCTTGAAGTTTTTGCCAAGACTTCTGATAAACTTTTACAATAAATTAAGAATGACGTTAATAATCGATCACTAATGTTCAGTTATAATGGCATTTTTCACTTATAATTTTGGTACATGTGCCAACGAAATATGCGGGAAATTCAATTCGCACGTATAAAAAAATTTCAAAGTTTCCGCCTATATTTGCCGCCCTAGGCACGTGCCTACTCTGCCTGTATGGTAAATTCGGGCCTGCTCTTTCATATGTATGTATGTAGTAGAGTTCGCATACTATCGCTAGTCGCGACCATCGATAGTGGACGATAGCTTGTTCGCTAACCATCGATAATATCGATAGTATGGTGGAACAAGTTTACTTTAGCGAAAATCCTCCAAATTTGCTTTTATTTTTTTAGGGAAAGTAGCGCTATAAAAATAAAAAATAAATTGGCAAAAACAAAGTGTCGGTCGGATCTAGCTTCGTAGGTAGGTATAGTCATCGTAAGTTGTGGATATAACTTCTATAAAAGAGGATAAGTTGGGAACCCTGAATGGATTTCCAAAATTAGAATATCCTATGAATGGTAATTTAATAGGGCATAAAAACGACACAGTTTTCGAGATATGACTGTTTTTGTAAAATTTTTACATTTTTTTTTATAAAAACCGTATTTTTTTACAAAAAATGTATTATTAACGTATAATTTTTTTAGTATAACAAGAAATCTCAGTTAATTTGCTTTAAAATGATTTGTACCAACTTTCTTTTATTTGAACCCATTTTTTACCGGAATGTAAGAAAAATTAATTCATATGTTTTTTTGAAAACTATACAACATATTTATGGACAACTGCAGCAACGTAAATAGCAACAACGATAACAACAACAACAACCGAGCTGTGGTTGATGGCCACCCACTTACCCTTACTCTTATATAAAAATAAATCAAAAGTGTTTGAAGAAATGGCAATTACACTGAAACAGTGGTGTTATTCAATTTTGTCAACAGTACAATAACAATTCCAAGATGAAAAATTAATTTTAATACCATCGATAGTCTATCATAAACCATCGATAGTCTATCATAAACCATCGATAGTCGCGATAGTGCAAGACTATCGTTATATCGATAGTGCCATCGATAGTTTGCGAACTCTAGTATGTAGGTATGTATATCACAATTAAAAAACGAATGTATCCACTGGCCTTTTTTTCATGTAGAAAAAAATTATGTACACTATTTTTTTTAATGAACACAAAATATCTGAAAAATATTTCAATAATTAAAACTGGATGATATAAATTGAAGAACATCAGATTAGCGATTTTTAGTAGTTTTCTGGCAATTGACATTGAACCTGTTATACAGTTAGAATGAAGAGTTGGCTACACGTGAAAATCGTGATGCTGCCAATGTGAGTTCAAGCAAGAACAGCAGGAGTGCCAGCAAAAACAACAACCAGAACTAAAAGTGCAACTAGCAGGCCAACTGATTTACAACCATCGCTAAGAACCAATAAAACCAAAATAAATAAAACAAGTTGATAAAAATTGGTGGGCCAAACTTATTATAATGATACTCTACATAATTTTTGATGATTTGGAAATACGCAAATTTTTAAATTACCAATGGAAATTATTAAAATCTCCACATAAATCTTCTCAATATTTAATACTATATAATTTCTAAATAATCAGATATTTCGTATTGAAATAGGTATACAGGTAGTCCCCGACTTACGACCGAGATAGGTTCCTAGTCATCGGTCTTAAGTCGATTAAGTCGTAAGTCGAGTTTCATAAAAAATAACTAAAGAAAAATATTACATACATACTGTACTACTAACTTTTAGGGTCAGGAGAAATGAAACTACCCAAAATTCATATAGTTCAAACTTTATTTAAAATAATAATATGTAATAATAATAATAACACAAAAATATATATTGAAATATGTAGTAATAATTGAAAAAAAAATTGGTCGTAAGTGCGAATAGTCGTAAGTCGAACGGTCGTAAGTCGGGGACTACCTGTACATATTTGTGTATTTATGCAATGTTTTATTGAAAATATTTTCATTATTAAAAAAATGTGTGTATATCATTTGTAATCTAAAAGTTATGATACACATATACATATATAAATACACTTATCCCTCGATTTACACGGAAGATAGGTTCCACAGAACACCGTGTGAGTCGAAATTGATAATTTCTATATTACAAACCGTGTAAATCGAAAAAACCTTAAATGTACTTGCTCAGTCATTTATTGAGCATACATAAAATGATGGTAACACACTCAGAGAAATTACTTTTTAATTCATTGAAAAACATAATATCGCTCGTTTGCTGATTTTTATGAAATGGCGGATACATCTGCATAATGAATTCGAAAAATTGTTTTTTTAGGTATGACGGTCTTGCAGCAAACGAGCGGTATGATGTGTACTTATTACCTTTGTTATGAAATTTCCTTAGATTTTGATCGATTGATGTACAATTTTATATAGCTATGATTAAATAAATAGCATATTTTTTCATAAGTTTAAGAAAATCAAATTTATTAAAAAAGAACTTATTTTTCCAGAACTGAAGAGATACATAAATTTAACTTAATGTATAACCAATCAGTTAAAGAAAATCAATATTAAAAAACTTTGAATCATTTAAAAGACATGGTTCACATAGCCCTAATGAGCTGTTTATATAAATAGCACAAATACTAAAAATTGGAATTTTTTTTGCTTCTTAATGTTAGAATTTCTTAAAATCTGAATGCAAATGATGAAGGATATTTAATACTTTGCTCTAAATCCTTTATTTTGTATGGTCGCTTCGCATCTTCGGCTCAAGTTCTCCACAAGCCATTGACACCTGTCCTTACATTTTAAATCAAAGATGAAAACAAAATTTTGTTTAGTTTTCGATGGGCTTGGAAGAAAACAAGGATCTCTATGAATAATGCCTTGCTAAAGCCAAGCCCCGAGGTAATTTAAGATCTTTTTGCCGCATTCTCAAGTAAAGTGCCATTTATCTTTGATTCACTTTACAGTAGGTAACGGATATAAGAAAGTCAATTAATCCCGGAAATTTCTTTCTTATATCAGTTTTTTCTTATAGAAGTACCACGTGTATAAGAAAAAAATTTCCTATATAAATTTCCTATGTACTACTGATATAAGAAACTTTATTTCTTATATCCGAGTCGCACAAAAATCAGCAGTGAGTAATAAGTGCGTTCAGCAACTGCAATCGTTACACTTGTTCGTTCAATTTTGATCGAAGAATGATGACATAAAGAAGGCGCGTATTTTCAAATTTGACTAAAGAACGAAAATTACGATTTGAAAAAATTTCTTATAAGCGTTATTTTTTTCTTAAGATTTTTCATATTGGTGCTTGGAAAAAAGCTTTATTTTATGCGTTTTTTTCTTATAAGAAGTTTCTTATATAGATTGTTTTTTACCTCAAAACATTGGGAAAAAACGCGGTGTTTTCGAAAATGTTTCTTATAAGCATTCCTTTCTTATGTGAATTGAGCTTATATCCGTTACCTACTGTAGTATTTTTCATCTACATATTATATCTTATAACTATTAGTCAGTTCAGCTTTTCTTCCTCTGTTGTATCATTAATGTACCGTTTGATGAAGCTAATCCATTTTGTTCCTTGTAGAATTGCATTTGGTTCTAGTTTATGATCCTATACAGTAATTGATTTTTAACCCTCCGATTTGCATTGTGGTCCGCCAGACCACATCAGTCAAATCGATTCTTGTTTGATTTGGGAGAGACGATTGGTGTTTATAATGACACTACTAGCAGGTTTCGCATATAGTCTTGTTGTATATTCATCTCCTTACTCGGGTACAGAGTTTGCAGTCTTAGATTTCTATTGTTAGTATATTTTTGGATATGAATTTCAATGAAAATGCAGTCGATATATTCTTGATAGAGGGTCGTTGAAAGACTCCTTTCGCTAGAGCACACAATCATACGGCAATCGTTAGGCATCAAATCTCGATTTGCAAACGATTTATAGCTCCAGAAATTGTGGACCATAATGTGCGTGAAACGAATCTTAAAGCCATTCTGGTCACCAAAAAATGGAATATAGATTACCCAAACACTATCAGAGAATTTGTACCATTGAAGGAAGCTGATTGCTATGCATACATTGGTTTGGTCTTTGGCGCTTCTAGTTGCTGTCCATTGGTTTCATTCTTCAGCACGCTAGATGTTTCTATTCAATTTATTAAATAATGAAATTAAAAGAGTAAATTCTACCAGTATGGGGCAAACTCGTCTTCTAGTTCAGTGGCTCTACCCTTTTATTCGATAAGTTTAAAAAACTACACATACACGCAGAGAAGGAATATGGTTGCGGCAACCATATTCGAAGAGCATAATGGCTACGGTTGAGGCAAACATAGTGCTTTATTATACCAACCATAATATACAGAATATACTCAACATATTATTGTTGCCTTTAACAATTTAATGGTCATTGTAAATATAATTATTGTTCCCTTTAAACATAATGTGGTCCCTAACCATTTGTTATCCCTCAAAAAACCATATTATGGTTGAAGTAAGTATGTTCCAAGGTAACCATTTTATAGTTCCAAGTAATCATAATATAGTCACAATTTACCATAGTATGATTCAAAACGTAACTATACTATGGTCAAAATAAACATAATATGTTCACAATTTACCATAATATGGTTACATGCTCTGACATACATGTCAATAAAATACATTTTTTATTTAAATAATTTTTTTATTTATTTTATTTTATATGTAAATTTTATGAGAGAAAAGTTGATTTAACAAACATTAAACCGTTCATTTTTTGATTTTGTTTAATACAAAGACAATTCATGCACTACAAAACTAACACTTTTGGATTCCACATAATTTGCATATATTAAACTGAATTTCATTTAAAGAGAACACATTTAATAAGCAAAATCACTTAAAAATCACTTTATTTTCACAATGTATTTTACACAATTTTTAAGCAACCAAATACACCGTTTGCCAAATAGTAACTAAATAAATGAGCATGAAAATTTACAGCTACTTACTAAATGACAATGTTATTATTCCTTCTAATCATATTATATTTAATGCTGATAAAATACTGATCATTATATGATTGAATGTATAAACCTACCATAATATGACTTATACCTATATATATGGTAAGAAACTATAAAATATTTTGTTGATGCAAAAAAGAATTATTGCGACAATTATTAAATGGTTTCTCTGACAATGTTAGGCTTTTCCAAAGTAACCCTATTATAATTATTTCATAGAACAATCATGTTATTATAAAATATTAATCAAGCTTTTATTATAGGGATAATGTTGTGGTAAAAACCAATAAACATTTGATTGTGGAAACAATTGTATGATTTTAGCAAACATTAAGTGATTGCTGTGACAATGCTCAACCATGTTTTTTCTCTGCGTGTACATACATACATATACTTGTACTATACTATACACCGTCTCCAGACATAATGTCACATTTGGAAAAGACCATGCCATGATTTCATAGGTCACACCTGCAGAATAGGTAATATGATCTGTCAGACCACAAAGTATGGTTTACCGCCTTTTGGGTTGCGGCCAATCGGAGGGTTCAAATAATAATAGCAATAATAAGTGTAGGACATAAAACCCAACATTGTAGACGAATTTTAATAGGACCTACTCTGCTCTCAAGTTCTCCTGTCCTATGGAAAAAAGACGAATTTACCCAATCTCATTTGATCTTATTATAACATAACATAGCTGCCATTGACGAAATCCTCACAACTATTTTGGGTCTCGTATTCATTTTTTCTGGGCTTTATTCCCAACATTTGTGGGAAAAATTTTAGAAAAATGTTTGTTCTTTTAATTGTAGATCACTAGAAAGTATTTGAAAAACTCTACAAAAGCTATTGTAAGTGGTAGAAATATTTCAAAAATTCGTTTACCTGGAAAATGGTTTCATATTAAATGTAACAAGTTTGGAGAAATGATAAAATGTGCCCTTATCGAGCAAAAGCCTTTGTAATTGCTTTAATTTCTTTTAAAATTTTTAAGACCTATTCAAATAAAAACCTTTTCCAGATCCAGAGGGTCTAAGCATTAATTGTTACAAATGCCATACCAGATAAAAGTGATCCGATCGCTTGGCTGTAGCGCATAAGCGAAAAACAAAAACTCACAAACAGAACAACAAATCAAACAACAACAGCAATGGAAACTGTGGTAAGGCACTCATGTAGACCAGTCGAAAACAATTTATTGCGATGGTAGACTTGAACTCGGTCTCATCTCGAAATCAATTGAAACACTCGTAATTACAAAATGAAAGCACGAACTAATAAACTTGGCAATTGGCAACGATTTACCATTGTTACCAAATATCTTGACCAAAATCGGCCAGCAATACCAGCGTACAAACAGCAAATAGCAAGTGGATCTATAGAGCAGCCAATAACAACCGCACCCATAAAGTAGTTACAGTACAGTTACACGTATTTGAAATTAATTAAAGAAATGAACTTAATTAGACAATCGGAATCAGACATAGAAAATTCCAAGGAAAGAAGACCAATCCAACAAAATAAAACGAAAAAGTTGCACCACGACGTCAGGACAAAAGTCAAATTATTTGACCAAGTGGTCTTAGAGATTCAATGGACTCGATTTGGTTCAATTAGATGGAACGGAAAAGAAAATCAAGTGCAACAAAGTACAAGTTGTCTGTAGAAGACAGTGTTTTTTTTTTTTTTTGTTTAATTTGGAAATTGAATTTCCAAAGTCAAACGATAGACCGACCACAGTGATTGGTCATATTTGGTGAAGTTAAGTGAAAACAATTTTTATATTTAGGTCAACGAAAACAGCGAAGCATAAATCAGAGCACATCAGCCGAGCTAACATCAAAGTATCTTGATCGTAGATAGTGGTGCGCAATAAAGCCCTAAAAGCAAAGCAAGTGTTCAAAGTTCAAATATGATCAAAGTATAACTGTTGTTGTTTTTTTGCGATTTTATTGTTGTTTTTGCAAAAGTTACATCTTAAAAGCCAACTAACAACAACGCTAAAAGTTTGAACTCTTGCTCTCGATTGATCACGACGAGACGAATTTCAGTGAACCACTCCCAAAAACAAAATAATTTTTCATTCAGTGGCATTGACCAATGAGAGTACACCCCCTTCACCATAGATCTGAACCTGTGCCTCTTAACTCTTCCCCTCATCATATTACGTCGCAAAAGTCTAATCAAATTCACTATGTTATCCATTTGTTCATTCACTGATTTAGTCTGCAGAAATTTTTAAATTTCTTTTTGGTAAACCAGCGCGTGCTCAACCTCAGCTAGACTTGAAGTCAGCGTCATGCCGTAAGCATTCAGCTTCAGCACTACAGCTTTGCGGTTTAGCAGGCGGCAAGTGGATCTGCTCACAACTCAGTTAGTCTATCATTGATGCTATCGCCTGTGACTTTTTGTTATTGATGCCTTCGAGTGCAAATGATTTCATTTGATTTCAGTGGAGTTGGGTTGGGTCGCTATTGAAGCCTCCAGAGACGAGCTCATGCTTTTGCATTTATGCACCAATAGCTTGCGCAGTTATTGCGTCTATAGTGTATTAACCTGTGAGTTGACCCTCTGGGGTAGATTATAGAGCCGCTTCTGCTGAAAGTGCTACTTTAAACGGTCTTGAAGTTTGGTGTTGTGTGATTTTGTTTGTGATAATTACGAGTAATCTGATTTGAACCTACGAAGTTTAGTGACATATTTTGTTGAAACTGTATAGAATTATCTTATATTAATTGCTAAAAGTACAACAATTTATGTCTCGTAATATGTATCATTTATTCGTAATGATACAATTCGCAAATAAGAGCTCTGAAGGTACAATACCACGGAGGCGATTATGTAAACCTACTATTGCTCCTAACAAATTTTGATGCACTAGGCATGCCGCACAGTGGTCTAAAACTCTTACAATCTGGCCAAAGATTTGAAAGTCTGTGATAAGAAATTTTCGAGGAAAATTAAAGTCAATTTTTGAAAATGAAACATGACCAACTTGTATCTGTAAAATTGTCCAATCTGTGTGAAAATGAATGAGAAAAATTTTTTAAATTAATACTTGAAAATGGCCAACCAATTTCTGGTAATTCTCTTAATTCCATAAAAATTCGCTATTAACGTATTTTTGAGGCTGTTGTTCGTAATAATGGCACCGTCTAATTTTTCATTGAAACTTTTACCCGAAATTTTTCCATGTGTCAAAATAAGGTTCTGGTAAATCTTCTTTGCAAGCAATATCGTGGCTTTAATGAAGTACATTTTAATGCCAGAAGTGTGAATGGTTTAAAATTCGATTATATACGGTATATTTTTGAAAATTCTAGTATTGATGTTGTCTGTGTTAGTGAAACAGCGTTGATATTGGCTTCACTACGAACGTTTTACTGACGTACTGGTATTTAAATCTATCCACAATTCGACCCGAATTTTGATAAAATAATTGAACGATTTGTGAACGTCGTTCATTTGTACAGCGATCTATGCTGATTTGTTTGTCGCTATTGAAAAATATATTACACCCACAAGATCCCTTATTTCAGACTAAGGCCGAAGTGAACTAGATCCCGGTCTGCCACCCAAAAGCTTCTTCAAAAAAAAAAAAATATTCATAATTTAAACTACAAAAATTTATTAATCAAAAATAAAAAGTTTTATTTAATTGACTTTGATACCGAAACTTAATGTAGTGACTTAACTAACAACATAAACAACAATACATAAGAAACACTATACACAAAAACAACTTATAAAATTATAAAATTTTTAAGATTTCAAAAATTTGTTTAAGATGTTAAAAAAACTAAAATTAAAATTCAAAAAAATAAATATTCATAATTGTAAAGATATAAATTTTAAGTAAACAATAAAAATAGATAAGAATCTATACTCCTGCTGCCGCAATCTCCACTCATGAGGCTGCGACCGAAACAAGTTGTATAGGTCCCGGTCCGTGCCAGACGAGCTGGTGACGATGGGTTGAAGAAGTCAGTTTTTTTTATACATATATTTTTTTATTAGAAAACAGTGCCCGAGACGAGCTAGATTCCGGTACAGAGTCCTCCTCTGATTCATAATATAAACTGATGTACCAGCTTTTGATTTGATATTACAGGACTCATTTGGGGTGCCTATTTTCAATAGCTGCTTTGTCAGCTCTTGTTTGTCGCGAAAGTGACAAAGTGATACAGAGTGGACTGGGTAAAAGTAACCTGAAGACATTTTTGTTCATCGACTTTTATTCGCCATTGTGACAACCAACTCTCGACTGATGACAAATTAGGCGGAGAGCCCGCTGTAGATAAGATTTAAGGGAATGATAGTAATGAATTTTGGTGAAGCGAACCAACCAGGGTAGCCTGTCCCGATGCCCGAAAACGGCCGAATTTTAGCCAATTTTGTTGTTTTAATTAAAACTATAATATTACAGCTCGAATTACTAAATTATAGAACTCGAAGAGCTCTAAATATAATACCTGATGTTGCATTGCTAAATCCTGTCCAAAACATGTGTTGCCACCGGTTTTCCGAGTCAATTTCCACTAATGAAGATAACAGCTTGAAATGTGTGCCAAATGATAGAGATGGAGGAGCCCAAATAGAATGTATAGGGTTGCCTTGTCGAATCCTGTCCCAAACATGGTTTGCCACTCATTTAAGAAAAATTGGCCCTAAAAACGAGTTTGAATGTTATACTCGTTTCAAGAATACTCCGGAGACATAAATCACTGCATCACAGTATGATTGCATGAATAAATACACCTATTATTTATATGAGAACCATGTTCCAAAATCAAATTAAGGCTTTCCTCAAACACACAATCTAAACAAAATTATATATTACGTAAATTTATCATTGATAGAGTGAACAAAATTCCATTAGTATATTTTATGCGATTTTTTTCTGAGTATGCCAAAATTAAGGAAAATTGAACTTCCTCTGAATGTTAAGCCATTCTGAACATACTTTGGAAATATTATTTTTTTGAAGAATGGTCTTAATTTTTTCAATAAAAAATACCGATTTTCATAAACCACCCGAAAGCATTTATGTACATTTATATGGCGACTTCAGTGCCTTATCGGCTGATCGAACTCACCTATGTCATCAGAAAGTTTGGGTGTTACCTTCAAAATCAGAGAATACAAAAAATTGCTAGTTTACGAAGTTCAAACACAAAATTGTAGTTGAAACTTTTCTCATGTTTCTTGTTTAAGAGACTAACAAGAAAAAAATTTATAAATATCTTCTATACCAGTGATGGCGAACCTATGGCACGCGTGCCATGAGTGGCACGCGAGAGAATTTTGATGACACCCGAAATTTTTATGATTTTAAGTAAAAATTTTAAATACATACTTGTTTTAAAAATTTACATTTTTCACAATAAATTTTTTACAAATTGTAAATCCAATATTCTTTTCATTTCCGTCCAGATACATACTTACGAACAGTTAAATTTAACAATATTTCAGTTCATGAATTTAGAAAACTTCGAGATGCAATTGATGGATTTTCAATCTACACCGAAAAAAAAACTTACTCCGTTTAAGGAAAAATGCCTAAATGTAAGGAAAAAATGTCCTTCAATACGAGCTAAAGCCATGGGTTACTCAAAATAAGTAAGTTGGATTCCTTAGTATAAGTAAATGTTGCTGTTTTGAAATAAGGAAAAGTTTACTCAATGTGAGGACAAGGTTATAAAACCGAGGAAAATTTTACTTTTTCTAAGGATGAAGGTATCCTTAAATGAAAGAAATTTACTTAAAATAAATTCGTTGATTTCAAAAAAAATTTGTTAATTTTCGATTTCCTCTATTTTCTTATTTGTTGGTTACTTATTTATTGTCAGTCATTCTTATTTTAATTGTAATACGTTTTTAAAACTTCAAAGAAGAACTTAAATTTTTTTTTACCTGTGTCACCCGATCAGAGAATTGAACCTGTGTTCTCTGCGCCATGCCACTGTTCAAAGATGCTCATCTTACCCAACTCAGCCAACGACAGCATTTTTAAGATATACTAAAATGATGTTGTTAAACTGCGCATGTAACAACCATTGTTTGATCAGGGAAGCTTCGGTTCAAATCCCGGCGACGAAATAATTTTTTTTTTTTTTAATTTTTTTATTTTTTTATTTAAAAAACAAATAAAGAACTATAAATATATAGACAAAAACAGAATACTTACGAGAAGAATAGATATTAATTTCAGCGAGTGTTGCCACTCATTTATTAAGGAAAATTTTCCTACGTTATAGTAAATTTTTTGAAGAAACTAACTAAAACTGAGTACGTTTTTCCTTAAACAAAACATTCCATTAGATTGAAGAAGTTTTTACTCAAATGAGGAACAAGTTGTCCTCAAAAATTCTTCCCAAAGAAAAATTTACTATTTCAAAGGAAAGTTTTACTAAAACCACAAACTCTATATTTGAGGAAGAGCTTTGCTTGCTTTAATGGAACATGAACTCATTTCAAAGGACTCAATTACTAAATGAAACGATATTTTCATCAATATGAGGAAAAATAACTTAGATTAAGGAAAATTTTTATACTAAATCGGAGGGAGGCAGTTCTTCAAATTTAGTACGGTCTTTTTTTTCGGTGTACATAGTTCGATATGGAAACAAAAATTCATAGATTTAAGAATCATTTTGGAAGAAATCGAAAGAGATAGATTAATTGGAGCGGTCCAGAGTAATGCTGAATATGAAATACTAACAACTTGGAAATCTATTCCAGATAATTTTTCATGCCTTAAAAAAATAGCAATGGCTATTTTAACAATATTTTCATCGACTTATCCTTGTAAAACATTGTTTTCTTCAATGAATTTGATTAAATCAGACATGAGAAATAGACTAACAGACGATAGCAGTACCTCTTGTATTTTATTAAAAGCTACGAGTTATGAGCAAAATATAAAATATTTATAATTTAGCATACAACAACAGAAATCTCATTAATAATGACATTTTAAGTTTTTTTTTGCAGATACATACTTAGATCTTTAATTAAATAAGTGATTTAGATGATATCGGGGAACAAACAAACTAAATGTTTATAAAAATGAAATTTTCCAGTGTACTTGTGGCCACGAAAAAATAGAAATCGGTGAAAAACTTCAAATATTATTTCGTTTACGTAAAGCAAAAAAAATTGATTGTAAAATGACGAAGTTGGGACCGATTGAATGAATAATTCCAAGTCCATATTTTCTTAATAAATTAATTTTTTCGACAATTTGTTGAGTTTAATCTCTATATTTTTTGCTGTTTTAGTCTTATTAGAATAAGTTTGTTTAAAACTTCTGATTGCTCAGAATGCACCGGTTATTGTGGAAAGAAACTAGGCCGAAAAACTTACATTTCTACTTTTTCGTGGACACAGAATCAATTGTAAGACTTGATTTTTTTAAAAATCTGGTAATTTTTCAATAATATATTTTCAATCGCTCATCCTATTAAATAATTCACTCATATTTTTTTGTCATTTTAATACCTTTAATTTGGTATCAAAAACGATTAAATTGAGCATTTCTAGCTCAAGATAAAAAATTAATATGTATATTCAGAAAATGTTGCATTGGATTCACTCATTCAATCATTCCTAACGTTGTCATAAGATCGATTTTCTTTTGGTATATCTTAATCTTTGCGTAAAATTATCAGCTTTACGAACATGTAGTAATATTATTTAAATTCTTTGTGTTTATTTAATTTTTATTTTTTCGTGGCCAAAGAATCAAATGTAAAATTTGGTTTTTTTTTTAAATCTTGCCTGTTTTCATCGATATCTTTAACATCGATATCATTTTAATACCTTTAATTTGGTGCCAAGCACAATGACATTGGACATCCTTAGCTCAAGATATGAATTTTAAAGTGAAAGAAGGTCGAAAAAATTAAAAAACCACAATATTTCGAAAACTGTACCATTAAAAAAATTTTTAATTTTATTTCCGAATTCAGCAGGAAAAAGTACATTAGAAAAGTAACTTCTTATCAATGGAACATTTCGAGTTTAAACTAGTTTTATTCTTTATTTTATTATATTAAAATTTTGATTTTTTTATTTGATTTCAACTACAATATATTTGATTTCAATTTTTTATTAATTTTTAAACATTAATTTTTTATTTAACACAAACACATTTGTTTATTGTTATGGTTCTTAAATTTATTTACATAAACATATTAGGCCTTGTTTTTATTATTTTATTTTCACGGCACGCGTCATATTATTATAGTATATAAAAAAAGTGTATGGCACGCAAGCTCTAAAAGGTTCGCCATCACTGTTCTATACCAACGAAAAATTCAATCACTAACAACCACATTACGAAAAAATTTGTCAAAATATCAAATAATTCATTAATTTTCGACTTTGTCATTAAGACTTTGTTGATTTCGAGTTGGGAAATATTTCCAAATGCACATTTTAAAAATGAAGCCGCGAAAGTTGTATAGTGTTTCATCACTCGAAAGAGAGTAAGAGAGTTTTCCTATTCTGAGTGTCGGTAATCGATAAGATTAGAGCACGTTTTTCAATGATTTACGATGGTGATGATAATTATGCGTTTACATTTATCCACACAAAAATACTACAACACTCGATAAAGCAGTAACAACAACAATGTTAATAATACATATAGATAAATACTGACCAACAGCAACATATAAATGACTACCAATTACAAAAAAAAAATTCATCGCACGCTGAAAAAGTGTGTGAGAACCAAAGAAACTTAACAATTTGTCAAAAATATTGATCTTAAGGGGCTATCCTACTTAGAATAAGAATATTTTCTTTTACTTTGCAGTTCAGTATCGAATAAAATATTTTTAGTTCTAGCTGAATTGCCATTAAAATTGATTTAATATCAATAAAATTATGCTACGCTTCTTGAGCTAAGGTCTAATTTCGAGGGATGATAATGACTCATTTTTAAAGACGTCTTAGAACAATACAGATACAAAACATATCTTATAGCATAGACAGACGACAGCGTTGATTTGCATTAAAAACGTACTAATTGTATTTAGAAAAAATTCAATTCAATTATATTGATTCGTTCGTCAATAAATTTTTTCAAACATTTCACTGTGCGACAGCTTAAATCGGCGGGGCTCTGACTACGCGGAAAAAACGAAACTCAAAATTATTGTAAATATTAATCAAAATTTAAGAAAAATTAGTAGGTAATTTAGTAATTTAGAAACGGTTGGAGTGTCTATTAAAAATTACTAAGCGTAATATAAAAATTGCATCAAGCAGGCATTAATTTTTCGAATGCAAGTTTTTAATTTTTACAAAGTAGATTTTAAAATTTCTGCAATAATTTATTATATTTTAAAAGGACTGTACTATTTTTTAAAAAGTACATTATAAAGTTTTTATGATGAAATAATAATAACTGAAATTTATTTTTAAAATTTTTTGTGTGTTGAACAAAATTGGGACGGCCAGCGAGTTTCCGTTGCCGCTTTCCCGACCCCGTCCCAATTCTGTTCAACACATTACTTCAAAGCCAATTAGTAAGAGTTTGGCAAGCCTTATATATTTGTTTTTTTGCATGAACATGTTGAGAACTCAAACAGAGTACAAATTAAACACAAAAGAGAAATAAAATTCAATATAATAAAAATTAATAATCTTGAAATAATTTTTCTATAACTACTTTTTAAAAATTATAAAGCGGGAATCATACATATATTACAATATGAAATATATAAAAATTCTAATGTGGCAATTTATTAAAATTTAATAAATTCTTTGTAAAATTTCAAAGTTTTTAAGTGATAATTAAAATGAAGAAAATAATTTTTAATATGCACTTATTAAAAAATGTAAAATGAAAATATTTACAAACTAGAATAGAATTTTTAATAAGGATTTTCTATTTATTACTATAAAAAAGTAATATTTGTTTTCAGATTTTAATTTTTATAATCTCCTATTAATTTTTAATAAAATTTGAGTTGGTGTTTTTTCCGTGTACCGGGAAAAGTTATATCGGTCAAAAAACAGTTATACGTGTCCCGGCGATTCGCTGGATCACGTCTAGATATCGAGATATATCGATTTGAAGTTTGTAATCATCATATAGGGAAATTTTGGTTTGACATAACTCGAGAACGATTAGTCCGATTTTGCTGCAACAAACTTAGAAAAATTAAGAATTACAATTGCTTAGTTATAAATAAATTTATGAAGAAAAAAATTACACTTTTTCCCGTTTTTGGATTTTTCATGATTTTTAAAAATAAAAAATTTTAATTTTTTAGACAAAAAATTATTATTTTTTCTTCATAAATTTATTTATAACTGCAAAACTGTTGATTTTGTATAGAAATAGTTTAGCAATAGACTAACGCAATTATAATTCTTAATTTTTCTACGTTTGTTGCAGCAAAATCGGACTAGTCGTTCTCGAGTTATGTCAAACCAAAGTTCCCCAATGTGATACTTACAAACTTCAATTCGATATATCTAGATTCCTAGACGTGACCCAGCGAAACGCCGGGACACTTATAACTTTTTTTTGACCGACATAACTTTTCCCGTTAGTGAGTCCCCCGCCGATCACTGACCCCTACCATTTGTCGCACAGTGTTTTTATCAAGACAAAATGAATAGAAGGCAACAAGTACGCTTAGCAGCTGTGATATTGGTGAAAAGCCAATATTTATTTGAGAAAAAGGTGAAATTACTTTTGCTGAAACTGCTCCATAACATGAAAAATATAAAAATATAAGCCAACATAAATAAGTTTTAACGTGTTTCTACAAGCTGGGATCGAAGTTAGACACTCTGAAATAAGAGCAAAACAGTTGTGGAAATTTGTAAGCTTGAGATTATTTTTTCATGGGTGATATTATTTATAAGTAGCATTTTTTGAATGACCACAAGAGCACTTTTTGGGAGTGTGACGTGCCTACATGGGACGATAATAGATTTAGGGAAAACTTTCGCCTCAAAAGGAATGCTTTCTAAAAACTTTGTGAAAAAGTTGAAATTGTTGAGAGATTGAACACCAATATGAGGCCTTAGATTCCACTCGATAAGAGAGTTACTATAGCATTGTTTGCATTGGGATCGGCAGCGGAATACAGGACTGTTGGTAGTATATTTGGTGTAGGACGCAGTACTGTTGGTGTAATAGTCATACAGTTTTGCCACGCAGTATGTGAAAATCTTGCTGACCTAATTAATGTCTATCCTCCACATGCCCAAGAAATAAAAAAAATTGTTGATGGATTCGCACATATGGGGTTTCCGCAATGATTTGGATGGATGTAGATGGATGCCATATAGAAATTCAACCAAATATTCAGTGGTTTTATTGGCATGTGGTGATTACAGGTAAATTTATTTTTAAAGGTTATTGAAAACTTTTACATTTATGCTTTCATTCTTTCGCAGATCAATATTTACCTATATAAACATTGGATCAAGTGGGAGAAACAACTACTCTTATATTTTTGAAAGAAGCTCTTTGAAAAAATTTCATGAAAGTGCTGAAGTTTTTCAACAGAATAGCAAACTAATTGCCAGCATCAATGTGCGTTTGTTGCTTTTTGGCGATTCTGCTTTTCGCTTATTGCGCTATATGATGAAGCCATACCGATATGCACCAAATCAGCCAGATTTAGAAAAAGCATTCAACTACTGACTGTCCAGATGTTGTCGTGTAATCGAAAATGCATTCGGCCAACTTAAAGCTAGATTCCAAAGGATATGTAGAACCTTGCAAGTAGCACCAGAAAATTTTAATATCATAATAAAAACATGCTGCATTTTACAAAACTTTTTATAAAACGAAAACGACGAAGTTTCTTCCGCATGGATGGAAAATGCAGCAGTAGACTTAGTTATACGAAGCCAGCCCAACCACCAAGAGTTGGCGAAAATGACGTGACAGCATCGGGTAATAGAAATGCAATAGTTTTGAGTTTTAGTAAGTACAAACACTATGATTATGCTTCATGCAATGAACTACATATATCGTCATAGTTTTGTTTTTACTATACACACATTCACATATTTGTATATATTTTACATTTTATCTATTAAATTTTTCATTTAATTTATGAATTCTTTACCAGTTTCATTTTGTTTTCGAATTGCATTTATAATTTCATTCGACAATGATTCGCTGTCTTCCACAACACTTTTTTAAAATTGCATTTTGTTCTTTCATAATTTTGACTATTTCCCCATATTGTTTCTTTTCCTACCAGAGGACGATGAAGTTGCGCCAAATGTTGTGGACGTAGTGTCTAGTGGAGGTAGTGGTGGAGTGGGTGATGGAAGCAAAACTGGTGACTGCAATGGCTGTGTGCAAAACTGTGCCTCCGGTGATGGCTGGCAGTTTGGGCTTGATAATGGCTATGAATCCGGTGATGGCTGGCTGTTTGCGCCAGATGCACTGTCCTTTGTAAATATTTTCAGATATGTATATCAAATTTAAATTCTTAGAAATGAAAATAATTCCAAAATTTCATCATTATTGACCACAGTGCTCCCAATTATACGATGTACAGCATTGAAAGGCTTCTTTTTCGATGGGCGCCAGAAGGACCCATTTCCTTTTTCGGTTTTCGACAATTTCGAACATGTATTTTGAGCCAAAAAAGTTATTGTGAGTTATTTTAAGTACAGTTTATGAAAACACAAAAAAATACAAAAAACGATTGAAGCTTGTCACACTAAGGACTGACCCAGAAAAAAATTACGTTTTCAGTTATAAAGAAATACCCAATAAAATTTTTGGGCTTTTTTTCTTTTTTTATTAATAATGACTAGTATTCAGAATATTAATAACTAAAAACTAATCAATAACTTTTTTTTCTATAAAAATTTCTTACTTTTTCTTTAAGGCACTTAATTAAATTTTGCACAGTGGTTTCTCAGCAGTATGGTACGATCTTCTTCACTTAAGTCTGAAGTCTTGTTGAATTTTTTGTAGTCTTATCACTCTTTCGAAGATATCTTTTCATAAGAGCCCAATATTTGTCAATTGGGCTAAGCGCTGGGCAGTTGGGCGGATTTGCTATTTTTGGTACAAAATTGATCTTCTACTAAGTAGAATCTACTTCGTTACCATTCCATCGTAGGCTTAGAGTAATGAGAGGTTGATTAATCAGGCTAGAGCATCACTGTAAATAAAAAATAAAAATGAAGTTAAAAAGATGTGTTTTCGATGACATTGAGACCATTCAAACTACTTCAACAATCGCCTGGGAAGTAATATCACAAAATGAGCTCGAGAGGACATTTGAAAGTAGAAAGTGCATTGCAACAGAAGGAGAATCAAAAAATCATTTTCATAGCTGCAGTAATGAAATATAATTGCCATACTGTTTGTGTCTAAAGTTATCTCTAAAATTGGTCTCGAGTCTAATCATTTTTGGCCATGAAGTTTTGTTTCGCAAGCTCCTAATTGTTAAGTGATTTACGAAAGGGTTATTCCCTTAAGTTTTTATTTTCTAAGACATGTTAATCGTGTTCTTTTATTTTTCACCAAAATTCTCTGCATAAATTTATACATTTTCGCCAATAAACAATGAAGAAATAATGATGGACACCTACGACTAAGCGCATTGTTGATGCCGATGTTAACGCTGATGTTGTTGATGATGGTCGTATGCACCATCACCATATTTTCTATTGAATCATGATAATATTTTTGGCAGCAAAGAGCTCGCATTGAGTTTTTTTCACAGTTGGTCGTTTCATTGTAAAAATTGACCAAAAATTATATTATCAAATAATTTTCTTACTTCTGGTATAGATTCAATTCAGAAACACGATTTCAAAATAAATATCTTACTTTCAATCTGTATGGGGTTAGTGTTGCATTTTATTAGAATAACATACTTAAATAGAAATCAAGATTTATTCAATATTTTTGGCCAGATAACTTCATTGACGAATCAGATAGATAAGGCATCAGCAAGACTAAAATGTGGTGCCTTGCCTGTATACCGAAGCCAAGGTTCAGTGGCTAGTATTCCGAAGTTTATTGCATTCGGAAGTTTACATGATGATCGTTTTGAGTGCACTTATGCAGACCTCTATTATTAAGACGATGGTTGTATTCCGACGCATCTGCTATACTCGTCTCGACCGAAATGATTTATATAAGAGAACATTTTGAGAAATATGTACCCACCTTGCACACAAATGTAACAGTGATATATTAGTATTGAGACCATAAACATGAGCAACCACGATAATGACGGGTGATTTTTTTTGCTACTTGTTTTTTCAGTGTAAATTTTGTGACACCTCACGCAATCGTTACAGTTAATAAAGCAAGGTACCGTGCGACTACCGACTTTTTTTTGCTCAAAATGGAAGAATTGGACTTGGTTGACATGTTGCTTCAACAAAACGATACCATGGACCTATTGAGAAGCGAGTTTCGTGAGCAATTAATCTCACGTTTTGGAACAGTCCATTGGCCGCCAAGATCATGCGATTTGACCCCATTACTATTTTTTGTGCGACTACGTGAAGTCTCTCGTATACAGGGACAAGCCAACCACAATTGCAGCCCTGAAAGACAACATTACAGCTGACATTGGTGAGATACCAGCCGAAATGCTGGAAAAAGTAAGCCAAAATTGGAGTTTACAGATGAACCACCTCAGATACTGCGCGGGAAACATTTACATGAAATAATCTATAAAAAGTAAATGAATGGAATTAATGTATCGCTCCAAATAAATATTTCATTCACTATTGCAAATTTTCTGTTATTTTTTTAATTTTCAAAAACCAAACGCTCAAAAAATCACCCTTTTCAACGAAACATCGTATTTGACTAAATTACTTTATAAATTTCCTTTGTTTAAAAATTTATTCTGTCCAGATTAAAAAGTCAAATACTCCCATGTTTTATGGATAGCAGGGTCAACTATAGCACTACGGATGCTTGATACTCAACAGCGAAGCTCATAAAGATGAGATGTGTAGATTCAGCTTAACAATGTTTTTCTGACTTGGATCAGTGTACTCAGCTGGTATCTTGGTCGAAAGATCTTAGCAAACGCATCGTAAATCATTCATATAATCATGACAATGTGTCTTTTGCGGCTGGTCAAGCAAGTTGATGGAATGGCAATTTTTTACAGCATTAACAATATTTACAAACAAACAAATAAATTGATTTTAGTCACGATACTGTCAATTAGTTAACTAGGGTCATCAATGAAGGCGGCAGTGCTTATTAGGGGGAGTCGGTAGAGGGCATTTGCTTGCCGTGCTTTTGACCTTAACCGCCACCACAACTCTTTTTTTCTCAACTGTTGTCTATGCCAGAGTTTTGCTCTTTTCATTTTCAAACTATTTATGTTTATGCGTTTTCACTATATAGCTTTCCTCCTCTTTGACTTGGCTCTTTAGCAATATCCCTCTTCACCATAACGATGAGTTATCGTTATTGGTGAACGCTGTAGCTACTTTATTAAATCGATGACTAAAGGGAAAATTAATTTTTCGTCATATTATCACGTGACGCAGAATGGTGTGTCGTAAATATGTGACCTTTTTGGTAGTAGCACGAAGGTAGTGTTTTTGTATTGTGAATTATTGCCGAATTAAACAAAGGGTCTGATGTGAATGTGAACTTACATACGATCATATCAGTCGGTTATGGCAAGTTATTAGCAAAGCGGGAAACTATTGTGTTTGTGTGTTGAAAGTTGGAACTGGTGAGCCAGAAAGTGGTATCGCTTAAGCTCTTAGCTAATATGTTACTTTGGACTTTTGCCAGAATACATCATATTTGGACTGGCGTGATTCAGTTATTTTACTGTTTTTTCGGGCCTTGGAGCGGAAGTATTTTCCAGAAAATTTTTTTTTGGAAAATTCGGTAAAATTTTGCAATTGGGTAAAACAAACAATTTCTCTCATTTTCAACTACTATATTTGATGTTAAAAATACTAAGGAAGCAATTCGCCATTTTTCCCTGGAGCCGTGTGCACACAAAAGTGAGTGGTCGATGCTATGCCATGACGTAAGGACGCGTCTTAGCATTCTTCAAGATTCTATGTTCTTTTTTATCAGAATGGATATCGTTCAAGGCGATGGCTTTGGTGAAAATGGATGCTTTAATGATTTGGTTTGAGTATTCTTTTGATCAGTCAAGCTGATTCATCAGGCACGATCGTTCCCAGCGATTTCCTATGGGCTGGCTTATAAACTTGACAGCGGTTTCGTATTTGGCCAAAGTGGAATGTTCATACATACTAGTTTGCAAAATTGAGTTGTCCAAAAATGAAAAGAATCGATTGTCATCATTATTCATTCAATAAAGCAAGTTTTTGACATATCAAAACGTGTTTCGGGCTTTATTGTCAATAATTTTCAAATGTAAATAAAACAAATTTATTTCATTCTTAGTTATAGTGGCGTACTTTAATGTTTGTATTTAATTTATTGTAATTGTATCTTATGGTGTTAAATTTATTTAAATGTAAACTTTAACTTATTGTTTTTCACCACTTAAGAAGCTTAAAACCAATTGACGAAACGTTGGGGAAAAATTAAATAAATTTGTTTTATTTACATTTGAAAATTATTGACCATGAAGTCCGAAACATAAATCTAGATTTAACACACACGAAGAAATATTGGTCAAACTTAGTTTTAAAACGTTTTTCGTTCATTTCAGAAAATATTGCATTTTTCGATATCTTTTTTGCCCAGTGGTCGAAAAATCGACCATCTCTCTAAGCCCAAATCTGAAAAGGTAAAAAATATTAAACATCAAAGCTAAGACCTATGATCTATAATTGTAGCCTCTGGATGAAATTTCATCGATTTGAGTAAGTTAAAAACGTTAATTGTCTTTTAATGCTTGTAAAATCAAACGAAATGATTCACTTTGAAAATACCTTCCGACTATTGCTTTTTATTTAAATCGCTGAACACGATGAACCACTAATTTGGGATAGAAAAAGATATTTTTTTCGGCCTAAAAACCAGTGATTATTTTTTTCTTTTCTGTGGTTTGAAAACATTTTGAACTGCAAAGGCCACTCCAAAAAAAAAAGTGGTTTTATTGAGTTATTCAAAGTTTTTTGTTGAAAAAAAATCAAGTAATAGTTTAGTTTCAGGGACACCTCTCCAATATTCTTGAAATTTTATTATGTTGTAAAGTACAGCATGCTGATCAAGACTGTATACAAAGATATGTAAGTTGGTAGCGAAAACACCACCTTTACATCTTGTTTTGAGCTTGAAAATCGCTTGGATCCTATGGTATATCCAACACCGGTTTCGCTAGCCACAGCAATTCTATATTAACGTGGGGGTAAGTGGGCGACCATTGGTCGCGGCTCAGTATTTACATCCTGCAATATGTTTAATACCGGCTTCTAAGTAGCCTTTGGCCGCGGTTCACTATAGTATATCCAACACTGGTGCTAGCGCATACTATAGTGAACCGCGGCCAAAGGCTACCGCGAAGCAGGTGTTGAACATATTGCAGGATCCTTAATGTGAATAATGCGATTTTCAAACTAACAAAAAATACGGATGAAATACTTCCACGCCCAACCAATATATTTATTCGGGGTATTTAAAGTATTACTCGTACCAAAAACCAAATTAAATTTGTTTCGTTTATGCACCGAAAAAAAAGACCGTACTAAATTTGAAGAACTGCCTTCCTCCGATTTAGTGTAAAAATTTTCCTTAATCTAAGTTATTTTTCCTTATATTGATGAAAATATCGTTTCATTTAGTAATTGAGTCCTTTGAAATGAGTTCATGTTTCATTAAAGCAAGTCAAAGCTCTTCCTCAAATATAGAATTTGTGGTTTTAGTAAAATTTCCCTTTGAAATAGTAAATTTTTCTTTGGGAAGAATTTTTGAGGACAACTTGTTCCTCATTTGAGTAAAAACTTCCTCAATCTAATGGAATGTTTTGTTTAAGGAAAATCGTACTCAGTTTTAGTTAGTTTCTTCAAAAAATTTACTATAACGTAGGAAAATTTTCCTTAATAAATGAGTCGCAACACTCGCTGCTTTACTCGCTGATATTAATATCTATTCTTCTTTGCTTACCAAAAATAAAATGTTTTTTAAATGTTTAAATTTTTGTGTTATTTTTTAAATTCTTTAAATTAAAAAGAAAAAAAAAAAAATTATGTCGTCGCCGGGAGCTTCCCTGATTAGACCATGGTTTTTACGCAGTTTAACGACATCATTTTAGTAGGTCTTAAAAATGGTGTCGGTAGCTGAGTTGCGTAAGATGAGTATCTTTGAACAGTGGCATGGCGCAGAACACAGGTTCAATTCTCTGATCGGGTGGGTGACAGGTAAAAAAAAATGTAAGTTCTCCTTTGAAGTTTTAAACACATATTACAATCAAAATAAGAATGACTGACAATAAGTACCAACAAATAATAAAATAGATGAAAAAAAAAAAAAAACTTTAGGAAAATTAACAAATTTTTTTTGAAATCAACGAATTTATTTTAAGTAAAATTCTTTCATTTAAGGATACCTTCATCCTTAGAAAAAGTAAAATTTTCCTCAACCAAAGTAAATATATTCTTTCAGTTTTATAACCTTGTCCTCACATTGAGTAAACTTTTCCTTATTTCAAAGCAGCAACATTTACTTGTACTAAGGAATTCAACTTACTTATTTTGAGGAACCCATGGCTTTAGCTCGTATTGAAGGACATTTTTTCCTTCCGGTGTGGGCTCGGCCTAGTCAAAAAATGCTTTTAAAGCCTACACAATTAATATGTTTTACTAGTTTTTAGGCTACAAAATTTTTGTGTTTTTTTTTCGAATTTTTCGATGAAATATTGTGAATAACAATAAAAAAAATTTTTTATAGGTTTTTTTTTGTGGGTTAAAAATACTTCTTAGCCTAATAAAAATTATTTTTCACTACTTTTTAGGCCGAAAAGAATTTGTTTTTGATTTTTTTCCATGAAAAACGGAAAATAATAATAATGAAATTTTTTTGTTGCCGCGTTTTTGAAAAATACGTTCCTATCTCGTTTTTTTTTATAATGAGAGCGTTCAGGAAATGAAGCCGAGTATTTCGTTAGAACGGTAAGAATTTTTCTCGTTCAAGACCACCGTAAATCCACAGAACCGAGTGTAGCAAAGAAGTAAATATTAGAGAACGATACTCCCAGTTTTTCCCTGTATTAATTTATTTCTTGCTTTGCGAACCTTAGAGCCTGATGTTAAAATCCAATGCAAAATGTAAACAAACAAATTAAGTTTAACCAATTTTTGACAATTATGAAGACACTTTTTGCTGTCAAATTTTAATACGACAAATTAATATAACCTTTATTGTTATTGTCATGATCCTGTCGATAAATATAGAAAATTAAAGCAATAATTTTCTAATTAAATAATTTCTAATAATTTCTATTGCAGAATAATTTAATTTCAAACTGTATAGACAAACAAAAAAAAAGGAAGGAAACCTGACCATGAGTTCTGAAGACGCAATGCAGGAAGCCCTCTCTAAATGGCAGGGCAGATATACATAGCTCGAAAGTCAGCGGCAGGTGGACAAAGAGATTCATCCCTTTCATAGGAATATGGTTCAAGAGAGTCTTTGGCGAGGTAAATTATTAACTCACTCAGTTTTTATCGGACCATGGATACTTCCAGAAGTATCTACACCGTATGTGTAAATCAGACCACACTTTCTGTATATATGGAAACACTGATGAAGATGATGCAGAGCACAACTTCTTCAACAGCATCAGTCTATGTAATTGTATGAATTGTATGATATTTTCCACAGTTCTATCGGAAATTACGATTTGAATGCAGATACAGTCTTAGGATTGATTGAAAATAACATAACAAAAAGTTTTTAAAAGAAAATATAAAACTGGTAAAGGTGTTATTTTCGGCCAGGCCAAAACTCACCTACCCTACACTGCACTGAAAGTACTTTCCAAATAAATGTTAAAAATACGTTGAAAAGGTTGAAGAAGTCGAAAATAATGTAATAAGGTTCAAAGAGGTTGAAAAGTGTTGAAACAGTTAAAAAAAACTCCAAAAGTCTGAAATATATGGAATCTATTGCAGAAAGTTAAAAAAAATTGAAAAAGTCGACCAAATATGGAAAATGTTCAATCAAGTTGAAAATGGTTAAAAAAGTGGAAAATATACATATGGAATATATTGGGAAAAGTTAAAAAGTTGAAAAAGTCAAGAGAATGTGGAAAATGTTGAAAAAAATAGAATAGAAATGTAGAAAACCAAATATGCCACGCTCACTTCTCCAATTTCGCCTACTTTTGGTTCAATAAATTATATTCGTCATTGACATCCACATACTAAATTCTAGCAAAATAGCTTGTATAGTTTGCGATATATGCCTTAATTAACCTTAAAATTTAGGGCGGTGATACACTGATAGAATCGAAACTGATTTTAATCCAGATATGTCACTTAAGGTTTCCGTTGGTTAACCTACACTATTCATACAAATATATTTCCGGTCATACCAAGATAAAGACCAAAAACACAAAGCGGGCGTAGTTCATTCCTGGTAAATATACAAGTGCCCGGATTTGATGGCATCGCCAGCATAGTCGTCAGGCCTTAATGTGGTTGTAAAATTTATGGGCGATTATGGAAAAAAAATGTCCGAAAACACAACACTTCAAACAAAAACGACCTAAAAAAGGTACTTAAAATTGAGTGGCGCTGTAATTCGCCAGATACCAATAAAAAATATGCAGCTTCGATGCCAAACCGTCTTTAACCTGTAGTTGACCAAAGAGGCTACCACACTGCATATTTAAAATTGCAAAATTATTACTTTTGACAGTGTTTTTACACTTTAAACACATCTCTATACAATAAACTGTGACATGAAATTTAGTAGTATATTTCGATTTTTTATTATAAAAATTCCATAATATTTTTTAACAAAAAATAAACATTTTTTTAAAACTAGAATTTGTGCTCTTTCAAATGATATCAAAATTTTTTGTATATTCCGATTAGTTTCAAAATTAAAGAGTGTTGAAATTAAAAGTATGCACTGCATACTTTAAGCTGTGAGCCACTGTATATCGGATCAGGTGGTGACGCTGATCATTAATATATATATACTTTTCAATACCTGCCACGTCCCCTTCTATGCGTTACAAACGGAATGATAAAGTGAATATACCCTCAGTGTAGGGTATAATGATAAACAGGAAATATCAATCGTTGCTAATTGACTTTAAGTTCATTGTTATCATTTAATTTGTACATTTAAACTGGCACAAAATCAGAAATCTAATGCTTCGATATTATCAAACTTAGCAATAATTCAAATCAAAGCGTAATTTATGCGCCACCCTGTACATAAAGCGCGCATTATAATTTCGTTTTGGTTATTTTCATTGTTGTTTTTCGCACTCAATCTGCTTTGATTAATCTCAGTGATACAACCAAACATTTTTGCGGTTCTTTTTTTTCACCCGAATCCAAGGCACGAAACAACTACTTTAAAACTGGGAGTTGCTACATGAGTGACGGACATATCTTATTTCCTGCAACGTATTGGTTCCACATTATCAAGTGTGCCCAAAATAATATCGTTAAATTTTATTTTTATTTTTATTTTCAATTTAATTTTGATGATGCTCATGTTTAATACACAATAAAAACGCCCCTCAACAAAATTGTAAACCATAACAGGCAAACGAAAAAAAGGCTGTAAAATTTTTAAACCGGCTGCCCTTCAACCTTAACACATCTGACAGTATGGCAGGCAGGCTGGATGGCAAATCCATTACCACAAACGTGTCCAGTTACGAAGTTTTGGCATTTTTTTCGATGATTGTTACGATGAAAATCTGATATGCGAAATTATAATAACATAAAAAACACCCTAAAACAGAGCACTAAAGAAGATGCAACATCAATATAGTATGTATGTACGAGTATGTACATTATACGGCGAACAAAACAAGTAGGAATTATAAGCTAAGGCAAAACTTCACATACTGTCAATACCATTAATATTTGGAATTTTTTGTGAATGAATTCAAAACCTCAGGATCAATGTCGGTTTTTTTTATTTAACATTTTCTTACGTTAGCTTTCGAAGTGTACTACAAAAAAAATCTTATTACAATAAATGAAAAATAATAACAATCTTTTTATCTACAAAATCCATATCACGAAAAAGTAAGGTGATCTATCAGATTTGAAAAATTTTTTCAAGCGCAAGAGCAGTCGAACCATAGTTAGGTGTGAGCGTCTGAGATCTCTGTCGCACATGGAGCATGCTGCGTGACTTGCGTTCGAAAACATATACATACATAGATATTTAATATCTTCTAAACTAGTGTTGGCCATTTATCCTCCCGCAGTCACAATCAATGAAACGGGCCATCATTCGTCCCGCCGTGCAGTTGTTGATTTCTATGCGCTGATTCACTTCAAAATTGAATATGCGCGAAACCCAATTGGAATCAAACGTGTAAAAACAAAACAAATGCAAACAAAAACATCATTTATGCGAAAGGTAATTTTTTAAGCATATATTATTGACTTGTATAATTTAAGTATTGTAAAAAAATTCATTTTCATGGAAAAATAGTTTTAGTTCATTGAAAAATAGTTTAGTTTTAAGTAAACTCAGTTAATATGTTTATAAGATTTATGAAATGTCTTCTTTTTTGTTGTAAAATAAAAATACAATTATTTTATATCCCAACATTTATCTTTATTTATTAACATCAGTGATGCACGAATTTCTAATGGGTAATTTTTTCTTTACGTGGGAAAGACAAAACACATTTATTTTAATTTTTTTTTTCGTTGGAATTCCTTCACACATTTGTATACATACCTACGCGAAATGTTTGTGGTAAACGTCAGCGCGCTGTTGACTTTTGGGCACCGCAGCTGGCCATCCCTATTCTAAGCTAATAGAGACCCCACTTTTCGTAAAATGGGCTTTTATGGCACAAGGATAAAGAAGAAAATGCTATTTTTTTTATATTAATTCAATTTAGGGGACTCGCATGTTAGAACTGCAATTTGAACAATTAAATTATTATTATTTTACATTTATTGACAGTAAAATTTTAAATAAAGCGTCATTGATCCATGAACTTCGCAAGGAGAAATTAAACATCGAATTCGGTTGCTTGCGTTTTTTGTAAACTTTGACCTAACAGTAGTAACTCAGGAATACACCCCTAGGGGCTGAAATTTGAGCCATGGTGTAATCTTGTTAGGTCTTTGGCGTCACAAAATTTCAGTAAAATCTGGTTTTTAAATATCATGATTGCAAACACACAAAATATTCGCACTTCTTTGTATTTTATTTTTGAAAACTTATTTGTATGGCGCGCATGGGATTTTGTCGTATTTCGTTCGACATAAAAATTTAACTCTATTGAAATTAGTGACGGCACCCTTAATTTTTTTATATATCTTCAATATTCAAGGCTCATACCAAAAAATTTATTTTTGCGTATTGGGAAGACAAAATTATCATCAATTGTTTATTTAAATGTTATAAACAAATGGGATAATAAAATTATTAATTTTTTTTTTATCATGAATAGAAAGTGCAATGGGATGTTCCCTCCAAATTTGGGGTGTCATTTAGGTCAGTTTGTTGTCCAAACTATAGATTAAAAATGGTTTCAGATGTATGCCCTCAGTTTTAAATTTCCGATATCTGTGCACGTCTAAAACCAGAAAATTTAAAGAATTCCTCATATACATATTAACCTTAACACGGCCACCAATGTTTATATAAATATTTTAGTTTTCATACAAAATGTATGCGAACTGCACATTTACTATGATTTTTGAACTTGAATAATTCGTTATAGCAAACCTTGTAAGAGTTGCAATGGTTACAATCCTTTCCTGGGGAATCAAAGATTCAGTAGCTGTTTTTCTTGGTTAGTTGTTTTGAAATTTCTTAGTAGAAGTGATTTTTGCGAAAAAGAATAAATATATTAATCCCATAAGTGAAAATGGCTGATAATAATGAAAAATTTGAAATTCTAAGTGCTTCACCTGTGGCTCAGTAAGTACAGGATGAGTTATTTTTAAACATCGAATAAATTAGCTATTTTTTCAATGATCAGGTTATTGCAGGCAAAATACTATGAGCATTTCGTTGCCAATATGGACTCGAATGCGGACGATATGGAAACAGAGGTAACAGAGGCATTAGAAGGAAATTTCCGGAAATTAAATTAAATCCCGTAGAACTAGGGCACAAATGCCACAGTGTGTGTCATACTTCCCAAATAGAAGTGCCTTTGAGTATATGGTTGTAGCACTGACACTACTGAGGATTTTGTTCCGAATGAAGACGATCCTGATCATTCCCAGGGTAAATGATCTCGCTACATGAGTTAGTGGTAACTCAAATGAAAACGAGCAACTAGGAAAATTTATATCCAGTGCAAGAAGCCTGTTTGTATTGAAAAAAGCTCAAAGTTCAAACAATATGTGAAGACTTCTTCAAAAATTTAAAATAACTGTTAATTCGATAAATATTTTTCAATTCATCAATTTTTTTAATAAGCTATTATTACGTTAAAATAACATAAAATATGCACATAAAAATCTCTAAAGTAAAAGAAAAATATTTACATATGTAAATATTGGCCATTTTAGGGATAAGAACTACAAAAGTTCAAAAGATAACGGAATTGCGGTTCTTAAGTTTTTCGAAAAGAGGTCGAAAAATTAGTCACTCAGTCAAATCCTCATGAAAATCGGATCAAGAATAAGCGAGATACAGCAAATTATAAATTGCGATATTTACATATGTAAATAGTGGCCGTGTTAAGGTTAAGATGATTCAAATTTTTTTTTTGTTTTAAACAGCTATTATCGATCGAGGAACTTGAATCCGTGAGTAATATTTTTTCTTCTTCTTTTTTTCTTATAAAAAAATTTAAAATTGACCGCAAAAATAAGAAAAAATACCGATTTTCTGCTTTCAAGTTGAAAAATCGGCCCACATTATTTTACCACCCATGCCGTTGTACAATATTTTTAATGTATTTTTATTTGCTTAAAAGAATGCCGCAAACCGAATATCATTATCTTATTTCAATACCAAGATATCTACATTTTTCTAAATTAACATAACTGGGATAATTTGAAATTTTTGAAAATCCTAGAAAAATCTATAAAATAGTTGAATTATACAAGGCCTGTTAATTAAGAAAAATGTAGATAACTTGATTTTGAAATAAGGGGACATCCATTAATTACGTGAGGTGTTTTTTTTGAAAATTCGGACCCCCCCTCGCCTTGTTGAGATTTGGTGAGATCTGCCGGGACCCCTACCCCCCCTCCCGCGAGATTTGAATTATTATTTTTAATGTAAATTCTATGCATTAAAAAGTTGACGTGATGTTTTCCTTGACCCCTTCGTCCCCCCTTGGTGAGATTTGGTGAGATTTTGCCGGACCCCCTCCCCCCCTATTTTAGCTCACGTAATTAATGGACGTCGCCTAGCATAGCGATATGCGGTTACCGGCATTCTTTTAAGCAAATAAAAATACACCAGAAATATTGTACATCTGGATCAGCGGGAAAACTGTATGGGCCGATTTTGCCACTAGAAAGTGGAAAATCGGTACTTTTTCATTGTTTTCCGGTCAAATATCGATTCTATTATAAGGAAAAAAGAAGAAGAAAACAAACTAATCACGGTTTCGAATTCGTCGATTGATAATAGCCCGAAAACCAGGCCCGGATTTAGAAATTTGTCGCCCCTAGGCAGTTGCAAAAATGAACGCCCCCCCCTCAAAACTTCGTTAATGGTGGAATAAGTTTGGTACGAAAAGATTTTCAATCAATAAAATGCACCTTTCTCAGAGCAAATATTTTATTTTATTACAGTCAGTAGCATTATAATCATGAAATACAGTAAAAGTCGGTTATAACGACGGCAAAGGGACCGTTCAAAATCGGTCGTTATAAGCGACAGTCGTTATATCCGAATACTGCTAATAAATAAAAAACAGTATTTGTAATAATTTTAAGTTTTATTAAAATATTGAAACATAAATCAATTTATTAAAATAATGAAAAAACGAAAACTTACTCGTACATATGTATGTATGTATTTATATACATTTTTGAATTCATAACGAAAACCACATTAAGCATAGAAAAAATAAAAAGAATAATGCGCTCATAAGCAAACCTTTTAATGTTCCTAAAGCATCCACAACACAAAAATGAACACGCAAACTGAAATAAATTTCCCTTCACACAAAATTCAAACGAAATTTGTTTTTTTAACATGACTTATATAAAATGAAGTAAAAATATAATAATAACATATTATATTTAGAGATTTTGTATTTAAATTTACTACAGGATAGGATAGCTAACTTTTTGAGTTCCATAGATATTTTTCGAGTTATAAGAAGCCAAAGTTGAAAACTTATTGAAAAATTGCAAAAAATTGCTTTTTTGTTGAACTGTTTTTAGCCGTAGCGACCAAACTAGTGGTGCTATTGTGACATAAATACTTTGGAATTTTTGTCGTTATCTCTACTTTTAGGAAACAATTTGGAATGAGTATCATGTAAAATAACATTTTCTATGGAGCCTATATGGCGTCACCTCCCGGAACAATACAGGTTTTCGGTTTTTGCCATTTATCTCAAAAACCAGACTTGATTCAGCAAAACCACTATGATTTTCGGATTCAGCGGGAAATTTTACTATAGAAACGGTGGTTTTATTTACCGCAATATTACTTTGCAAAAATTTGTACACTAGTCTAGAAACGCAATCTCAACACGCAGTACAGCACGTGTTTAACGGTTCAAAAACTTTAATTAACTACTTACCCTAATGTCTGTGGCATATCATTTTGAAGCTTGGGGATCGAGCTTTAATAAGAAGTTCACTAAAAAAATTTTAAGGAATGGGTTTACCAAAAAAAATCAAAAATATATTTCAATTCGCAAAATTTTAGCTTTTTCATTTTTTTTTTTAAATTAAAAAAGTACATAAATAATTTTTTCCCCATGAATAAATTTGCAGTTTTGATCGCAGAATAAACAACAGTTTTTTTAAAAATAAAAAAAAATAAAAAAATAGGTTTTTTAAAAAAATACAAAAATATTTTTCAATTCGCAAAATTTTTGCAAAATTTTTTTTTCAAGAAGTACACATAAAAGCCTATAAGCAGTGTTGGTACAACAATTGTTAATTGATAAAGTTTGACGTTAGCTATGAATTTTCGAAAAAAAAACACATTTTCTGTAAAAGTACAAAAATCATGAACTTCATACCTCCAATATTTCAACAACAAATGAGACTAGGGCGAAATCCTTACGTAGTTTTATTGCTGGACATTGATACTACAATAATGCGAAATTTCAGCCAAATCGGTGCCATAATTTCTTTCAGGTGGTGTTTTCGTATGTTTTACCCCATGTATGTCATTCAACAATTACCAATACGCTTGCGATCAGTTTTGTGAAAAAATTATTGCTTATTGGTTGAAATTTTTAGATCTTGATTTTCGAATGGCAAAGTTATTGACTATCTGAATACACGGAAAAAAAGTTCTGTAAAAATTCATTGGATTTCCGATAATAATTACAGTTTTATCCTGTAATGTCCGGATAGTAAGCGAAAAACTGTAATAATTGATTTGAGTGTCTTTCTTAAAGCCATGTTCAATGAAATATTGCAGTGTTTGCACTGTAAAATGTAAAATTTATCCAAAAATATTTTATATCTGCAAATTCTATTATTACAATCATACTTTTTATCAACCATACTTCTTAACATATCATGAGACAGAGAGCCAGTCTGGCAACACTCACACAATTTTCTACTTCCAACCCATGAATCAATAATATATGTACCAGATATATACATTTTATGTCGTATTTGTACATACAATGCTAATAAAAAAAGTAATGTCGAATCATAAAATAAATGAATTACACGGTGCTACAGTGAAAATATAATTTTCAAATGATCTAGTGCAGGTTGTAGGTCTGGTCGAGTGTAACACGAAACCGTGTTTAAAAACTTTGAACACCCCTAAATTTTCAATTTAAGGTCAAAAAACCGATTTTGGTGAGTTTCCGCACTAAACAATTTCTAACTCAGCAGTTTTTCAACCGTTCTCAAATTTTTAAACGGCTTTGAAAAGTCAAATGTCAATATGTACTTTCAAAATATATGCGCTGGTTCTTCAGTATAACAAAAGTATTACGTGATTTTTTTTGTGAAAATCTAAAATTTGTTTCTTTTTTTCTAATATTTGCAATTTCAACGCAATTTTTTGCCACAATTTGCATAAAAAGAAATATTCAGATATAAGTATTCTTAAAGTGCTATCGATTTTGGATAAAAATAATTTTTTTTTATTAAAATCTATTACAAATTGTCGAAGTTACAAAACTTTTTCTTAAGAAAACCAAAGGTAAATATCAGCAGCAAGTACTTAGAACAAGAATTTTATTTCGTACTGGAGATCGAAGTTCCTTCTCTAGAGAAAGCTCTATAACTTTGACAATTTGTTATCGATTATAATAAAAAAAACACTTTTTTCAATGGCACATTAAAAAAATAAAAATTTCAATGTTTCTGTTTTTGCAAATTGTGGCAAAAAAATAGCGTTAAAGTTGAAAATATTACAAAAAAAGAAAAAATTTTTAGATGTCCACAAAAAAATCACTTAATACTTTTGTTATACTGAGAACCAGTGCATATATTTTGAAAGTATTGATATTTGACTTTCCACATCCGTTTTAAAATATGAAATCGGTTGAAAAATTGCTGAGTTAGGAATTGTTGAGTGCGAAAGTCATCTAAAAACGGTTTTTTGACCATAAATTGAAAATTTGGGGGTGTTACAAAATTTTCAGACACGGTTTCGTATTGTATTCGACCAGACCTACAACTAACACTAGGTCATTTGAAAAGTATATTAAATTTTTTTATTTATGTGATAAATATTCAAGATTTTACAGTTTGCCCTGTAATTTTTGCTCGTCGATATGATATTTTCAATATTTATTTAGTATTTTTTGCTAACTAAATTTTTTCCTGACCACATTGTATATTTTACATTCTGAAACTGTAAAAATAAAGTTTTGAACTGTAATGTTTGTAGTTTACCTATTAGCCCAAGAGCCGGCTGTAGAAAAGTTGAGTGTATAAGATTACAGCTTGAAATGTATGTCAAATGATAGAGCTCGACGAGCCTAAACGCAATATATAGGGTTGCCTTGCCAAAGCCTGTCCTAAATATGGGTTGCCACCCGTTTTTTGGGCCAACATTTTTTAGAAAAAAGTTTATGGTTTAAGATTCCAGCTTAAAATGTATGTCAAATGATAGAGCTTAATGATCTATATAATAGAATTGCCTTGCCAAATCCCGTCCCAAATGTGGGTTGCCACCTGTTTTTGGCCCAAGATTTTTCAGAAAAATGTTTATGGTTCAAGATTTAAGCTCGATATGCATGTCAAATGATAGATCTTGATAAGCCTTAAAAAAAATATTTAGAGTAATCTTGCCGAATCCCGTCCCAAATGTGGGTTGCCACCTTTTTTTTGGCCCAAGCTTTTTCAGAAAAGTGTTTATAGTTTGAGATTTCAGCTTGAAATGTGTGTCAAATGATAGACCTTGATGATCTATAATAAAAAATATAGGGTTGCCTTGCCGAATCCCGTCCCAAATATGGGTTGCCACCTGTTCTCTGGGCAAACTTTTTTAGAAAAAAGTTTATGGTTAGACAACATTATATATTTAATTATAGATCATCAAGGTCTATATTTGACACACATTTCAAGCTTAAGTCTCAAACCATTAATATTTTTTTGAAAAAGCTTGGGCCAAAAAACAGGTGGCAACCCACATTTGGGACGGGATTTGGCATGATTTTAGAATACCATGAAATGAGAAATTACAGGGCTCTGCGACACTTTTTCCTGAATATTTTGCTTTTTTTGAATATCCCATTCTATTTTCTACAAAACCTTTTTTTCCGTGTAGAGCTAACAAAAATTAAATAGGCGGGAAATTAAATTCCCAAAAATAAAACAATTTTTCAAAGTTTCCGACAATATTTGCCTCCCCTTAATTCTTGTCGCCCTGCACGTATGGTAAATTCTGGCCTGACGACAGTTATATGAAATTTCAAAACAACTTCTTAAATTTAAATAAGGAATTAAAATTTATTTAAAATAAAATTTTGAATTATCAGAAGAAAGAAAATCTTTTAATGTATCGACCAACTGACTTCAAGCAGTTAAATATAAAGAAAAGTAACTTTATTTCACTTGAGTTAGTATTTTAGAAAATAAAATATAATAAACCTAAATAATTCGCCGACAATTTGAGCATTTAGTAAAATTCTAACTGTGTTCAGAACAAACTAGCTTCTTGCATATAAACAATTAGGCAATTCACGGTTCACTGTAAAATTGATTCAATTATTCAGCTTTTGATATTACTCGCGAGTTCAGTGCATTTTTCTTGAAAATAAATATCATATCATATCAGCGACAATGTTTAGAGGATTAGAAAATAAATGTAAGTAAAAAAATGTATTAATATGGTCACCGGAATTTAAATCTTCTCTCTTTCGAATTGATGTCCCTTAATTTAGAAATGGGTGCAAAAGGTGATCTTACAGCGGAAAATAATATGCAGGTAGTAGCTCTTTTGAAAGATGGGAGTTCCAGCTATTCAGAGATAGCAAAAAATGTAGGAATCTCGAAGACGTCAGTCTTCAAAATTGCAAAAAAATACAAAAAATCACCTACCACGATGATAAATTTTTCTGACTGCAGAGCAAATTGCAGAAGAAAGCGGAAAACCACGATACGACAAGACAGGTTAATTGTGCGAATGGCCTTGGAAAACCGAACCGCAACTTCTCAAAGTATTTTGAATGATTTAAAAAGCGCTGGTGTGAATATATCCCATCATACTCTTAAAAGACGATTCTATGAAAATGGTCTTATATGCAGGAGGCCAGCAAAAAAACCAAAATTGACTGAAGCTATGAGAAGACGTCGATTTTTATGGGCGCAATTACATAAGGATCTTGGTCGTAACTACTGGAAAAAAGTAAGTTTCCAAGCGATGATTTTTTTGTGCGGTTATTTTAATTAAAAGAAATTTTTAAATTTTCTGTATTTTAATTTTTTTCGAAGGTACTCTTCAGTGACGAGTCCCGTCTAGAAGCCGTTACGGAATTTGCAAAAAATTTGCGAAGGAGGACGGGGGACCGGTATTCCAATGATTGCATACTTCCCAGAGTGAAACACCCACCTGCAGTAATGATTTGGAGCTGCATCTCGGACGAAGGACCTGGTCTCATATACATATTTTGTTGAAGGAACTGTTCGCTCTAACCAGTACATGGAGGTACTTCAAACGTCTTACGGCCATACATAAACAATTTGAAACATCCTCCTCGTCAATACACATTCATGCAAGATGGGGCACTAGACCGGTTCCAAAAAAAAAAGTCTCTGAAATTTAGAGGCACCGGCAGTTTCCTATTCCCATAAGTGTCCCGAGTGGGATGTGTTACCAATTTTTTCTAAATATTGCGCTCCTGATTAGCGATTTTCATATTACTCTTGAAACTTTCGCATAAAAAAAAAGTTCACCAACAACCTAAAAACGATGGTTGTTATCGCTGAGGTGAACTTTTTTCTTTTAATTCAGTCTCACATTCGGAGTAGTTTTGAATGGGGAATTCGAATTTTTCATTATTTTTTAAATATGTTTTACTGAAGAATCAGTTGTAAAAACTGAAAATAATCATGAAATTTTGTCAAAAATTTTTGAAACAGATTTCCACATTAAAATTTATTTTCCCTGTTTAAACATAGCTTTAATATGAAAAAAATCCTTTGTTCAATTATATTTATGTTTATATTTTTAAGTACAAAAATAATAAAAATTTGCGGTTACCACCATCAGACAGAGGAGAAATAAATGAATTATTCAAAATAATAAAAGCAAAAAAATTCAAAAATTTATACCTGATTTTTCATTTAAAAAAAAAGATATCAATTTTTGACAAAATTTCATGATTATTTTCAGTTTTTACCACTGAAGAAAACAACATAATTAAAAAATAATGAGAAATTCGTTTTCCCCATTCAAAACTACTCCGAATGTGAGACTGAATTAAAAGAAAAAAGTCCACCTCAGCGATAACAACCATCGTTTTTAGGTTGTTGGTGAACTTTTTTTTTTATGCGAAAGTTTCAAGAGTAATATGAAAATCGCTAATCAGGAGCGCAATATTTAGAAAAAATTGGTAACACATCCCACTCGGGACACTTATGGGAATAGGAAACTGCCGGTGCCTCTAAATTTCAGAGACTTTTTTTTTTTTTGAACCGGTCTAATGGGGCACCTTGCCATACATTCAGGGCTAGCATGAATAGTTTAAATTTGGATGTGCTACCCTGGCCTGGTAATTCTCCTGACCTTAACCCAATAGAAAACTGTTGGGCGTATTCGAAAATGAAGGTGTATCAACGTAGAAATACTACGGTTGCCGCACTAAAAGAAAATATAAAAGATATCTGGGAAAATGATGAAGGTATAAAAAAATTATAGAAAATTGTATTCGAAGCATGCCAGATAGAATTAAGGCAGTTTTAAAAAATAAGGACGGAGAAACGAAATACTGATTAAATTATAAATTTAAAGCCGAAATAAAAAAAAAAATTTGAATTAATAAAACCTAATTTTAATTTATTTGAACCATTAATACTGCTGTTGTTATAACTCAAAGAAGTAGTTTGAATGTTTTTTTTATCGTTCGCAATTCAATGGACAGGTACTGTATGTATGTAGTATGTAGCATGCTTTTCTCTTTAAACGTCACTTCGATTCGCTGTAGCATAACACACAGTTAGTTTTTGTTTCATAGGGATAAAAGAATAAAACAGGTTTTATCCTTTTTTTCATATTCAAACTGATGACTGCAAGTTGAAGGTTGACCATGTTCATGTTCAATCATTGCTTCAATCCCATTCTTGGTGTTTAAGTTACGATAAACAGTTGGTGTTTCTGACCTCTTTTCAATTGACGGCATTGCAAGACTTCTGCCTAGGTCTTGGAAGATTTTTACGACGCGTTGAAGTAGATTTAGATAATGATGGGTTGTTAATTGAATAGATTATATGCGCTGCCAAAGCAGTCACGTCCAAAATGTTGAGAAAAACAACTAATGGCCATCTCTGTGTACACCGTTTTGTAGTGTATTTACTGAGAATCTTGTCGATAATATCAACACCACCTTTCTTTGAATTAAAATAATTAATTATTTCAGGCTTAAAGTTTGTACTTGTCATTCGTTTGTCGTAGTGTTAAAGAATACATGCAACGAACTAACTTGTCAATTGTGCATTTTTTATGCATTTATATAGTCTACAATTTCCACTATTTAAATGTATTAATGACGTCCATCTTATTCTAGTTTTCATCTGCAATGATTTCTTTATTAAAAAGCAAAAAAAAAAATCAGTCATTCGTTTTTCTGATTTTTTTTCCATATGAATTCTAATAGGAAACAAATTGATTGCGCCGTTCGCAGGTTCGATCTAGGATGGTGAAATCTTAGAAGAATTTTTTTCGAAGCTGATTCTATAATAACGGCACATAGCAAATTAAAAAAAAAACCCCATTGGATGTATTTTGTTTTGTTTAGATACATAAAAAATGAAGGCGTGGTTTAACAACAGTGGGTGGCACAACTAAACTAGTACAGCTAAAATAGTACCTAAAACGCTATATCTTGGCGCCCAATGCATTACATAATTCCGGCGTAAATACCGCTACCGCTGACGTAGAATTAGATTTGATTTTAATTTTACCGTCACGGTAGAGAGAGTAGAGAGTTGCACTCTCTTCTCCCATACGATTTTCTCAACAAAAATTTTACGCTGGTGGTATTTACCTATTTAAGCGGAGTTCCGCTGTCAAAAAAAAATCCGTCGGAAAATCGTTTGAGCAAACACAATTGCGGTGGACAACGACCGACGGAAAATTCAGCTGTCATTTAGCTAACATGAAAAAAATTTTGGAATTGAAATATTTTTACAGTGGCAAAGTGAAATATTTTTTGGTGATTTGAGTTATAATTACACTACTCTACAAATTTACAAAAACTTTTACCACAACGAACGGCGATAACATATTCTATAGTGAAATTTTCCGTAGAATCCGAATATGCTAATGGTTTTTTTCGATTAGCCCCAAATTTCCATATATGTAAATAGCAAATTGCAAAAAAATGCATTTTTGATAGCAAATACTTCAGATAAATGCTTGTAAAATCTTTAATTGTCAGCCAACCAATAACAAATTTTTGTATGTTGAAGAGAAGAGTCAGACAAAAATTTTAAGTTATAATACGTGCCAATAACATTGGTAGTATAGGTGTTATGTAGGGTCCGACAGAAGGCTTCGGCTTCGGCCTAAAAATCGCACATTCGGCCTACCTTCGGCTTCGGCCTTAAAATGGCCGAAGGTTTGGTCGAAGCCGAAGGTTTGCAAATGATTGCAATTTCGAAGTAAAATTCCCCAATTTGAAACACACGAAATATGCAAAAGTGAAATAGTTTGGAATAGAAAGTTTTTTAAACAAAAATAGCTCAGAATGTGATATTGTAAAGTTAATGTAAACAACATTTGTTGTGAAGTTAAAGTAATAAGCACTACAAATATTGAAAATAATCTTTAGGAATCTCATGACACAACGGCCATGCAGCCAAATACCTAATGTTGAGTTTCAAGTTTTAAGATAGAGGTTGAGATGTACATTAAAGAATCTTTTACTGTGAGGAATGGAGATATTTTTAACTATTGGCATTGAAGTTCATTTTTGAAACTGAAAAAAATAGCACAAAAGTTTCTATCTATTTCTATTTAGCGCTGCAGGTCAGCTTTATACTGACTAACGTTCAAATTTGCGTGGCGGAAACGTTGATAAACTTTTATTTTTAGTTTACAAATAAAATTATTTAAATTTGAATACTAAAGTATGTACCTTCATTTTTTATTATCATTATAAACTAATATTGTTTATGTTTGCTAATAGATTATAACCATATAATTCATTTATGTAAGTTTTTATTTATAAAATGCTAAACCTTCGGCTTCGGCCGAAGGTTTGAAAAATGGCCGAAGTTCAGCTTCGGCCAAAAAAGCCACCTTCGGTCGGACCCTAGTGTTATGATTGAAAATAGGTCTAAAAAAATCACTTTTTTTCGTTTTTTTTAAACAAAGTTCAAACTTGAAGCCCTATATCTTAAATTAACTATATGGGTGACAAAAAGTTAGAAAATTTTATTACAAAAATTTTAAGTACGAAAATGTTTATAGAAAAGTCAATATTTACGAAATTAGGCCATTTAATTAACATCAATCAAAGAATCATTTTTCTTTTAAAACAATTTAAAAGAAAAAAACAAATACATAAAATGATTTTTAAGTAATACCTACATATAAACTTTTTTGAAGACATTAATGGAAATAATTGTTGTGTTCTGTATTGAGGAATATGAGTTACATCTACTCTTCTTTTGTGATGCATAGGGTCTATTTCTCTTATAATTCCCCAACAATAGTCTCCAAGCATATTTTCGCTCCAAACATCCTGATATCTTCTTTCAAGCGTGATCAGGTCTTGATGAGATCTTTCCCCTTGTTCATCGTTCTCTGCACCTAAATTAACTGGGAACTGATTTAAGTGCGAATGCAACATATGCATTTTAAGAGACATATTGGCGCCTATTTCTTTATAATTTTTAAGCATTTTAGCAACTATTTCCTTATAATTATCGTGTTTCGTATTTCGCAAGAATCCATGCACCACTTCCATGAAACTGTTCCATGCATTGGCATGTAGAGGTGACATGGTTTTTATAAAATGTTGGTCCTGCATAAGTTTTTTTATTTGTGGACCAACAAAAATACCTTCTTTTACTTTTGCAAATGTTAAATTTGGAAACAATTTAATGAGATATTCAAATGCTGGGTCATCCTTTTGCAGTCTTTTAACAAAATTTTTCATAAGTCCTAACTTAATATGCAGCGGAGGTAATGTCACATCTTTTTGTGATACTAACGGTGGATTAGAAATATTTAGAGCTACAGGATCAAATTTATTCCTAAGAGGTCATTCTTTACGATAGAAATGATGCTGTCTTGCTCGACTATCCAATAAACATATATAACAGCAGTATTTTGTGAATCCACTTTGTAGGCCAGTAACTATAGCAATGACCTAAAATTATTTTAATAAAATATTTTATTACGATTTATTAAGTCTTTATGAATATAAACATTTATCATAACATTATTTACTTTAAAGTCTGCACAAACTTTCCATTTATATTTATTGTATTGAATCAATTGAAATATATGTGCAATGCGTTCATATGTTTCTTTTGTATTAACAGCATGTGTAGTTGGAATTGTAAAATATATATATATATATAAATATTTATATATATGTATATATATATATAAACCATCAATGTTATTGCAGTAACAAATGTTCTCTTTTTTTGTAAAAAAAAGCGGAGAAAAGGCCACTTCTATTTCGATATATTGACACTTTGGTTGACTTATCTAGGCAATTCCACTGTTGTAGACGTGATGCCAGTATTTCACTATCTACTTTAGATAATTTCAAATCTCGTATCAGATCATTTAGTTCTGGTTGACTTATTAAATGTTTTATCTGAACACCAAAGTCATCAGATGGAGATAATTCAAAATTGTTGTCAGTACTACTCATAATGTCGTCTTTATTAAGAGATTTTGGTTTTGATGTATTGCATGCAGAGTAAGAAACTGGTTTTTTTGCACTAGTAACATTGGGACAACTAATTGATTTTCTTTTCTTTGCATTTATACCCGTAAGACTTACTGCACAAAAATAACAATCGCAATGATCTACTGCTTCTGACCATAGCATTGGAATGCCAAAGTTTAAGTATGCATTTTCACCAGATGACCATTTTTTCAAAACTATGCTGCAGTGTGTACAAATGAGACTTGGTGTCCAAGGTTTATTTTCATTACCCATTTCAAAACCAAAATATTGTAAATATGCGTATTTTATTCTATGCGTAATTTTTCTACCATTTTTTTTAATTATATAATGTCCACATATGAAACAAAACAAATCTGGATCATTTTTACAAACGTAAATTCTGCTGATTGTAGCCATTTTGAGCACAATAACCTAATATTAAAATTCTATTTCTAAAATAAATGCATTAAAAAAAAAATATTATATTTACCTTAAAGTTTTAATTTGTATTTGATAAAATTATATATTTATTTATTCTTGTAGTTTATGATATTTTATAAATTTATTTAAACAACTTTAACATGTAAAATACATCAGCAAATGACACTAGTCATAAGTCCTAATTTAATATGTCAGTAGTAAATGACAGTATCAAAGTAACCCTCGGATTGAAAGTAAAGTATTTTATTAGAATAAAATTATTTAAAAAGCAAAATTGTTCTTGGATTGATGTTAATTAAATGGCCTAATTTCGTAAATATTAACTTTTCTATAAACATTTTCGTACTTAAAATTTTTGTAATAAAATTTTCTATAAGATAGGGGGGCTAAGTTTTTTGTCACCCATATAATTAATTTCTGATATAGGGCTTCAAGTTTGAAATTTGTTAAAAAAAAAAACAAAAAAAAAGTGATTTTTTTAGACCTATTTTCAATCATAACACCTATATTACCAATGTTATTGGCACGTATTATCACTTAAAATTTTTGCCTGACTCTTCTCTTCAAAAATTTGATATAGGTTGGCTGACAATTAAAGATTTTACAAGCATTTATATGAAGTATGTGCTATCAAAAATGCATTTTTTTGCATTTTGCCATTTATATGGAAATTTGAGGCTAATCGAAAAAAACTATTAGCGTATTCGGATTCTACGGAAACTTTCACTATAGAATATGTTATCGCCAGTCGTTGTGGAAAATCTTGTTGAGTAGTGTTATTGTTGAAAAAAAATTAATACCAATATGCAAACAATAGTGCGTATAATAAAAATTGTAACCGTAATGGACACTATGTACACGGAAAAAACGAAACTCGAAATTATTGTAAATATTAATCAAAATTTAAGAAAAATTAGTAGGTAATTTAGTAATTTAGAAACGGTTCGAGTGTCTTTTAAAAATTACTAAGCGTAATATAAAAATTGCATCAAGCAGGCATTAATTTTTCGAATGCAAGTTTTTAATTTTTACAAAGTAGATTTTAAAATTTCTGCAATAATTTATTATATTTTAAAAGGACTGTACTATTTTTTAAAAAGTACATTATAAAGTTTTTATGATGAAATAATAATAACTGAAATTTATTTTTAAAATTTTTTGTGTGTTGAACAAAATTGGGACGGCCAGCGAGTTTCCGTTGCCGCTTTCCCGACCCCGTCCCAATTCTGTTCAACACATTACTTCAAAGCCAATTAGTAAGAGTTTGGCAAGCCTTATATATTTATTTTTTTGCATGAACATGTTGAGAACTCAAACAGAGTACAAATTAAACACAAAAGAGAAATAAAATTCAATATAATAAAAATTAATAATCTTGAAATAATTTTTCTATAACTACTTTTTAAAAATTATAAAGTGGGAATCATATATTACAATATGAAATATATAAAAATTCTAATGTGGCAATTTATTAAAATTTAATAAATTCTTTGTAAAATTTCAAAGTTTTTAAGTGATAATTAAAATGAAGAAAATAATTTTTAATATGCACTTATTAAAAAATGTAAAATGAAAATATTTACAAACTAGAATAGAATTTTTAATAAGGATTTTCTATTTATTACTATAAAAAAGTAATATTTGTTTTCAGATTTTAATTTTTATAATCTCCTATTAATTTTTAATAAAATTTGAGTTGGTGTTTTTTCCGTGTACAACATGTATGTTGAGGCATGTTAGCGCATAAAAAGGAGGTGGTGGGTGCATCCTGTTAATTTAACCAGGAACGAGTTGGGGTTTTATGGAACGTGCTTTCTTGAACTAAAAATTAAGGACGAGGAACACTGTTCACTTTTATACACTTTCGTCCTTGATTCAAGAAAGGCTTCAACGCTTTTCGAGAAGAGCGCCAGTAAGCGCAGAAAGTCATTTGGCACTGATATTAATGTAAGTAATTTTGATCATAAATGCAATAATATGGCAAAATATAAATTTGGCTCATTTCAGGTACTTATCGCAAGGATGCAGTCCACAATATCTTGCGAGGTCACACAAGATGGGAGTGTCCACGGTTAGAAAAATAGTTTATGATACCTGCACTGCCTTATGGACAGAACTGCACGATATTTACGTAGCTCAGCCCAATCAGTATGAGTGAAAAAAAAAATATCGGACAGGTTTGTTGTGAGATTGTAAGCTGTTGTTTTAAAATTTTAACATTTTTGTGTTCGTGAAGGTTTTACGTTAAAACGGGAATGCCACATTGCGTTGGTGCTGTTGTCCAAAACAAAGTGCATCCTTGTACAACAATTGCAAAAATAATTATAGTATAGTTCTAATGGCACACTAACATCCACGCAGCACCAAGAAATGTAGATAATATTGTTTTAGCAACAATTGTGCTGCATAATTATTTAATGCCGGACAATGATAGTGCTTACTTCAGTGAAGAACTGGTGGACCATGTTGAAGATGGTGTAAACATTTCAGGTACGTGGAGGGATTCAAACACTACCCTGACTTCATGCAGAGTTGGACAAACGAATCGGTCATCTGCGGATGCATTTCGGGACAGACACGCACTAGGCGACATATTGTTCAATAAGTGAGTGTAAGAAATGTTAAAAATTTATTTATTGGCTTTTGTTTATTCAAATTTAATTTTTCGTATAGCCTTTGGTCAACTAACTGAATCTGAACTGCTGTAACAATCTGAAAAGCAATTAGAATGAATTTAATAATTAAAGTGAGTTTAAATTCTAAAGATTCATTTATCTCCTTTTGTTTTTTCAAATTTAATTTTTTGTATAGGCTTTGGTCAACTAACTGAATCTGAGCTGCTGTAAAAATCTCAAAAGCAATTGCAATGAGTTTAATAATTAAAGTGAGTTTAAATTCTAAAAATTTATTTATTTGGCTGGTTTCAATCAGCACTGTTAACTAGTAAAGCAGTTGTGTTACATTCATGAACAATTTGTCCAACATAAGTGTTAGAAAATTTAGTGTTGGACATAATACATATGGTGGACATATTGGAGGATGTAAATCCTGAGCCGCGACCGAAGGCCGCACACTTACCTTAACTATTATGTGGAAATACTGTGGCTAGCGAAGCTGGCATTGGCATTGACTTAAACGATTTTCAAGCTCAAAAATAGTATGAAGGAGTGAAAATCGCGAGTGAGGCCGTTAAAGTAAATAATTACCATATATTTTAATACCAAAATTCATCAAAGTGATTTTAATTTTTTCAATGGAAAATAAGTTAAATCAAAAAAAACTATACAAATGGTACATCATTTTAAAGCAAGAGAATCAAGCATTCTTAAAATTTTAAAAAAGTATAGGTTCTTAACACAATTTTTGGAAAAAATACCGTTTTTAAAAAAAAAAATTGGTCAAAATTTCCGAAAAATTGTCAAATCTCCAAAATTATAGGTAAAATTCCAAAGATTTGCTTACCATTATTCTAGGCCATTAAATTGTCTTTCTTATGACACGATTCTGTTCAATTTCATAGCATCAAGTGTGTTATAATTTTTGACACCGGAATTCCGCTTCCGTCCCAATTCTAATCAACGCATAAGGCATACTTTTTCTACGTTTTAGTAAGTCGGTTTTTTGGTAAAATTTCAACGAAATCGGACACAAACTCTGTCCGCGCCGTCATACAAGTTTGTACCAGGAAGCTCAAATTTTGGGACAATTATTTTTAAGCCTCAAGCTAAATATGTATAGGCAAAAAATAAACAAAATAAAATCCATCTACAAAAGTTTGAAGAAACACACCCTAATGTATGTATGTGGATAATAATTTTGTCAACATATAGTAAGGTATGCGTAAAAACATTATCAGCAGTTGGTAGCTTGGAGTTTTTCTTTGTTAGTTTCCGAGAAATTTTATAAAATTCAGAAGTACCAACATACACACCTGCTCAAAATAATAGTTGCATTTTTAGTTCGGAATACAATTGGGGCAGCAGCAGCACAAAATCTGTCAACATGAATATTATAGAGATCAATGGGAGAAAGACACAGATAGAAAGACGTGCAGTTGCTGCCGTGGTACCCTGCTGCCGATATAGAACTAGTTCTATATTTTATACGGTAGTAAAGCATCAAACTATCAGGGTTGTGTTTATCAAAAAAGAACAACGTTGGTTTGACATTCCATTCAAACAAAAATTTAAAATAAAATAGTTTCTATTGAACAAATAAAACAATCGACGCTTTCAATGAAAAATTAATTGAAGAAGTGCGCAAGCATGAATGCTTGTACAACCTTCAATTACTTTCCTATAGAAATGTCCACAAAAAGGAAAAGATTTGGATGGAGATAAGCAAAAGTCTTAACGTTAAAGGTAAGGATATGAAATTTAAATTTAATTTTGTTAAAATCAAACTGGTATTCCAGCTGATTTATGCAAGAAAAGGTGGAAGGTGTTGCGTGACTCCTTCAAAAGGAATAAGAGAAGTGAGCTTCTGTCGTCGGGAAGTGGCGCACCACCAACAAAAAAAATTTGGGTGTATAAGTAGGCCATGTCATTTTTGAAAGATGTGGCAGACTCCAGGCCGTGAGTATTATGATTATATTGCAAGAGATGGTGATCATAAAATCTGTATATGAAAATTGAAAGTGAGAAATAATCAACATTTTGAATCATGTTTTGCTTTTTTAAGGTCAACATCTTCCAAGTTACTAGTGAGGATTTGCACTGTTTCTAGAGTTCACGTGATCAAACACTGAGGTGTGTCAAGCCATGTTGGACAGCATGAAGGATGGTATGTACGCTCCTAATAACGCAATTTGGTAGCACGATCTTCAGTAAAACAAATCATGTAATTCGCGAAAGTTTTGAGTGTTTTCACTTACTGTGCATAGTTTGAAAATATGCCTGCTCAAAATAATAGTTACACCTGTAAGTTGTTTCAAATTTTGTTTTGATTTTTTAAGCTTTCCTTAGAAGAATGGTGAGTTTTCTTTAACTAAATCTTAAAATGAAGTGAATTGACAGCAAATATTTTAGTTAAGATAGGTAAGTCAAATTGATCTGCAGAGGAGTACAGACTGGCTTTAAACTAGAAAAATGAAAGATGTTGGTTGTTTGCAGGTTGCTGAATATATCAAACAATTTTGTGAGAAATGTATTTAAAAATAAACCGCAAAAAGAATCTCGTGGTAGACCATCAAAAACGCTACAACAGATGATCGCGATATTGTAAGTATCGAAAAAAATGCATATTTAAATCTTCAAAGACAATTTTAGCAGAAATAGGAAACGTGGTTAGCGCCCCAATAATTTGACGACTTTTACTAAAGGCTAACCTACCTGGGCGCATAGCTAAAAAAGTTTTTTTGCTGCAGAAAAAAAAATTGAGCATGAGGCTAAATTTTGCAAGGGATCACAAAAACTGGTCATGACCTAAACGGGAGAAAAAGTGTCGTACTATCTTAAGGAGAGATGAAACTAAGATTAATTTATTTGAGAATGATTCAGAAAAGAATGTGCGACGGCCTAAAGGCAAACAGTTTCGCGTCAGATTCACAAAAAAAAACATACACACGGAGGCGGAAATATTATGGTGTGGTAGTGTTTTCCTTAATATGGGATAGGTCCTATATTCCAGACAACGAGCAAAATGACAGCAGCCGAATATAAAGGTATACTCGAAAACGAAATGCTGCGCTATTCTGAGGAAAGCATGCACTTGCTTTGGATCTATCAGCAAAATAACAACCTAAGGGCACACCTCTTGTGTTTGTGAAATAATGTTTGCCGTTCGAAAGGTTTTTTTGGACAAATTAGCTTCTGCTTATAGCTGGAAGGGGACCAGCGCTAAGACAAGCCCCGAAAATTGCTTCCTTGTAGCATTAGTATTTTTTGTCAAATGCACAGACGAGGATATGAACGCTGTCTTACAAAAGCATTTTGTGTACGCTAAAGATAAGATGACAAAAAGAATACGTGTGGATTGAACTTTTGGAATTTTTGATTTAATTTTTTAAATTGTTATAATTTCAATATTTGTTATATATAAACCTGGATTCAATTATGTATTTATTTTTTTGAAAAGCAAACGATTATACATAGATACGTCTGAAATATTACTCGAAAAACTCTCGTCAATAATTAGAAAGTACCTGGAGACCGACCACTGTTCGGTTTTTCGTTTTGAGGTTGAAAAAATCGAAAAAATATGGAATTTGTTGAAAAAAGTTGACTTTTCACTTTCACGCTTCAACTTCTCTTTACTTTTTTCTGTTCCATTTTTTTCAACAATTATGCTTCGTTTTTAGTTTCGTCAAATTGTGGTCTGATGCAAAAGTGTTTATAAAAAGAGTGGATTGGGACCAAGAGTGAATAGAAATGAAAAGGATAATGCAAAATGGCTCGATTTCATTTAAATTGGACACTAAATCGACTGAGATATCGCAGCATTTATATAAAAGAGCGCAACCGATTGTACAGTTAGTACGAGGGGTAAAACCTATAAGCCACTTTGGTACAAAAACTTATAGCACCTTATTAAGTTTAGCGGTTGGTGCTATTTTTTAAATTTTATTGCTGTAAGGATATTTTCCTTGTTCTTCGGCTTATCCCGGAGGTAATCACTCCATAAGTGACAACTCATCGAGGCGGTTCACCCCGAGTAACGTTGGGTCACTTAAAGTCACTTTGGTTCACGAAATTCGTAAAAATCCAAAAAAAAAAAATTCCACGCACCGCAAAACGTTATTAGGTGCGCAAAGTTTTTACACCAACGTGGCCAATAGGTGTTATAGAGCAATTCTACAAAAATCGCACGCAAACCGCAATATCGCGATTTTCACTCATATCGGTGACTCCAAGTAACCCAAAGTGACTCGTGGTGAACCACCTCGATGAGTAGTCACTTATGGAGTGATTACCTCCGGGATAATCCGAAGAACAAGGAAAATATCCTTACAGTAATAAAATCAAAAAATCGCACGCACCGCAAGACATAATTAGATGCGCTAAGAGTTTGTACCAACGTGGCCCATAGGTGTTATAGACCAATTCTACAAAAATCGCACGCAAACCACAAAATCGCGACTTTCACTCACCTCGGTGACTCCAAGTGACCCATAGTGACTCGGAGTGAACCGCCTCGATAAGTAGACACTTATGGAGTGACTATCTCCGGGATACTCCAAGGAACAAGGAAAATATACTTGCAGCAATAATTATCAAAAAATCGCACGCATCGCAAAACATAATTAGGTGCGATAAGAGTTTGCACCAACGTGGCCTATAGGTGTTATAGACCAATTCTACCAAAATCGCACGCAAACCACAAAATTGCAATTTTCACTCACCTCGGTGACTCCAAGTGACCCAAAGTGACTCGTTGTGAACCACCTTGATGAGTAGTCACTTATGAAGTAATTACCTCCGGGATAGTCCGAAGAATAAGGAAAATATCCTTCAGCAATAAAATCCAAAAAATCGCACGCACCGCAAAACGTTATTAGGTGCGCAAAGTTTTTACACCAACGTGGCCAATAGGTGTTATAGAGCAATTCTACAAAAATCGCACGCAAACCGCAATATCGCGATTTTCACTCATCTCGGTGACTCCAAGTGACCCAAAGTGACTCGGGCTGAACCACCTCGATGAGTAGTCACTTATGGAGTGATTACCTCCGGGATAATCCGAAGAACAAGGAAAATATCTTTACAGTAATAAAATCAAAAAATCGCACGCACCGCAAAACATAATTAGATGCGCTAAGAGTTTGTACCAACGTGGCCCATAGGTGTTATAGACCAATTCTACAAAAATCGCACGCAAACCACAAAATTGCGATTTCCACGCACCTCGGTGACTCCAAGTGACCCAAAGTGACTCGGAGTGAACCGCCTCGATAAGTAGTCACTTATGGAGTGACTACTTCCTGGATACTCCAAAGGTCAAGGAAAATATCCTTACAGCAATAATATCCAAAAAATCGCACGCATCGCAAAACATAATTAGGTGCGATAAGAGTTTGCACCAACGTGGCCTATAGGTGTTATAGACCAATTCTACCAAAATTGCACGCAAACTACAAAATTGCGATTTTCACTCACCTCGGTGACTCCAAGTGACCCAAAGTGACTCGGAGTGAACCGATTCGATAAGTAGTCACTTATGGAGTGACTATTTCCGGGATACTCCAAAGGACAAGGAAAATATCCTTACAGCAACAAATTCCGCAAATCGCTCAGGACGCACTAAGTGGTCAAATATTAAAAATGACCACTACAATATTAACACTACACCACTGTAATTAAAAGTCTATTGGAACAAAAAATTTTTTTTTATTTTTCGTGCTTTCTCTATCGATTGGAACAAAAAATTTAAAAAAATTACTCCCATAGTACACTAAATAACATTTAACGTTTTTCGTACGTATGGGAGGTGCCACGCCCACTTACGCAATCCCGTTGAAATTCATATAATTTCAAAGCTTATAGTAATCGACACCTCTACACCAAATTTAAAGAAAATACCTCCCATAGTGCACTAAATACAACATTCAACGATTTTCGTATATATGGGACGTGCCACGCCCACTAACGAAATCTCGTCGAAATCCATTTAACTTAAAAATTTTTGGTAACCGACATCTCTGTACCAAATTTTAATGAGATTACTCCCATAGTGCACTTAATATAACATTTAACGGTTTTTGTTTGTATGGGAGGTGCCACGCCCACTGAAGCAATCCCGTCGAAATGCATTTAATTTCAAAACTTATAGTAACCGACAACTCCTCACCAAATTTTAAGAAGATTACTCTCATAGTACAATAAATATAACATTTAACCTGTTTTGCTTGTATGGGAGGTGCCACGCCCACTGGTACTATTACACCCATTTTTCGTCTTGAGGTACCTTATAGCAAGTATATCCACCATATGAAATTTCAGAACGATTGTGTTGTTAATTCTCTTATTATAATGTTTATAAATATTGTGGGCTGTGCCACGCCCTTAAACGAGTTTTGCCAGTATAGTGACATAGCATGTTATGATGACTGCTCTTAGTGGTATTATCTATAAAATTTTTATGAAAATCCTCAGTGCCGTTTTTGAGTAATATTGAATCAAAATTTTCAATTATTGAAAAGTGCCACGCCCATTTTTACGATTCCGCCCACTTTTGGCAAAATTTAAGACATTTATGATCTGCATCTGTGTACCAAATTTCATCACAATATCTTGAATAGTTTTCGAGATATGACGTTATGAAAATAAAAGTTTAGGGCTGTGCCACGCCCCTCCAGGAGCCTTTGATAAGTTAAAACCCAGCCCAATCCTAATTTTGTTCACATATGTACCTAACCCCCAAGTTTCATCAAAATCGCTGCACCCGTTTTGGAAATAAAGTCTGAAAATATATATATATATATACATACAATTTTAGCTCGTTTAATAATATTAGATATGACTCAAAAATGAGTCGAAATCGGTCAAAAAAACGGGTTATAAACGACTCTTCAAGGAGAGTCGCGGCTAGGTTACCATTTTCTCCCGACACAAGTAGGATTTATGATCAGAAAGTTAACGCATTTATGACTATTTTACTACATGCTTCAAAAAGTCTCGGGAATTTCGGTAGAATGGCACCACCACTCTTAAATCGATATAATTTTTCGGAAGTGGCAACTTTTTAAAGAGGTATGTCAAATTTAAATGTCATTTCATCTAGTAGTTTTGAAGTTATCGCTGTATGAAAGACGCTACTTTTGGTATTTCGTAAACAATGGAAGAAAGTGAATTTTGCATTTTGATAAAATGATCAAAAGGAACATCGTGCAGGTTATTCATAGCAATGGCAAAATTTAAGGAATTGCGATACGAATTGTTGCCCCACCAACCGTATTCTCCAAACTTGACCCCTAGCGACTATTATCTGTTTCCAAACTTGAAAAGATGGCTCCAGGGAAAGAGATATTACTCAAATGAGGAGGTCGAGTTCGAAACTGATGCCTATTTTGATAGCTTTGACGACGACTACGATAAAAAAGGTATCGAAATGTTGGAGGATCGTCGGATATAGTGTATCTCCCTCGAAGAGAACTATGTTGAAGAATAAAATGAATTTTTATCAAAAAGTTTCTATTTTCATCGTTTGAAACCATGTAGTAATCAGACAGAGGATTCGAAAAAAACTCGAATGTGATCGAAAATTCCTTAAAATGCTGGCTGTGATGTGTTGTTGATTTGTTTATCAATTCTGATACGTGAACGCTTTTTTATGCTCTTTAAGCGTCTGATCGTTCTCATTGTTACGCTTTTTGAGTGCCTTGTCGTTCTCTGGGTAGCACTGGATATACATATCGCGCGTTTGCTGCAAAACATACCGTCATAATGCAAAAAACCTCAAGTGGGAAAAAATCGCATTCAAAGTTTTCAATAAGTGACTTTTTATATAAAAATTAATAAAAGGATGTCTACATAAACTTTCTCACAGGACCAGTTCATTAGATACCTTTCTGATTTTTACACACAAAATAAAACATGAAACGGCGGATATTTCTGCATAATTAACTAGAAAAAACATTTTATTGAACAAATACTGAATAAATTCAACTAACTGTACAAAAATTTCATATTTGACAATAAAAAAATCAAGTAGGTCAGGAAATTTTGGTTTTTGATTTAAATTTTTTAGTGTTTGCTTCATATTTACATGTGAATTTGAATTTTATTTTTGTGAACCAGGGGCGGAATCGTGGCAGTAGTGATCAATTAAAAGCATTCGAAATTTTTGCGTTTAAACGATAACGCCTCAAGCTCAGCGATGTTATGAGATCTCCTTGCACCAGAATTTTGTTTATGTACCTGCAACTAAAGGGTGTTTTTTTTAGAGGTTTGTTTTTCGAATAGAGATAAAACTGAGATTTTGTGGTCAAATCTGGCAACTCTAATATCATTTATATTCAGTTTGGTTTGCCATTTCATCATGAACAGGTTGACGCATGAACAACGCGTCCAAATTGTGCAAATTTATTATAGTCACTAAAATTTCAACTTTATTTTCACTCAAAATTCACATGATTTTTGCAATTATGAAGTCAAGAAGGCCGCCTAGATCTTGTGATATCACACCTTAATTTTTTTTTTTGGGGTTATGTGAAGCCAAAAGTATGCGTCGATAAGCCAGCTACGATTCAATACTTCGAAGCCAACATTACTCGCGTAATTCGCGATATACCTTGAAAATTGGACCTCCATTTTAGACTACGTCCGAGCTAGCCGTGGCGTTCATATGCCAGAAGTCATATTTAAATTATAATGCCAGAAGATTATCTTTCGAATAAAGTAATTTTCATGTCTATTTAAAAAATTCATCTTTGTTTTATTCCATTTTAAAGTTCTATACCTCTAAAAAAAACACCCTATATTAAAGCTGTTTGAAACAACAAAAAAAAAATTAAATCAACTTAATATACAATATATGTATACATAAAATATACATAATATATTATATTTGTCGACTCCGAATCGAAGAATGTGAAGTCTGAGGTCAACAAAACAAAATTGTTATTAATTTAAAATGTAATTAAAAACTATATCGGGCATTTCAGTCGAAGCGGACAATGAAAATAAAGTGAGGTCGTGAAATTTGATAATATTCCTGTAAGTTATGCATCTATTGTAGTCGACATGAATGTGTACATACAATTTTTTTTTTTCGATTGAGGCTTAATTACCGAGTAATGTGCTTCTGAAGAATTGGGGAAATTTAAAGACCGCCATTTTTGACCGCTGTTATTGGAATCAAGGAATTTATAATAAATATAAAAAATATTGCTTTTACTTGTAAAAAGAATGCTCTTTTTAATTTTTGAGTCAAATTGGAATTTTAAGTTATTTTATGTACATATAGAAAACTGGAAGTAAAAATTCCAAATCAAATTTTCAGTTTTTTCGATGTAATTTTTTTTAAATATGTTACTTAAAAAAAAGCCTAAAGTATATAGATGTTACACAAAAAAATTTAACGTGATCGTAATTAGTAAAGGAGATATATAAATTAAAGTACTTAAGAAAGGGTCAGGTCCCATACAAAGTGCGGCACGTACAGTGACGGGGCAAGACCTAAATTTGATGTGGGCTCGATACATTTTGTGAGGCCCCTGAAGGATGACGCAAGAAGACGGATTTTGTTGAGAGAAAAATTTTTTTGATACTGAAATTTTTATTCATAAAAATGCAAACTTCTTCTTTGTTATTATGTTACATTATTAAATATACCTCAACTAACAGTAAACAATTAAAGAAACATAAATTTTGTGCTTTTAGCCTTACTGAACTCCTTAATAACTATGTCGTAATCAAGATTAGATGCTATATTTGCCTGGATAGATAAAACTGCCAAAGCTGAAAGTCTTTGCTGACCCATTGTACTTTTTAAATAATTTTTTAATAGTTTTAATTTTGAAAAACTACTATCAGCTGAGGCTGTTTTTACTTACTGGTACTTTTAACAAAACTTGAATGACAATATAAATATTCGGGTAAATTTCTTTTAAATTGTTTTCAGTTATGTATTGAAGCAGCTGTTTCAAATCTTTAATGAAGTCGGGGAAATTTTGGACCATTCTTTGTAATTCATCATATAATGCATAAGGTTGGAAGTGACTGCTCTCACCCACGCGCAGAACTGTGTGTAAATCCTTAATATTTTTTTAATATTTGGGGAAATCCACGAAACCTTTGACTTTTTTATTACTCGGTTGTCTACGCATGAAAAACGAATTAAAAGCATGTACCAAGCCTGTAGATCTTTAGTTCGCCTACACGACTATCCGATCTGATGATATGCAAAAGGACGACAGTTGATAAAAAGTTTCTGGAAAGCTTTAAAAAATGAAAAACCTCGAAATTTACACTTTTTCAAGCGATACTCTGCAAATAATTTTTTTCTTTTTCTAGATAACTTTTTGAGGCGTGAATGAATCGTTCTGAAATTGTAATGAGACTTTTGCAATGAAAATTCAATTCATAAGCGTAAAATCAGTGTGCCATTCAATGGTTCATAATGATTAGCACTCAAAGTAGCGATACTCGATTTTGTGCAATCAGCAAATTTTGCAGTTTTTTGTGGGTAGTTTTTTGAGGCATTTACATATTGAGATTTAGATTGGACAAAATGATTCCACATGAGTAATCAAAACAATCTGTCGTTTGGGATGTGCCATCTCAAATATTGAAACTGGAAGCACCATATTGAAGCACAACGTCCGCGTAACTTTTCTTTGAAAACATGTTTTTTTATTGGCACAGCAATAATTTTATGTTTAGCACGTCAGAACCTGTTGAAATCTATTATTCTTCACTTAGATAACATATCAAAAGCCTCAAGCCTTTGCGGATGAATGTATCGAATGTTATTGAGGTATACGTGAGTGACAAGTACTTCGCACACTGAGTCGAAACAACTGAAACACGGCTATAAATCGCATATACATATATGTATATACAATAAGGTAACTTTTTGAGGCATGATTAAAAACAAGTAACGCCAATACATTATTGCTTCAAAAAATAAGATCTGCAAAAAAATTTTGTGTTTCTATTGGAAATTGGCCAGTCGCATTTGATCCAAAGCCTGAAAAATTCACTTAAAATGAGTTTTTTTATTTATCGAACTACAATTATCAAATGAACGATTTTTAGTGATAATGACCTTGGACATTTTGATGTAAATTTAAATGGTTAATATATCTTTCATAAACTAGTTTGATCTACATGTGTGCGTTCGTGGTCTTAAACGATGTTAAACTAAAATTTTAAGAAAAATTTCCACATTTTTTTTTCAAACGGTTCTCATTATTTATCCAAGGAAGGTAAAAATGTTTTCGTTGTACTGCTCAATAGAGACTAAAATGAAGTTTAAGCAAACATTTTTGTTTTTTTGAATATTAAGTTTTGGTGCCAAAAAAAAGCTCTGAAAATTAATTTAAAACGGTTTTTTGACTTATCGACCTATAACTCTAAAAACAACGGTCAAAAGGTGGTATAAGATATGACAAATTTTAAACAATACGAATTGATAAATATCTTTCTCATATAAAATGTTCGGCTATATGTAACCGTTCATGGTATAAGAAGATGTTAAGCTTAAATTCAAAATAAAAATTCAAAATTTTTAGCTGCACTTGTTAGTCTTGTATTGAACGTGAAATTATCTACCCCATACGGTTAAATGAGGCATTAGGCTTAGTATAAATAATTTTTTGGTTGTGAAGCCTTAAAAGCTTTGCAAAATAACATTTTATTTGTTATTACTCCAGTCAAATTAGACGAAATAAAAGGCGTAGGTTTGCAATAAATCGCATAGAGCTGAAAATTGGTACACGTCTTAAATACACTATTACAAATAAAATGTCAAAAGTCCCCGCCGATCCTAATTCTGCAAACATTTTTATTCAAGGTCACTCTGAGAAATATCGGTTTTTCGCATATTTCTCTCAAACGGCAAGCGCCATCGTAAAAAATGGTTTGAAAAAGTTGTAGAACATGCAATTGTCCACAAATTTGGATTATATTATTTTTCTCTTCGAACTACCATTCAAGAGATATATTGATTTCAAAAGTTGGAAAAGTAGTATTCTGCATTTTTTTGAGATAACTACACTAGTTTACACTCAAAATGTTCCATTGATAAGAAGTCACTTTTCTTATGTACTTTTTCCTACTGAATTCGGAAATGAAAATGAAAATTTTTTGAATGGCACAGTTTTCGAAATATTGTGGTTTTTTCAATTTTTCGACCTTCTTTCACTTTAAAATCCATATCTTAAGCTTTGAACGTCCAATGTATAGGTTCATCGCTTCTTTCATAATCGAATGATTAAAATATACCGTATGAACTATCGGTATATTTTATGCTTTATTTTAAAGGTGAGATAAAAAAAATAAAATACAATACATACATATGTCGAAATTAATAATAATTAAATAATGAACTACAGCCAATTTAGCAGCAATCAACATCCATGTAAAATTTTACAAGTTGATTCAATGCTTCGTTTGTAAACAAACTGACGTAGGCATCAACCAAAAAAATTCTGATGAGATTTTAAGAATCGAAATATATGTCTATATTTTGGAGTTGTTGTTTTTTTCTTTGTTTTTCACAAAGTTTGTTTACAAACAAAGCATTGAATCAACTTGTAAAATTATACGTGAATGTTGATCGCTGCTAAATTGGCTGTAGTTCATTATTTAATTATTATTAATATTAAAAGCCAACAAACAAACCAAAAATTTCTCTGTGTAATGTACGTATTGCTAATTAGAATTTAAAGTCTTATACAATCAGGTTAAGTTTCATTTATCGTAATATAAATGGCCAAGGTAAAATATCTCTTACCAATTTACTTTGGTACAAACTCTGATTGTCGCAAGTTGCAGTAGTGAAAGGGTCGGGGGCGGGAGCCATTAAAGCCACTAGCTTCAGTCGTTGGGGGGGTACGTGACCAATTCAACTAACGTTAACACCATACACACAAATTATTATTGTAGACTCCCTATAAAGCTACACTAAACGGACCTACATGACCATATGCAAAAACAAAACCCAATGATCATGTATTATACAAATACATGTATATGAAAAAATTTAATAAAAAAAACTGAAGATATCAACCTCTATATCATCTTAAATGTATCTTCTAGATGACTGCGAAGATACGTGCTCGAAACCCACCCTACCATTGGTCATATATTGCACAGATATTTATATGATCCCACGAAAGACCTACTTATCCATATCCTGCCATATCACATTAAGGAAACAAATTAGCTTTTATTCCGACATTTTAATATTAAATTTTATTCACTTAAAAAATTTAGTATATTTAATAATATTCACAAAGCGCAGAATTTTAACAGTGAGAAACTTCATTTCAAAATACTCACACAAAAATTAAGCAACTAAAAGAGATAGTTTATTATTTACAAAACTATATGCATTTTATGTATGTTATTGTCTTAATGGAGAATTTTACTCAAAAACATTTGCCATTATTTATGAACCAAAACCAACTAAAGCTTTATGTTTAAGTAGTAGAAAAAATGTAGTAAAAAATAGTAGTAAATAAAATTATTTTAGTATATGTATATATAATATAATAGTGTAAATTTAATCATTTCTGAAATTCAACTAAATTCATTTAATCTTAAATTTTCTCTTTTCTAATGCATTTGTTAATTAATATTTAAGTCATGTGTATTAATAAATCATAAGTTCAAAATAAGTACTAGTTGTTTTAAGTTAGGATAGCAAAATATATTTTAGCATAACGACAACCCCAATTACTAACAAAAATTTCAAGAACTGAGAGCGCTATCAAAAAAAAAAGACGAAAAAACTTGTTTACAAAAACGTACGCTCTTGGAACAAAGAGCGCGCGAGCTAGCAATTGCAACCTACACTATGCATTTATTGTTGTTGCATTTATGAAAATTTACTTTAGAATAAAAAAATCGATATTTTATATAAATTTAATATTAATTTAATTCAACTAAATCATTTTTATGTTAAGTTTTAATAGTTTATTTATAGTAAAAATATTACTCACTTTTTATGTTAGTATGCTGCACTCCATCGATGAAGGCCTTCAATGATGACGTTGAGCAAGCATTGAGCTGTGTTGAGCGAAATTAAATTCTGCATATTCTTAGTGACCATAATAATAAAATTGAGCAGAATAGCATTCTCATTGGTATTAGAAAATGCAAAGAAAAATATATTTTTCGAAAATTTTTAAAATATTCAAATTCTAATACGGTGAATCGATTCGTAATTTTCATAACTTTTATTCATAACAAAATATTATATTCACAGTTTCGACTTCTACTGACAAGGATGATTGGGAGACAATTTCAGCTTCAGAAACTGAAGATGATAATAATTGCGATACAGAAAGCAGTGAATCGGAGGAATCTGACGAAAATGATTAATAAATTAAATTGTTTTTTAATTATAAATATTTTGTAAACAAAGCTAATTATCATTGTTTATAGTATCAATGATAATTGTTATTGTTTATAGTATCAATGATAATAAGTTTATTAATATTAATAATAATATCATAAATTTTTTCTTTCATTATACGTACAATATTAAAAATATCACTGCCAATTACCCATACAAATTAGTTTTTTTGTCTGACTATGCACAGAAAAAACAAGATTGGTAAAATCAAAGAATTGCAATTCTATGATTAAAATTTGTGGAATTCAACAATTCATTTCTTTGAATCAAAGAAAAAATTTGCAAAATCAAAACCCTTTGTTCTTTGATTTTGCAAATTCAAATTATCTGATTTTACAACAAAATATTTTAGCGTAATCAGCAAAATGTTTGACTGATATTGCAAAAAAAAACTTCCATTGTCTGATCAGGGAAGCTTCGGTTCAAATCCCGGCGACGACATAATTTTTTTTTATTTTTTTAATTTAAAGGTATTTAAAAAACAAAAAGAAGTAGAGAGTTGTATAAATTGAAAATATCTTGAAAACTGCCTTTTATGCTAATAATAAAAAACGAGTCCGTTATTTTTTAATATAAAAGTCAGTTTTCAAGATATTTTCATTATATTTATAGTTTTCTACTTGTTTTTTAAATTAAAAAATAAAAAAATTAAAAAAAAAAAAAAATTATGTCGTCGCCGGGGTTTGAACCAGGAGCTTCCCTAATTAGACAATGGTTGTTACATGCGCAGTTTAACAACATGATTTTAGTATATCTTAAAAATAACGTCGATGGCTGAGTTGGGTAAGATGAGCATCTTTGAACAGTGGCATGGCGCAGAACACAGGTTCAATTCTCTGATCGGGTGACAGGTAAAAAAAATTTAATTTCTCCCTTGAAGTTTTAAAATAGTTTTTCAATTAAAATAAGAATGACTGACAATAAGTACCAACAAATAAGAAAATAGAGGAAAAAAAAAGAAATAGAGGAAAGTAAAAACTCAAAAAAGAAAAATTTTTTTTGCGAATTTATTCTAAGTTTCAACAAAAACTTAAGGAAAATTAGCAAATGTTTTTTTTGAAATCAACTAATTTATTTTAAGTTTCAACAAATCATCTTTTGTTATATCAGAGAAACTGTTTCTCTGACTGAAAATCATACACAACATTCGTTAAAATCGGACCCGAAATTGTTTGTTATCAGCGAATCTTTTTTTTCTGTGTGGATCTACCCCAATATTTTTTTTTTTTTTTCTTATATCCTCTCTTTTTGTCGGAAAAATGGTAATAAATTTTTTGACTGCACGAAACCCTTGACTTCAATGCGTCCGAGACCAATTCCCCCCCTGAAAATTGTCTGACAAGGTAACTAGTTGATTTTAAATATTTTTTACCATGGACTCTGCCAAAATTGGCTCTTAGGTCATAAATTTTTTGATTTTATAAAGTTGGCATAGTTGGCGTGTCGGACGCCCTAAACGACCCAACATTTTTGTCCGACATAATATTTTACGCTTTTTATGTCTAAAAAACTCTTGATTAAAGTATAATGTAACATATATGTACATAGGTCATAAATTTATTTATTTCGTAAATATACTGGGCTACGTTCAAAATTTGTCCGACTCGAATATCACATACAAAAAGTTTGAGCAGTGTGGTCATGAATAATTTTACTCTACGTCCCACAGTGTTGCATCTAGTGTATGCTAGCTGGACAAAAGTGAATCTCTCGTTTAAAGAAAATAACGGTATAGTTTTACAACAAATACTCTAAAAGCTAGGAAACCAACAAATATTTTTGTTTTCTGCAAGTAAACTTACAGTTTCAGACGGTTGAAGTGAGAGAAGTTGTTTTGTTCTATTTTTAATTTCTGAAAACTTGTGATTCAGTAGTTGTGGAAAAATATTAATTTTGCTATTTGTCAATATTAAAGAAATTTTTTTTTTAATGGACTTCAAAGTTGAAGGTAAGTACTAATGAAATTAATATAAAAAGTGAAAAATAATATTATAGTTTTTGATTGAAAACAACAACAAATAGATGTCTTAATAGAGTTAAATAATAAATTTAGTTTCCTAACTTTGGGAGAGAAGAAAACATTTGTATTCACGTGTATACATCCACTTTTTTTTTTTTAATGAAAGCTATTCTTTCACTGCTTCTTCTGAAAACAATATCTTTCTGCACACTTTTGCACATATATATTTTTGTTGTTTGTTTTTAGAGTACATATTTTCTATCAAAAAATGTGAGTTATACCAGAAATGGGAAAAATCCGCGAAAAACGATAACAACTTTTAATATAAAAGCTAAGTGGTGTAAATTCGGTGTGAATCGATTGAGTGGTCTTTGTGAAAATTATATTTTAAAAATATTTTTCTATGGGGGCCACCCTAAATAAAAGTTTTATATTCTATGACAGCCGCTTGATCAATACTAATATACTGTAAAAATTTAATCAAAATTGACCAGATAGTTTTCGCGTCCATAAATTAACCCTTACTGGCCTAGGGGGGCGTTTGCGACCAGGCCTCGCATACAATTTTTATTTTGTTTAGATCCAACAAATACAAAAACGCAAAAAAATACTTTTGTCCAGCTAGCTTGTTCTAGTCGCAACACTGTGCGTCCCAAGGACTATAAGGAATTCACAAAGAAAAAAAATAACAAAATTAATTGCACTAAGGATTTATTTAAGTAACCTACTTACATTTCAACGATGGAAGAAAGAATATACTTTAAATAAAAGTTCATATTGATTGGGAGAATAGAATTGAATTTACTATTCGTTTGAATATGTCATAAAAAGCCTTCAATTAGCGCCAAGTCCAGTAAACCAACTGGTTCACTATTTTTTCAATATAAATTTTCATTTATCCAAAATTAAACGACCACAAGTTACAAAATCATTAATCCGCAGCATTGTATGTAGTGTGAGTTTCCTATTCAAGTTGAATGCAAGTGCGATAGTAATTAACTTGTGTATTTTGGTGGGAGCGCATTTGAACTGCATGGAACTCAAGTCACAACAAATCAGCTGCATTGTGGGGCCCGAGTTCTCATTTAGTGTTATTTGCAATATGCCAAGTTATCTCGAGAGTTTTGTTTTTAGTCTTATTTTGCTTTAGGATTTAAATACTTCATTATTACCCGGAATGATTATTAATCAAACACGAGCTAAATGACTACGTACAATACAAAGTAAAATGTAGTTGCACTGAAAAAATATTATGTATTAGGGTGACTCAAATTTTTTATTTCTTGTTTTTTTTTTTCAAGGTGCTGTTGCTTAAAAAGTAAGTTTCTGATAAGAAGAAAAATTTAACGAAAATTGAGCTCTGTACCTGGCGCCAAAGCCAGTTAGTTTTACATGTAAATTGAATGGAAAAACTATATGTATTTTGTTTCTACGCCACGTTAGGATTTTGAGATAGTTGTGGGTAAATATCCGAAAAATGGCTTGAACGGCTATATTTAAGGTAATGTGTAGGAGTTACAAAAAATTGCATCTCTTTCCTATAGTTGCATAATTTTGTACTAACTCTTCTCTTCAAAAATGCTCTGAAATACTTATGTATCTGCGACTGTGATGGCATTTTCGGTGCGTTCGTACTTTTTTCGGTACATTTACAATGTAAATCTTACATCTTGAAAAATCGTAGCCAGTACATTCAACAAGTTTTTAGTACATTTGCCGCATTTTTAGTACTTTTGGCAAACTTTCAGCACATTTTTAGTACATTTTCGGTATATTTGAACAATTTATAGTAATGAACTTTTATTTTTTTTAGTAAATGAAAAAAATGAAAACAATCTATACATTTCGTAATTTAATGTGAAATACATACATACATATATGGATAATGTATCTCATTTTGCTAGATTTTGAGAAGGCAAAAGTGAGTTTTTTTTAGTAAGCGTTAGAAAAACTTCGTACTGTGTCGAGCTGCTCCCACATTTTCATTTCTTTTAATTGGCTCAACAATACAAGGAAATAAAATTTTTATACATTTATCAGCCTTATCATAAGTTACCGATGTCCTTTAAGTTCTGAATTTCTCATGAAGATAGATAATTCAAAAAATATCAAGCCGCGAAAAAATTACGTATTGCATTCTATTAATAACTGCCCACTTTGCTTTTTTTTACGTTTTTGAACATTTTTTGAAACAATATTTCTCAAAAACAATGGAGAATAGAATAAAAAAACCAAGGAAGTCTTTTGCTTAAAAACGCTTTAGTTTTATGGAAAAAAATAAGAAATCATAAATAAATTTGTTTAAATATTAATTTTTTTATTCACAAAAATTGTTGTCAAAATATTTTCAATACAATTCGTTTTTTTATTTTTTTATATGTTATTCCTCAATCAATCCTAAGAGTGCAAGTGCTGTCATATCGAAACTCCCGCCATAACTTTGGAAACTACGAATTTTTTACTGATGATGCGCACCATGTTTTTTAAAAATTACTTCGACATACAATTTTTTTTTCGTTTTATTTTTTGTAGTTTTATTTACAATCAATCCTAAGAATGTATGTATGTATCTGCATTCAAAACAAAATTCCCGCCATAACTTTGGAAAATATGAGTTTTTTTATGAAGGTGCGCATCAGTCTAATTGTATGAATTGTATGATATTTTCCATTTCTTCATTGGTTCCACACTTGATTTGATCGATACAAATCTTTCAAGCACATCGGTTTGGTCCAAACATACAAAACTGAAATCAATGTCAGAACTCATTAGATTTTGTGAGTTAAGATAAACATATTCAAATGTCAGAAATATTTTTGATTTGGATCCAAAAATAATACAAGTTTAAAGTGATTTAACATATGATTACTTTTAAAATGACAAGATAATTTCAAATATCTTGTAAAGCTAAAAATGTTATTTTCAATACTTTTCAAATTCAAAATAAATATTATAAAGTTAACAAAAATTTGCGGTTTCCTGTAACAATTCATATGGAAAAACGAAAAAGCAGAAAAACCAAAGACATTTTTTTTTTACATTTTCATATGAATTGTAATTGGAAACAAACTGATTGCGCCGTTCACAGGTATGATCTGGAAAGCTGAAATTTTGGTAGTGTTCCCTTCGGATCCAAAGCTAAAACATAGGTTAATATGACCGCAAAAAAAAAAACTCCCTTTTGGGTGTATTTTGTTCGCAATTTCAGCTACATGAAAAATGTGGATGTAGTTTGACAACAATGGGTGGCATCTCCCATACAAATAAAATACCTAAAACCCTATATCTTCTCACCAAAGGCAGACTTTTTCAACGTTTTAGCAAGTCGCTTTTTTCGTAAAATTTCAACGAAATCGGACATAAACTCTGTTCGCGCCGTTTACAGGTTTGTGATAGGAAGCTCATATATTGAGACAACTATTTTTATTCCTCAAACTAAAATATCGGCAAAATAAAAATAAAATCCATCTCCAAAACTTTGAAAATAAACACCCTAGTGTACATACTCAATGCTTGCTATTTACATGCTACTCTGCAAAATACATTATTTTGCACTGGAACCGGTAATTGTAACAAATGCAGACAATGGTAACGAACTTGTTCGACAAATCTGCCAAATCTATTTATTGTTAATTCTTCCAACCAATGTTGCCAACAATTGCTGCAAGTGCAGCGATTTCATTGACTTTTTTTCTCGATTCACATAAAGGTGCCGCGCATATGTTTTGGTTCGATTTCGTGGAAATGTTTTTTGGGATAGGTCGCCTTTAAAATTGTTGTTCTTTTACTGTCGTCGTTGTTTTTGCTGCCATTAGAATTTTCCACGCATGCACACAATTTAACAATAATTACAATTCCAATGTTGTAAAGGCTAAAAGGTTTCACTTAAGTTGAAAAATGAACATATAAATCGTTATTCTCTTTCAGGCTTTTGGCGAATTATTTAATAATAAAATATCATTGGAAATGTTTTCTGTTTTACCAATAAATCGCATTATGGGAAATTATTGAAATTGGACAACAAAAAAACAATACATAAAACCAATCTGTAAAAATGCAAGCCATTTATGTATCTATTATTGTAGAATGTTTTAGTATAATAAGGGAAATAAAGTTTTATCAAAAAATAAATAAATAAATGGTAGTGGTATTATAATTGGCTAGAGCTAGAAAAGTTACTATAGAAAAAAAAACTTACTCTGTTTAAGGAAAAATGCCTAAATGTAAGGAAAAAAATGTCTTCAATACGAGCTAAAGCCATGGGTTCCTCAAAATAAGTAAGTTGGATTCCTTAGTACAAGTAAATGTTGCTGCTTTGAAATAAGGAAAAGTTTACTCAATGTGAGGACAAGGTTATAAAACTGAGGAAAATTTTACTTTTTCTAAGGATGAAGGTATCCTTAAATGAAAGAAATTTACTTAAAATAAATTCGTTGATTTCAAAAAAAAAATTGTTAATTTTCTATTTCTTCTATTTTCTTATTTGTTGGTTACTTATTGTCAGTCATTCTTATTTTAATTGTAATACGTTTTTAAAACTTCAAAGGAGAATTAAATTTTTTTTTTTACCTGTCACCCGATCAGAGGATTGAACCTGTGTTCTGCGCCATGCCACTGCTCAAAGATGCTCATCTTACCCAACTCAGCCACCGACAGCATTTTTAAGACATACTAAAATGATGTTGTTAAACTGCGCATGTAACAACCATTGTCTGATCAGGAAGCTTCGGTTCAAATCCCGGCGACGACATATTTTTTTTTTTTATTTAAAAACAAGTAGAGAACTATAAATATATAGACAAAAACAGAATACTTACGAGAAGAATAGATATTCATTTCAGCGAGTGTTGAAACTCATTTATTAAGGAAAGTTTTCCTACGTTATTGTAAATTTTTTGAAGAAACTAACTAAAACTGAGTACGATTTTCCTTAAACAAAACATTCCATTCGATTGAGGAAATTTTTACTCAAATGAGGAACAAGTTGTCCTCAAAAATCATTCCCAAAGAAAAATTTACTATTTCAAAGGAAAATTTTACTAAAACCACAAACTCTATATTTGAGGAAGAGCTTTGACTTGCTTTAATGAAACATGAACTCATTTCAAAGGACTCAATTACTAAATGAAACGATATTTTCATCAATATGAGGAAAAATAACTTAGATTAAGGAAAATTTTTGCAGTAAATCGGAGGAAGGCAGTTCTTCAAATTTAGTACGGTCCTTTTTTTTCGGTATATGATCAAGTAGAAGTAAAATAACGTTTAAATCGAGAAGCAGTAATATTTTTTAAGAACATCACTTTTTTTGCATTAACACGAATTTGCTTGAAACTTGATTTTTAAAAATAATTTTTATATATGAAATTTAAATTTTTGCGACTGATTATTTATTATAATTAAACATTATTAATCGAACTTACAGTCATTCAGGCTATTGGTAATAGCCGAAACATGTCACCAATTACCAGGTTAAATTGTTCCATTTGTTATCTTTGTCATGTTTGTTCAATAAAAAATAGCATTGATCAATTAGTAAAAATTTACAATAATATTGATCTTTGCTGAATGACTGTAAGTTCGATTAATAATATTTAATTTTTATATATTTTTTTTTTTCATTTCCTACTTAATGTTTGACGCATAAATACTCAATAAGGTGTGTTTACTGAAAGTTTGTACGAGTTTGTAACAATTGTTACTGGATTGCGTTTGTTAACAAAAAATATCCAGTATCGAGAGAGGCAGTGTGAGAATAAGGTGACAATTTGTTGCGAGAGAGCTGGCTAGTTTTTACTGGATAAAATTTTACCAGCAAAAATTATTCAACAAGAAAAACTTATGATTTTGACAATATTATTTCATAAATAAAAAAATAAATTGTTTTGATCAACTTAAATATTTGATTATTATAAGAAAATGCAATTGAGCAAGTAAGTTAATACCCTTTTCGTATGTGTCGTGTAACTCTCCAAATATTGAACTACGTGCCGTTAAAAAAAGTGCGATTTGACGAGACAAACGGCTTGGATGAAGGTACACAAGATGTATGAAGTTAGGACAAATCAATTATTTTAACTGAGAGTATGCTGCTACTAGACGACTCCTCATCTGAAAGTGAAGAAGAAGATATTTACAATAGCTTATGCAAATACATTAAGCGATAAGCACAGTGCCCAAGTATAGCGAAAATGAATTTCGTACTCATTCAAATACTGATTGCTACAAAAACCTGCGCGCAGACAAAAGACTGTCTTCAAAGGCATCCTTGCTTATATTTTTATGGTTCGCCGCTCATGAAGCAGCTTTCGGGACTTGTCCGACAGATTTAATATTTCTCTATGGAGAATTTGCAACATTATTAACAGAGTCTCTAATTTTATTAGCTCTCTTAGTCCAGAGATCATTAAATGGTCTAATGAGCAGCAAAAACAAGAGTCCAACAAATTCAACAAATGTTTCTTCCAAAGGCAATAGGTACCTAATGATATCAATTTCAATAACACTATGCGCCGAACTGTAATCAACTAAATAAAGTTATTATATTGACGACTACATTGATAAAAAAGAGATTACAGCAATATTTTTGTGAGGAATCTGCAATGATAAAAGAAAATTCATTAACATTTTTGTTGGATATCCTGGCTCATGTCATGACAGTTGGGTCCTCGAAAATTCCACAATTTTTAATAAATTTCCATCTTATTGTGGAGGTGATATCCCTTAAATTTGTTTTCAAAGCACGAATTTAATAATAATTTATATACCAGACAACTATTTATTAGGTGACTCCGCATATCCCTGTAACAATCACTTGGTAACACCCTACAAAGATAATGACCACCGCTCAGAAGCAATTCAATGTCAAACTTAGCTCTGACTTGAGGGTTATATAGAGCAGAGTTTCGGAATATTAAAGCAAAGTTTCAGACAATTGTATTATTGCAAATTGCGGGGAATCAAGAAAATATGTCATTTTGTACGAGCATGCTGCGTTCTCAATAGCATTGCTGATGGAGATACTCAGAAAAAAAGTTATAATTCCAAAAATTTTATACTTTGGCCCAACAATTTCCGTAGGTTAAAATGAACTCAATAACTTAAATTCTTGTTTTAACAATAAAAATGTTAGCCGTAAAGTAAGAACTTTAATTTTTGGCTTAAATATAAAAATTGTTAACACTTCGAAAAAATAAATAGTTGTCTCAAGAACGAGTTGTTGTTTAAAAAAACAACAACTTGAATTGTTGTGACAAGAATGCGTTGTTAATAAAAATTGAAAAAATATTAAATAGTGTTACATTTAAAAAAATTTAAATTCTTATATTAAAAACTAGTTGTCATCTTTCTTTAAAAATATAGTAGTTTACATAAATGTATTGAAATTTATTTTTCAACATATTAAGCTAGAGTAGGGCTGGCCATTAACCCTCCCGCGGTCACAATCTGTGAAACGTGCCATTATTTGTCCCGCAGTGCAGATTTCTATGCGCTGGTTCCTTTGTGAAATAAATATGCAAGAGACCCAGTCGGAATCAAATGTGCGCCAATGAATTGCGCAATGCCAGTTGAGAGAAATGCAGGTCAAAAACTTTATTCTGTGAAAATAAATTTTTTACGCATGTATTATTGACTTTTAAAAAAATGATAGACTATAAAAACTTCTCTTGTGTGCATCACTGTTGTAAAAAAAACTCATATTCATGGAAAAATAGTTTTAATTCTTGGAGAAATACTTTTTGTTTTTATTGATGAATTTTGAGTTTAATAATTTTTTGTATAGCCATGCGATGCTTTCACAGTTTATTTATTTATTTACGTCAGTGATGCACACAAGAGCAGTTTTTTAAGTCATTTATTTGATTTGATGAAACACTTTATTAAGAAACTTATACGACATTTTATGAAGTGTTGCTTAAGAGACTTTGATAAGACACTTTTACGAGACTTGCAAAACAATCATTTCAAACACTTCAGTAAGGCACTAAAAAGTTACTTCTTGAAGTATCGTTTCCGATCCGTCATGACGTGACGCACGCGGGGTACGTTTTCTCCCAACAGAAGTCACTTTTAAGATCCTTATACGATATCGTATACGATGAATTTCAACTTCTCCAAGACACTAATAAGTGACTTTCAAGATAGTAAATGTTGGCTGGGAATGATCTTATAAATGCTGGCAGGGTATACTCATGTTTTTTTTTCGTTGGAATTCCTACACACATTTATACACATACACCTCAGTTGGCCATCCCTAAGCTAGAGCATCAAAAAGAGAAAGAAAGTGTGCAATAAATAGGAACTAGGAACTTTTACGTAGTGTAAATTTAAATTTATTGAAACTTAATTTAATTTAGAATCACAATGTATGAAGCTAAATGTTAACTTACCTTTAAAACATCCTTTCCTCAAAAAATAAAAATAAGTTGAGAAAAAGCTATGTGGAAAAAAAATCGCCAAAAATTTAGTAACTCATCATATATCAGAAACTCTTAAAAATGACTTATATAATATAATATTATTGAAAAAAAAATTAATAAATAGTTAAAATCTAACAACTTCTTCAGAGCTGTTTAAAGTTATTATCTTTACACACTTTGAAAAATTAACAATGTTTTTCATATAAAAGCAATTTAGACTTACTTTTACTTGAAAGGCCTGAAATTTTTCTAAAAACAAACTTCTGAATACTTGACATATCAAAAAACAATTTTTTTCTGAATCCAAAAATATCTTTAATATCATCAATATTGAATTTTCAAACTTGACAAAAAAATTAATTTTGAAAAGGTTTCCTTTAAAAATAATACTTTCTACTTGCCTTCCAATAGAAAAATGTGTGCGAAGATTAAGATAATAGGGAAGTTCAGTTAAATCAATGGGCAAACTACCAGAAAACTTAGAAAAATCATCCTCAAAAAACAAATTTTGTACAGCTATATGTGAAAACTGTATGGAACTTTTTATGGATAAAGTATATGAAACATTTATTCTGGAATTAATAACATGACAATATTGCTTGAAAAATTGATGCTTGCCTTCAAATCTAAAGCACCAAACGTTTTTTAATGGGCCAATTTCTCTTAAAGCAGTGGAGAATGTAACATAAAATGAAATTTGGGCTTCAATTTTTCTTTAAAAAAATTAACATAAAATTTGTTATGTTTTTCAATCAAATTATCAAGTTCAGTTAAAACAACATTATTAAATTCATCAAGAGTTACAATATCAACTATTTTTATAAAGTTTACTAAATGCTGATAAACTGTATCAGTATTTGAAATCAAATCTCCGATTATGAGGAAAATAAAATGTAAAAATGTTTTCATTTCAGCAGCGTTAATTTTTATGTTGCAGTTTTTAATTTGGTTTCCCTCAATTGGGCGGCTTATATTGCCAACAAAATGGATATCATATGGAAACATCTGCTTTCTGTAATTGAATGCTTTTAAAGTAAAATATTCTTTTTTGAAAATGAAATAATTTAAAATTTTTGACAAGTTGTATTTCGCAACACCTAGAAAAATATTGTGCATTATATCACAAACCTTATTATCAACTACATGAAAATGGGTCAAAGTATTCCAGATAGATTTTTCTTTTATTGACGAAATTTCTGGTTGGTTCAGTTCCAAATTTGTTTCACGGACATAAAAGTCAAATTTCGAATACATTCCTTAACCTCTACACATTCAATTTGACAGTTTTTTTTGTCCCTTGTACAAATTCTGCAGTAATGTCTAGCATTGAAACTCGGAATAAATCCTAAGACTTCGTTAAGTCCTAGATTACCTCCAAGTATTTGTCCTAGATAAAAATATATTTTTGTTGTCTGACCAGAAATATTTAATTCAATTCCATTTAAAGCAATATCTTCAAGAATTTTAATTAACTTTCCTAACGTAATAGTGTTTCCAAAGTGATTCATATCTTTTGATTTAACAAATCCTGCCACAAAAATATTATTTAAGTGACACAAATGGTGTTGAGGAACAACGGGAATAGTATAATAAATTCCACAAATCGAGTCACTGTGAGGACCATTTGCATCATTTGTTTGAAATGAATCAAAGTATAAGAACAGAGGAATAATTGTTTTGTTAAGTATGGTCTCAGTTTTAGTTTTCCACATATTTACCATTATAAATTGATTTAATAAGTTTTGGGATTTTATATTTTGAATGTTCCCTAGAGTTTTATTTAAAACTTATGGATACTCAAAATAATTTTTTAATTGTAAATGTATGTCGTTGAGACATCCTTCAATTTTATTTTCTTTTAAAGTTGGCTCACCGCATACGAAAACTTCGTCTAACTGACTACTTATTGTAAACAATTTAGGTGGTTTAAAAATTTGAAGAGATACGATTTTTTGAAAAAATATATATATTCGGAAGCTATGTCCTTAAACGGGTTTTTTACTCAACTTAAAATTGTTTGATATTTCTTTTGAAGATCTGGCTCAATATCTGGCTCACTCAAAATATCGACTAATGGACTTAGAACACTAGATTCTATAGCATTTTGAATGATGGGAATACTTTTTCTGGTAACATTCGATTTCGTATGAAGTTGGAATGCAAAGGAAATTACTGCTTTAGACATGATAGTTTGTATTTTATCAATATCAATGTTAATTGCTTTTTCAAATGAAGAACTCTGCGGTTGTGCCAAAAAGGTGCAAGCATTAGATGATTGCACATTCGGAAGAGTTTCATCAATTGATAAAATAGTACCTATTGCTTCCATTCTGTTGGCTTTTATATTTAAATCACAATTCTCCTGCTTAGTATTGTGTTTTGCAATATGATTTTTAAATGTATAAACTGTCTGAAAATATCTGTTACATGTATTATATTTACAGCAATATTGATAGTGTGTTGGAGTCTTATGTTCACATTTTAAATGAATGAGCAATTCATTAGAGTTTTGAAATGCTTTACTACAGAGAAAGCAAATATGTGTGTATTTTTATTTATATTATATATATTATATTTATATGTTTTTTATTTTTGGAATCTTTTCCACACCGATGATTTCATAAATATATTCTTGTTAAAAACAAAACAAGTCTTAATAACTAAATCTATAGCATGAAGCGTATTCCCTCCAAATAAACATAAAATTCTTTTAAGCTTTCTGAAGACTCTCCAATCACAAAAATTTTTGGCTGCAACTTTAGCTTTCCAGAGACAGCTTGGAGTTTGAGTTCATTTTCCTTATGTTTAAAATTGTTAAGGCTTACCAAATGAACAAACATATCTTTCTGGTTATCAGAAATAGACGGTTTACATTTTTTGCTTATTCTTGGCGGTAGTATGAACGTATGTAATAAGCTGAAGAAGAAAAAGTGTCTTGAGTCTAGAAAAGAATGTTATCAGTGAGTTTATCATAGTATAATTATAAAGTTATAATTACCGGCACAAATTTCGGGAGATATCATTTTCTTATACATCTCTAAAAACAATTTCTCGTTTATTGTAGATGGGAAAAAATGTTTGTTTATTTTTTTTTTCCAAGTCATCGAACTTTTTAAAAAGTTTATTTGCTTTCCCCGGATGTATTTTTTGAAAATCTATATCTATTGGAATCTTTGTAGCGTGGCCATGCTCTCAAAAAAGATGATAGAGGATATTTTTCTTCCTGCATTCTTTTTGAAGAAGTTTCTTCCCACAAAAAAATTATATTATGAAATTATGAAACAGAAATAATTTTTTCTCCAAATAATTTTCCATTTTTAAATTTTGATCTGCTTCGGAAATATTGTCCTCGCTTTTTTCATTGTCAGTAGCGGTTTTTGCTTTTTTTTGTGTGACAGATGAGGAACTTTTTCTTTTGCGAGTGTAACCAACATTATAGTACCTATCAAAAATTTTTCCTGACGGTTGTTTTCCTTTTTCCCGTGGAACATAATATGTGCGTTCGTCTTCACTAGGAAATAGTTGAACGATTTCCTTAGCCACTTTTTGAATAACAGTTGGACACATTTTTATACCATAATAATGGAAGTGGTCGACAACGCATTTAGTTATGGTGGTTTGATCGCTACTGGTTAAATTTGATGTTTCCTGATAGTTCTTTAAGATATCGTCACCAGAAACACTTTTGAGCAAAATGTCGTTTACATTGTACTTGTTATGTGCATTTGATTTTGCCTCGAGCCTTATCTGAGGACTGCCAATTGATGAGGAGCTGGCGCGCACAGAATCCGAAGAAATCCATTGGGACACCATTGAAAGTGTTTTGTCACTCTGGCAGCACCTTACTAAATCACACTGAAGAAGGTAAGAGAGAATGAAAAGAAATAATGTGTATTCAATTATTACATTTACCAGGTGTATAACTAAGTAATGTCGGTTCGAACATTTAGATGTCGCCCAAGCCTGAATATTTATCGAATGTCATGAAACTTTGACAGTGTGAAGCGTCAACCTTAACTATCATACCACAAAAGTTTCGCGCCAATCGAGCGTCATTATCGTGTTATCTCAGCGCATTCAACATGTCGAGTATCGTGCCGAATAAAGAGCAATCGCGGACAATGCTAATTCTGTGTTTTCATTTGAAGAAAACTGCCGCAGAATCGCACCGAATGCTTGTTGAAGCCTTCGGTGAACAAGTGGCAACTGTTAAAACGTGTGAAAGATGGTTTCAAAGATTCAAAAGTGGTGATTTCGATGTCAAGGACAAAGAACGCTCTGGAGCTCCGAAAAGGTACGAAGACGCCGGAATGCAAGCGTTATTGGAAAAAGACGAATCCCAAATGCATTCAGAAAAAAAATTGTAATTCCAACAATTTTATACTTTGGCCCAACAATTTCCGTTGGTTAAAATGAACTCAATAACTTAAATTCTTATCTTAACCATAAAAAATTTTAGCTGTAAAGTAAAAATTTTTATTGTTGGCTTATATATAAAAATTGGCAACACTTCGAAAAAAGAAATTGTTGTCTCAAGAACGAGTTGTTGATTTAAAAATTCTTTAAAACTTTCTAAAGACTCTCCAGCCACAAAAATGTTTGGCTGCAACTTTAGCTTTTCAGAGACAGCTTGGAGTTTGAGTTTATCTTCATCAGAAATGAACGGTTTACATTTTTTGCTTATCCTTGGCGGTAGTATGAGCGTATGTAATAAACTGAAGAAGAAAAAGTGTCTTGAATCTAAAAAAGAATGTTATCAGTGAGCTTATTATGATATAATAAAAAAGTTATAATTACCGGGACAAATTTCGGGACATACATTTTCTTATACATATATCGCTAAAAATACTTTCTTTTTCCATTGTAGATGAGAAAAAGTGTTTGTTTATTGTTTTTTCGAAGTTATTAAGTATTTAGTCATAATTTTTTTCTAAAGTGACAGATTTACAGTCAGTTTTTCACAACTTTGAGAATAAATTCTTGTGGCAAGAATTTTATTTCTTAATCTGAGAATTAGTTTTTGAAATCAAAAAAGTTCACATTTTTCATTGTTCCACCAACCGTTTTTATTCTTGATAATAATTGTAAACTGAAGAACTTATTGTTGAATTAACAATTGTATTTTTAAAGGCCAATACTTAGCACAAAAATTTTATTATTGGGCCAACAATTTTCCGTTTTTAAAAATGTTTAAGAAAATAAAAATAGTTTTTATAAGAACTTTATTTTTAAATTGATAGTTTGATTCTTAAAAAATCAAAAACAAGTTTATGCTCGAAGAAATTTTTGTTAAGTCAACAATTTTTAGCTCACCAATTTTTCAAGAATACTTCGGATAACAATGTTTTTTTTTTTCTGAGTGTGGAAAGGCGCCAAAACACAAGTGAAATTTATCTCGCACGGTTCAAAAGAAAGTCGTTTTTGCATCGAATTGTCATAGGCGATGAAAAATGGATCTTTTTCGAGAATCCCAAGCGCAAGAGATCCTGGACAACCGTCAACATCGACTGCTCGGCCGAATCGCTTCGGCAGGAAGACAAAGCTCTGTGTTTGGTGGAACCAAGAGGGCGTTGTGTATTATGAGCTTTTAAAACCCAGTGAAACGGCCGCTATATCAAAAAAGGCAACACAGAGTCATTTTCCTCCATGACAACGCTCCATCACATACGGCAAGACCGGTTCGCGATACGTTGGAAGCACTCAATTGGGAAGTGCTCGCGCATGCGGCCTACTCACCAGACCTAGCTCCGTCCGATTACCACTTGTTCGCAATGATGGGACACGCACTCGCTAAGCAGCGCTTCGATTCCTACGAAAATGTGAAAATTTGGTTTGATAATTGGTTTTCCGAAAAACCCAAGAAATTCTATTGGCGTGGAATTCACAAATTGCCTGAAAGACGGGAAAAATATGTGAAAAGCGAAGGAGCATACCTTGAATAAAAGATTCTTCCTTTAACTCTTGAAATAAACGAAAAAAACGAAATTACTTAGTTATACTCCTGGTATTTGGTATGGTTTACAATTGTAGACCATACGCGCAATGAAGAATTACTAAAATTATTGCTTCCGTGATTTTTTGGCTTAATCCTCGAATTTCTAAAAATACGTTTTCTATAACTGTAAAAATAGTAGGTACTTACATGATTAGCTTCCCTCCACTTGTTTAGACCATATCGGAACTTGATATTGTCCGCCATCAACTCCCTTTTATTGAAAATATCATCAATTTCATGGGAAATGATAATTTTCAAGAGTTCCTGTGAACCCATGTGGCACTCGTCTAATGCCTTTACTCCGTCCCAGGATATTTCCCAACTAATATAAAGCTGAAGGGTTGGAGTATCAATAAAATTTACTTCACTTTCCATTTCACTTTTTTTTTTAATTTAAAAAAAAAAAAAACAACACGATCAGAGCTAACTACGCAATAAGAATTTTTGCATTAATTTTTACTAAAGCGACAGATTTACAGTTTTCAGTTTTCACAACTTTAAGAATAAATTGTTGTGGCAAGAATTTTATTTCTTAGAACGAGAATTAGTTTTTGAAATCAAAATTATTAACATTTCTCATTGTTATGCCAACTATTTTTATTCTTGATAATAATTGTAAACTGAAGAACTTATTGTTGAATTAACAATTTAATTTTTAACGGCCAATACGATCACAAAAATACTTAACACAAAAATTTTATTATTGGGCCAACAATTTTGTTTAAGAAAATTAAAATAGTTTTTATAAGAACTTTATTTTTAAATTGACACTTTAATTCTTAAAAAATCAAGAACGAGTTTTTGCTGGAAGAAATTGTTGTTAAGTCAACAATTTTTAGCTCACAATTTTTCAAGATTAAAAAATTCTTCGGATTCTTTTCTGAGTGGAATTTCTGTATGAGACAATTGCGGAATACACGGAAGATATTAATGCTGATGGTGAAATTTCTAGACGCAATTCCGTTCGAGATCCAATTTGCCAAAACATACAAACACGATTAAATTAATTTTTAATTTTAAATATTTAAATATCTTTTTTTAATATATCTATTAAAGATTGTAAAATTTTTTTTTGTTCAAAACGTTATTTTCTCTTTGCCCGTTCTTCCCTTTTCTTTAAGCTTTCTTCTAATATCTTGTGCAGTTTTTCATCACTGGCTTCTTTTTTTTAGTATGTTTACTGAAGTCTTCAACAAATTTCGCCTTAGTTGTTTTTTTCTTTGATGTAGAAGGCATAAAATCAAAGTTATCTCTAAAAATAAATGTATAAAAACTAATTTCGCTGCGTTGACAGAGTTTGGGCTTTAACCAAGTTTAAAGTGGAGTTACAACAGAAAGTTGAAAATGGAATTATCTGGGATGTTATTTATAGTCGATATCAGAGAACTGCATTGAGTAGCTCACTGAGGGTTATGAGCCACTTCCAAAAATATGAGACATGAGTATGCACATTGCATGCTATAATTAGCGTGAATCTGAGATTCGCTCACTAATAGTGAATGCGTAGATGCCATGCTGCTCATGAATGGTGAGCGAGTAAGTACCTAACGGGAAACGGAAGCGCGATCAAAGCGCTTCGGATGTGCATCAAGGGAAGCAGAAGCTGCTTTCAATGCGCTTCTTCTCACTGATTATCTTTTTTTAGCTCACGATGTCATTGCGGTAGAAGTAGAAGCACATCTTTGGAGGCATATTGGCTGATGTCGTTAAACTGCACATGTAACAGCACGGAATATCTTGGTCCAAACTCCGCAATAAAATTTTTTTTTTAAATTAAATATATTTTTGAATTAAATGCTTCAGGAGAACCGCATCGGACGTGCTTCCCTTGGAAGCTGCTTCCAGATTTCCCGTTGGGTAGCTCTAGTCTCATGAATGCTGAATGCTTGAGTCATTTGTGTTGAACTGTAGTAAAATAAAGTTTTTTTCCTTTATTCGATGAGGAAAAGTCGAAAAAAGATTTTGGACATCACTTAGGGTGGTTCCGGACTCTGGAAAAGACCATTTTCGACCCATTTTTGAAAACAAATTTTATTTTCCAAACGAAAGATAGTTTTGAACATCACTGAGGGAGGCTGAAAATGATTTCTAAGTCTTGACGGGTGGCGAGGGTGATTTTCATACCAAAAGGTGGTAAATCCAGTCACGTTAAAGAAGATAAGCCTACATCTTTTCTTCTTAAAACTTTTGAACGTATCTTAGAGTCCTATATTTGAGGATCACTAAGCCCAAATTTCCTCTCCAAATCACAGCATGCTTACCAAAAAGGTAAATCGGTGGTAACAGCACTTCATTCTGTGGTTCATCTTATAGAAGGCAGCCTTTGTTTTCAAGAATACACTCATTGCAGCGTTTCTGGACATAGAGGGCGTTTTCAATAATGTAACCACAAGTGCAATAATGTCAGCTCTAGCAAAGGCAGATATCGATATCCACATTCGTCAGTGGATAGAAACTCTGTTAAATAACCGTATCATTAAAGCAGAATGGGGAAATACAAAATTCCGAGTTTTAGAGACATAACTCTGGATAACAACACTATATCTTTATCTAATGAGGCAAAATTTTTGGGCATCATTCTAGATCGAAAACATAACTGGCAATCGAATGTTAGAGATTGCCTTAATGAGGCAGATAATGCTTTCTATGCGAGTAAAAAATTCTATGGAGCAACCTGGGGCTTCAAACCCAAAATCACACTCTGGATCTATACTGCGATAGTAAGACCAGGTTTACTTTACGGTGTTCATGACTGCTTTTAAAGTAAAATCAACACTTTCACTTTTGAGTAGCGTCAATGAATACGTAAATCAGCCAATCTTCGGAAGTCCTCAAGAACAGCTCCGATTTGGATGAATTTTTTTCTTAAATTTTGTTTTTTTATAGTATTCAAAATCAGAAACCTTTGGGGGGGGGGGGGCAATTAAATTTTTATATTGTTTAAACAACATTTATGAGGAATTCTTTAAAAATTCTGGTTTTGCGCGATCACAAACATCTAAAATTTAAAATTGAGGGCACACATCTGAAACCACTTTTAATCTATAGTTTGGACGTTTCTAAACAAACTGACCTAAATGACACCTAAAATTTGGGGGGAACACCCTATTTGCCCCTTCACCGACTAGTATAATTGAAAACTTAATTCCTCTTAAAGTTGTTAACATAAAATTATAAAATTTGGTACACATTTTGACAATTGATTGCACTTTCTATTCATGATAAAAAAAAATTTAATAATTTTATTTTCCCATTTGTTTATAACTATTAAATAAACAATTGATGATAATTTTGTCTTCCCAATACGCAAAAATAATTTTTTTTTTTTTGGTATGAGCCTTGAATATTGAAGATTGAATATATGTAAAAAAATTAGGTGTACCGTCATTCATTTCAATAAAAAAAGATTTTATATCAAACGATATGACATAAACAGATTCTTGAAAAAATGCTGAAGCTTCGTATGGCTGTGCTTCATGATAAGATGCGCAAAAGCCTAAAGAGTTACATAAATCTATGAGTTTTCTGGAACAGAATTTTCTATGTTACACTTAATCCAACTTGAAGGATGAAGTGATAAAAAATAACGTGGTCTCACAGCAGACATAATTGCATGTGCGATTAACGTTTTTTTGTCGAGTTTGCTGTCAAGATTTTTTTTTTTTATTTTTCCCGATAATTTCACTAAGTAATAGTTTTAATGATTCAGGAATTACATCTATAAATTCAGTTTCAGAAAACATTTCGTAACTAGCAGGATTTGTCTGTGTGGATTAAATCTGCAACCTTCTTGATTTTTCGCATTTTTCCTCAGCCTCCAAATTGGATTCTGCAAAAGATTTATTTAAAATGTCATTATGTTTTTTCTTAAAAGTAAAAAAAGTCGACAGTCCATGATAATTTGAAACCACAAGATCTCCATCATAATATTCATCTAATCGACGTTTAATAGTTTTTTAAAGGAAACTGACAATCTGGATGGTCATCAATGTAATCAATTACTTGATCCATTGCGTTATTTGTATTAATAGTTAGTAGATCAAATGTTTGTTCTGCATAACACGACCGATGATATTTTGCACTTACAGATCGTAAATCATTCACAGAATTAAATTTCATAAGAAGAGATCGCGAAAATTCATTCTTTCATTTTTGATTACGTCAAGTAATGAAGTATGTACTGAACTGACAAAACAATTTTGATCCCAATCAAAAGAAGATTCTGAAGATTATCTTAACTTTAATTTTGGTGGGCTGAGAAATGCTTTTTCACTCAGTTCAACTTTTTTATTTACCTGCAACACTTTTACGCTCAGTAAATCGTTTCCGACAACTGGAATGGACAAAACCTTTTTTTCCGCTATTAAGAAAATTAATGAGTTCATTATTTTTTAATTTAATTGCGATTGTTTTCAATGTTGGCAGTCCCCGAGTCACTTGAGTCAATATTTCATTAACCTCAGTTGAGGTACCTGGAGCATGTTTATTTTCACCTTGTTCACAAATACAACACAAATTTACGGAAAATTCCGACGAAAAGGCTTTATTGACGTTACTCTTTAGAACGATTACAGCGTCTCATGTGTATTGGTATAACAGGGGCGCTGAGTACCACTTCAGCAGAATCCTTAAACGTTATACTTCCTTTATTACCTAATGATCTTTTTGCAAAAGGAGTAGCTTATAAAACTATACTTAGGCTCAAAGAATCGGGGTTTTTTAGATACCGATCATATGGTTATGGCAACGTAGGTGATATCCTAAATGTTAACACGGATTACATGGTCTTCACTTTATTCATTGATAGGGAATTTTTGGTCACGTTTCCTTCAAGAGAAAGCTGGAAAGCAAAAGGCGAGGATCCTACAGATGTGATAAATATCTGCGATTTATAAAGCTGCAATCTACTTTAAAGAAAGTACACTTAACAAAAAACTGTACTGCTATGTAGACAGTCAGGCAGATTTAAAAGCCCGTAATTCGAATTATTATATAAAATCAAAAACAGTCCTAAAATGTTTTAATGCTTTTTGTACACTAAGTGAGGAGAATTCAGTAGTTTTAATCACGTAATAGGTCCAAATGACTTCATATTGTGCCATTGTAAGATCAAGTGAAGAAGCAGATTTCAATGCACTTAGATGTCAAAAGCAGTTTTAAGTTTGAGAAAAATATCAAGTATGAAAATTAGACCATGAAAAATAAAACATAATAAGTAACAATTTGGTAGCTTTGAGCCACCTTTAAAAATCTGAAAAAATTCATGTGATGTTCTTTCAAGATGTAGAACGTGATGCCAAAGTATCAGCAAGAAACACAAAAAAAAATTTTTTATTAATTACCCTAGTATAATTTTCATACTTGATATTTTTCTCAAACTTAAAACTGCTTTAAATTTGTTGCGAAATGGCCTAAAAGGTTCTACAAAATCTCAAATTGTCGATTTTAATATCAGCTATAAGGTAAGTATTCATTTAAAGATGAAATACAACACACATCAAGGGTCGATTAAATCTACAACCGACCCGCTCGTTTTGAAAAAAAAGCTTCATCACTATGTTTCAAACGTTATATCATCGAGCCTGTTGGACCAAAAAAGTCTTACCATGTCTTGTCATAAAGGTTTTTGAGAGCTCTTTCGAATGAGATCTTGTTTATTAAAGAAAGTTAATTTTATTTAAAGCACGATGACTTTTTCTTTAAAAAACCGTTAAATTTCGCCTATTTAAAGCAGTTTTTCGTTATTTAAGAGGGTTAAAATTTTTTTTTGTCAATATTAGAATGTAGGTTTTAAAGTTCATTAAAAACAAAAAAAGTTAATGTTTTTAAGTTACTCTAGAACAACTTTTTCAAATGGTTTGACAACATTTTATAATTAATGCTAACAATAATAATAATAAAAATATATTTTGGCTTTAAGACACCTTAAAAAATGCATTTAAATATCTGAAAAAATTCATGTGATTTTCTTCCATGATGTAAAACGTGATTCCAAAGTATCATCAATAAATTCGAAAAAAAATTTTTTTCTGAACAACCCTAATGTGCATACACCGACGTTAATATTTTTTTTCTGAAAACGAACAAAAAAGTTCATAAAAATATAAAAACAAAATCAAAACAAAACTTGAGGATTCACATCAGATTTGACCGTGGTAGCAAATAATACTTCAAATAATACTTCTTCGACTTCATTTTTAGAGTAACCTAAATGTAAAAACAAGCATGTTTTATTCTTGTTTTGTTTTGTTACCTCTTGACAGTGATAGAGCCACTTTTACGGCGTTGGATAATGGGTCTTTCCTTCTCTAAAACAAGCAAACTATTTATTCTTGGTACTTATACCAATTTTAGAAATTCGATCCATGGACCCAAATGTCTGCAGTAAGGACTGCGTAAAGTGTAAGAGGGGTGGAAAAACAGGTAGTGCGTAGGTGAAGCCACTGGTCCAGCTAGTATTAAGTGTATAAATGTAAACGATATTAACCGAGAAATATCGGCGATAACGAGACGAGAACGATACGATAACGATAATGATACAGGTCAAAAAATTATAGAACGAGTACGAGACGATAAGCTCCACTACGAGGACGATACGATAATTTTTGAATTATCGTGTCGTTCTCGTCTCGGTGAAGCACTACACTAAATGAGATGTCTGCTTCGGATCGTTATCCTGTTGAAACTAATAATTCCCAGGTAACTTTAATTTTATGGCGGAGTTCCTCATATTTCTCTGCCGAATATTATTCCATCTCACTTTCAAAGAACTCAAAAATTCCACAACCACTTGAAGCTTTACAACCCCACAACATCACACAACTTCCTACGTGTTTTATTTTTGTGCGCAAAAACCGTACCGTACATTTCGCTAGTAAATAAGAATAAGCGATTATATGTAGTATGCTCGGTAACATATAAATCAACCAGAAGGTTTCTGGGAAGGTGTTTTGTGGTCCGATGAAACAAATATTAATTTATTTGGGTCCGATGGAAAACAAATGGTTTGGAGGGAGCCTAATACGGAATAAGAAACAAAGCACATAAATATATGTATATGAAATTATTGAAATTTTATAATTTCCAAAAAAATAGAAAACAAAAAAATTTAATATATAATTTCCAAATATTCAATGAATATTTAACGAGGAAAATTATAAATGAAGAAATAGTTTGTGTATAAAATGTCATGAATTGATCTCCCTTGAATTTCTCGCCATGGCAAGACATTCTTAGGAGAAGGTGATCAAGAATATAAATATCTGCTTCTCTATAGCTGCCATGTGCCCAGGGCTGTACCATTGGTGCCAGGATCTGAGCTTGTTTTGAAAAAGTAGGACAGTTGAAGTTTGCAAAGTGAGTAAGGTAAGTACTTTTTGAAAACCGTGGAAAAAACAGGTCCTGGACTGGTGTCAAAGAGAGCGTAGATGGTAGTTCATTTGGATTCTTAACATTTATAAACTTCTCGTAATAAATAATTTCTAATTCTTATTATTGATAATCATCTTTACATGTCCAATATTGTGGCTCGCAATTATAACAAAGTATCTATAAAAAACTAAAATATTTAGATATTGCATGATTCAGTATAAAATTAAAAAAATATCAGGTAATTTAATGTAATAAATCAACGAAGCCATGTAACGATAATTCTGTGGAAAGTCAAATACAGGTCATAGTTAGGTAATTGCCAAAAATTATCAATTATAATAAAGACTTACCGCCAAGGAAGGGTTACTTTAGTCATAAGTTATGAATCCTAACTAATGAAATCGCCTCTATGAAGCTGTGTTACTGTTGATATTAACACTTTCTTCAATCACCACTAAGCTAACTAAGTAAGCTAACAAAATCCAAATTTACTACAAAAGCAAAACGCTACGTTTAACTTCCAAATCTTTCTCCTGGCCGTTTGCAAGCTGGTGCAGACAAAAGATCCCATTAAAATAGAAGTGTTGAAACAATTTTCCATCGAAATTGCTTTACATTAAAATGCCAAAACGTGACCCTACCTGTTGGCTAACAATTTGGGAAGCTTATAATTTCAGATGCACCTACTTGATAAACGGTGGATGTACCACCATGACACACTCCACCAGCAGAATTCATAATGGGCTGGAGTTAAATGCGAAAAGCATACAATGCCCCACAAGGTAGATAAAATAAAGTTGATGAAGATTAAAAGGGGAGAAAGTGAGCAGAAGTGCTATAAAAGTATTTTACTTTTTCGCGAACGGAATTGCATTCTAAGGCTGCCAAGTAGGTTGTGATCAAGTAGCTATTGTCATCATCATGGTCAGCATAATTTTCGCTGAGTATGCGGCAGAACTCTATTGAACAGTAAAAGCATTTTTCGAATTCGGATGCAAGTGCGGAGTGTCGTATAGCAATTAGCTGCAAGTTTGTAATCGTTGAAAATTTCAAATATTTCTTCATTAGCTCTTGTATGTGCAAAAATTAGCTAAGAAGCAAAAGCAAAGAATATCATCAGCTTCTTGCCATATTTTTGAATGTTTGTGGAATGCAGATAACTGATAAAATACCTGCCAAGGAGAAATAAGAGAAGAGTGTCCCAGAAAGAAATAAGAGTAATCCTTTCACAAGACTTAAAAGATTAAGATATTTTTATTCGTTTGGACGAATAGTCCTGGCAAAAAATTAGGGGAAAAAACCGCTGTTATTTGAAAAAAATTCCAGTGAAGTTTTCTCATCGGAATTATCTTTAATAGGGTGTAAGAAATAACCAGACTATGAATAAGACTTGACATATCTTATGTACATATGTCATTTGACGAATGTCAGTGGAATAAACTATACAATATAAATGTGATATTGGTATTCTTTTTATATGGGAAATTTAGAGTTGGAAAATATACTTATACGCTCGAGGATGGTCTACTTTTTCTCAATGCTCTAGGAACATTAGGCAATAATGTACAAAAAAATTAACACTTCAATGATTTGTTAGGTTATGGTAACATATAGTGTTTTGCAGGACAGCTTTTTAGGCTTTCTGGGAATTAAACATCCCAATTAAAAATTTCATATCTTTTTTGAACTTTAAAAATTTACTTAATTTACTTACTAATATACTTTCATTCACTAAATTTTATTACTTAATTAACTATCTAAATTTTTCTATACCTATTGCTTAGCAATTTATTGAAATACTACTCTACAAATCTATTAACTCTACAAAATTGTGTCTCTCTGTTTCTAGAAAATATGTAAAATTATTACTTCTGGTAACTTAATAAAGTAGTATACGATTAGCCTTTGATCCGTGCATTTTATTTTTCGCTCCTTCGCCTGTAGACCACAGAAGTTTAATTTGGTTTAGTTTTTGGAATTTAGAATAAGTGCTCCATTTTTTAAACATTCAACTTGAATTTTATGTATAATAAGTTATTGAAATATTTGACTGCCGGTCGAAAAAAAACCCTTTTAATGGTTTACCATGGTATTCTGGAAATTTTGACTTTAAAATTAGTTTTTTAATTATTCGAATTTCTATGGACAACAAAACTTAAAAAATAGAAATTAATATATAAATAATTTTACCAAATTCTCATGAATTTAAAACAAGTTTTTAAAACTTTATTATCCTCGCTCCATGCCTTGCCAAAATTCATCAGCTTTTGTGTTACGATCGATGTTCCCTTGGATTGGAACCCAAATGAGATCAAGATCGTGCAGATACCTTGTCCTGACTAATTCTATCCTGCATTGTTCAACGCTTTGATGGCCGCCTGGCTGTAAGATGAGATTGCCAACTTCCCAGTATAGGTTTTAAAATTCCTTATTAATCTGCAGTCATTTATAATGGCAAAAACTTTCGCCTGAAAAACGTTATACATATGAACTAAATCAGCGATAATATTGAGATATTTTATTATTTTTTGAATAGATCCCTTACTGTCCATTTTGAAGCCGTCGGCATTCATATATCAGGTCTTATTATATTTTCTTTTCCAATAATTTTCCCAAACATACCTATCCTCTATCTGACAACCTTTTGAGGGTCCCCTTACCAAAAACAAAAAATTTAGAAAATTTCTTAATTTTTCAAAGGGATCCCCCAAAGGGGTTGAGGTAGGGAGTAACTATGTTCGGGAAAAATGTAGGGAGGGCCTCGTAATACATTTGACATCTCTACGGGTCACTCCGGGGAGCTATGAACTATTTTTCGAATTTTTTTGTGTATTTGTAGGGGGACCCACAAAAGGGTGACAGATAGAGGGTAGCAATCTTCGGGAAAAATATTAGAAAAAAAAAATATAATAGGATCTGGTGATACATATGAACCCTCTACGGGTCACACCGGGGGAGCTATGACCTATTTTTCGAAATTTTTTATGTTTTTGTAGGGGGACCCCCAAAAGGGTGGCAGATAGGGGGTAGGTGTGTCTAGAAGAAAGTTTGGGAGAGTATAAAAAATAGAAAATGGTCTAACATTTTATCCCTCCAGAGGCGTCTGAGAAGAGGGGGTAGTCAATTTCACAAGAATGTAATTTTTGCAGGGGAAAAATGTTGGAGGAGAAAAAATAATAGGACCTTGTCATACATTTTATCCCTCTACGAGGTAGCTTTGGGGAGATATTAATGATTTTCGACAGATTAAGGACCATTTTCCAGTTTTCAAAACGGTAGCGGGTCCATCAAATGTTTTCTGAAATGGACCAAATTTTACGTGGTTATTATTGGCATCAATACGAAACTTTTGGTGCCCGGGGAGCGAAGATCGGAGCAACTTTAATTTTTCCCATGTGTGTCTGAACCACCCTAATGATCACTCAGCTGACGGTCTTACCCCCATTACAAGAATAGCTGATTATGTTTTTTATCATTCTAGTTATATAATGAACTAAATGTATAAATTTCATTGAATTTGAAATGACCTTAGAAATTTCTTTTTTTATACGTTTATGTAAGTAACTGACGTATAATCCCCCATTATACACGCAGCAGACTATTATTTTTATTATTATGATCATCTTAACCTTAATTGTGCAAATTTTCAAGTTTACATGATGCGTATTTTCTCACAACCAGCTCCACCACTAGCCTGGCGACTGACGCTTGTTTCGATTACTAGCCATATCAAAACTATTAATTAAAAACAAAATTAAGCGGGAGGAAATCGCCATCTGAAATGCAACGCTACCTCCCGTACTATAGTTTCAATGTCGACTTTTTCATTTGTAATGAAAAGAAACTCAAATTGTTCAGAATTTCACTGTACCTATATCTTGCCTGGTACATTCGTTATAATGAGGGATTAATTTTTATTTTAGTTGACTTGTAACATGCTATTCTTTCATGATAAAACATATAATTTTATATCAGTATTTCAATATCTGGTACACCCTCCGCGGTGATGCCCTACACTGAGAAAAGAGTATGCTTCCTTTAAATAAATGTACATATCAACAAATATTGGTAGTTATTACCATGTCCTTAATTAAAATTTAAATGGTTGCTTATTGGGCCAAACGTTATATTAGTTTAAGTCGATTGAAAAACTTTGTTTGGGTTGAATATAATTTGTTAATACTATTTTTATTTGATTTCACTTCTCATTAACATGAAAACTTCGCAATTCACAACATATTCCAGTAAAACACTACTTAAGTATATTCTGTTTGGTACGCAATTTAGGTATTTATGATTGTATAAATACCAACGACATCCAATATAAGGATGTTACGATATTGGATAAATCGTTTTTGATCATCGATTTTCAGCACAAATCGATATTAATGAATGTATACGTTTGCGAAAAAAAAAATTTTTTAGTCAAATACGTGATTTAGTGATTATTAAAAATAAATGATTGCTTCCAAAAATAATATTTGTTTCAACCAAAATATGATTTGGTAATTATTACCAAATATATAATTGATCCAATAATATTATTCAATTCATTGTAATATGTGACTGTTTAACATATATCAAATATCTAATTCGCCTATATCAAATATACTATTTGTTAATTATTACCAAATTTTGGTATATATAATTAAATTGTTTTCTCAGTGTAGGCCTGTGCCTAGTGTGTCTTATGATAAATCCATCACAGCTTCTTCCCATTGAGTTCTTCTCTCAGGTGACCTCATAAGAAAAATTTCTCAAAACTTTGCGTAGGACAGATGTAGTTTGTTATATGATCTGAAAGTGCGATTAGTATAATATTGAAGAAAGGGTAGTGCTTCACCGAGGCTGCGAGGCAACGTCATTCTACGGGGCGAGACCGAGGCGAGAACGAGGCGAGGTGGAAAAATAAATTTGCCTCGCTCGACCGAGGCGAGGCGACATCACACCGGCATCTCGGTAAAAAGCGAGATTTTTAGCAAAGCCCGACACGCATTGCTACGCCTCAAGAAATGAAATAAGATATGTGTTTTTATTTTGGGTGGATTGAATAATATATGATGATTTTTGAGATACGATCAATTTAATTCTTTTCTTATGAAACGAAGTCGGGTTAGTTACACTTTGTATAACTCAAGAACGGCTGGAAAGATTTTAATGGTCTCAAATTTTTTGGATTTGTCTCTGCCCCGAGAATGACATTAGCTACAAAAATTTTATTTAAGGTGGCCCTTATACAAAACTTTTTGAAAATTAATGATCTTTGATTTGTCTTCGCCCCAAATATAACAAAGACTATAAAAATTTTACTAAGGGTGCACATTTATTAAGCTATGCCAATTGATATAAGAGCTACGTGGTGTAAATTCGGTATGAATCGATCACGTGGTCTTTGTGAAAATGATATTTTAATGCTATTTTTTTTGTATAAGGGCCACTCTAATTTCAAATTCTGTATGCCACTCCTACGTTTTTCCATTATTGCCAAGAAACAAGGAAACTTTTTGTCAAGAATTTGTGTGTGTAAACGCCGAGTTAAAGCATAAACAGAAATGGTGGGTGCATCCAATAAATATTCAACGATATCGACATGGTAATTTTTATACGCTGTATCCAAGAAAATCCAACGCGCTTTATAGCGTAACTCCAGCGTTTATAAAACCCATGGTACAATTCTACATGATAGCCATATCTTGTCAAACTCAAATTATGCAACTGGGAAAGTGCCTATGATATAAAATAAACAATAAACTAAAACAAACCAAGCTGTTTTGACAGGAAAGATAGGCATAAAAATAAAGAAAAAGATCTGTCACTTGTCTACATTAAATTTAATTAGAATTAAAAAAAGTCCAAAACCAGAGACCATACCTATCATATCCGAAGGACTTTGACGAGCTGAATCCGAATCCGAGATTCAGAATTTCTCCTATACGTCAGGTTATATTCTAACCTACAAGTGCAAAAAAAACTGTCTTTGGCTATATTTGAGGTTATTTTGCATCTCGAATAAAATTATTTTTCGAAAACTGGTCGTGGCATCTGCAAGTATTACTATTATATTAAAATTATTGTACAACGGGATCGGTGGTAAAATAATATGGGCCGATTTTGCAACTTGAAAGCAGAAAATCGGTATTTTTTGTTTTTTTTCCGGTCAATTTTAAATTTTTTTATAAGGAAAACAGAAGAAGAAGAATATCTAATCACGGATTCACGTTGCTCGATCAATAATAGCTGTTTAGAACAAAAAAAAATTTTGAATCAGCTTAATATGTATGTACACACCTGCTCAAAATAATAGGTACACCGTAGAGTTCAAAATTCAACTCAACGGAAAAACTTTTAATTCAAAATTTTTAAGAAAACCAAAATGCAGATATCTTCGTAGCCTTTATATATATAAAAAAAGTGGAAATTCTTTAAGAAATACTGTAAGGTACGAAAGTTGAGGTCAATGAATACTATTTGATCAATATTTGCCTGCTCAAAATAATAGGTACACCGGAAAGATTTACAGAAAAACAAAAGAAAATGTTAAAGATATGAACTTTTTTGCTTACACTTTCATTATTTAGTATATTTACCTTTATTTTGGATAACTTTCGCAACTTTTTTTGGGATACTTTTGATTAGAGCCTGGCAGATTTCTTTGGGTATCTCATACCACATTTCTTCGGCACACTCCCAAAATCGCTCCGTATTTGTGAAAGTTTTTCTTGCTTTTTTTCTTCTTTAAGGCCCCCCACAGGTTTTCTATCTGCTTTAAGTCCTGTGACTGACTCGGCCAGCTAAACGCGTTGACTTTATTGTCTTCAAAACATTTTTTCACAAACACAGGAAGTGTGTTTTGGATTGTTATCTTGCTGATGGATCCAAAGCAAGGGCATTTTTTCCACAAAATAGGGCGGCATTGCGTTTTCGAGTATACCTTTGTATTCGGCTGCTGTCATTTTACTCGTTATCCGGAACATAGGACCCATCCCATATTAAGGAAAGCACCACCACATCATAATATTTCCGCCTACGTGTGTAAGTTTTTTTTTTGTGAATCTGCCGTGAATCTCCTTGCTTTTAGGCCGTCGCACATTCTTTTCTTAATCATTTCCAAATAAATTAATCTTAGTTTCATCTCTTCTTAAGATACTACGCCACTTTTTCTGCCGTTCTGGTCATGACCAGTTTTCATCATCCCTTGCAAAATTTAGCCTCATGCTCAATTTTTTTGTCCGTAGCAAAGGAACTTTTTTAGCTATGCGCCCAGGTAGGTTTACCTTTAGTAAACGTCGTTGAATTGTTTGAACGGTACCGCGTCTCCAATTTCTGCTAAAATTATCTTTGAAGATTTAAATATGCCTTTTTTTTCTATACTTTCAATATGAAGATCATCTGTTGGAGCGGTTTTTGATGGTCTACCACGAGTTTCTTTTTGCGGTTTATTTTTAAATACATTCCTCACAAAATTGTGAGATATATTCAACAACCTGCATCAAAGAGATTTTCTATCTTTTTTAAGTTTAAAACTGTCTGTGTTCCTCAGCAGATCAATTTGACTTACGACCCATCTCAACTAAAATTGTTTGCTGTTAATTCACTGCATTTTAAGATTTAATTAAAGAAAACTCACCGTTCTTCTAAGGAAAGCTCAAAAAAAAAAAAATAAAAAAACAAATTATCAAACAAAAATTAGAACCAACTTGCAGGTGTACCTATTATTTTGAGCAGGCAAATTTTCAAACTATACACAGTAAGTCGAAACGTTCAAAACTTAGGGGAATTACATGATTTGTTTTACTGAAGATCGTGCTACCACGTTGTGTTATTCACGTTACCACTACGATTTTTCCTCTATATTTCCAAAATATTTTTGTAATAGAGTTTAAACTAAAAACTGAAAAATGTACCTATTATTTTGAGCAGGTGTGTATGTATAGTTTGTGCAGTATTTTTCAATAATAAATAAGGAGACCGAGGTTAATAAATTCGAAAAATATTCAAAATACTGAAAAAAGTTGAAAAAGTTCAATAAGTCGAAAAATATAGAATATATTTGAAAAGTTGTGGAAGTGTGAGAAGACAGGCTGAAAAATAAAGAAAAATATGGATATATACATAGTCAACGCCAAATCGAAAAATTTCAGGTCTATTAATTTAGAAAAATGCAGATATGCGGTTTACGGTTTTCTCTTAAGCAAATAAAGGTACATTAAAAATAATGTACCACTAGATCGGCGGTAAAATATTATATCAAGATTTTGCAACTTGAAAGTAGAAAATCCGCATTTTTTAGTTTTTGTCTGGGCAATTTTCAATTTATTTATAAGAAAAAAAGAAGAAGAAAACTGATCATGGATTCGAATTCCTCGATCGATAATAGTTCGAAAAGCATACCCACTTTTTTGCAAAATTTAATAACCTCTTTAGCTTGCACCATTTTTTTAATCAATATTTTCGAAAATGTGTAGGCAACTTAAAACAGGCGGCTGCAATCCAGTTTTCAAAATTGATGAAAATCCTTATGGGTTGTTTTGTCCAGACATCAAAAACTGCTCTAATGTACATTTATAAACAATACATAATTGTATTTATTAGTGAAATCTTGGCTCTGCGAGGCCAAATTTCAAAATTGATTTAATTGTTGGTTTTGTTTTTACTTTACAACGTTTGAAAAATAAGTTTTATTTATTCAAAAAATCTGTTATTTTTTTCTGTTTGAATACATTTTTAAACAAAAAATAAGACGGTGATCGGACCATGTGATACAACATCAACTGAATCCTAGCGTATGAGGCGAACATACGACTCGGTCGTACGGTTGTACGGTCGACAGTATGAAAAATCTGAACGTCTGAGGGCTCTATTAGAGATGAACAACGTTCACAGCGGACTACAACTCACAAGCATTAATTTAAGTTTGACTCTCAACTCAAATGCGTTGTTCACAATAGCGTTGTTTCAACGCGCGTTTTCCACAACGCGCTTTTTAGTAAGTCAGTGTTAATAAAACCAACGTGCGTCCAAACGGATTTTTAATTTGACAATAGGCTTAGCTTATAGCTCGTAACTAGCTCTATAATTGGTGCTAAGGTTGATTTATGTTGTTTCTGTTGCTCTTTTACTAAATAATATATAAACAAGCTATGTAAAAATGTGTTTAAACCAGGATACGCAGTATGCTCATTTTTGAGATTTTATCACGCGTTGCTATTTCTCACTAAAATTCATTAAATGATAACTCATGAGATATACTGACAAACAGAATACAACTCTGATAAAAAAAAGATTGAGCAGACAGCAGTCCTCAGAGCATAAGTGAGTGCTCAATGAGCACTGTTCATTATTGGTACAGTGGGTTGATGAAACAGAAAAAAACGCAAAATTTCTGTTTGCTTATATGCTTTAACTGTACGTCGTGTATATTTTCGCCTTTGTGTATCTTTTTTTCTGAGAAAAGCTTCGCAATTTTACCTCTTCTTCTGCGAATTGACTTTTAGGGTTGCAAGAGAAAGAATTTTTTTAATGTATTTTTATTTATTCACAGTGATAAAGAAACTGATATGTACAGAAAATTAATTTAAAATGTGTTCGAACAATTTATGATTCAATTTAATAAGTAATAAATTGTTAATTGTATCTTGGTTAAGTTTTGTTCTTTGCTTAGTTAGTATTGTGGATAATGCGCTGAAAGCTCTTTCAACCGACACTTGGCTAGATGGAATAGCCAAAGCAATTGAAGCAAGCATAGACATTTCATAGTCTAGGTTGGAGACATTTTTCCAGTAATTTAGAACGTTAGTAGAAAGTGACATCCCGTCGCCATATGCTGAGTTTTCTAACTTCTTACGAAGATTTCCTGAAGATTGCGACGTTGCATTTGTCTTTGTTATGGTAATAATTTTTTCTTCCAAAAACCTGTAACGATTATTTTCTGTAAAAGACTTCGAAGTTCCTGGCATGTTATCACGGTCTGCGTCAAAAGTATTATTTAAATTGTGAATAGTCTCTACTGTTCCCAGTATTTGCTCCTGCATAAAATAATAAAATAAAAAGGTGAAAATCACAAAAAAAATAGTTACCATTGCAATCTTTTTTTGTTCATAGGATAAGATCGGAGAATCTAAAAAGTTGAATCGAGGATCAAAGTACAAATCAGTAATAAACACTGTACTATCAAGTAGTTTAATTTTTCTGGTTTTAATCGCATCCAATCAGTGTGTAGCATAAATGTTATCGTTAATATTTTCCAATTCTGCTTCGCATACGAGCCAGTCACGATAAAAATCTCCTATCACTTATTGCTCAGCTTGGAGTTGCTTTGTACATTCTGCAACTGGACTGAAGGCTTTCTCAAATTTTTCAATAAATGCCCAATCTATTTCAAAATCAATTTTGAGTTCAACTTCATTCCCCACTATAAGAACTTTTAACTTCTGCAAAGCTTCCACCATGAAAAAAGTAGAGTTCCATCTTGTGACGTTATCAATAGGCGGCATGCTTATACCCTTGAAATTTGGATTGTATTTCATGTTGACTTTCAGTAACTTTGCAACCTTTCTGCATTCTTCTAATTCAGTTTTAATTTTTTTAAAACAGTATTGTGCTGTCAACTGGATAGTATGAGATGCACACCTTACAACTACCATAACAGACTTAAGCCGATCATGAAATTGTACGTCTTCATCAGCATCACTTTCTGAAATATGCTCTTCATCTTCTTCCAATTCTATCTGTATAAGCTTTGAGTCTTTTAACATATTAGCACCATTATCTGATGTTGTGGAGTACAGTTGGCATTTTTCTATCTTGTAATCGCTTAAACATTTATATAGGGTGTTTTTTTTAGAGGTATAGAACTTTAAAATGGAATAAAACAAAGATGAATTTTTTAAATAGACATGAAAATTACTTTATTCGAAAGATAATCTTCTGGCATTATAATTTAAATATGACTTCTGGCATATGAACGCCACGGCTAGCTCGGACGTAGTCTAAAATGGAGATCCAATTTTCAAGGTATATCGCGAATTACGCGAGTAATGTTGGCTTCGAAGTATTGAATCGTAGCTGGCTTATCGACGCATACTTTTGGTTCACATAACCCCAAAAAAAAAAATTAAGGTGTGATATCACAAGATCTAGGCGGCCTTCTTGACTTCATAATTGCAAAAATCATGTGAATTTTGAGTGAAAATAAAGTTGAAATTTTAGTGACTATAATAAATTTGCACAATTTGGACGCGTTGTTCATGCGTCAACCTGTTCATGATGAAATGGCAAACCAAACTGAATATAAATGACATTAGAGTTGCCAGATTTGACCACAAAATCCCAGTTTTATCTCTATTCGAAAAACAAACCTCTAAAAAAACACCCTTTATATTTCATCTTAAATAAAGTGTGCGGTTGACTTATTCTTCAATTTTATCATCCCAAGAGTATATATTTTAATTTCAAAGTCTTCAATATATTGGGCATTTATGCCCAATATACTTTTTCCCATTCTTGTCGCTATATCAACTTTTAAGCACAATATTTTTCTGTCCAACCTTTTTGCTATAATTTCTTTTATGCTGCTTGCACACACTTGCAAATGCTCCGTTATGTTTCTTGAGTTAAGTTGCAAACTAAATGTTTTTTCATAAGGCTGGATAAGTTTTTTGAAAAATCGTCATCAGCGAAAATCCGAAAAGGAATATTTTTTACCGTAACAATGCCAATACAACACTTTAGAAACTCATTTTTATTTAAATTTAGCTTAACCCATGTTCCAGGATTATTTTTTTCATTTTTCGGACGAACGTCATTATCAAAAAATATTTTGTGCACTATTTCATAATGTCTTTTAATATTTCCTAATAAGTGTTCTTTCAACTCTTTTCCACATTTAACACACTTCGATACATTAGTTTGCTGGTCAAAAGTGACCAAAGCTTTTCTTATCTATACTCGACGGCTTACCCATTTTGACTACTGTACGCAATTAAAATGAGACAGTGAAACCCACCGCATTTCTTTGTTAGGCCAAATTCTAACTGACTTTATCATGAGATCTCATTTTTTACTCTTTCTCACACATGCGAATTCTGTTTTGTGAATGCTCATAAGCTAGAGTTGTTGTTGTGTCTATTTATCAAAGCGTAAATTTCATCGAATGAGGTATGCAATGTGAGTTTTCACTTGACGTTTTCAAATGTAGTGAATGAAACTTTGATAAATACACACAACAACAACTCTAGCTTATGAGCATTCACAAAACAGAATTCGCATGAGTAAGAAAAAGTAAGAAATGAGCATTCGTGAGTGATATTTTGCGAACCCTGGTTTAAACCAACAGAAGTATTCAATGTATTTATTTTCATATAATAACAACAAAATTCACAAAACTATGTAGTACAACATATATATAAAATTTAAAAAACCTTCGATTTTCCTCAAACTTGGACACGTCAAAGAACCGTGAAAGGTAGCGCCACAGCACAAATTTCAGCTCTGTAGGTAGTCGGAGTCCTGAGTACTCCTGAGTAATTCCATATATTTTTATGTTGGTCATATTAGCCGTGTATTATTCCATATTATTTTTATACCAGCTCAATTTCTAGTTCAATTGATTGAACTTATTTTGTCGTTGCTAAATTTAAAGAATAAATGTCGCATGTATTATAAAAAGTTATTTGGGGAAAATTTTTAAAAATTTTCGAAGTTTTTACCTGGAAACCCTGATTTATTACACCATCCGCGCATTGGAGTGTAAACAGGTCTAGCATTTTGCGCCTTTATGAGCATAGACTAATCTGGACTAATTAGTCTATGTTTGTGAGTGGTTGATATTTATTCTAATTGCGATTTTTAAATTGAAAATAGGAAAAAATGAAGCACTCGTCAATAACCAATAAAATTTTACTCCGAAAAACAAAAGATTGGAAACAAGTGAAATTGTAGTGGAAAGAAACGATGACGATTATTTGATTAGAGCAGCGGAAAGTTTAGAAACAGATCTGGATGCCCTAACCTCGTCTAGTACATCAACAAATAAAGATATCGACTTGCCGTCTGATGCTGAACATGAAGATGGATGCGAACCAGGACTGAGACTTGTTTATCTAACAATGAAAAAAACTCAATCTAAAAGTAGTTCTTATAATACTTTTGAGATTATATCCGAAAACGGATTAAAGAAGGGATGCTGCAAAAAGTGCGGTAAAAATATGAAAGGAGATTATGCAGTTGCCTTCAAGATGACAGGGCATAATACAAAAAGTTTACGAAATCACTTGAAGACCGTACACTCAAAAATAATACATGAAATGCAGGCAGCTTAAGACCCTGTTAAAAGGACAGCCAAGTCCAGAAAACAAAAGTTGGATCAGTTTTTTAAGGTAATAGGAACAATACTATGGATTAGCTTAGGTATTTTAATTTAGTTTTGATTTGTTTCGGAAACATTTGATTTGTTTCGCCTTGTCAAGATGGTTCTGAAAATCACAGCGACGACAATGAATCAGTAAATGATGATTCAGATGATCAAAATGATTTTGACAATGAAATTAATGACAGAGCAAATCGAAGGGGTTCCTTTGATCGATAAAGTTAGGAATATTACAAAAAATATTCGGTATTCTGAAGTAATTAGCAACAATTTAGAAGAATTTTTCAAGCCCATCAGTTTAAAATTTATTAAGCCAATACTTGATTGTAAAACCAGGTGGAACAGTGGGTTGCAGATGCTGGAAGTATTTATTCACCTCAAACCGGCAATAAATATGCTTTTCATGCGCAACTTAAAACTGTCCAAAAGTGAATCGTATCGCATAGAAAAAATTGTCGAATACTTGCAAATTTTCAAAGAAGTTGCTGACCTACTTGCCGGGGAGACATATTCAACCTTATCTTTGGCTGTTATGGCATTTAATATGTTAGTGAATAGAATTGAAAAAATTGTTAAGAACTTAGATGAGAAACCAAACCAAAGTTCATTAGACGAAGTTCTACTAGAATCTTTACAAAAGGGTCGCGATAAGATTTTATTACATTATTAGAAATGCAATTGGTTTTACATCGCTTCGTTAATATAGGATCCGCGGCATAAATTAAGAAAATTTGCTAAGACAGATTGGGGGAAAAATTTAGAATCAGAAAGCTTTTTATGCTTAAAAAAAATTTACAAAAATTATTATGACAAGCACTCACACAAAGATGTGCCTCAGGCATTTAAGGAGGGTAATAAAAGCTTAATGTTATTGGAATTTTCATTAATATTTGATTCTAAGGCTAGAGCTAGAATCTTGGGAGTCCGAATTAAACCATTATTTAGAAGCTTCGTGTGCAACAGAAAGTACTGATATTTTAAAGTGGTGGCAACAACATGAGAAAAACTATCCAATTTTGTCAAAAATAGCGAAAGATAAGCTTAGTATAATGGCCTCATCGGTGCCAGTAGACCGATTATTTTCACATGCTTCTCTCATCGATCAATCATTGAAAGCTGATGCGCTTCAAGCACTTCTGTGCATTAGCGCCTGGACCAAATCCGAACACGCAGGACCCATATGTAGGTTCAAAATAGGAAACTTATTATTTAGAGTAAACTTCTTCAAACAGCTTTCAAGCAACTTCGTCTTTGTTGATCCCTATGAGAAGAATGTGAAAACTATGCTCCACTGGCATCGGTGAGACTGAGCTTATCTTTGGCTATTGCTGACACCACTTTAAAATATTTGTGATCTTTGTTGCATTTTAAGTTTCTAAATACATATTGGTTAATTCGGTTTCCCAAGATTTTTAAAGCAAAATAAAATACTAAAATTGTGGCTAAATATAAATATACTTATATGTATTGTACATAAGTATGCTAATTACTTCATACCGAATGTGCATTTCTACAGAAATTGTCATTTTAGCCGGCCACGTTTTGATTTTTTTTTTGGAACACATCCTTCAGCCATGCTTTTTCTTGAAGCTAAGACTATCTTGAATTAGTATTCAAGATCGAACAATTAAAACTCACGTAGCTATTTTTTTAAATTGCATTTAAAGTAAAAAATATGTAACTTTTTTGAAGCATAAAAAGCTTTCTGATTCTAAATTTTTCCCTCAATCTGTCTTTATTGCATCTCTTATTGGTTTTACGCTGTAGTCAAAATACTATTGAGATCGAAGAAAAGATATCGGTCATTCTTTTAATAAACGCACACTTTGTCGTTATTGACGTTTTTGAGCATTTTTTGAAACCAATTATCGAAGAAACTATAGGAGATAGTATAAAAAATCATTTAATCATTTTTGTTAAGAAAGACTCTAGCTTTATAAAAAAAATTTAAATAAATTTATTAAATCACTAATTTTTTTAATTAAAAAAACTTTTCTCAAAATATTTTCAATATAACACCTTCTGTTTTTCTTTGATTTTTTTATATGTTATTCCTCAATCAATCGTAAAAAATGCATGTGCTTTCATTTCGAAATTCCCGCTATAACTTTGGAAACTACGAATTTTTTACTGATGACACGCACCAAGTTTTTTCAACATGGAATTCGACATAAAATTACAAAAATACAAAGTGTGCGTTTAATAAAAGAATGACCGGTATATAAAACTTTATTTATACGAAGAAAATGAGCCCGAGTAGGGGTCAAAAGGTGGAATAGAACCGGATATATTGCATTTTTACATAGAATAAAAAAGATTTATATAACTTTTGTTTAAACTCAATAGTACTTATTTTGACTACAGCGTAAAACCAAATAAATTTACAATTTCGAAAAACATGAAAAGTTACACATATTTCTTACTTTAAATGCAATTTAAAGAAATAGCTACGTGAATTTTAATTGTTGACTTTGAATATTAATTCAAGACAGTCTTAGTAGTCTAAGAGCTGGCTACATAAAAATGGACTGATCGACTATACTCGTGATTTTTGTTTTATAAGTTCCCAATGACATCGTCAAAACAAGCGTCCATTTTGCAGAAGTCTCATTGGAGGGGGAGAGCATGGTTGGTCGGTCAAACGTGTCAAATTTTCGTAAAAAAAAACTGAAAAGATATAATTCTGAAAATTGATATAGTATTAGATTTTGAGTATACAAATGACAAAAAAGTATTCCTAGAAGTGTAGGTGGGGGATTAACCGCTCCCAGAAGTGATAAAGTGGTAAAGTATATGTCGAAAATGAACTAATAAGATATATTTCTGCAAATTTGTTTGCTGTAAGTTTACAATACAACTAGACAAATTACAAATTTGCAGAAGTTAAAAGTAAAGGTAATTGGCAAAAAAACGTATTTTTCACCGTTCGCACTAGAGTGGTTCAAAATATTAAAGTTGCTCCGAGCTTCGCTCCCCGGGCACCAAAAGTTTCGTATTGATGCCAATAAGAACCACGGTAAATTTGGTCCATTTCAGAAAACATTTGATGGACCCACGACCGATTTGAAAACTGGAAAATGGTCCTTAATCTATCGAAAATCATTAATATCTCCCCGAAGCTACCTCGTAGAGGGATGAAATGTATGACAAGATCCCATTATACATACATACCCCCTATAACCACCACTTAGGGGGGCTCCCCTGAAAAAATTACATTCTTGAGAAATTATGAAATTGACTCCAGCCTCTTCTCAGACGCCTCTGGAGGGGTAAAATTTAAGACCATTTTCTATTATTTTTACTCTCCCAAACTTTTCTCTTGACACACCTACCCCCTATCTGCCACCCTTTTGGGGGTCCCCCTACAAAAACACAAAAAATTTCGAAACATAGTTCATAGCTCTCCCGGAGTGATCCGTATAGGATTCATATGTATAACCAGGCTATATTTTTTTTCGAATACTTTTTCCGAAGATACCTACCATCTATCTGCCACCCTTTTGGGGGTCCCTCTACAAAAACACAAAAAATTAGGAAAACTTCGAAATACAATTCATAGCTTACCCGTAGAGGGGTCAAACGTATTCCCAGGTCCTCCCTACATTTTTTCCGAACATACTTACCCCCTATCTCCACCCCTTTGGGGGGATCCCTGTGAAAAAATGAAGAAATTTTCGAAAATTAATTAATAATTAAATAATTTGTAGATTTGTTTTAACTGTTTGTGTTCTCCATAATTTTACAAAATATGGTTGTAGTCTTTCATAAACGCAACACCTCTTTGAGCGGTGTCATTTACGACAGCTAAACCTTTGCAACAAGGGAGCACATCTTTGAAATCATCATCAGATTCCCATGTGGATGGATGATTATTGAGAAATTCTGTAATCAATCCAAAGAAAACAAAAAAGTTTCCGGGTGCAGCCTAAATTAACAGCTCTAGTGATGAAAATATTTCAATGGCAGTATATAATATATTACTATATTGGAATATATTCGATGATGCTGCAGATATGGGTTTTGATATGACTCCCAGTAATACAGGCGAAAGATCTGGAGCATGTATTTCATTGCAGAACCGATTAGAACGTAAAATAATAAATCTTTCATGCCGTCATCATATAAATTAAATTGTACTTCGAAGTGTTTTTGATATAAAGCTTGGTTCGAGTGCTGTTCCTGAGGTTGAACGGTTTTCAAAGGAGTGGAATAAATTAGATCAAAAATCCTATAAAAGCGGCCTGGAAGATAAGATCGTCTGATCAAACGATGACTGCGATGATATATAAAGCTTATGTTATCAAAACCTTGCGAAGTGTCATAGTAGAGATGATTATAAGGAGTTTTTAGAGCTAGCACTGATATTTCTTGGTGCAGGGAGTGCTAAATTCCTTAAGCCTGGGTCAACGAGTCATACGCGATGGATGGCATACAATCTTTAAATTTTTATGTTTCGTGATCAATTCATTTTGGCTGCAAAACAATTAAATGGAGTCCGAGATACATATTTGTATTTTATAATACTAAAATATATTCGAGTATGGTTTGGATGTTCCAATGCTGTGGAAGCTCCATTGATTATTCCTTCGTAAGAGCCTCGATTGCATATGAAAATATTGTTCCAACCGTTTCCATGACAAATTTCAAAATCATTTGTGGTATTTGGTAGAGGAAACATTTCTCTCGCATTTTTTGATTCAATGCTTGAACCCCGTTGAGAAATTGCAAAACGGCAGGAACATCAAAAACGTCAAAATTTTACTAAACCATGGTCTAAGTCACTTTGTTTCACACAGAATCAAAAACTTTTTAAATAAATGTTAAAAAGACATTGACGATGTTGAATAAGTCGAATAAAAATGAAGGTTGAAAAGTGTTGAAGCAGTTGAAAAAGACAGAAAAATTCTAAAAAATATGGAAACCATTGAAGAAACTTGAATGAAATTGAAAAAGTAGAAAAAATATGGAAAATTTTGAAAAAAGTTGAATCAAAAAAAGTTGAGAGATGTTGAAAAATGTTGAAACAATTTAAAATCGCTAAAAAAATTTGAAAAGATAAAGATATAGTGAAGAAAGTTGAACGTCGGAAAAAATATGGAAAATTTTGAGAGCGGTTGGAAAACTTAAAAAAAGGTGAAAGAGGATGAGAAATGTAAATCTTAAGGTATTTTACTTGTATGGGAGGTTTCACACCCACTGCTGCTATTTCGTCCGCTTTAAATTCAGTTATACCTTATTGCAAGTACGCCAACTAGAAGCGAAAAAAACGTACAGTGCAGTCGCGGTAACGTATTTTGCATAAAATTTTTATGCTTCACATCATTTGTAACAACAAAAAAAAAACTTCTTCACAAACTATAAAAAGATGAAAATAAACATTTAGCGTGTGGCATGGTTGAGTTATGTCTTGCTACGAGGTAATCAATGCAAAATTTATTTCGTTCACGTTACCGCGTTGTTCACGTTAGACGGTGGTCTCGTTACCGCGACTGCACTGTCTCTCAAAAAAACGCGTTTCGAGATAATTGATGTTTTGTTTATGTCAATTTGTTCAAATACTTGTAAAATTACAATAGAAGAAATTCTCTTTGGAGATTTTTTATAGGTTTAAACTAAGATACTGGCATTTGGCGCAGTTGATGCGTAATGTCTTATGCTACCCGATGCCAAAAGAATCACGAATATCAATTTTTTTGAGATACAATCGCCTATTTCGCTTCTGAGGGCTGAATAGTTCACTTAAAATAGCGCTTACAACTTTATGTTAATAAGGGAGGTGCCACGTTCACGTTCCTGTCGAACTCCGTTTAATTTTATAGCTTATAGTAACCGACGCCTCTTCACCAAATTTTGTGAAAATTACTCTCATAGCACACTATCTATAACATTAAACTGCTTTTGCTTGTATGGGAGGTGTCACGCCTACACGTACTATTGCACCCACTTTTTGTTATCAGACACCCTTTAGCAAGTATATTGAGTTTTATAATGATTGCGTTGTTAGCTCACTTATAAGGTTTATAAATATTGTGGACTGTGCCACGCCATTCAATGAGTTTTGTTTTTTGACTTAGCTTGTTTTGATGAGGGCGTTGAGTGGTATCATGTCTAAAATTTTTGTGAAAATCATGACTGCCGAGTTCAAGTTATTCGGAATCAAAATTTTCAATTGTTAAAAAATGCCACGCCCTTTTTTAAATTTCGCCTACTTTTAATACAATTCAAGATATTTACGATCTGAATCCGTTTACCAAATTTTATCAAAATATCTTGCATGACATACGAGATATAGTGTTACAAAAGTTAAAATTTAGGGTTGTGCGACGCCCCATGAAGAGCCTATGAAAAGTTATAATCTAGCTCAATCAAGATTTATTTCACATATGCACCAGGTCAGCAAGTTTCATCAAAATCACAGCAAGTTTTTTCAAAATGAGCTTCGGTATATATAAATAGAGTATGGGCGGTAGGCGTGTCCGTGAACCGATTTCGCCCATTTAGGTATGACCTGTGTGCAAAATTTCATTGAATTATCTTCCTTAGTTTTCTCGTAAACATGACAGACAGACAGAGAAACAGACGGACATAGCTACATATGATATGTATATCGACTCATGTGGTGACGTTGATCAATAATATATACACTTTTCTATACCTGCCACGCCCCCTTCGATGCGTTACAAATGGAATGAAAAAGTGAATATTTTTTTTATTTTTAACAAGCAAAATATTACACATGGATTACAAAATGTTGTAATAAATTTTATATAAAGTTTTAATACCTAAGCATTATATTTGATTTTTAAACCATCCTGTATTATATTTTAATACTTCAATATTGAACTTTCATTTTACGTTGTTGTCAATATAAATAAACTTTTAGCCAACCAATAAATAACACTACGTTGGCTGATTTCGTTAAGCTGCGCATGCAACCATTGTATTAAAAGGGAACCAGGTTCGAAGTCCATTCGAATTTTTTTTTTTTTTTAACTTCATTTCTTTTTATTGAATCTTCTCTTTAGAGACTAACAATAAGTCTTAAAATCTTATACTAAGTAACATTATTATAGATTAATATTATGTATAGTTAATATTCATATATGTACTTTAATAATGAACTCGTCTCCAGAACCAAAAAGTTAGCAGGGACTTATACTTTTTGTATAGTGGTGGTAGCCGAAACGAACTAGGTCTCTTGTTGCTGCACTCTCCAATTCATCGGACAGCGGCTGAGACGAACTAGGTCTCGTTCACGCATCCTCATCGGAAGAGGAGCTGGCTGCGAAATTAATTTTTTTTTTTTTAAATCTTAATACAAACGATTATTAAATTTTAATACAAATTTGTATTAAAAATTAATTTTAATGCTTAAGCAGTATTAAATTTTAATACAATTCTGGTGTATACATATATGTATAAGCCCAAAAGCATTAAGATTTAATCCAAAATTTCTAACCGTGTATTGTGATTGCTTGTGTTTACAGTAACTTCCTTGGCACAAGCTGGAGTCTACGTTTTTTCTGTTCTTACCCTAAAGTAACAATTTCACATAAATATTATGCCAATTGCTCGAATATATTTCTAGCCTTAGCACTAAAATTATTATTTATTTGGCAGCAGTGGTAACTTTAGGTAAATTATCAACCTATCTGTCAGCCACGCCATCCATCATGATGAATCTCAATGTTTTTGTTGTTGCTAATACCATAGTTCGATGGTTTGGGGTCACCAAGGTTGTTGCATGTGTTTTACATGCAATTTATGCAAAATTTATTGTTATTTGTTTTATTTTGTTTACAGCGAATCAATCTTTCTTGAGTGGTTGTCTGTGTCGTTGTTATTGCAATGTAATTTTTTTGGTCAAAATCTGCATGACTTGAACTAAATTTATGGCCACGTGAGACTCACTGTCGCCATTGGGTGTAAGAATTTAACACCCGCGCCTTAAAACAACAACAACAATATATTATAGAGCAACAGATAACTGGCAAAATATTCAGGTAACATGCATAGTACACCAAAAGTTGGACAGAAACATGCAAATAAATGGCAATTAGGGTAACTGTTTTTTTTTGTTTATAACATAGTCTACTTTTTTTGTGGTCTAACAAAAGTGATAAGCATACAGCCACACAAAATAAATATTATATTCTTAATATCAAAAAACATTCGCAAATGCTCTAAATATCCATACTGTGTAGCTTATTTTCTACATACAGCGAATGGATACAGGATTACTTTACGCTTGTGTTTTTAACGAATAGAAAGTGGCGTTGCAAAAAGAATTAAAAAAGTATATGGGATGTTTCACGCCAGATGGACAACCTCTTTACTGAAAATTCAGTGCAATGAACAAAGTTACTTAGTCGTACAGATGTAGCTCCAGACTTTCTAAAAAAAAACAAAAATTTGTCCTCTCAAATGGTAAAAAGTAAAATTTGTTTTTTGGAAAAAGTTGATGATCAGCAATATGAAAACTAAATGAGCTTTTTCCTGGTTTACAAAGCACTTGAGCAATTTTATATTATTTTTTTTATAGCAGACAGTTTTCGACAGATAGGTGATCCAGTTCGTCCTACCACATCCGCATACGAGCAAAAAAGAATAGAAATAAATTGCAGAAATTTCCCACTCAGGTAAGTTTTCCAATTACAACTCGTGGGATTAAAAATGTGTCAAGTTATCCTAAGATCTCGCCTATTGTCCACTTAAAACTGAGCTCATATTGATATTTTTTTCATATTGGTACGAGTTGCAGTCAGTTTAAGGACCGACTCACGTAGATCAAATGATGATCCATAGTAGCACCGCAGAGAAGTTGAATATACTCTCTCATTGAACTAACCAGATATCGCAATAAACCTAAGTAGCTGACCTAAATATACTAACGAATCAAAGGTCATCCAAATCATCAAATACAACCGAATACAGTGTTTTGTGTAGTTTTCTCGCAAGTTAGGGACAGAAACAAGGAAAATTTTTAGTATTTTCCTCCTCCACCACATCCCATAACTTCTACAGAAGTCAAAAGACAGAACACCTAAACTCTGCGCATGTCTGTCGAAGGGGCATTTTCAGTTATGAGAGACACTATGTCTAGTGCAGGATATCAGCTCTAGAGAGTGCCTAGCATCTTATTTCAGCTAGATTTGCATTGCAAAATTTCCCTTCCGTCCCTCTTATGGTAACCTTTTTCAACAAATCCTCTTTCAACAGCAACTTGCATGTAGCAAGAGGCATTCTAACAACTTCCTTGTCCTGAGGAATTTGTATAGCAGTCCACTGCTTACCAAGTTCATCAGCTTTGGAATTACCGTCCCAGGCATGCCAAATAAGGTGAATGTTAAAATGGTGTGGCCTTTCATTAAGCGGCAAGCGGCGTTTTCGGGCCACTATTGATTTTATTAATACTAATTTACGAGATTTAATATCAGCCTGACAATCTGAGTCTTCTTCTCAGAGAGCATGCTATCTCTTCTATAGCTACTATATAACCTCCGCCTGAAAAATTATACAATAGTCTGGTAACCTCGCAGCAATCTTTAACTCCAGTTCATTAGAGTAAATGCCATAACTCTCTTGGTTATTTAGCTTGGAGCCATCTATATACAAATAAATGTGACCCTTTCTCCCCAGGGGTCCTGCCTTTCGGTCATCCCCAGATGAAATGTAAGTTACGTAATCCCACGTTAATGATATCACTGAAACAGTATAGTCCAAGTTGGAGTGTACAGACTCAAACTATGAAGGATAGCTGAGTGCAGTGGCGTCAACTCGGTAGGGCTGGGGAGGGCATTGGCCCCCCCCAAGGATCTGATACTAGGTATTATTCAATACAACAATTCAATAAAAGGATTTATTAGTGGTGTAATTGTAATTCTTGGCCCCCCCCCCAAGGTTTTGATGAAGTGACGCTCCTGGCTGAGTGTTTTGTTCTTCGCTCCGACCTACAAAAAGTTTCCCCGAGTCTAATAGCGGAGCATACTGCCATCCGTTTACCTAATAGGCCATGGGGAACGAGATGACAAAGGATATCCAAAGAGTCAGTCTCTGTATTCATTAGAGTACTAATGCTGCACATGGATGTAGCTCTTTGAACCTTGTGGAATTATTTGTAGTAGGTAACCTTGTCTAATACAAGCCACCACACAATCGGTCGAATGACTGTAGACCTAGTGGCAAACTAGAGATTTTTAGCAAAAGTATACTAGTTCAGTTTTGTTCGGACTTACACATAAACCAGCCTCATCTGCCCATGAAACAAATTTTTTTAAGGCATCCTGAAGAATGTCACACAGTGTTTTTGGGAACTTGCCACTTGCAATTTGACATCATCCGCATAAGTGATAGCTCTACAGGATCTAAATAGCTTATCCGCGATATCTTGAGATCCGTAAAAACATTTTTTAAGACTTTCCTTGTAGAAAATTGAGTTCTCTACAATCTTGATTGAATTATTTTTTACCGTAAAATTTGAAAATGAAAAAGTTATAATGAAAATTGACTGACATTTTTGAGCAAAATATTTAAGGGCTATAACTTTTTTGCTATTGATTTTCTTGAAAAAAAAAACACTTGTCCACAGCCAATGTCTAAAGGCAACTCTACATTGGCATACCTTAACGTCTTTTTCTTTAGATCCAAAGTGAACCCGTGTCGAATCATGAAGTCCACGCCAATGATAACCTCATCGGTGATGTTTGCAACAATAAAATCATGTTCCACAGTTTTGTTGCCGATAAGAATACTCGCTGTAACTTTTCCTTCTATATGCACAATTTCGCCTGTCGCTGTCCTCAATTGGATCCCATTTAATGGCGTTACTCGTCGTCTATTAAATAAGTCTCTCCTCACAATTGAGTGCGATGCGCCTGTATTCAAAGTTAGCTCACATGGTCTTTCGTTGACTTTTCCACCGATGGTAAAGCAGTTGGAATTTCGGCAGAGCTTCGAAACTAAGACTTTGGGACAATCATAAGTGGAAGCCAGCTCACGCCCCGCTGTACTGAATCGCTTTAACGACTGCTGTTCGATGCTGATGTTGTTTCAAACTGGAGCTTGAAAACACTAAATGGCGTTGTTCCATCGTATGTGGGTGCCTTAAGCCTCTCTGCGCTGATTTCTCTCATCACTTGAGTGTTGGTTCACTTTTTTCCAACTGTTGAATCCTTTTACTAACGTCTTCAAAATTATTTTGAACTTTATCCTTGAATGATTCAACGTCTTCTCGTAACTTAGTCACTTTTGCATCGAGGCCATTTACCATTTTGGCAACCTCCGTTCGAACAGCCTTGATTTGACTTAAGCTCTGATGAATTTCTTCTCGAATCGCCTGGATTTGCAACGCGCTCTGACTTAAGCTCTGATTAGTTTCTTCCCGAATGGCTTGGCTATTGTTATTCATCTGCAGCGCGTTCTGACTTAACTTCTGGTCTATTTGCAGTGCATTTTGACTTATTGTCTGCGTCATCGCCATTAACATTTTCTCGAACTTCGACATATCTAGAACTTCACCACTTGCCGGCAGTCCAGAAGCTTCCTCGATTTTCGCTGTTGATTCTGAGGCATCTCTATAAAATTCATGCTCTTCCAGGTTCACCCCTTGATCCTCAAGAGCCTGCCGTAAGCGTTTCTGTAAATCCAACTTTCCGCGGTTCAAAACAAAAACTTTTTGTTTTTTTTTGTTTTGTTTGCCACTTTCTAGTGGCAAAATCGCCCCATAATATTTTCCCGCTGTTCCCGATGTACAATATTTTTAGTGTATTTTTATTTGCTTAAAATAATGCCGTAAACGGCATATCATTATGTTGTTTCAAATCAAGATATCTATATTTTTCTCAATTAAAAGACCTTGCATAATTCAAGTATTCTATAGATTTTTCTACGACTTCCAAATATTTCAAAATATGCCAGATTTGTTAATTTACAAAAATGCAGATATCTTGGTTTCGAAATAACATAATGATATGCGGCTTACGGCATTCTCTTAAGCAAATAAAAATACATTGAAAATGATGTACATATCACGAGATCGGCGGTAAAATAATATGGGCCGATATTGCAACTTTTAATTTTTTCCGGTTATTTTTAATTTTTTTATAACAAAAAAAGAAGAAAAAAAAACTAATAACGGATACGAATTCCTCAACAAAAGCTATTTGAAACAAAAAAAATTTTGAATCAACTTAATATGTACATATATTTGTTCAAGTTCTGACCTTCTTTACTGCCACCATATAGTCTTAAAAATAAGCGTTCTTCGATGACATTTAGCACGGACGGGTCCACTATTTCAATCAGAAATAATGGAAGCCCTTTCTTGGTGGAATGTCGAGCCGGTGGTGAAAAGTTCTTGGCATTATGAAAGAAGATCATTATTTTCTTATTCTGGAGCTGAATCTATCAGACTTTGTGGATGACAGTGCCTACCCAATGGACGAAGTAATTTTTAAGCAAGATCGAACCCTAAGCACACCGCTAAATTTGCTAAAAATTGGCTCAGAAAGACTTTAATAAAAAAAATTTGGTCGCGATATATACCTACTCCGCACAGCGGCAAACTTTTCCAGAAAGCGTTGCAAAATTCAATTTGATTGTGGGTCTGTTTTACAAATTTTGATACCTGCATCAGATAGGAAAATGTCTAGAGTTGATAAATTTAAGATTTCAACCCATTCGGATAAGTACATAGTTTAGTTTTTACAGTTAGTCAAAGTTGAGACATTTTTGAAGTTTGTAAAAAATTAAATTTTTGGGATAAGAATTTCATGTTTGAGCTGAAAAATTAGACAATTGCTGAGAGAAAAATGTATATTTTTTTTTCGTAAACGTAAAGTAATTTAACAAAATAAAAAAAAATGAGTGCGCTATTTAAACTGCGATGAATTTTGTCTCTAAGCAGTCAACTATTCTTCAACGCAGTGACACGTTTTTTATCGAAAAAAGAAATGTCTAGTCAAAAAAGTTAAATAAGTTGTTGGCTGCGAAAAAAGTTCTGACTATTGAACCTAAACTAACAGTTAAGTTGATGGTTTAGTCTTAAATTTGTCAAACGAAAGTTTCGGCGACGACGAATATGAGCTTTTAAACCGATGCTTAAATTTCACAGTGAAACCACTGGATTGCTCTACCGTAGATTTTATAGCTGACACTGAGGCATCGATTCAGTACAAACCGAACGACGTAAAAAAAGAAAATTAGAGGTCAAGCCGCCCCTAGGATTTCGCAAAGCAACGCAAGCCAAAAACTTCGCTCCGGTAAAGATGCAATTAAATGGAACAGAGTCCTCCCATCTCTCAAAAAGCCCAATGTTTATTACTTCAAATCTGATAAAGACAACAAAGTTGTCATTATGAAGCAGACCACTTACGACGAAGGAATGCTTTAATCAATACAAGAAGATAATTTTAAGACATGCAGTTCACCGTTGAATAAAATGGTCAAAGATGCTACTTTAATCATAAAAATTTTGTATCAAGTATTTGGTGTGAACAAGTACACGGTTAGAAATTTTGGATTAAATTTTAATACTTTTGGGCTTACATATATGACTACACCAGAATTGTATTAAAATTTAATACTGCCTAAATATTGAAATTCATTTTTAATACTTTTTTGTATTAAAATTTAATACTCGTTTTTAATAAGATTTAAAAAAAAAAAATTTTCATTTCGAATGGGATTCGAACCGGGTTCATTGTGAATTCAGTTGATGCACGCGCAGCTCAACGACATAAGCCACCGTAGAGTTATTTATTGGTTGGCTAAAAGTTTATTTATATTGACAACAACATAAAATGAAAGTTCAATATTGAAGTATTAAAATATAATACAGCATGGTTTAAAATTCGAATATAATACTTATACATTAAAATTTAATACAAAATTTATTACAAAATTTTGTAATCTATTGAAAAGTATTAAATTTAATCAAAATTGTATTAAAAATCCTTGTAATATTTCGCTTGTATTAAAATTTAATCCAAGATTTCTAACCATGTACATATTGAAAGTGGCAAACCCCCAAGTTCCGCTTATGTATGGTCTGCCGAAAGTGCATAAGCCAGACAAAAAAGTGAGAAAAATTGATTCGGGCATTGGCTCACCTTTTACCAAAATATCAAAATGGATTGTAACACAAATGAAACAATATGGTGATTTCAAAGGATTTGCAATAAAAAACTCTTTCGATTTTATTGAAAAGGTTAGTGAAATTGAAATAGAAGACGACGAAATCATGGTCTCTTGTGATGTTATGGCACTTTTTCTAAATAACCCAGTAGATGTGATCATAGACACGATCAGGGCCGGACTTAAATTTTTGATTACTTGCTTCGCGAAAAGGACAAAAAATTGGATCTTGTTTATTATTCCATCTCAAAAACTATATTTCTTCTTCAAATAAAAATATAATTCTGTATTCCGATTCTTGTGGCGGTCGTAATATAAAATTGCTTTTACTTTTATATCATCAAAATTTAATTCAATTGAGCAAAAATTTTTTATACCTGGCCATAGTTATAATAGTTGCGACAAATGCTTCAGCTTAATTGAAAAGGAAAAAACTACACGAGACAGGCCCGTGCGCAGAAATCATCCATGGGGGGGGGGTGGGGGGGTTTAACCCAGCAGTTCCCAGAAAAAAAATTTTTTTCATGCGATTCACTAAAAAACAATGCATTTTGCTAAAAAAAAATAAAAAAAAAAAAAAAAATTATGTTTTGTTTATTGAAAATATTTAACCAAAAAATTCAAAAATGTTATCACCGACTACCTTGGTTGTTGGTAAGAAATAGCGATCTGCAGAGTTCAAACATTGTATGAAATTTCATACGGGTATTGCTGGGTTAACTCGGATATTTCATGTCAGGTTATGTAGTTCGTAAAAAAAGTATTTTTGACTACAAAGCATACAAAGAAAGACAAAAATACAAAAATTGTTTTATGAATATATAGTATGTATGTATGCTTATGTGTGTATAATATATACATATGTACATATCGACATTTTTTTAATGTAACTGCACACTTTGTTTTTTTTTTTTATTACCTTTTTGAGCATTTTTTGATACGAAATATCTCAAAAACTATAGGAGATAGGATAAAAATTACAGAATCTTTTTTGTTAAGAAATACTATGACTTTATAAGAAAAATTAAAAAGACTTAAATAAGTTTGTTGAAACATTAATTTTTTTATTTAAAAAAATTTTTCTCGAAACAACTTTAATATAATATCTTGTTTTTTTATGATTTTTTAATGAGTTATTCCTCAATCAAATATACATCAGTACATCAGTGGTGGCATTTTCGGTACATTTTTACTTTTTTCGGTACATTTGCGTCCTGAAAAATCTTTGTCTCTACATTCGAAAAGTTTTCAGTACAATCAGTACATTTGGGGCATTTTCAGTAAATTTTCCAAATTTTTAGCACATTTTTAGTACATTTTCGGTACATTTGGACAATTTATAATATTTACCTTTGTTTTTGTTTTTTAGTAAATGAAAATAACCGCAATGAATAGATTTATAGTAATCACCTGTTATATTAATTACGTTTATTTTTGTTTTTTTATAAAACTAAAATAATCGCGCAATGTGTAGATTTTGTAATTAATTTAATGTGAAATACATCTAATTTTGTTTTTGGTTTTTGATATGGCAAAAGTGACGACCTTTTTTTCATTTTCTTTTTGTTAATAAATTTTAGAATAATTTCGTACATTTAAGGAAAAATGGGTGTTCAAGACCAAAAAGTACATTCGGGCTCTAAAAAGTACATTTGAAGTCTCAATTCAGTACATTTTCACAAAACCCAAATGCCATCACTGATGTACATAGTATGTGAGTTTTTTTTATTTTCATTAAATTTTTAATTTTTCGTAAGAGACGCATGTCTTTTTGGTGTTTCATTTAAGTAAGAACACATTGTCAATAAAAGTCTATAGAAAAAAATTTCCAATGGGGGGTTAGATGACTTTGTAGATAGCCTGTTCACAGCTCTAGATATTTTGAAACCTCATGCCAGCATCGCAAACTAACAAGCTAAATATTTTAATTCATTAAAAGACAATATTGTCGAAGGAGATGTTATTGTTCAATACGATTTTGCTGAAAACTACAGCTTTGTACTATAAGATGCTGCCCAGTCCTTCCACTGGAACAACAACCAAGTCACCATTCTAACATCGGTCTATTATTATCTACAAAGACAACACATAGAACACGGAAGTGTTGTAATGATATCAGATGATTTGAAACACGACACTGCCACTTTTTTTACGAAAAAGTATATCTTTATTACAGATATACAGATTTAATTTCATAAATCATTACGTCAATCACGAATTTGGCACAGATGCAGAAATTCATTTCCATGCTACTTCTCATGGGAAAAGACCGTGTGATGGTCTTGGTGGCAACTTAAAACGCTTGGCGACACGGGACAGTTTACAGTCGGCTCCAAACAAAGCAATCACTACCCCCAAGCGTTTATATGAATGGGCTAAGGAATCATTGCCTCACACTAAAGTTTTTTATTTCAACCAATATAGGACATCTTAAAAGCTGTTTTGATTCTGCGATAAACATACCAGGCACAAAAAAACTTCACGCTTTTATTCCGACCGCTGAGGGATTCATCATCAAACGAACAAGTGACTGTATAGCTCAAAATATTGTGAATATTTTTATATAAACCCATAAATTGTAATTTCTTGTTTTCTTATAATCTTGTTTTATTATAAAACCTCTACTACAGCAAAAAAAAAAACGGATACAGCATTATTTAGGTATTATTCTAATGAATGTTAATGTAAGTCGTGCTAACTGACTCGACTCGGGTTTCGGCATTGCAATGCATATACAGTAATCCCCGCTTATAAGCATTTCTGAAAATGATTGATTTTTGGTGCATATAAGCGTGAAATGCATTTAGAAAAACTCGTTTATATGCATGAAAAGTGCATATATAAAAATTCGGCTATATCTACCAAATATGCTTATATAGAATCGTTGGTTTCATATGCTGTTACTTAACACCAACTAACTAGAACCTTACAAAAATATTTTTAAAGGCAAAAAGCTGTGAAAATAAACATTTGATATTTTATGAATATGCATTCCAGTAAAAATATAAAAAGCAAATCAAAAATATATATATATATAGTACATATGTGTATACAGAGTTCATGTGATCATGTAGAATCTACATATATTGCAAAACTATTCTTTCTTAATAAAACGAGTAATCTTGGATTGAATATGACTGCAGCCCTTAAAAATATGTTCTTCAAGTCATCGATGACATCAAGTTCGTCAATAAACTTTTTTATTGGCAATAGGCACTTTCGAAGCCTGTCTAATGAGACCAAAGCTGCACTCAATGAAGGAATTGGATCTATTTCAGCTGCAATGTCTATTTCTTCATCATCCTCTATTTTATCAACCAATTGCAAAATATGGGCAACAATTTCATTTTCATTTAACTCTTCCCAGCATGGTAAGCTACTGTCAAGCACATTTGACATTACCATAGGAATGACACGATGGTTTGTTATCAATATTTTTTTGATATGAAAACAAAACTAAAATTTTTTCCCTGTCGTGCATATAAGCGTGAATGGAGGAAAAAATTGGAGATTTTTTGGGGCTTATATCCGAGAAATGCATATAAGCGTGTGAAAAGTGTTAAGAAATCTAAATGGAGAAATGAAATTGCACAAGTTTTGATGCATATAAGCGAGAAATGCTTATAAGCGGCGTGCATATAAGCGGGGATTACTGTACTAATGCCAAACTCGTACATAAAAAAAAAAATAATATTTCTCAACAATTGCTAAGCAAAAAAATAATTTATGTATGAGTATGTTTTTAAATTGTTGAATAAATTCTTCATTATTAACAAAAAACGAAACTCAAAATTTCGCATTGTTTTAAAAAATAAATAAAAAGTAACAAAAAACAAAAAAGCAAAGTACAATTCTCGAAGATTCCCAAAACGAAAAAGTATGTAATAGAGATTATGAACTTTTAGCTTACTAGCCCACACTTTCGCAATATCAAAATCACTATTTTGGTTTTTGTCTTTAGCTAAATAGCCACATGCCAAGGATAACAATGCATTTTGTTGAGCCACCGTTGGTGAAGACTTGAGTTATCATTTATCTTAACTGATGTACTAATGTTATTATCAGCTCTCTAAAATCAAATAATATTGACCAAATTAAAAAAAAAAATACATATATCGATTTGCTTGAAATTTACAGATACTGTTCTACTCTCAATTCTAGGGGACCAATATTTTTTTTATTTTGCCGATAGGTCCTAACTTTCAAAAATATCGTCATTTGAACTTTGTCTGCTAAAATTATAAAAATAAAGAATTTTGAAATTTCAATTCGCAATTTCATACATAATTATAATTTAATATAGCCACGCTGCTTACTAAGTTTTTTTTTTCTTTCAAACCATAGTTCCATTTTGTTTTTCATTAAGAATTTTAACAGACAAAGTTCAAATGACGATATCTTTGAAAGTTAGGACCTTTAGCAAAATAAAAAAATATGGGTCCCCTAAAATTGAACGTAGAATAATATCTTTAATTTCAAGCAAATCGATGAATTTTTGGGGGTCTGCCTTGATTGATTTGAAAAATAATGTGCCAAAAATAGTTATTTACGTTCTAAATTTCAATATTTAAGAGGAATTGTGTTGAAATTTGGATGCAAATGGAACTTGGAAAACTGCATTGGCTATATAGATGGTAAACACGTTAATATAAAAAAACCTCAAAATTATGGTTCTATGTATTACAACTATAAAAGCACATTCAGTATAGTATTAAAGGCAATAGTTAATGCGAATTACCATTTCATTATGTTTGACGTTGGCGCTAATGGACGAATTTCGAATGGAGGAGTACTGTATTATACATACTTTTGGGAAAAATTTCAAAACCATACTTTAGGCGATGAAGCATTTTCAAGACATACTAATCTTATGAAACCATACAATATGATTTAGCAAATAAGCGCAGTATTTTTAATTACCGCCTTTCGCGAGCACGTCGTGTGATAGAAAACGCTTTCGCAATACTAGCCACTCGTTTTGGAGTTTTTCAAAAGCCTATAAACCTCGGACCAGAAAAAGTGTCTAAAATTACATAAGTCTACTGTTATTTGCATAATTTCTAAATTGAAAATAATAAATTTGCTAAGGCTAATAGCTGTAGTAGCTAAACTCTATTATTATTATTATTAAACATTATTTAATCGAACTTACAGTCATTAAGCAAAGACCAATATTGTAAATTTTTACTTATTGATCAATGCCATTTTTCAACAAACATGACAAAGATAACAAATGGAACAATTTTTAACCTGGTAATTGGTGACATGTTTCGGCTATTACCAATAGCCTCATCAGACCAGTTTGGTTAATTCTGTACATGGATTCGAACCTCTGACCGTTCATGCATTGCAATTGCATATTTTGCGACGGCCGCTCTAACACTTGAGCCACTGAGGTACTTGTCATGAGGTGTACAGAATGCGCATATTCCATTTGTCATCTTTTGTCACTTTCTCGCTTGCTGCGAGACTTTATATTTCAAGAAGTGTCCTGTAGTTTATATATTTCAATATAAAATTTGTAGTTTATATACAGTTTGTCAACAAAATCTTTTCAAAATCCATAAAAATATTGTTTTTTAATTTTAAGTACAAATAAAAACGAAATGACTGCCATTTTTAAATAATTTTTTTTTATTATATTATTGCGTTTCCAAAACTTTAAACTATGGCATAAGAAAACTAACAATATTTTCCAAAAATAACAGAAAACAAATTGAAACAAAAAAAACAACTTTTCATATGTTGTCAAACAATTCTTTTCAATGTAATATTTTATTTAAAAAAAGGTGAATAGCGACTCTTCAGTATTTCGTATGTTTTCCTTCAGCACGAATTACGGCTTGCAATCTATTCCGCATGGACCCAATAAGCTTTTTTAAGTCGTATTCTTGAGGTATCTTTTCCCATTCTTGTATTTTATAAGATCCCTTTTAGACTTTGGACATCTTTTGCCCACCTTCTTCTTCAAAAACGCCCACAAATTTTCAATCGGATTCATATCCGGACTTTGTGCAGGAGTATCAATAGTTTTGGTGCAATTATACGCCAACCAAGACATGCACAAATATGATTTATGCTTGGGATCGTTATCTTGGTAGAGCTTAAACTTTAATTTTTCAGGATTGTTTGGGTGAACAAACCCGAATTTTTGCACACTTCTTTTGAGGTTGTTTTTTAAAATATCCAGGTATAAAACTTTATCCATTATTTCATCAATAATTCTTATTTCTCCAACACCTTTACTTGAAATACATCCCCACACCATAACAGATATTTTACCAAATTTCACGGTTGGAATGATATTTTTGTTTTCGAGGGCTGCAAGTGACTTTCTCCAAACTCTGTTGGGACCGTCGTGGTAGTACAGCATTATTTTGCTCTCATCGCAAAAAAAAACATCATCCCAGTATTCCATGGGCAAAGAAATGTGTTGTGTAGCAAAAGATAACCTTTTGATAATATTTTGATTGGAAAGCAGCGGTTTTTTTCTAGCAACTCTGGACGAATACTTGTTTTTTAAAATCACTTTTCTAACAGTTTCATGAGAAACTTCAACACCACATGTTTTTTTCACATCTGCAGCTAAAATTCTAGTACTGGTAAAGGGATTTTGGCTGACATTTTTCATTATATCACGTTCATTTCTCATAGTAAGCTTTTTAGGCCTGCCTAAGAAGCAGACTCAAGACTCAAGTCTTCCTTCATGTTCTGCGCGTCGTATAATATTGTAAACTGTTCTCAATTCCAATGAAAACATTTCCGCTAGTTCCTTAGCTGATTTACCCTTGTGGTAGTTGTAGTAAACTAGCTGTATTAAGTTTTCGCTTACTCTCTTTCCAGGCATTTTAAAAAAACTATTTTTTTCACATAAATTTCACCAAGGATCCTATATTCTGATAGATGTCGCGCTGCTAAACTCTACTAAATATCAATAGACTGAAAAAACTGATTTTCTATTTAATAATTGTGACGTTTGCTACACTTTTGTCATGGGGTTCCCCTTTTTGAAAAGAATTATTTGACAGAATGCAGGAGTTGTTTTCTCTCGTTTTTCGTTTTCTTTTGCTTTTGTTCGTTGAAAACTCAGCTTTTTTCGCTTGTTATGGTTGAACAGCTTTGCAATACTTACAGTACGAAAAAAAAATTTATTTTTATCGCTTTTGTTGGGTTTTTGTTCTAGTTTTAAAAGTAATATATAAAGTTTTTCTAATTTTGAAAACATTTTGTTGACAAACTGTATTTCAATATATTTTTATATATTTGAATTTATTTTTTTTTATTTCTCGATTCTACAATTCTAGTGAAATTTCTTGACAAACAAAAACTTAAAACTATTTGATATTTATAAAAATTATTATAATTAAAATACAAAGTAAAATTAATAAAGAGATAATGCTACAGTCCTTATAACAGAAAATTTGGAGACATGCGAGCTTGAAATTGGCGATTAAATAACCGAAAATGTGTTAACTCCATTGAAAAGAAATCCTATTCGAGCCAATAGTGTCCATGAAAAAATTGTGAGAGATAAATATTTCTTCACAGAAGAAAGTAAATTCCCATGGCAGTTTAATATTATACATTAACTATTTTATATTTTTATTGTTCTTCTATTATAATTTTAAAAAATATATAAAATATCTTACCTCGCCGTTATTTATATAGTCGTTTACCGATGAAATGCTATCTACTGGTTCTTCCAAATCGGCCAAAAACATTAGCTCTTTCTTTAAATACCCAAAGTTGGTACATATATGTCGTCCGCTCCAGCGCCACTTCTTTCGAATACATGATTTTTTTTTTGCATCATCTATAGTAGCTTCAGGCTTAATTAACTTACATATAAAATTTCAAAATTTATTTTTCTTTCAGAAATTAAATTAATCGGTTTGTTTTAAGTGCCACAGGATAATTTCTTCATTTATAAAGAGAATACGAAATATATGTACATATCGTAAATATATTTACAATTAAACATTATTTAATCGAACTTACAGTCATTAAGCAAAGACCAATATTGTAAATTTTTACTTATTGATCAATGCTATTTTTCAACAAACATGACAAAGATAACAAATGGAACAATTTTAACCTGGTAATTGGTGACATGTTTCGGCTATTACCAATAGCCTCATCAGACCAGTTTGGTTAATTCTGTACATGGACTCGAACCCCTGATCGTTCATGCATTGCAATTGCATATTTTTGCGACGGCCGTTCTAACACTTGAGCTACTGAGGGACTTGTCATGAGGTGTACAGAGTGCGCATATTCCATTTGTCATCTTTTGTCACTTTCTCGCTTGCTGCCATAGCCGTTAGACCGTCGGCCTAAAGTCATGCTATGATTTATTTTTCGAAATTGTGGTGTTGCCAGCCACATATTTTTGAAATTCGGCGTGCTCTCCATATGGTTTAAGAAAGTGACATGTCACCAATTACCAGGTTAAAATTGTTCCATTTGTTATCTTTGTCATGTTTGTTGAAAAATAGCATTGATCAATAAGTAAAAATTTACAATATTGGTCTTTGCTTAATGACTGTAAGTTCGATTAAATAATGTTTAATTATGAAAATAATCAGTCGCTAAAATCAACTTTCTTAAACTATATTTACAATTTTAAAATATTTAAAATTTTTCAAAAAAATGTATTTTATATAATTTTGCTTTTGTTTGAGGAATCTTTTAAATTCGATTTTATATTGCTTAAAATTTCCTTGGCCCTTTTTCTTTTGTGACTTTTGAATAATTTTTCATCCTCACGAGCTTTTCTTTATGCCGATCCCTCATTATTGGTGGAATAAGCATAGTCTTTGAACAATAGAGCATTTGCAAATTTGAATGCTTCTAAATACGTCTCTAAAATCAGAACATTACTTCTGAAATCTTACGAGACTTACGAGCTATTCCTCGAATCTCCACTACATACATAGCTAGGCCAGTCAAGTCATAGGCGATTCGCAAATTTTAACCTTATAAGCTGATAGTTGAGTGGAACCATCATTATAGGTACCTTCATGGACTTGCACTGCAGCTTATCAAACTCCTGATTGTAAAATTTCCATTGGTTGGGAACTATATATATATATTTCCTTGAATTTTTCTCTGTTTGGAAATACTAACTACCAATCGGTATTTGTGTTCCATATTAAATGAAGTGAATGACAAAAAATATTTTCTATAATATAAATTTTTTCACGATTAATGTTATTCAATTTAGTTTTGTTTTTTAAACACGGCCTGCTTCGATGCAAATTCAAATAACGGAATGCAAATAAACCGTATTGGTCGCGTTCATAAGTTACAGCAAAACAATAATGTCGAAATACGAAATACTTTCTGAACTCTTTGTTTTTCAGTGGTTGGCAAACTCCCTGCTTATTACTTTAGCTGAAATAAAAATTCTTTCCGAATAATAACGAAATTTTTGTCTATTTTAGCTTGAAAACAAAATATAGAAAGTAATAAAGTTGACATCGCAATTTAAAACACTGCTTAGTTTATATATATTTTCTATGTGAATGCCTGAAGAATCAATGAATATTTTCTCACAATAAATTGAGATACATTTCCGAACAGTGGTATCTGTGAACATTTAAATACAAAATTCATAAATTCACCGAAGTTATTTAATTAAAATTAAATTCTTAATAAAAACTAACTTTGACGCACTAGGAAATGAACTAAATACGAAGTATGCACCCAGGCTTGGCTATATATAAATCCAATTATTTAGGTGTAGCACAAAATTTCTTTTTTTTTTAAGGCAAAAGGAATACCTGGAATTCGATGTTGTAGAGCAGCGATTCTTAAACTGTGGTCCGCGGACCCCTGGGGGTCCGCGAAGCCATTCTAGGGGTCCGTGAAACAATTTTGACACCAATAATTTTACATCATAAAACTTTTCGCTTTATTTAAATAACTAATTAATTAAAAATTTTACATGGACATGGCTTTTTGAATGATTGCACATATTTTTAAAAAACAAAATGTGCATTTACTTTTGTTCAAACCCGGGATGCGCAGCACCTAACTGTTTCCACTCTTCCCACTGTTTGACAACATCATCAATTTTTGTAAGTTTTAATTTGAGCCTACAAGGTGCAGCTTCAAATAAATTTAAAATTGAAGTTAAGAGCTAAACACAGTTGGGATGTGCGATATCGTCCATATTTCCTATACGTTGATAGTGCGTACAAAATTGATACTAGAAAATTTATAGCAGAGAAATAGAACAAATTCTATTTTTTGGTGATTTTTAACACAGAAGCTAAATCGCAAGTCCCAACGGTGTTTAGCTATTTAAAATAGAAGCGATTATAATAATACGAATTATGGTCAAAGCGCATTCAAAAGTGTGTGTATGAGTCTTTTTCAACAAAGCGATTTTATAGAATTTTCTAATAAAGTGCTCGATAATAAAACGCCCATGCTTTTTATCAAACATTTAATGCCTCTAAAAAGCAGCTTCCGGAAGTATTTTCCCTATCCTGATTCTGGCAACGACTGGATCAGGGATCCATTCGACACAGATGTTAGTATTGCTAAGCATTTATCGACATTAGAGCAAGATATACTCATGGCTATCTCTTGCGATACTTCTTTGAAACTAAAGTTCAATTAAATTGAACTAACTAACTTTTAGTTACTCCTAAAATTCGATTATTCTGCACTTGCAAATAAGGGCATCCAAAACCTGATTCCGTTTTGTAGAACGTATGTATTTGTTTAAATAGGCTTTTCGGTACTATTATACATAAAATCAACGTACAGAAACCAGCTTAATGTAGAAGCAGACCTAAGGTTAAGATTTCCGAATATAGAGCCCGATATTGTGGATTTGGTTTCAAGAAAACAACATCATCCATCTCATTAAGTAAAAACTTTTACAGAAGAAAATATAACAATTTTCGCTCATAAAATAACCAATAGTCACCAAAAAATAATTTTCATTTTAAGCTTTATTATTATTATATCATTTATTAAAAAAGATATGAAAAAAAATCAAATTATTTTCTAGGCTTCATTTTGACCAAGATATGCAGAGAGATATATGGTATAAGTATCAATATTTATTAGAAAGTAGTGTCTGCATGCTTTTAAACTTTTGGATCTTCAAAAACTGGACATACATAACATACATTGTGTTGAAAAGACCTTTAAAAATCGGAAAAATTAAAGCAAAATAAAAATTCTTCGTTCCTTAACCTTGTCAGATAACCGGACATTTTATGTCTGGTTGAGTTTGACATCGATTGGCAAGCCTGAGTGTCTTTGTCATTATTGAGTTAGAAATTAAGCTTCGAACGACGTCAAATGTCTAGAGTTGGGATGGGGTCCGCAAAAAAAATTTATCTCGATAAGGGGTCCTCGGACTACATAAGTTTAAGAACCCCTGTTGTAGAGTGTTGTAGCTCCGATCGGTGCGGCGACGGATGCTATTGGGGATGCTGGCGATGATGGTGACGACTCCGATGACGCCTTGCTTGTGCGTTGGTGCTCGTTCCTGACGATGATGATTCTGGTGAATACAGCGGTGGATGCTGTGTAGAAGAAAATTACCAAAATCGATTGTGCCGCTTTCACCGCAAATGTAAAACATCTATTTTATTTTTTACTAATTTTAAGTTAGATTTAAAGTATTAACATATTAGTTTTAAGTATTATTAAAACTAATTTTAAGGTAGAAATAATAAGAGACTTTATTTATTATAAGTAATAAATCCAAGCAACCATGAGCGAAAAGAATCCTGGTGTACAATGCTCCAATTGTCAAATTAGTGGGTGAGTTTAAAATATTAAAATACTCAAATATTATTTTCTAAATTTTCAAAACTGATACATAAAAATAAAATGAAATCTTTAATAAACCGTGAAGACGCTAGAATGCGAATTCTAAGGTTTCGCGCTGCTCGCTGTAGTTTAATTTTATCGCACGTAACCAATGCTCTCACGGAAATTATCGAAAATTATAATGTGGAAATAGAAGACGATCAATTTGGAAATGCATCCGTTCAGAGCATAGAGGATGTTCAACGAGAAGGTAATGAAACTTTCAAATCTACCAAATATCCGATGATGAGGAAAGCACCGTAAGTACTTACATTGACTTAATAAATACTAATTAAATAAATTAAAATAAAATGAATCGCAAGATTGAAAAGACTTAAGCGATTTGCGGAAATGGACATACTGGATCCTCCAACATCCCATAGTCGACTCGAAGCCTTATTTTCAATTTTGAGGCGCAATTATCCAACATTACCGAAATGTTTCAAAACTTTTTTGGGTACAACGAAAGTAAATTTTGAAACTGAGAATATGGACAACACTGGAAACGTTGAGTTTGGAATTACCAAACAATGTTGCCAGACCAATTGATGCATAGCCATGCCACATTTATCGATTCATGAATTGCAAATTAAAGCGGTTGTCAGAAATTTATTAAACAAACAAAAAATCTCTCAAATGGAAAAGCATATTAAATATCCAATGACTATTTGGTAAGTGCCCTTGTATCGGTGTCATTCCTAGTTACTTGGGAAAAACTATGTAGCTTACGCTGAATATACATAATCGAATGGGGATGATGTTTCGCTCTTCCTGTACAATTTGGAGATGACACATTTTCAATAACATCAATATTTTTATATATAGCGATTTATATGATATCAAATATTTAACTCACCTGAAATTTACGTTTCAGCTTGAAAATGTGTAAGGCTTTGGTTTAGTTAAATCACTATGTGCTGAAAATATAAATTGGTTTGCTATAATACAACGACAAAAATATTGTTTTTGACTTACCTCAAAATTAAAGGTAATTCATAAATATAAAATTAATTTTCATTACAAATGCAGCAACAGCATAACAATAATTTTCTCTTTGCTTGATTGTTGAGTCAAATCAATCAAATTTTTTTTTACAGGCTCTAATTTCACAATTAATAATATTCCACATTTTTAAATCATCAGGATATGTACATATGCATATGTACACAGCTTTCTTCTTTCTTAATATGACTCCTGTTATTTTTATGGAATTTCTGTTGCTATTTGAAGTTATAAATATGTTTCTTATCTGTAAAACTTCATTGTTACTCAAAAGCACAATGTTATCAGGAGGTTTATTTGAACTAAAATTGTTTTATATATGTATATCGTTCCATATATATAGTAAATTCGGTTCAAATATAGATTCTTCGCATGAAACTTCTGACATTTCAGAAAACCTACGGCATAATTGTTCAAGCGATTTATTTCCATTTCGCATAAGACTTTTTATTATTCCCAATAGATTTTCGAATGGATAAGAGGAAATTTCTTGCAACAGGCAGTTCATATATTCATCATCGTCGGCAATATGAGCAAGATTATGGACATTTGCAACTACAAATTCCTTTTTGTATAAAATTTTTGTTAGCAAATACTTTGCGTAGTCAGAATTCCTTACGGCTTGTTCTTTTGAAGATAAAATGCGGCTAGCAACATGCAGAAGTAAAAAATGCTAATAAATCTTTACTGGAAAATTTTTTTTAAATATCGCAGGACCACTGTAAAGTAACAAAAACTTAAACTCGTTGACTTGAAACATCTGAAATTCCGTTAACGTTCTTGTACTCCTTTGAAACTCATAAGGGACTTTAATTTTTTGTAATAACCATCAATTCAATAACTTTAAAGTTTTCTCATTATCCCAAAGTGCAGCAGGTGCATAGAGACCAACACAAATTGATGTATTAAATCAATTTGAGCATCGCTTAAATAGCGAAATGAAACATCAGTCCTTAGTTCTAACTTGTTCGTCTTTGATATCGTTCACCACGTGTATTGCACTTTTCGCAGACAAAATTGCCACCATAACCCTTAGTACACTTTTAAAAAGCCCGATCTGGTGTATCACATATGAAGGCTTTTATAGACACATTATAAACTATTAATTTCGTTTATAAATTAGTCCAAATAATGTTCGATGTCATACGGTTTGTGCTCTCCCAAATAAATAGCTACCGGAAATGGCTCAAAAATTTTACATAAAATTGACCAAATTTGTTTGTTACTTGATTTAAATAAAGGCATTTATATCAACAGCATTAAATATCAACTCCATGCAATTAATTTCATAATATTTTCTCGTTCTCAATTTCAAAATTTACTCTCGTACTCAAAAAAGTTTTGGAACATTTCGGTAATGTTGGATATTTGTGCTTCAAAATTGAAAATAAGGCTTCGAGTCGACTATGGGATGTTGGATGATCCAGTATGGCCATTTGCGTAAATCGCTTAAGTTTTTTAAATCCTGCGATTCATTTTATTTTAATTTATTAAATTAGTATTTATTTAGTGTATGTAAGTACTTACTCTGATGAGATATTTTGCTTAAATTATTGTTCCGAAATGTCCATTGATACATTGCAATATTGTGTTACTTGCTCGCATATATATTGCATATGTACCACATCGAGCGTCTAAGATGAAAGCGTGCTATCTGTTATACCACAGCCGTGCGTTAGGCCTCCAGACGTTTTAAGACATTATGCCGCTCCAAAATTTGTCAGTTCGTCGTAAGGTGAAGCAACCTAAAACTGAATAAGTGGAATTCTTCTGCACTCATTCATTACCTTCTCTAGATTTAGCATGTCTTGCAAATAAAGATGAGCTGACTTGGCAAACTAAAAGTGTCCACTGGCGTTTAATATTGGTAACATGTTCCTAACGGTTTGTAAATGCCACCTCAGATTTTCGGACCGCTCAGCTTCTATAAAATGTTTCATAAGAGTCACCAATCCATAATTACGCCGCTTAAAGCTTCCAGAAATTTAATTGTAATTTTTTTAAATACCTCACTTTCTATAGCTTTAAATATCCTAGTCTTATCAATTCCAGTCATAATGAAAATCTCTTTCTTCATCTGTAAATCAATTTCATTCATAACTGTTCTTGATATTGATAAATGCACCAACAAGTGAGGGCGTACGCGTTTAGTGCTTGATTAATTTTGATATTTTTTTATAAGATTTTTTATATTCGATAATTTAAATTATAATGAAAATTTTTGACAAAATTCAAAATTTAAAATATAAATTTTTTTAAAAACTAGAAATAGTTAAATTTTTAAAATAAATTAGGACAAGTGTTTTTATGTGGTGTAATTGGAAAAGTGTAAATGTTTATACGGTTGAATTAAATTTTCTCTTTTTTGTGGGAAAAAAGCAAAAGAAATACCTGGAGTATAGATGTAGCGTGTTACAGCTTTGATGTTGGTGCTGTGCTGATGACTGCTACGCTGTTGGACGGTGGCGGATGATCTTTTGATGACTTCGATGGTGGTGGATAGTAATGAAATGGATGATGGTGGTTGCTGCTGATGTGAAATAATGTGCTTAGTACAATTATCAGCGTAAATCAATTGGAAAATATTTTAAAGCCCACTGCTAGACATAATGTATCTGCTCGCGCCTATAAATGACATGAGTAAATGAAATCCACTCAATCGAAGGACAACTTCATATAGATCATAACCAGGGTCAGCAGCAGCTGTAATTTCTCAAGCAAAAGGCGATAAAAAAGGCTGGTCGAATGTAACCATGCACGTGCTCTGATAAGATGCTTTATATTTTTCAATGAAGTACAGAAGTGAAGTTAAAAGTGTGTCATATTCTGAAGGAGCGTTTATGAACGGTAAACATAGGATTCTACTCTTCCTAAAAGGTTTTTCCTTCAATCATAAAGCCATTCTATCCATTAATACTCTTAGTACATGGCCATTTTCCGTGCAGCCATATCAAGTCACTAGACGTAGGAATAATATTGTGATATAATGATGTAATAATACTTTTAATTTCGGACATATCGATGGGAGCGAACCCCGATGTTGTTAGTTTACAGTGGTAGACAGTATGTATCAAACCCAGAATAGATTTTAAAAAAGCTGGTATTGTCTTGAAAATGCGTTGCAACGCTGAATACCGCCAACGCTATGCACTATTTTTAAGTAGAAAAGAAAAAACATATTCTTTGGACTCATCAATTTTATTTTTTCCGATCAATACCTTTCACAGCTGTTTTTAATTTTTTTGTATATAACCGTTTACTGCAATCATAATGATATTTGGCTCTAACATCAACAATAATGTCTGCAATTCGATTTAAAATTTGTAAAGTAGAATCCTCTGGAAGTTTGTCCAGTAAATTTATTAAAAAATTCTTGAAATTTTTGTTACGTACATTACAAGTACGTCTCTGTCGGCTTTTAGAAACAAGCGATTGATCACTGATCGCGTCAGAACAAATAAAACAATTATTGGCAAAATCAAAATCAGGTAATCGCACTTCAACTACAAATACATCAGGTCTACTGATACTGCTATGACAACGAAGGACATTATCCGTTCTAGTATCTGAATAATGCATATAACAATATATATGTATATAAGGTTACCTCAGATACAGTCCGTGAATATTCTACATGATCCTCAAGGTCATTGGCAGTCGCTCGATTAATTAGAGATTTTACTCCCTTGCATTCACAGTAATCGCTTGACCATCAGACAAAGGTTTTTCACTTGCTTAAGCAAATTCACTATAGGCATATACGTTAATAATACGTTAATACCTATGTTTAAAACACTACTAATAGCACAACTGTTTGACAAAAATTCAAATTTTCATATTTTTCGCTCTAATTTAATTTGCGTTAGATTTTTCGATCTAGCAATCCATGCCGTAATCCATGCTTCGTAAAAAAAATTAAGCCATCATCATCCATTGCGGATCCGCAATGGGTGCACATGGATCCACAGGATCAGGCCCGTACCAACCCGACTTTGTGTGGGGGGCAAATGAAATTCCAATAGATTGAATTTCTATTTTTAACCTTTCAAAAAAAAAAAAACTTTGCAACCGAATCAGACTCGTCGAGGGGGGCAAAGTCTCTCTTGTCCCTTTGCTTGGTACGGGTCTGCACAGGATCATTTGTCTCGTTGCTTTTTTTTCCCTGAGATATGCTCCCGAAATCAATATATGAACTTAATTGCTTAATTTAACCATTTCGTATTGTGCGATTTTTATCTCAAAATTTGTTGTAACACATCTTAAATAAACCCTTCAAGTTTTAGTTAAATTTTGTACAAAACGTAACTGTTTATTACGGTTAAATGCTGATTAGATGATCAACAGCTTGAGTAAACCGTTTTCCACTGGCAGCACTTTTCGCCACATATTTTAAGTTTTTGATGTAGTTTTTGTTGTTGTGATTCTGTGCCCTCGATTCATAGATCAAGATCATAAATAGAATTGAGAATAAAGCAGCCATTGTCTACTGCCAGTAAATGTTGCAAGTGATCCATCACTGAAGCCAACAACGGAGCAAGTGATTGTAATTCATTTGGTTCTTCTGGTGTTGTGAAAAAGTTTTTCTCTACTAAACCTGATCTCCTTTATACCTCGTTATTCCACGTTATTATGTATTATTTTTGTGTATTTTGAAAAATATGGCGCGCGAAACGTCAAAGAATTATAAAACGTGATCGATTGATTTGTGTGCGCGCTGGTGTGCTGATCGCACAAGTTCAACCAGATTGACTGTTGACTAGATAATTGTTGTTGTAGCTTCAGCTCATCATTATCATCAACATCATTTGCGAGTCTGCTGCAAATGCCGCATTAGTTGCCGATGCCCCAAATTCTGCTGCGGAAACTACAACGGATGCTGTTGTTATTGGCAATGATAGCAGCAATCAGTGATGCCAAACGATTTTTAATACTTAAAATACTTTACACTTTAGTTTTGATTCGTAAAACCCTTCTAGGGGATTTGAAAAAAGAAATGAATTTTCTTATGTTATACTCGATTACTGAAGAACTGCATGTATGAAACCTACGATCGCTATGGACTTTGCGATTCACTTTAAATTTAGTAAAATCTCAAAATCGTATTGAAGTACATATGAATGAAAATTAATTCAGAAAGGAAATATTTTTAAGCAGGGGCGGATTTACCGAGTAGGCAATATAGGCAGCTGCCTAGGGCGCCAAATTTTCAGGGGCGGCGATTTTTGAAGATAGCGATACAGGGTAAAAAGAATAAGTCATCACAACGCATTAATGAAACGCATCAATGTTGCTTAAAGTCTCGACAAGATAACGTGAGTGCTTTGTGTGGAATTCACAAGACTCTAAAAGCAGAATATAATAAAGAAGTAGCCTACCGGCAAAATGTTTTAAAAGAAGCTGTCGCCGTTATTAAGAGTTGGGCTTCAATGGGTTTGTCTTACGGGAATTATTTGATGTCATTAGATTTGCTAGTCGAATTCGATTCGTTTTTGGTGGAGCATATTTCTAGATTAGGAAATAAAGGTATCGGTAATACCAGTTATCTGTCTAACACGAAAGGAAAGGTATTGGATATAATCATGCTCGTGAAGATTTTAACTACTATGAACGAAAAGCATTTGATTTTTCAGTCAACTAAGAGTACATACATAACACTCGTGTACAAGGTGAAACGTAGGCAAACCTATGACGATGAAACAAGAGCAGAAGAGGTGATATTGCTCGGAAAGGATAACTTTAGATTCAACATATTCAATATCATATGAAAAAATCTACGAAAAATTCTCTATCCTTATTGATTTGGAAATCTTTGATAGTACTGATATTCAGGAAAAAGCAAAAATTTTACGAGAAGCGTTCAATGAATATGATCGACAAAACTCGAAGCGACTGACGCCAATTGAAAATTTTGAATGTTTGATGAACCATTGGACAGACTCGTTTGAAGTCTTTAGTTGCAAATAGAGGCGGAAGTTTTAAGTTCAATATATTGCTATAAGATAATCCATATTTCTGCAGTTCGAAAACCACGGCGCAAGAACACGTACAAAATATTTCCCACACTATATGCGATAACCTTGCTCCTCAAATAAATTATTATTGTATTAATGAGAATTCTGAAAACGATGTCCATCATTGATTTCCTTCAAAGAGGACTGATTGATATTATCTTATCTTTAATTTACATATGTATGTATATTAGGGTGTTTATTTTCAAAGTTTTGGAGATGGATTTTATTTTCTTTTTTGCCTATATTTTCGCTTGAGGAATAAAAATAGTTGTCTCAATATTTGAGCTTCCTATCATAAACCTGTAAACGGTGCGGACAGAGTTTATGTCCGATTTCGTTGAAACTTTAGGAAAAAAGCGATTTGCTAAAGCGTACAAAAAGTCTGCTTTAGGTGCGAAGATATAGGGTTTTAGGTATTTGATTTGTATGGGAGGTTCCACCCACTGTTGTCAAACTACATCCACATTTTTCATGTAGCTGAAAATGCGGACAAAATACACCCAAAGGGGAGTTTTTTTGTTTTGTTTTTTTTTTAATTTGCGGACATATTATCATATTTTTTAGCATTGGATCCGAAGGGAACACTCACAAAATTTCAGCTTTTAGATCATACCTGTGTACGGCGCAATCAGTTTGTGTAGGAAGGGCAGCATTTTACAGCTGCCTAGGGCAGCAAATCGTCTAAATCCGCCACTGTTTGTGAAGCATTGGAAGCAATGATAATTTGCACCCAACTAGCTTCCTATGCACCATGAGTGCAGCAAAACTGATTAGACTGACAAATTGCCATTGATAGCTTATTGAAAATTTTCCTGTTACAGCCCCATAACCCGAGTAGGAATTCATATCGGACAAGCCCTACCCTACCATAGTCAGCTCCAAATTTGGCTAGGAATGTCGGACCGGTTTTATTCTGAGTATTTATACGAGTTCGAAATTTCGTCAAACCAGAGGTATTTTTGTGGAAGCTTTGGCAATTTAACAGATACAGATAAAGTTGTACCTCAGATGGGCGGTGGCCAATTCCGCCTATTAATGCTATACATAATTCCAGAGCATAAGCAAACGTTTGTTTCATAAAAAAGTATTTTAAATGTGTGTCTCAAATCGTTCTTTTATTCTGACAGTACATTTTAATGGGCGGCGTGTAAAAAATTTCGCCATTTATCCTCATGGAAGTTTGGAGAAAATCGAAATTACTGGCATGATAATTATTAAGAAGAAAAAAAAAGAATCATGAAAAGTATCGATTACTTCTCTAATTTGTTTCTGCTACAGAGTACAACTGCTTAAATTATTAAAGCATCAGTTTCTATACAAAATAACCCTTAAAACGGAGAATTTTTCTTTAGATGGCATAAAGGATTATGGTATGCAATGAAATACAGTTTTTTTTTCAGGCCATTCTGTCAGCATGACATCAAGTTGGTCAACTCTCTTCTTCTTTGGTAGTTCAGTCAGTGATTGATTGCTGATGAAACAAGAACGGATTATGATTAAATAAGTAATTCAAGTTATGCACAAAAATTCAATATGTAGCAACAACATCAACTTAAGATACAGCTAAAGGGAAAGAAAGAAGCCGCAACAGCAATTCGGTTTAGTTTCTAATTTTACCCAAAGAAAGTTGTTGAAAATGCAAAATCTGTCAAGGTCTAGTTCAGCGCCTGAAGGTCAATTTGAATATTATTTCCAATTACGGATATTCGAATTTAGGTTGCATTCCAGGTGGTCTAATATGATAAAAGAATTTATTGCCAATCAAGTTCGTATAAGAAATGTGTCGCCAAATTAATAAAGAATGTACAAGGAAATAAAAGCTTTTCAGTACACTATTTCAGCACATTATTTGAAAAGAGATATTAATTTTTGAAGCTTAAAATACCTACTTAATTCCATCGTAGCCAATGGATGCTAATTGGATGTCAAATAAATCAACTTAAGTCAGTAAGATTTCAGCCGAAGCTACTGGAACAAAATTGATGAAATTTCATCTAGGTCTAAGCTTTGCTTAGATTTTTCCGACCTGCTTAGGTTTAGGCTCAGGTGGGTAGTCGAATTTTCGACCACTGGACACAATCGATATCAAAAAATGCAATATTTTCTAAAATGAACAAAAAACCTGGATCTATGATTCTGAAGAGACTCTTTATAGTATCCCAGGTTATAAGTTGTGTGCAAATTGTTATAACCAGTATTCAGTTGGATGCGTTGCTGCTTTTGTCTTGCCTGACATAAATTGTAAATTTATAAGTTATAACTTGACAAGGTGTGATGTACTGAAAGTAAAATGCGTAATAAAAACTTTTCCATTATTTGTATTTACAGGTTTCACGAAAATAATTTCTAAGAAGTTTTCTTAGGCGATTTAAGTGATTCGTTAACGGATGATAGATCCGAAAATTTAGTTTTGCTGGGAGATTTAAATTTAAATGTATTCACTGATAACTATTTGATGTTGCTTACATCTTATGGCCTTGAATGATGTATTAATTAGCTCACTCGGATCATCAATTTAACACAAACATGCATTAATGTCCGTAATAATCGTTCAAGGCCAATTGAATTAGTAGTTCAGTTTGTAATCCGACCACTGTCTTAAATGCCTTAGTTTTGAAAATTTTGTAAAAAGTAGAAGTATTTACGTGCCTACGATTGTGACAAAGCAGATAGTGATTTTGAGATACTTAACAATTTACTATTACAGAAATCATGGGACAGCATTTACGAAGAATATAATTTTTCATTAGCTTTCAGCCGCCTTATTGATGTACTTTTATATCACAACAATACGTATCTGTAAAAAGAATACATCCAATAAATTATCGAAAAACAAGAAAAAAAATTTAAACCTTGGATAACATCAGTGTTACTCAGTAAAATTAAGGCAAGACAATACAAGTTGCACGAAAAGTGTCCGATGCATCCACAAAAAAACCAATTTAACATATTTGATGAAAATCTTCACAGGAGGCCAAACATTTGTTTTTATTAGAAATTGGTGTAAAAGTGGTATATAATGATTTCTTAACATCAGCAATCTAGTCTGTTGCTTATTTTTGAATTTATAACGGTTTTTGTGCGTCGTTCGCTTTTGAACGACAAGAGTGGTACACATTGTAGGTCGCTGTCGTACGAAAATGTACAACGGTCTTTTTTGCGTTCAAATTTTATTTTTGTTTCTTTTTATTTTTCATTTTGTGTATAATTCTGATTTCGTTTGGAATGTAGATATTAAGTATTGTCAGTTTTAGTTAATACTATTTCTTAAAAATGTCGGCTTTGGATGAGAGTTTCAAGGATTTTTCTGATGACGACTCAATGGTTGATGTAAATTAGTTGACTTCGATCCTGATCCTAATATTGATTCTGTGGATAAAAATTTCATTTTGGATATGGACTTTGCATATTTGCTATTTGTAGACAACGATGTAATTGATATGATTGTCGAAGAAACCAATAAATACGCGAAACAATATTTGGATCATTGCACCGTAACCCGATCTTAGCAAAAAAAGCAATGGATATCAAATTATGAAACTAAAAAGTTCCGGAGACTTCTTCTATGGATGGGTTTGGTGAGAGTTGGAGCTTTTGAAGGTTATTGGTCCAAAGTTTGCCTATATAACTCTTCAATTCCGGGAAAAGCAACGTCCCAAAATCGTGTTAGTTGCTACTGAGTTGTATGCATTTCAAGGATAATAATTTCATTAAACCAACTAATCGGTTTGCTAAAATACAACCCTTATTGGATATGCTCCAAATACGATATCAAAAAGATTATGTACTGGGTGAAAATATAGTGATTTATGAGACGCTCGTTCCTTGGAGACGAAGACTTAGTTTCCGACAGTAGGTCCTTCCTTATGGAATGAAGCTATTTAAGCTCTGCTCCACGGAAGGATTTACCTGGTCAGCAAAAATATATTCAGGCAAGTCATTTGCTGAATTGAGAGAAGTCGGATTGGCAAAAAAATGTATGCAAAGAATTAAGTGCTAAGTTCAAAGGAGAAGGTCGAACATTGTGTGTAAACAATTATTACACTAGTTATGAACTGGTTCGCTCAATGCTAAACCAAGGAACACATCTTGTCAGTACACGTTGTGCAAACAAAAATATTCTCCAAAAGAAATAATGAATGCCGCAATAAAAAATGGCGAAATGATGGCCATACAAGCAGATAACAGAATAGTTGTACTGAAATGGTAGGACAAGAGGGATGTCAGAATGCTTTTAACATAGCAGCTCCAGTAATGGTATCCACTTCCAACGAACCAACTAATCCTGATGAGCCATTAACCAACCAACGATCGAAAGAACGAGCTAAGGAGAAACCTCTGGTTGTTATGGATTACAACAAAGGAAAGGTATCGGGTGTCGACCTATCCGACCAGATGGCCTCGTATGCTAACACCCTTCGCAAAGGTCTGAAGGGGTATCGAAAATAGGCAATTGAAATTTAACTTGGCCTTTCATTTGCAAACGAGTACATTGTTTAAAAATCAGTCACAAAAAAAGCCATCAGCATGCGCACATTCCGCCAACGTGTTGCAAATGGTCTTTTAGATCATCCAGCCACCATGTTATTACTAAAAGAGTAGACGATACTAACAAAGACATTAGAAGTGCTATGATAAGTTTAAAAAACAATCTACTCGAAGTACAGCTTTCGACATTGCCAAATTTCCTCATTTCTTCTGACACTAACTCGCGCGTGCAATATAAAACATGTCGCTCCTAACGGTACCCTCCTATCAAAAAAATTTCTCAGTACAACTCGGCTCGTGGGTGTGGCTAGACGCGATTTTATATATTTACAACGTGTTGATGTAATATTATGTGAAACTCGGCTTATATAATATCAAACTTTACGTTTATTTTGTGGAGATACGTATACACATTCTTATTGTTAATACAGCATTTAAAATTTGTAAAATCAATGAAAGGGAAATGTGAAATTTTAAAAACTTTGAAATAAATGGAAAGGGAGGATTCGTCAAATGCAAATGGGAGTGCAAATGGAAAACACCAGTATTGCACGAACATTTGCATTTTCCAAGGAAACAGTTGCTGTTTTTTTTCAAAATTTGGAAAAAATTTGCCTATGTATACATAGTATCTACTTAACTCTACATTCTCAATCAAATATATCATTAAAGCATAAAAATATTCCTGTGTCGAAACCTCCATTTGAACTGAAGAAGCCTCCCTTAACGTGGGAGGTATCGACACTTTTTTTTAAATGTGATTTTTTCACACAATTCTAAAAATAATGAACGTAGCACACATATTGATGTTCAACTTATGTATATTCAAAACAACATGCTTAATTACATTTCGAAGAAAAAATTAGTTTTTTGTTAGGGTGTCGAAACCTTATCCTTCTACCCTACGCTCGATTTCAATGATTAAGTTTAAATAATAAAAATGGCGATCTTTTCCAAAAATCTTCATTACATCTTTCAAAAAAAATGCATCACATATTCCAAAAATATGAATCCAAAGCTTATCTATCTCATCAAATATCAAGCTCCACTTATGTACATTACGGCTTAATTAATAAATTAAGAGGGGGCCATAACTTACTTACGCCTTAAAGTTAAAAAGTTCACACGCTGAGTATTCTGACCTTAAAATGTTTACTGAAGTTCGATGATTGTCTTAACAGATTATTTGACCTTCTCGCATAGATACTTCAGTTTTTAAATATTGCGAATTCAACCGAATTTGTTTGCTTAATGTAATGGCTTTACAAGATAACAATTTTATAATTAAACATTATTTTTTAATCGAACTTACAGTCATTCAGCAAAGACCAATATTGTAAATTTTTACTTATTGATCAATGCTGTTTTTTATTCAACAAACATGACAAAGACAATAAATGGAACAATTTTGATAACAATTTTATTTTAAATTTAGCATTTCTCTCCGACGTTACTAAATATTTAAATAAATTAAACTTCCAACTTCAAGGGAAAAACTCAATATATACAATACAATAAAAAAATTTTTAATTTTAAGACTACATTATTTTTGCTTTTATGCCGATGATAAGCTAAAAAATATGAATATGCTAGTATTATAGAAATTTTATTGAATAATTTCGATGACAGATTCAAAAACTTTGAAGAACTAAATAAGTTTGTTGATGTAGTTGAAAATCCTTTCGAGTGTGTATTACTATTTATGAATTTCAAAATGAATTAGAATTAGTAATACTGCGAAGCGAGCAAAGCCGATGTTATTGAGTTCTGGAAAAATTTAGATGACTCATTTTATCATGAGTTAAAACAAATCTCTTTGAGATTATTATAATTTTTTCCATCAACTTATATATGTGAACAAATCTTCTCTGACCTTTAGTTTCTTCTGTTCTGAGCAGCGAAATAAAATAAACGCAAAACATTTGATAAATATTTTGTTAATAAGAAACTGTAACCAAATTATAGCTCTAAATGAATTTGCTACAAATAAGTGTGCTGTCCCAATTTAATGAATTTTTAATGTATGTAGCAATTTCAAATTGCATGAATTGAGTTTTAATATTGCGTTTGTTTTATGGCAATACATTTTTTTTTATGATTATTCTACAGCTCTTAATTTTAGACTCTAAACATCTTTCCTATTTCAAAATCGATTTTTGGTTACATATTTCTTGCGGTGCAGCCTCTCTTCTTTCACAAACACACTCACACTCTTAATTTTGCCTACCCCTGCACAGCGTTGCCGGTTTGGCCCCTGAGGGCCAAATGGCTCGCCTCTGCTCATATTTGAAACTGGGCCCGGGCCATCATCAGTTGGTCCCCTTTTCCACTAAAATTCGCAATTTGCAAAAAAAAAAAAAATTAGCATTTTGTTCAGTCAACAACAAACCGATACTGCGAAACGTGTTGCTTTACTTTTGAATAACTCCTAACGCATTCGTACCACGTTGTTTTATTACGTTAAGTACCACATAGTGACTCACAGTCACTCGTAAGGAAAAGCTCCTTTTTTAAAACATTTTAATTATTTATTTTATCAAAAAGAACATTAAATCAAAGGATAATGAAACAATATTTAAAATACGCAAAAAAATATATACATTGTTAGTTATTTTTAACGCAAGATTGGCAAATGGTAGCTTTCTGCGAATGTTCATTATAAACATTTTTACTACAAATTTCACAGCACTGTTTCGAGGCTCTTCCTTTCTTGTAGTCGCAAAGGTGGCATCTGCGGCGAACTTTTGCTGGAGGAGGCGCATTTTGAGTAGAAGCCATTGGTTCAAGCTCTAAACCATCATTAATAGCATTTACTATTGATGCTATTCCGCATGCATCTATAATGTTGTGGAATTGAGCTACTGGCCATCTACGTGTTTTTCGTTTCACAGAGAACGCGTGACACATCTTATCAAACGTATCTACCCCACCTTTAGTAGCACAAGTTGATTACTGACTTACTAGTCTCCATATTAACGTCAGCGGAATGATGCATTGTG